>CM060913.1:118552309-119752309 GCA_030737875.1 Allium sativum | reverse complement strand
GAATTGAATTGAAAACGATTTCGAAATGAATTGAATTGAAAACGATTTCGAAATGAATTGAATTGAAAACGATTTCGAAATAAATTGAATTGAAAACGATTTCGAAATGAATTGAATTGAAAACGATTTCGAAATAAATTGAATTGAAAACGATTTCGAAATGAATTGAATTGAAAACGATTTCGAAATAAATTGAATTGAAAACGATTTCGAAATGAATTGAAAACGAATTCGAATTGAATTGAAACCGAATTGAAATGAATTCAAATTGAATTGAAATTTGAATTGAATAGAAATGAATTTTGAAACGAATTTATAAAGAAGAATTCAATTTTGATTTGAATTGAAAAGGAAGTTGAAATTGCTTTTGAAACGAATTTAAAACCATTTATATAATTCGTTTTAAATAGTAATCGACGAAATATATATTATATATATAATATAATGGCCTGAATAGAACGCGCCGCGCTGCGGCAGTTCGCGAATTTCGACCATTTGTTTCAAACGGACATTACGGGAGATCCGACCGTCGGATTCTCCTAAAACCGGAACCGTTGGGTTCGTATCGAAAAGAGCTTTCTAATGAATGTTAGAAATTTGAAATCTAACGGTTGGATTTGGAGATACGTCCAAATCAAATTCGAAAAAGGTCGCTGTAAGTGCAGTTCGATGGCCGTTAATGGAAATCGACCGTACGGGCCTTGATAAAATTATTAAAAATAGTAATAATTTGTGTAAAATCATAAGAAATGATTTGTGAAAGTTTGGGATGAAAAACTCCATATTTGAAAAGATAAAAATAGATTTTTATCGAAATGAACTAGTTTTGAACTAGAATTATAATTCTATTTATTTTTAAATAAATAAATTGAATTTGAAATGGTTTTGAAAATAACCAAAATTTCCAATGATTGCATTGGAGTGGATTTGAATCGAAATTGTCTTCGGAATATTTCGATGTTGGAATTCGTGATATTACAGGTGTTGTTATGGAAATTTGAAAGATATATATGTATATCGTTATTTCCAATACGACATTTGTTAATCGTAGAATTTGATATTGAATATAGGCCGATATAGTTTCTATTCAGAGCCTTGTATTGAATATCGAATGTGATTTGGGTTTGTCGTGAATGGTGTCTTCACTAACACTGTTCTTGAACCCAGTTGAGAAAAGATTAAATCTTTTTATTTAGATTTAATGAAGTGTACCAATTAAATGATATTTAATTGGAATTGAATTGGTATTGATTTTTGGGTTTATCGTGAACAGTGTTTTAAATAACACTTGTTCTTTAACCCGATAATTAATCGAATGTGATTTGGGTTTGTCGTGAATGGTGTCTTCACTAACACTGTTCTTGAACCCAGTTGAGAAAAGATTAAATCTTTTTATTTAGATTTAATGAAGTGTACCAATTAAATGATATTTAATTGGAATTGAATTGATATTGATTTTTGGGTTTATCGTGAACAGTGTTTTAAATAACACTTGTTCTTTAACCCGATAATTAATCGAATGTGATTTGGGTTTGTCGTGAATGGTGTCTTCACTAACACTGTTCTTGAACCCAGTTGAGAAAAGATTAAATCTTTTTATTTAGATTTAATGAAGTGTACCAATTAAATGATATTTAATTGGAATTGAATTGGTATTGATTTTTGGGTTTATCGTGAATAGTGTTTTAAATAACACTTGTTCTTTAACCCGATAATTAATGGAATGTGATTTTGGGTTTATCGTGAATCGTGTTTTTAAATGACACTGATTCTTTAACCCAGATAATGATTAAAACTAAGTGGAGTTTTAATGAATCTTTAATTAGATTGAAAAGATCGAGAATGGAGTATCACCAGTTTTGCTCCAGGCGATAGTTAAATCTTTAATTAGATTTGAATGTGAAATTTAGAAACTAACTGGCGGTTAGCCAAGCAGAATGGTTTTCTGGATATTGATCTGATGTTGGTTTCGGCCTTCGGGGTTAATATTTGGGGAATTATTCTCTTGATTAATTTACGGTTAGTGACTAATGAATTGGAATGAGGCGTATGTTGTGTTTGTGTAACACTTTTATAATATATACGCGAGTTATTCGGAAAGACCGGGTTTATCCCATTCTGAATAACTGATACGACGATAAGTCGAAGATGAAGACGATGGTCGAAGACCGGAAGTCTTCACGTCGTTTGGGTGATAACTGATGATCTTGATTGGGCTGTACACCCAAGAAGATGGAAACAGTTAGTGATCGTCCAGACGTACTTGGAGATCGATGGATATGCGGGGTACTAGGTGCCTCCGGTTTCGTTCAGACCCAGAACGGACTTGTAAATGGACTGTGTGTCTGACATCGGATTTCATTCTGTGTGACTGATATCGGTTGCATAGGATGGCTTGCCTGTGTGGCATGCTAAGATGCAAATGATCGAGGCTTCTGTTGAAAAGCAAAGTCTTGTGGTGATGATCAAAGCACGGCCTTTGTGGCGTAGCTTTGTGTAACGTTTACCTCGCGTGTTTCACACCCGGTATGAACCAAAAACGGGAGACGGACCTCAGGGAGGGCATGCGTTTCTTTCTAGCTAGAAGTGGCGTCAGTGGTTTTACACGCCCTGACGAGTTTGACTTATGTGGTTGTGGTTGTTGCGAGGCGCCTCGGTTATATCGGTTTCGGCCGAATGCATTCTGGTCGGCTGACGGACCAGACTTACACCCCATAGGGTGGGGAGACGTATTGTTCAGGCATAATAATCCACTCCGTGTGGACCGGCCCTGACGATCCAAGGGGCAGTTGCGGCTGTTCCTGAGGCTCGGGCTAGACAGTCTCGAATCGGTTGAGGACTATCTTTTGCCTCGGTTCATAGAAGGAAATCCAATTTCCAAATACGTGACTTTGCGGTTTTATTTGTAAACCTATATATGGCGACATGATATATGGTACCCATGCCGCCTATGATTGATACTTATGATTTGAAGTTGTTTTATGCACTATGCACTTATTATAGTATCAAATGATTTGTTTTAAACGTATCAAGCATTCTTTGGCTGTTATAAGGGAAAACCCTATCCCCCGGCTTGCGTTGCATTGTGTGATAGGACCTGGGTCTTATAACAGCTTCATCTTTCTTTATTTAGCATTGCGCTGTTTGTTTTATGCACTGGTATTCTTGGGAGAAAACCCGTTCCGTGTTATACGGCGTGGTCCCTTGATTTACCTAACTTTTAAAATAAAGATTAATAACTGTTTTAGTTCTCACACCAGTCACATGACTGACCTGGAGTTTATTGTTTTAACCTAAACTCTGGGTGCCCTTATTTTGACACGGGCAGCTAGTAGTTTCGGTTTTGCAGATTTATATTCACAGGATCCTGGTTTACAGCTGGAACGATATCCGGAAAGCTTTGTATCCGTATATCTCTTCTAGTTGTGTATTGTATTATTTTCCGCTGCTATGTATTTAAATGTAATTTAAATCTCTGATATTTCTGTGTAATATTCATTTATACTCTGTATATTCTTGTAATCTGATGCATTGTTGTAATATACAATGAAATGTTCTTCTGTATGCGTTCTGTTTTGTCGTGTTCTCAAACGATAGGGCGTTTCGAACGGTCTGGGTCGGTTTAGCGACTGGTTCGGACCGAGCGAAGTTCCTTGCCGTCACATTTGGTATCAGAGCTTTGGTTTACAAAGCTCAGAGAACAAGGCACATTAGAACCATACGAAAGAATTCATCAGATATTGGATTAGCAATATCCAATGGAATGACTCGTTAGAGATAGGATCAGTAGTATCCTAGAACGGGTGTGAAGAGTATATTTTTCAAATGAAAACATTTTGTTTTGAAAATTTAAATCAACTATTCGTATTTGATTATTTGTTTATATTGATTTTGGGCAATTCAGTATATAAAGAATTTGCATATACGCCTTGCAAACGTATATTCAAAGTTTTAATATACTGGATAGATATGGAATCACATTCTAGTCGCCCGGAGATGGTACTGATGATTGTCATGACATCATCCGTATTTATATTCGTGTTTCGAATGTGTGATTTTCTATATATTTCCATTAGGCTGGTGTGAGAACCCAAAACTTATATAGTTAGAATTCATTGTTGTGATTTGGCATCAAAACATGATTTTTTGTATATGTATCAAAATTATGAATTTGAAACTCTAATTCACTAATTGATTGATGTTTGTATTGTTTGATAATTTTGAATCATTATGCCTAATTGAATCAAATATTGAATTGTATTGAAATTTGGTCGCATTTGCTTGCATATACATATACTTACATTGAACAGGTCATAGCAAGGAGGCTAGAGCCAGAGAATAAAATTTGTTTGCCCGACAAATAGGTACATGTTTATTACATAATTTACTGTTTTGTTTGGGTGATGATGATTTTATGAGCCTATTGGCTAGCCGCTTGGCTTTTTCTTTTTCTTTTTGAGATCTGAAGGACCGGGAACGCTATTTGCAATTTCCCGATGCTCCCATTGCAGGGGAGGTTATGGCGAAATTTTTCGAAAATTTAGGGTGTTAGCCAAATTTTTGAAATTTTGAAAATTCTCAGAAACTGAAAAGTTGGAGAATGGAAGCCAGATCGAGCGTAGAGTTGAATTATCAAACCACTTTCGACTTTGTTCCTTTTCGGGGACGAAAAGTTTTAAGTGGGGGAGATTGTAACAACCCGTAAATTCTGGGCCAGTTTAAAATTTTTATTTTGGCAATTTTAGTGAATTTTGATTATTTAAAATGAATTATTTTAAATAATATCGACGAGAAATTTATTTAGAATATAAATCGAACGTATATATTATACGCGTCGTCGTTAGAATATAAATATTTATATATAATTATAAATTGAATTGAAAACGATTTCGAAATGAATTGAATTGAAAACGATTTCGAAATGAATTGAATTGAAAACGATTTCGAAATGAATTGAATTGAAAACGATTTCGAAATGAATTGAATTGAAAACGATTTCGAAATGAATTGAATTGAAAACGATTTCGAAATGAATTGAATTGAAAACGATTTCGAAATGAATTGAATTGAAAACGATTTCGAAATGAATTGAATTGAAAACGATTTCGAAATGAATTGAATTGAAAACGATTTCGAAATGAATTGAATTGAAAACGATTTCGAAATGAATTGAATTGAAAACGATTTCGAAATAAATTGAATTGAAAACGATTTCGAAATGAATTGAATTGAAAACGATTTCGAAATAAATTGAATTGAAAACGATTTCGAAATGAATTGAATTGAAAACGATTTCGAAATAAATTGAATTGAAAACGATTTCGAAATGAATTGAAAACGAATTCGAATTGAATTGAAACCGAATTGAAATGAATTCAAATTGAATTGAAATTTGAATTGAATAGAAATGAATTTTGAAACGAATTTATAAAGAAGAATTCAATTTTGATTTGAATTGAAAAGGAAGTTGAAATTGCTTTTGAAACGAATTTAAAACCATTTATATAATTCGTTTTAAATAGTAATCGACGAAATATATATTATATATATAATATAATGGCCTGAATAGAACGCGCCGCGCTGCGGCAGTTCGCGAATTTCGACCATTTGTTTCAAACGGACATTACGGGAGATCCGACCGTCGGATTCTCCTAAAACCGGAACCGTTGGGTTCGTATCGAAAAGAGCTTTCTAATGAATGTTAGAAATTTGAAATCTAACGGTTGGATTTGGAGATACGTCCAAATCAAATTCGAAAAAGGTCGCTGTAAGTGCAGTTCGATGGCCGTTAATGGAAATCGACCGTACGGGCCTTGATAAAATTATTAAAAATAGTAATAATTTGTGTAAAATCATAAGAAATGATTTGTGAAAGTTTGGGATGAAAAACTCCATATTTGAAAAGATAAAAATAGATTTTTATCGAAATGAACTAGTTTTGAACTAGAATTATAATTCTATTTATTTTTAAATAAATAAATTGAATTTGAAATGGTTTTGAAAATAACCAAAATTTCCAATGATTGCATTGGAGTGGATTTGAATCGAAATTGTCTTCGGAATATTTCGATGTTGGAATTCGTGATATTACAGGTGTTGTTATGGAAATTTGAAAGATATATATGTATATCGTTATTTCCAATACGACATTTGTTAATCGTAGAATTTGATATTGAATATAGGCCGATATAGTTTCTATTCAGAGCCTTGTATTGAATATCGAATGTGATTTGGGTTTGTCGTGAATGGTGTCTTCACTAACACTGTTCTTGAACCCAGTTGAGAAAAGATTAAATCTTTTTATTTAGATTTAATGAAGTGTACCAATTAAATGATATTTAATTGGAATTGAATTGGTATTGATTTTTGGGTTTATCGTGAACAGTGTTTTAAATAACACTTGTTCTTTAACCCGATAATTAATCGAATGTGATTTGGGTTTGTCGTGAATGGTGTCTTCACTAACACTGTTCTTGAACCCAGTTGAGAAAAGATTAAATCTTTTTATTTAGATTTAATGAAGTGTACCAATTAAATGATATTTAATTGGAATTGAATTGATATTGATTTTTGGGTTTATCGTGAACAGTGTTTTAAATAACACTTGTTCTTTAACCCGATAATTAATCGAATGTGATTTGGGTTTGTCGTGAATGGTGTCTTCACTAACACTGTTCTTGAACCCAGTTGAGAAAAGATTAAATCTTTTTATTTAGATTTAATGAAGTGTACCAATTAAATGATATTTAATTGGAATTGAATTGGTATTGATTTTTGGGTTTATCGTGAATAGTGTTTTAAATAACACTTGTTCTTTAACCCGATAATTAATGGAATGTGATTTTGGGTTTATCGTGAATCGTGTTTTTAAATGACACTGATTCTTTAACCCAGATAATGATTAAAACTAAGTGGAGTTTTAATGAATCTTTAATTAGATTGAAAAGATCGAGAATGGAGTATCACCAGTTTTGCTCCAGGCGATAGTTAAATCTTTAATTAGATTTGAATGTGAAATTTAGAAACTAACTGGCGGTTAGCCAAGCAGAATGGTTTTCTGGATATTGATCTGATGTTGGTTTCGGCCTTCGGGGTTAATATTTGGGGAATTATTCTCTTGATTAATTTACGGTTAGTGACTAATGAATTGGAATGAGGCGTATGTTGTGTTTGTGTAACACTTTTATAATATATACGCGAGTTATTCGGAAAGACCGGGTTTATCCCATTCTGAATAACTGATACGACGATAAGTCGAAGATGAAGACGATGGTCGAAGACCGGAAGTCTTCACGTCGTTTGGGTGATAACTGATGATCTTGATTGGGCTGTACACCCAAGAAGATGGAAACAGTTAGTGATCGTCCAGACGTACTTGGAGATCGATGGATATGCGGGGTACTAGGTGCCTCCGGTTTCGTTCAGACCCAGAACGGACTTGTAAATGGACTGTGTGTCTGACATCGGATTTCATTCTGTGTGACTGATATCGGTTGCATAGGATGGCTTGCCTGTGTGGCATGCTAAGATGCAAATGATCGAGGCTTCTGTTGAAAAGCAAAGTCTTGTGGTGATGATCAAAGCACGGCCTTTGTGGCGTAGCTTTGTGTAACGTTTACCTCGCGTGTTTCACACCCGGTATGAACCAAAAACGGGAGACGGACCTCAGGGAGGGCATGCGTTTCTTTCTAGCTAGAAGTGGCGTCAGTGGTTTTACACGCCCTGACGAGTTTGACTTATGTGGTTGTGGTTGTTGCGAGGCGCCTCGGTTATATCGGTTTCGGCCGAATGCATTCTGGTCGGCTGACGGACCAGACTTACACCCCATAGGGTGGGGAGACGTATTGTTCAGGCATAATAATCCACTCCGTGTGGACCGGCCCTGACGATCCAAGGGGCAGTTGCGGCTGTTCCTGAGGCTCGGGCTAGACAGTCTCGAATCGGTTGAGGACTATCTTTTGCCTCGGTTCATAGAAGGAAATCCAATTTCCAAATACGTGACTTTGCGGTTTTATTTGTAAACCTATATATGGCGACATGATATATGGTACCCATGCCGCCTATGATTGATACTTATGATTTGAAGTTGTTTTATGCACTATGCACTTATTATAGTATCAAATGATTTGTTTTAAACGTATCAAGCATTCTTTGGCTGTTATAAGGGAAAACCCTATCCCCCGGCTTGCGTTGCATTGTGTGATAGGACCTGGGTCTTATAACAGCTTCATCTTTCTTTATTTAGCATTGCGCTGTTTGTTTTATGCACTGGTATTCTTGGGAGAAAACCCGTTCCGTGTTATACGGCGTGGTCCCTTGATTTACCTAACTTTTAAAATAAAGATTAATAACTGTTTTAGTTCTCACACCAGTCACATGACTGACCTGGAGTTTATTGTTTTAACCTAAACTCTGGGTGCCCTTATTTTGACACGGGCAGCTAGTAGTTTCGGTTTTGCAGATTTATATTCACAGGATCCTGGTTTACAGCTGGAACGATATCCGGAAAGCTTTGTATCCGTATATCTCTTCTAGTTGTGTATTGTATTATTTTCCGCTGCTATGTATTTAAATGTAATTTAAATCTCTGATATTTCTGTGTAATATTCATTTATACTCTGTATATTCTTGTAATCTGATGCATTGTTGTAATATACAATGAAATGTTCTTCTGTATGCGTTCTGTTTTGTCGTGTTCTCAAACGATAGGGCGTTTCGAACGGTCTGGGTCGGTTTAGCGACTGGTTCGGACCGAGCGAAGTTCCTTGCCGTCACAATACGTTATAATGTTAGGAGTGATATTTCACGTGACCAAAGTTTACGTTAACGGTTAATCAGATCAATAGTTTATTTTGTGGCCTAAGTTTCGAATATACCTAGGTAACAGTGAAACATGCCTAAGCGGAAATGTATACAGTGCCACCCAGATAACAGTTTGAATATGCCAAATTTATGATGTATATACTATGCCCAATTTGTTAATAACGCGGACAGGTTATGGGATGCCTAACCAAAGTTGATATAAGTAACGAAAGCCTGGGAAGATTTATTGTAACGACCCGGGGAATTTGCGATCCTGGATATCAGCATACAACACTACGTCGACTATTCAAGCATCAGAAATACCGGATAGTCCATGAAAGAAATTAGAGGGTGAGAATAGATAAGATAGAAACTTAGAATAGAAGAAGAAGAAGAAGAAGAAGAACATACAACATCAGAGTAAACACGAATCTCATAGCGGAACGAATAAAATATAGTACACAAAATAAATTTGAAACACAAATCTCTATTTGTATATTAGAGTACAACACTTACATCATAACGAAAATAAACAATAGCTAGAACATACTGCTGAAGCTTCCTGCTCCAAGCTCCATCTAGTGTATCTGTAAATCCTGACTACTTGACTGCTCGTACAAATTTGAGCACCCAAGAGTTTAGGGAAAACAAAACAAAACAAACTCTGGGTCAGTCATGGGACTGGTATGAGTAAAACAATTTAAAACAATTTGAGCAATAAAACGATATCTCATAAGGCCGCGCCGTATAACGGAACGGGTTTTTCCTTATGAGAATCCAAATTAATTTGATTTAACTTCCAAATCATTTTGAAAGAAATAGCGATCTTTTATATCAAAATTCTTTAGATATTATAATAGTGTCTACCAACCACAATATAATAATCATCTTGCAGAACGCTTTCATCTCACGTTCCACATATATAGTTTACAATCAAAACCGCGAGCACTTATTGGGTAATGGATTTCCGGCTATGACAAGGTATGGAACTACATTCCGATAGTGTACCTCTAGAGAGAAATACACTGGGTTCAACAAGAACATCTTGCAACCCGGCCACACATGACCGACCACTCATTTCGCTTGAGTGTATCGAATGTATATCACTAATGGTTGGGATCAACAGCCGTTTCAAGAATGGGACAGCATCGACATTAGATTATAGAATGAAATGAATATCTCTAGATAGGTGATAATACACCCTACTTGGCAGCCAACCACTTAGCCATGCTACCTGCCCGATTTTTGTCATTTCTCGGTTGTGAGGCTAGAGGTCACGCTTATCTCTAACAGATCACACATTTCTTTCACTTTGAATGTCACATCGTCATACCCGCCAAATCACAAATTGATTTTCCCAAAAATACCATGGGTATATAGCTAAGAGAAACGAATTTCTCCGCCACCAAATGTAAATACCTACGAAGAGATCAACTTATGTGATCCATTAAATATACTCTGTTAGACATTCTTCCATAAGGTTGTCCTGGGACAGGACAAACCGAAGGCACTATTCTGTAAACAGGACAGCCCTTGCATAACTCCGTCTTCAACTATCTTCATCATATTTGATCGCAACACTAACGTCCATACAGAGTGATTTTCAGATAATATATCTGATCTCCGTATTGACATCGGAAATGGTAAAAAATTTCGATAGTCGGTGATTTAACTATCAAAGGAAAACATGTGTACAAACAACGGTCGTATTTCCAAATGGAAATCTTACCGAGCAAATCATCAATCAACACTGATCCACTTTAATTTAATTTTTCATTCAATTATCCATTTCCCTATTCCTGTTTCCATATATTCAATATTTCTTATTTTCTAAATTTAGAAAATATACGTTATCACCATTGGAAAACATTCCATTTCTTATTTTCTATATTAGAAAAGATTTTTGATTCTTATTTGGAAAACATTTCCAAAACTCCTACATTTGAATTTAAACAGATGTTTAAATAAAAAGATCGCTATGCCAACTCAAAACATTACGCTTATTAACTAATTTCACTTAACCAACCTTCACTTTCGAACCTTAACCATTCCTTAGTCAAAAATGGAGTCAATCAAGTTGGGGTATAACTACCTCTCCGACCTTAACTGAGAAACATTTCTAACTTCGCAACATACAAGGTTCACCTTTTAAACGTTTAACAAACTTCCTTACGTAACTCTCTTTTGAATAAATCTCTATTCGATAACTCTTTCCTTCGAATAAACTATATTCGATGATCTCTCTTTGAATAGCCATATTCGATTAACTCTATTCAATTAACAATATTCGATTAACTCTAATTGACTTACTCTTATCAGTTATCTCTATTTGATTAACTCTATTCTATTAACTCTATTTGATTAACTCTATTGGATTAACTCTATTTGATTAACCCTAATCGATTAACACTATTGGATTAACTCTAATCAATTTACTGCTTTCGAATAAACTCCTTTAACTCTATTCTATTAAATCTATTTGATTAACTCTTACAATTAACTCCTATTAATTAACACCTTTCGAATAAACTATATTCTATTTACTCCTTTCGAATAACTAATATTTGATAACTTATTTCGAATAACTAATATTCGATAACTCCTTTCGTATAACTAATATTCGATAAATCCTTTCGAATAACTAATATTTGATAACTCCTTTCGAATAACTAATATTCGATTAATTCTCTTCTTCGAATAACCTTATTTGATAACTCTTTCTTCGAATAGACTATATTCGAATAACTCTAATCCGACCAACTCTAATTCAATTAACTTTATTCGAATAACTAATATTCGACTAACTCTTGTTCGATTAACTCTATTTAATTAACTCTATTCGAATAACTCTAATCGATTAACTCTAATTCGATTAACTCCTCTAACTCATTTTGATTAAATCATTTTGGTTAACACATTATGATTAACTCCTTTGATTAACTCTACGTCCATATTCAGTTTAAAATATCGATGTTGAAATCGATTCTTACTTCTCTATATAAGTCCTGACTTATATATTCTATTTATACAATGATAAACATTTTATTTAATTTATAAAATATTATTTATAAATTAATCTTCTCAATCTATTGGTTATAATAGATTCTGTTTAAAATCTTTGCTTTAAATCCATATCATGTTATATCCGTGTGCGAAGCACGGGTCTAAACCTTTCAAATACAAAATTCCCTTTTTATACTATTCTATTTATTTTCCAATAATATTTCCTTTTATAATATCATATTTATTTTCCAACTATCTCCTTTTCTATTCTATTTGTTTCACAAATATTTCCTTTTCTATTCTATTTGTTTCACAAATATTTCCTTTTCTATTTGTTTTACAGATATTTCCTTTTCTATTCTATTTGTCCAAATATTTCCTTTTCTATTCTATTTTTTTGACAAATAAATATCCCTTTTCAATTTTATTTATTTAACAAATAAATATTCCCTTTTCAATTCTATTTATTTAACAAATAAATATTTCTCTTATAACTCCTTTGATTTTATAATTATTTTCTTTTATAAAATCCTTTTCCTTTTATATATAAAATCCATTGATTTTATGTAAATACTTTATTTTCAAAATACACTTTGAAAATCCCCTTTTCTACATTCCAGTATTTCTTATGGTATTTAAAATACCCAAATAACAATGATCGATATAATTCATCACACGTAATCAACACAGATTATATATCACATAATATATTACAATATATGAAAACAGTAAAATAAATGTTGAGGAGTCCAGTTGGATTCCTTCGACCTGCTTCCCTGCATCCACGGATGTTAAACAATATAATTAACATCAACTTCATTTCAATATGAAATATTCTGATAAACAGAATCAATATTTGATTAACGATATATATATATATATATATATATATATATATATATATATATTGTAACAACCCGTATTTTCAATAACCTGTTATAACATAAATGGAGGCAGAATTAAACTGTAAAATCTAAATCAAGGGAAATGGGCTATGCCATTGCGTTCGTCTCGGAAAAATACGCGAAATAGAGTCTGAGTTTTCGAAAATCGGAGTCCGTATGACCAAGATATGGCCTCGCGAAGTTTCACAAAAAAATTCCCAAATTAAAGTATACTTAATTAAGTGAAATGGGTTGCGCAGAGAAATATATATATATTGATATATATATATATATAATTGAAAATTTAATAAATAAATATGCAAAAATGTTCAAAACAGCGAATTGGGAGAGGGGAATAACCGAACCGGCCGATTTTTGAGGTCGACCCAAGCCCGCTGGGTCGACTAGGGGTTAATCCAGGGTGTTTGGCTGTCAACCCGTGGGCCGATTCGCTCAAATGCAGATTTTGCATTTGGATGGTTCTCATGGTTCATCTTTAATCTAAAGGCCCTAGATGGTTCCTACACTTGACTTCTTCCCCAAGACATGCTTTGATGGCTTGGATTGAATCTAGGTTTAATCCTATGGCCTAAAACACTTGCCTAATCTATAAATAAGACCCTAACCTATCCTAAACCCTCATTATTCATTCATGCAACTAAACTATGGCAAAATTGCTACTCTCATGGCCTCCACTCAACTATCCTAGCCTCCACTTCATTTCTATGAGAGGTTTCATGATCATGAGAGTATTAGAGAGTCCCTATGTTAGTATGAGAGCTTCTCAAGTTGATCTCAAGGCTAAAGCTTTGATCTTTGTTCATAAAGATGGGGTTTTTATTGATTTGGAGTGTTCATCTTTGGGTTTTTGGGTGATGGCATGCATAGGCTTCATCACAATCTTTGTTTTGCATTTCGATTTGTGCCTTCATAACAATGTAAGCCCTTTCCCTACTCTTAGATATTAACTATGAAGTTAAATGTTCATGTTGCAAGTTTGGGTTTGATCATTGAGAATGATACATGCTATCATGTCATGCAAGCTTATGAAGTCTTTATCTTGATCTTATGAGCTAAAAGCTACAACCTTTATGTTGAAATGTTGCATTATGCAACATGAGAACCTTCATAATCTTTATGTCAACTTGCATATGAAGTCATAACCCTTATATGATGATACATGCGAGTTTCTAGTCATCATTCCATGTCTTTTGTCACCATGATTCGTTTATGTGCCAAGTTTGGGTTTATGCATGATTTTGAGGCTTAAGAATGTAACATGCAAGCTAATGAACACATTTGTGCCTCATTTGCCACCATGATTAACTTGTGGCTTAATATCCATTTTTGTCATGCCTTTGCCAAGTCTCTTCTTTTAATCCATTAAGTTGTTGTGAACGTATATGCGAGTTTAAAAGCGTTGGGTTATGTTATGGGTAATTTCTAATGACATGAAAATACAACTTGAAAACATGATTTGAATCATAACATGGAAGTTGACATGTAAGTATGCATAAAAACATAAGCTTGGGAATTTACCTATTAAGTTAGGTCTACCCATTAGGAATTTACCTATTAAGTTAGGTCTACCCATTGGGAATTTACCTATTAAGTTAGGTCTACCCAATTGCTTGAAAACTTGACTATGAACATGACACTAGACTAAACATGAAAGTGGCCAACTCGAGGTTGGGTTGAGTTTGCAACGTAAAACTACCCGGAACTGACCGGCCTAACTAGTAGTTGCAAACAATAGGACCCAATGTGAGAAGTTGGTCATGTTGTGCTTGAACCCGAGGTTAGACCAAGTTGTGGTGTAAAGCTACCCGGAACCGACCGGCTTAACTAGTAACCACAACAAAGTCTAATGTGAGAGGTTGGGGTGCATTAAGTAATTAATGCCACATGATAGGGTTAAGTTAATTTGATTAATGACTCTTAACCAAATATGACATGGGTAAATGGGTTAAGTAAATTGGTTAGGCTAATGATACTTAACAAAACATGACAAGGTTGGGTAGGTTAAGTGATTTGATTTGCCTAATGACGCTTAACCATTTTTATACGACTAGTGGACGGGGATTAAGTTAACCAACACTTAATCAATCCAACATGATAATTTGGCAAGGTTAAGTAAGTTTTCTTAATGACACTTAACCATACAAGATGATTAGGGGATGGGGTTAAGTAATTTGCACCTAATTAATCCGACACGGTAATTAGACGGGGTTAAGTAATCCACACTTAACTAATCTAAACACGGTAATTCGATGGGGTTAAGTTAAACACTTAACCAATTTAAACTCGGTAATTCAATGAGGTTAAGTAACCAATACTTAACCAACTTAACGTGATAATTTAATGGGGTTAAGCAACTTATACTTAACCAATTATACATGATGATTTGATGGGGTTAAGTAACTTACACTTAACCAATCTAATACGCGGACCTGATAAGGTTAAGTCACAAGACCTTTTTAGAATATACTTAACTATTGTAGTACGATTAGAGGATGGGATTAAGCCAACCTATACTTAACCAATCCGACTCGATAATTTGATGGGATTAAGATAATCTATGCTTAATCGATCTAGCAAGATAATCCGATAGGATTAAGGTAAGCTAGTACTTGACCAATTTGACTTGATAGGGTTAAGTCATGAGCCTCTGGGTACACTTAACCAACTTGTACTTAACCAATTTGACTTGATTGGGTTAAATCAAGACAATCCAATGAGTTCACTGGTTCAGTATTCAGTCTCACTTGGCCTTTTTATTAAAATGAATATAGATTTAAACTCTTAAATATTTTGATACTAAAAATATAGTTTTCCCACTTCTTATTTAACATGAGATTCTTCTCTAAACGAATTTATACTTAATGAGATCCTATATCAAATTCAGTTTTCTATTTTCACATCCAAATCATTAGCCATGTTATTACAATACTAGGAAATCACTTTAACTTATTACTCGTAAAACAACGTTACGAAATATCATCTATTCATTACTTGAAAACAAAATTGCATGCTTATTATTATAGAATAAAATTTATCTTTTACCTTTCCTTTTTAATCTCGACAATATCGTTATTATTCACGCAGCCTTTTTTACTTCCCCTTTCCACTTTGGAATCCTCTTTGTATATATTTCCAATCCTCATTACACATCGAATTATTATTTCTGTAATGGAAATAATAAACTATTATTAACTCCTTTTACCATTACCAACTCGTATCCTCCTCATATAGTTCTGATGTCGTTCAAGTTGGGGTATTTTAGTTACCTCTCAGACCTTGACCACAACGTTCATATCTTCGGATGGATACAAGTTGTAATCCAAAACTCAATATTTCATTCTAAGTAAATTCAAATTCCATTTGATGATTTAATTCTAGGTATGGATTAATAAGCCTTCTGACTTCTTGAAAATCTCTTTCTGGAATATAACCATTATTCTTAATTCAAATATTAGCACTTCTTTATAAAACACCACTTTTTAACCTTTTCCCTTTTTAAACCATTTCGTTTAAAAGCCAGATTTGGTTATATAACCTTATGACCCCCTTCACTATCCAAATTCACTCTTTCAAATCTCCTTTCAATCTTTTCATCATTTCCTGCTTGAAATCCTTATTTCAATTCCAATTGTACAAAATCCCATCTCTTAAGTAACGTTAATTTATAATTTACAATATAATACCTCAAACCCTTTTTTATAACTTTGGTTTATTTTAAAACCCTTTTATCCTAAATCTTTTTTTTCTTAATTCAATTAATTGGGTAACATTTATTTAAATGGAACCTATTCATGAACTCTTCTCACCATTCAATTGCCTTTATAAAATCAATTTACAATTTATTATCAAAATAAATATTTATTTCCTTTTTATAAACTTGTATTCAAAATATATATCTCAAAATTCATCTTTAGTTATAAAATAAATTTTATAACTTCGGCTATATCGATTTACTTGACGGTAAATCAATATAAATAAAACAATTTACTTTCAGACCATTTACTGCCGATTACTCAACCAATACTGCCCATTGGTTAAAACACAACACAGGTGGACTTTCCAATCGATGATCAATACTCAAATAAATCACCCAAACATGACAGTTCATATGTTAATATGAAAAGGAATAATATATTTGAGGAATTTGTTTGGATCACTCCAACATGTTCTTCCCTGTATACAAAACATTTATCACCTACCAGATCATTCAATTCAAATAGTTCAAACAGATCAAACAATTCAAAACCATTAAACACGTTTATTTTATAAATGTGACCAACAAGGTGAGTTACCTTTATTGGAACCAATCGTTAAAATAACGATTTGGTATTTCACTGAAATTAAACAACGGTTCAATTTCATCAGATAAATCAACAAATAATATATAACTAGCAAACAGTCAACCATTAGCAACTAGAGCACACACTATAAAACCCAATTTATATAAAATATAAATGGAAAAAAAACTGAGTGAGTTTAAATCACCTTGATTTCCGTGGTTGTCAGAACAGTTGGTTTTACACGCTTCCAACTGCATTTACACCGTCTGTTTCCATTTAAAAAAATTACGCCATTGATATGGTTCCAGTGTTCCTTGTTTTGTCCAGATCTGTTAACTTCTGGTGCGTTGTACCAATATAAGCTACGGTATTTATTAAAAATATTAAACGGTTAATACGGTGTTAAGTTGATGGGCTCGTTTAGAATATTTCGCGTATCATTTTACATGACAATTAAAGGATAATATATATTTATTAGAGTTGGTTTACTAGGTAATTAACGTGTGATTATGCCCGTTAAATACTTTCATTAGGCAGGTCAATATGTTGAAATCAGTAGCTTGTATATAGGTTAGGTGTGCACATTTGATACCCAGACTGATTTCGTAACCCCCTTAAATACTAAGTTAACAACGTTATTAGGTACTTTCTAGTCTTTATTAACGGTAAATAATTGGCTATGGGAATCTTATATATATATAAAGTAATATTATAATGTTTATGCTTACGTGGATTAAGGCCAGTGTTGAAGCTTCTTCTTCCTTCCAGCTTGCACAAACCGCTTGCTTCCATCTTTGCTGCTCCAAGCATCGCACTTCACTCACAACGTCAGGACCTTCCCAGCTACCAAATCCCGGTCTGCCACTTCCATGAAACCCATGCACCCTATCCATACTTCTTCACACTTCCTCATGCTACTCTTCTTTCCATCATGATGTCCACATGCAGACTATTAACCACAGCATACACTCCAATTTAATATATTGCTTCCATTAATAAACCACCCAATTGAGCTTGCCTGTCTGAACGTGTCCCCATCATGCGAAGTCTTTTCGCCCTCACTGTTGTCCCCAAGTGCCTGCATCCTTTCACCGGTCTTCACCATATCACTTCCGCATCTTTCCAACTAAGCACCAGTTTGTTCTCTTCCACCAAAATATGGCAATGCCACCTCATTATTTACATCTACACCCAACATATCCATGATTGAAAACGAAACCCAATACACCACCACATGAAAACCGCGCCACACCAGGGCCTTAACCGACCTCCTCCTCTCCTCGCAACTCCGACAACACCGAGACTAGCAATACATGTACCGCTAGGCTCTGCCCTGTCAGTCCACTCGAGGAACCACTGACGACGGTCATCACATTTACCCACCATGCATGCAACATTCGTACTCCTTCATACTCTGACACAGACCTCATCCCAGTTTTCAAACGAAGTTGTTTCCCTTTTTTTATATTATATATGGCTGCCATTAATCCTTCACTGTAAACAAAAACCGAAAGGGATGAACTTGCCCAGTATTTATAAAGCAAGGTTTCTTGGCTCTCAAGGACTTGGTGTGGGAGGCACGGCATTGTAGGATAGCTGTTCTCCCTAGGTTTTTATAGCTGTTCTGATTATGTATTGTCACAGCTGTGTAGAAAGGAGGTGCAGTGTTCTTTCAATTTCATGCAGAGAGAGTAGCTGAAAATGGAAGGTAGAGGAACTCGTGGGTTTGCAGCTCATCTTTGAATCGAAATCACATAAGATAGGGTACTGTTGTTTATTTAGGGTCTGCACATATATATTTTGGTCGGCCGAATATTTTTCTTGTCTAATATTTTTACTTGGAGTTTAAGTAAAGGTAGAAATGCAGTCTGCATTTAAGTTGAAAAGAAATCAAAAAAGGCAAGACAGACGTGATTTGAAATTTAATATAGGGTAAGGTTTAGTTAAAAAAAATTATTATTCTATACTTCTTCGCGAAGTAACAAGTAAAAATAGCCACAATCAACTTCTGTTTACTGATAAAAAAACTAATCTTGGTGTAAAAAGATATTCCAGATCCAATGGGACAAGTTTCGTCGAAATCTGAGGTCATATGAAAAAATTTCCTTTATAAAACCAGAAATGAACACGCGTTTAAAATTTTCACGCTCACTAGATAAATCAAATCAATTTGAAATCTTGAAACCCTATAATAATTTTTCAATACGAACCCAATGGCACCAGTTTCGTCGCATTCTGAGACTGCTTCCCCGGTAGGCCATTTTTACGTGCACCGCAATGCCCTTTTGGACACCAAATTTCCTGGTCTCCAAAAATAACAAACTATATATCTATCCCGACTCCAATCGACGATACGAACTCAATGGAATTGGTTTGACGGCTTAATTCGGTCGTCTGCTCAAGTTACACCCAAATATCTGTTTATTAATTTAAATACGCGCTATAGAAAATGAACGGGCGTTTATGGCTGCCGTGGTCACATACGACATCGGTTTGCCACGCCATTCCACACCGTACAATAATTTATAGATATGGTTCTAATGAAACTAGTTTCGTCGAAAACAGAGACCGTTTGCAAAATGGCCATTTTAAAGGCCGATATTTAAATAACGATTTTTCACAGCGACTATTTTAAAATTTAATTTGGCCATAACTAACAATCTACAACACGGAATCTGAATTTTTCTCTTTCATATGAAAATTATCATCGATACGGTTCCAACGTTTCTCGTTTCACAGAATTCGACTTATATCTGATTCTATATATCCATTTGAAGTTCAAAACTCCAAATTACGAACTGCACGCCGTTTCCAAGCTCGATTTATATTATATATGAATATATATATCGTTCAACTTCGTTTTAAATAGCGATTTAAATATTAAAATCCATTTATATTTCAAATAAAATATTTAAAACCAATTTAAATATTCGGATTCAAATGGTTGAAAAACACAGGTCGTTACCTTCTTCCCCCCTTAAAATAATTTCGTCCTCGAAATTGCTAAGGTAAGAAAGAACATTACAAACCCCGTTAATTTCTAAATCCAATTTATTTTAAATCGAAACCATTTCAATACCGTATATAAATATTTTCAAAAATATCGAAAAAAAATTCTAACACATTAAATTCCCGAAAAAATTGGGCAGAGTCTCCCCTGCACGGAGTGACATCTATGATATCGCAGGAACAAATAATATATATCCATCGACCAATGGTCGAAAAACAAAAATCAAAACCGTAAAATTCAAAATTTTATATTTTCGCGTAGGCGTACCATTTTGTGAGCGCTATTGAGCATAACTGCTCAATGTATATGCGATTTACTCAGCCAATATCAATCTGCCTAACCACTTGGCACCTGTACTCAACTCAATTCACATATCAGTAATAAATATGTGAAATTCTGAAATAATATTTCACTAATCAACTGGTATAACTACACTAATTCTAGAATCAAACACATAACATAAATTCATTATCAAACATAGGTTTAAATTATAAATTCCAATTCATATTCACTTTGATTCCAGTTAAATTATACCAACAATTATTCCTTCAGTTCCAATTAACTGTTGATTATTTCTATTCAAACAGTCTACCATCCGACAACAAACAATTCACAATCAATAACCAATACAACACCAAATCAACTTACATTCAATATTAATATTTTATTTTGGTTTCTCATATTTGAACATTTATCGATTGATTTCTATTCGATTATTATTTATTCATCAAATTTCAAATTTATATTAATTTCAATATCAATATTAATTTTAATTTCACTTAACGAAGTTAAATTTCAATTCAAATTTTCAATTCGATTTGAATCCCATTCAAACCGATAAAACAAACTAATATCTCAATAATTGATGAAATTAATTCTTTACTAAACAAAAATATAATTTGGGTAAATTCATTTCATTTACCCTCTTTTCAAAACAATATTGTATCAATTGCCAGTTCAACGCTTCTCAATGCTTGAACCGATCAACAAACACAATACAAAACATTTGTATATAAAATTTACAAATACGCTCTCATGTATATATACACTCAATCTCGATCTAGGGTATTACTAACCCAATCTCTACCGAGTTACACCACAGAGCCAAGGTTATTACTAAACCAATAGCTCTGATACCACTGTAATGAACAGGGATTTTCTCTAGATAGGTGATTATACATCCTAATGGGAGCGACCCACATAGCCATGCTGCCTGCCCGATTTTTGTCATTTCCCGGTTGATGAGGCTTGAGGTCAGAACACATCTGGTCATCATACACTTTGAATGCCACATCGTCAGATCCGCCAGATCACACTGATTGACGTCCGAAAAAATACTCTAGTTTATTTGGCTAGAGAATAACCATTTCTCCGCCATCAACTATGGTACGTTTGGA
The DNA here is from genome assembly GCA_030737875.1 of Allium sativum. NCBI lineage: Eukaryota > Viridiplantae > Streptophyta > Magnoliopsida > Asparagales > Amaryllidaceae > Allium > Allium sativum. Next base: position 119,730,912 of record CM060913.1, on the reverse strand, counting down.
GAAATCAACGCATGTAATTCCTTTGAAAATACTCTATCAGACATCCGTCCATACAAGTCATCCAGGAACAGGATGAACCGAAGGTACTCTCCTACTGCATCCAATATAGGAATCACCCCATGGATCAGTAGCGAGAAGTCCTTGCAAACCCGTAGATTCCAACCATGACAGAATCATAGTGTATCTTGGGCCGCTAAGCCAGAGATTATAAGTAATCCTTCCACATATGAAGATCCACGGTCTTCAATGCTCTATCTCGACCGTCTTTTGATATCTTCGCGTACTTGTTGGTTGGAATGGTTTTCGAATATAAATTAGCCCCCGGTCTTTCCTTACCAACAATCGTATGGGTCAGATTTGATAGTCGATGATTTAACTATCAAAATAAACAGTGTTTCAATCATGACAATCCAATGAGTTCACTGGTTCAGTATTCAGTCTCACTTGGCCTTTTTATTAAAACGAACATAGATTTAAACTCTTAAATATTTTGATGCTAATAATATAGTTTTCCCACTTCTTATTAAACATGAGATTCTTCTCTAAACCAATTTATACTTAATGAGATCCTATATCAAATTCAGTTTTCTATTTTCACATCCAAATCATTAGCCATGTTATTACAATATTGGGAAATCACTTTAACTTATTACTCGTAAAACAACGTTACGAAATATCATCTATTCATTACTTGAAAACAAAATTGCATGCTTATTATTATAGAATAAAATTTATCTTTTACCTTTCCTTTTTAATCTTGACAATATCGTTATTATTCACGCAGCCCTTTTTACTTTCCCTTTCCACTTTGGAATCCTCTTTGTATATATTTCCAATCCTCATTACACATCGCATTATTATTTCTGTAGTGGAAATAGTAAACTATTATTAACTCCTTTTACCATTACCAACTCATATCCTCCTCAGATAGTTCTGATGTCGTTTAAGTTGGGGTATTTTAGTTACTTCTCAGACCTTGACCACAGCGTTCATATCTTCGGATAGATACAAGTTGTAATCCTAAACTCAATATTTCATTCTAACTTAATTCAAATTCCATTTGACGATTTAATTCAAGGTATGGGTTAATAAGCCTTCTGACTTCTTGAAAATCTCTTTCTGGAATATAACCATTATTCTTAATTCAAATATTAGCACTTCTTTATAAAACACCACTTTTTAACCTTTTCTTTATTTAAACCATTTCATTTAAAAGCCAGATTTGGTTATATAACCTTATGACCCCCTTCTCTATCCAAATTCACTCTTCCAAATCTCCTTTCAATCTTTTCATCATTTCCTGCTTGAAATCATTATTTCAATTCCAATTGTACTAAATCCCATCTCTTAAGTAACGTTAATTTAGATTTTACGATATAATACCTCAAACCCCTTTTTATAACTTTGGTTTATTTTAAAACCCTTTTATCCTAAATCTTTTTTTTCTTAATTCAATTAATTAGGTAACATTTATTTAAACATAACCTGTTCATGAACTCTTCTCACCATTCAATTGCCTTTATAAAATCAATTTACAATTTATTATCAAAATAAATATTTATTTCCTTTTTATAAACTTGTATTCAAAATATATATCTCAAAATTCATCTTTAGTTATAAAATAAATATTATAACTTCGGATATATCGATTTACTTGACGGTAAATCGATATAAATAAAACAATTTACTTGCAGGCTATTTACTGCCGATTACTCAACCAATACTGCCCATTGGTTAAAACACAACACAGGCGGACTTTCCAATCGATGATCAATACTCAAATAAATCACCCAAACATGACAGTTCATATGTTAATATGAAAAGGAATAATATATTTGAGGAATCTGGTTGGATCACTCCAACCTGTTCTTCCCTGTATACAAAACGGTTATCACCTACAGAGCATTCAATTCAAACAGTTCAAACAATTCAAAACCATTAAACACGTTTATTTTATAAACGTGACCAACAAGGTGAGTTACCTTTATTGGAACCAATCATTAAAATAATGATTTGGTATTTCACTGAAATTAAACAACGGTTCAATTTCATCAAATAAATCAACAAATAATATATAACTAGCAAACAGTCAACCATTAGCAACCAGAGCACACACTATAAAAACCCAATTTATATAAAATAAAAATGGGAAAAAAACTGAGTGAGTTTAACTCGCCTTGATTTCCGTTGTTGTCAGAACAGTTGGTTTTACACGCTTCCAGCTGCATTTACACCATTCGTTTCCATTTAAAAAAATTACGCCATTGATATGGTTCCAGTGTTCCTTGTTTTGTCCAGATCTGTTAACTTCTGGTGCGTTGTACCAATATAAGCTACGGTATTTATTAATAATATTAAACGGTTAATACGGTGTTAAGTTGATGGGCTCGTTTAGAATATTTCACGTATCATTTTACATGACAATTAAAGGATAATATGTATTTATTAGAGTTGGTTTACTAGGTAATTAACGTGTGATTATGCCCGTTAAATACTTTTATTAGGCACGTCAATATGTTGAAATCAGTAGCTTGTATATAGGTTAGGCGTACACATTTGATACCCAGACTGATTTCGTAACCCCCTTAAATACTAAGTTAACAACGTTATTAGGTACTTTCTAGTCTTTATTAACGGTAAATAATTGGCTACGGGAATCTTATATATAAAAAATAATATTATAATGTTTATGCTTACGTGGATTAAGGCCAGTGTAGAAATTTCTTCTTCCTTCCAGCTTACACAAACCGCTTGCTTCCATCTTTGCTGCTCCAAGCATCGCACTTCACTCGCAACGTCAGGACCTTCCTAGCTACCAAATCCCGGTCTGCCACTTCCATGAAACCCATGCACCCTATCCATACTTCTTCACACTTCCTCATGCTACTCTTCTTTCCATCTTGATGTCCACATGCGGACTATTAACCACAGCAAACACTCCAATTTAATATACTGCTTCCATTAATAAACCACCCAGTTGAGCTTGCATGTCTGAACGTGTCCCCACCATGTGAAGTCTTTCCGCCTTACTGTTGTCCCCAAGTGCCTGCATCCTTTCACCAGTATTCACCATATCACTTCCACATCTTTCCAACTAAGCACCAGTTTGTTCTCTTCCACCAAAATATGGCAACGCCACCTCATTATTTACATCTACATCCAACATATCCATGATTGAAAACGAAACCCAATACACCGCCACATGAAAACCGCACCACACCCGGGCCTTAACCGATCGCCTCCTCTCCTCGCAACTCCGAAAACACCGAGACTAGCAATACATGTACCGCTAGGCTCTGCCCTGTCAGTCCACTCGAGGAACCACCGGCGACGGTCATCACATCTACCCACCATGCATGCACCATTCGTACTCCCTTCATACTTTGACACAGACCTCATCCCAGTTTTCAAACGAAGTTGTTTCCCTTTTTTTATATTATATATGGCTGCCATTAATCCTTCACTGTAAACAAAAACCGAAAGGGATGAACTTGCCCAGTATTTATAAAGTAAGGTTTCTTGGCTCTCAAGGACTTGGTGTGGGAGGCACGACATTGTAGGATAGCTGTTCTCCCTAGGTTTCTATAGCTGTTCTGATTATGTACTGTCACAGCTGTGTAGAAAGGAGGTGTAGTGTTCTTTCAATTTCATGTAGAGAGAGTAGCTAAAAATGGAAGGTAGAGGAACTCATAGGTTTGCAGCTCATCTTTAAATCGAAATCACATAAGATAGGGTACTATTGTTTATTTAGGGTCTGCACATATATATTTTGGTCGGCTAAATATTTTTCTTGTCTAAGATTTTTACTTGGAGTTTAAGTAAAGGTAGAAATGCAGTCTGCATTTAAGTTGAAAAGAAATCAAAAAAGGCAAGACAGACGTGATTTGAAATTTAATATAGGGTAAGGTTTAGTTAAAAAAAATATATATTATTATTCTATACTTCTTCACGAAGTAACAAGTAAAAATAGCCACAATCAACTTCTGTTTACTGATAAAAAAACTAATCTTGGTGTAAAAAGATATTCCGGATCCAATGGGACAAGTTTCGTCGAAATCTGAGGTCATATGAAAAAATTTCCTTTATAAAACCAGAAATGAACACGCGTTTAAAATTTTCACGATCACTAGATAAATCAAATCAATTTGAAATCTTGAAACCCTATAATAATTTTTCAATACGAACCCAATGGCACCAGTTTCGTCGCATTCTGAGATTGCTTCCCCGGTAGGCCATTTTTACATGCACCGCAATGCCCTTTTGGACACCAAATTTCCCGGTCTCCAAAAATAACAAACTATATATCTATCCCGACTCCAATCGACGATACAAACTCAATGGAAATGGTTTCACGGCTTAATTCGGTCGTCTGCTCAAGTTACACCCAAATATCTGTTTATAAATTTAAATACGCGCTATAGAAAATGAACGGGTGTTTATGGCTACCGTGGTCACATACGACATCAGTTTGCCACGCCATTCCACACCGTACAATAATTTAACGATACGGTTCTAATGAAACTAGTTTCGTCGAAAACAGAGACCGTTAGCAAAATGGCCATTTTAAAGGCTGATATTTAAATAACGATTTTTCACAGCGACTATTTTAAAATTTGATTTGGCCATAACTAACAATCAACAATACGGAATCTGAATTTTTCTCTTTCATATGAAAATTATCATCTATACGGTTCCAAAGTTTCTCGTTTCACAGAAATTCGACTTATATCTGAATCTGTATATCCATTTGAAGTTCAAAACTCCAAATTACGAACTGCACGCCGTTTTCAAGCTCGATTTATATTATGTATGAATATATATATCGTTCAACTTCGTTATAAATAGCGATTTAAATATTAAAATCCATTTATATTTCAAATAAAATATTTAAAACCAATTTAAATATTCAGATTCAAATGGTTGAAAAACACGGGTTGTTACAGCTAGGGTCACTCACAAAGGGAATGCACTAGCTTTGGTGGAGCATTATCTAGGTAAACATACACAGAAATATTACAAGACAGAACATATAAAACAGCGGAAGAAGAACCAAATTTTATTGCTTTAAAAATCTAGAAAGGTCTAAAGCCTTTTTACATCAAAATGCCATTAAATCCATTACATTGAAATCTGTCTTGCAATAGTAAAGAAGCATAAAACCATGGTCATAAATCATTCCCCAAGTAAAACAGTAAAGCAGCCATAGTCAAGAAAGGTCCAAGCCATATATGATGATCTTGAAGCAGAAAAAAGTCCAAATTAATCGTAGTGTTTCCTCCCTGAGAACCTGGGGGGAAACGGAAGAAAAAGAGGCGAAACAAAACGGGTCAGTCATACAGACTGGTAAGTCCTAGTGACTTTCAGCATAGAAACAAGTAAAGGTAACATGACATGTATAAACTGAAAGTAAACATAAGGATGATGACAAGATAGGCAAGTTAAACTAAGATAACAAGATAAACTATGGTAACAAGATACACTACGATAACAAGATAAACTATGCAAACCAGATAAGCTACGTATAGCATCGCATGTTTAACATTCTCTGCACCAACTGTACTAGTACCCCAACCCGTATCATCCTTTCCATGTATATGTACAGTCCCTTGCCGTATATCGTATGGGTTTCATCACGTATTTCTATACTACTTCAACGTAGTGCCACCATTCTTGAAATCGTTTGGACTGCCACCCTTGTTCTGGCTAGGTTTCCTTATCATGAACTATCGCGTGTTCAACTAGGATTTATGCCACCTAGGACCACTAGGGATTATGCTACCTATTGAACGTTTTCTAGATTCGATTACGGTTTATGCCACCTAGGACCACTAGGGATTATGCTACCTAACGAACAACACCCTTTTTCCACGTAACGGTCTATTAATCGATCGGCTCCCTACAAGTCCTAGCTCGTTCATGTGTCTGTGTCATACGGCCCAATCATGAAATGTAGTCACCTGTGCTAGGTCCACCATAGGGTGTATCAAGCCCTAGGGTCCCAACCACCGACACGAATCAAGCACGCACAGTGTAAACCTACCGGTGCCCAATGCCTTCTTTTTCAACTCCGGACTACGTGCACGACCATAGTCCGCCTAAACCCACAATGGCGCACCAACTCAGCCGTCGTTCTGGTCGCTTACAATCAGCCCAGTAATCGTGCCCCACCCTGCCTAGTTCCAGGGTACCGTGATACATCTAGTGGGTTACTGCTGAAAAGGACCACGTAACTAGGGTTTCCATCCAGTAGGTTAAGTGTTGTCATTTAAATTCGAGACTTAACCCCATCAGTCTAGCATGTCAAGTTGGTTAAGTGTTGTCATTCAAGTTCGTGACTTAACCCGCCTATGTCATGTCAAATTGGCAAAGTGTTGTCGTTCAAGTTCATGACTTAGCCCTACGAATCATGTGTCAAGTTGGTTAAGTATATTCAAGCGGTTCATGACTTAACCCTAACAAATCATCGTGTCAAATTGGTTAAGTATATTCAAGCGGTTCATGACTTAACCCTATCAAATCATCGTGTCAAATTGGTTAAGTATATTCAAGCAGCTCATGACTTAACCCTATCAAACCATCGTGTCAAATTGGTTAAGTATATTCAAGAAGTTCATGACTTAACCCTATCAAATCATCGTGTCAAATTGGTTAAGTATATTCAAGCGGTTCATGACTTAACCCTTTCATGTGGCATTAATTCATTAATGCACCCAACCTCTCACATCAGACCTGTTGTTGTGGTCACTGGATATGTCGGGCGGTTCCGGGAAGAATTACACCACAACTCAGTCTGACCTCGGGTTTTCAAGTGTGATATGACCAACTACCCACATTGGATCCTATTGTTTGTAGTAACTGGATTTGTCGGGCGGTTCCGGGCAGAATTACACTACAAACTCAACCCAACCTCGAGTTGACCATTTTCAAGTTCATTCTAAGTGTCATGTCCATGTTCAATTTTCATGTCAAGTTTCTAAGTGAGTTTCATGTCAAGTTCTCATATCAAGTTTTCGGGTTTACGCTTATGCCTATTATCTAGTTCATGATTCATATTCATAACCAATTCATGTTTGCCTAACCTACCCAATTCGTATCCCCATCGCATGTAAACGTAAATCGATCTAAATTACAAGTAGATCCAGGTCCAAAATAAAAGGGAATAACATCCCAACTATGATAGGCAAAAGAACGAGCACAAGGTGATAAATCTGGCATGATATAGCTTGGGATGATTGGTTACAACATCACTGGCATATAGAGAATAACAGGCTTTCAAATCTGGCATAATAAGGTGATAGTCATGATAAAAAATGACATAAAAGAATAGGCATGCAAAAGCAAGCCAAATACAAGGATAATGGATCAATGGTCTTGGTGTACAACATGGTTTTCAACTATAGTGTTATGAACAATCAACTGTAATAGTCAGTTGGCCACAATAGTCATAGTCGTAGAGAATCATGAGCGATTAATCACAATAGTCATGAATTATCCAAAATAGTTCTAGACAACTACCCTAAATAGTCATAGGCAATTAACTATAACAGTTTCAAGGTCATGGTCATAGACAATAGTCTTCTGTTCATAATAATAGGCGGTAATTCATAGTCACGAGTCATAGGTGATTAGTCATAATTGTCCTTGTCATAGTCATAGGCAATAGTATTATGTTCTCAGTTATAGGCATAGGCATAGTCTTTGGCCATTAACAATAGTTTCAATGCCATAGGCATGATAATATTTGATTTACAACATGAATAGGCCCAAGTTAATTTTCATAGCAGTATTCCAAAAGTCAAGGTCCAAGAATAGGTATAAATCAATTATCATACATGGGTAACATGAATAAGTCCAAACTGATTTCATAGCAATATTCCCAAATTCAAGATTCAAGAGAGGATATGGTGAAAACTGAATTAACAAGTCTTATCATCAGGTCAAGATCGAAGAATTCATTTTACAATCTAGCGTTTGAATAATAAACTAGGTCCAACATCATGAATGGGCATGATTCCATCGATAAGAAATAACCCAAAATCATAGATTCAAGAAGAGACAAGAACAGATCCAAATAGATAATCAAGCTTAGGTCCAATTTCATTTTATTCCGTGTCCATATTAAATTTAACAAGTTTCAATCTCAAAGTAACTAGAACTTACAGAGCGTGGATCGAGAATTAGAGTGCAGAGATTTGATTCTGGAAAAGGTTATTGCGGTTGTTGAATCTTTATTTGTTTAGTCTTGTTCTAGTTGAAAACCCCCAATTTGCAATTCCTAGATGTTGTCTTGACGAAGAAGAAGTAGTCTCTTTTAATTTAAATATTATCATTTTGATTTTCACAGAGGTAGCATATGGACATAATGAAATGGTGTAGAGAGAATGAGGCTAGGGGCTGTTTATATAGGTCTATAGTCACGAATTTGGTCCAGAAATCGGTCTAGATACGTAGAAATGAATCAGCCTTGGATCTGGAAATTCGGGGCAAGGTCGACCCCCAGGTCTACTACCCAGTCGACCTGGTCAGGGGGAGGTCGACCACCCAGTCGACCTGGGTCCTGGGCGGGAAATTTCCCGCTCAGCCCGCTTCTGCATATGAATTCGAATTTCGAGCTGTTTTGGTTTCTGAAAATTCCTGAAACTTTGGAGGGTCATATCTCCCTCATACGGAATCCGTTTTTCGAAAACTCAGACTTATTTCTATGCAGAATTTCGAGATGAACGCAATGGCACAACCTGTTTCCCTTGATTCTTATTTTTAAATTTAATTATACCCTGATTTCTAGTTTCAACATGTTATTAAAATTCGGGTTGTTACATTCTCCCCTCCTTAAAGGATTTCGTCCCCGAAATCTTCATGTTAAGAAGAATGTGTCCTACCATCCAATCATCCATCTACTCAATTATCAATCACAGGCATCCATTGTCCTTAAGAGATTTCTAATGCTATATGATCATACACAGAAAGTGTGTGTATATGTTCCTTATCTAATGCAAATGATCAGGCCCGATTCATCTTCCTAATGCAAAATATGCCTAGTGTCACGAATCCAACATGTATGCAAATAGTCCTAGTCACATAAACACTATATGTGTGCACAAACATCCATCCATATGCAACATCCACATGATAACATATTCAATTTCATCCATGTACAAGTATAAACATCCATGCATATGCAATATGAGATGTGACTGAGCCGATCTAGTGCCTAATGTGTGTTCATGCATCCACGAGCAACAACTACCAACCACTTTCAACCACTTGCAACCATCAACCATAACATGTCTCAAACACATGTTTACACCCATTAGTTCCTACCTAAAGGTATAGCCAAATGATAGAAGCAAGTAAAGAAAAACTTTGTACCCATTAGGCAATGTCAAAACTGGAAATCTTCCTCACATATATGTTGGAAAAAAAACTCCCCTAAACAATAGCCCAAAACCAATATATATGATTCTAGGAAACCCAACGGACAACCTTAAACCCCAACATATATCACAACCAGATGAGTCATACTCCTTATGGGGTTTGCAACGGAAATAAGATTGAGAATAGGACCGAGAGGATATACATAAAAGATAGCATGCAAGTAATCTCTACAGGAAAAGAGGGATCAAGGATATACTCTTAAAAAGAGATATGATGCGTATATCTAGTCTTCAATCTTCTAAGTCGCATTTCCTTGAGCTTAACTCCATTGTGCTTTATCCGCCTTTAACTTCATAATTTCGTAGCTTCTTAATTCTTGTTTCCAAAATATGAGTTGGAACTCATTTCAATGTTGCCTCTCGTCCCACTTTCCCTTATCCTCCTTCTAGTATACTCGGCTCAAACATAACTGTGTACTCATGGTTTCATGCATGCTCTCCAAAATCCACTAGTGAATCATGGATCTCGTTTACTCACTATAGGGTATTCCACGCAGAAGAATTATCTCTTGCAAATAAACAGATGTCAGCCATGTTGCCAAATGTACTTACTAAGGTGATTTCCTATAACTTATGCCTAAGCGAAATGAACCATCCACCTTAGTGGCGAACACTACTCGAGATCAAAAAATGTATCAAGAGATTCTAGGTAACTAAGCATGGTAGAATCCTCAGGGTTACACTAGACTTCGAGGGTATTACCATGGCAGGTCAAGAGTCTAACTACCCTCTTTTCATACTCAAGAATGGCAGCAGTACTGGATAACCATTCCATCTCTAGAATCAACCCGTAGCCCAAAAACATAAGCATTGCTTAGCATAGACATTCTCAAATCCAAACAAGTCATGAATAAATGAGCTGATTCCCCAACAGGATTTGAGAGAAAAAAAATGGGATCCTCTACTACGCTAGTACTAAGGTGCAGAGACTCAACTATCGAAGCAGAAATAAAAAGGATGTGATGTACCATAATCAAAAAGGGTACTGACAGGATAGAAAGATAAACTAGGCTTTCCTACACAAACATTTCTACCTTCTTGTTCTGAGCCTCATTCGCCTTAACCACCTTTATCCCCTCTTATTTAACGTGTTAATAGGTCTCTCGAGAACTACCTCCATCGCACAGCAACCCTTCAAAGCTTGAAATAAGGTTAGTCGCAAATGGAACTAATGTGACTACAGATGGAGGAAAGAAATGAAAAGGGATTCAAACAAGGAAACAAAGGATAATGCTAATGGCCTTTGGGGAATAGCCTTTAAAAATAAAACTTTTCTTGAAAAATGCTTCTTTGTAAATGGTTTTGAAAATGATTTCAAAAGGTTTCAAAAACTTTTGCCCAGTCTGGTAACCTTCTGCTCTGACACCAGCTGTAACACCCCACCTCCGCTAGGGTCACTCGCAACGGGAATGCACTAGCTTTGGTAAAGCATTATCTAGGTAACCATACACAGAAATATTACAAGATAGAACATATAAAACAGCGGAAGAAGAACAAAATTTTATTGCTTTAAAAATATAGAAAGGTCTAAAGCCTTTTTACATCAAAATGCCATTAAATCCCTTACATTGAAATCTGTCTTGCAATAGTAAAGAAGCATAAAACCATGGTCATAAATCATTCCCCAAGTAAAACAATAAAGCAGCCATAGCCAAGAAAGGTCCAAGCCATATATGATGATCTTGAAGCAGAAAGAAGTCCAAACTAAATCGTAGTGTTTCCTCCCTGAGAACCTGGGGGGAAAACGGAAGAAAAAGAGGCGAAACAAAACGGGCCAGTCATACAGACTGGTAAGTCCTTGTGACTTTCAGCATAGAAACAAGTAAAGGTAACATGACATGTATAAACTGAAAGTAAACATACGGATGATGACAAGATAGGCAAGTTAAACTAAGATAACAAGATAAACTGTGGTAACAAGATAAACTACGGTAACAAGATAAACTATGCAAACCAGATAAACTACGTATAGCATCGCATGTTTAACATTCTCTGCACCAACTGCACTAGTACCCCAACCCGTATCATCCTTTCCATGTATATGTACAGTCCCTTGCCGTATATCGTATGGGTTTCATCACGTGTTTCTATACTACTTCAACGTAGTGCCACCATTCTTGAAATCGATTAGACTGCCACCCTTGTTCTGGCTAGGTTTCCATATCATGAACTATCGTGTGTTCAACTAGGATTTATACCACCTAGGACAACTAGGGATTATGCTACCTATTGAACGTTTTCTAGATTCGATTAGGGTTTATGCCACCTAGGACAACTAGGGATTATGCTACCTAACGAACAACACCCTTTTTCCATGTAGCGATCTATTAATCGATCGACTCCCTACAAGTCCTAGTTCGTTCATGTGTCTGTGTCATACGGCCCAATCATGAAATGTAGTCACCTGTGCTAGGTCCATCATAGGGTGTATTAAGCCCTAGGGTGCCAACCACCGACACAAATCAAGCACGCACAGTGTAAACCTACCAGTGCCCAATGCCTGCTTTTTCAACTCCGGACAACGTGCACGACCATAGTCCGCCTGAACCTATAATTGCGCACCAACTCAGCCGTCGTTCTGGTCGCTTACAATCAGCCCAGTAATCGTACCCCACCCTGCCTAGTTCCAGGGTACCGTGATACATCTAGTGGGTTACTGTGAAAAGGACCACGTAACTAGGGTTTCCGTCCAGTAGGTTAAGTGTTATCATTTAAATTCGAGACTTAACCCCATCAGTCTAGCATGTCAAGTTGGTTAAGTGTTGTCATTCAAGTTCGTGACTTAACCTGCCTATGTGTCATGTCAAATTGGCTAAGTGTTGTCGTTCAAGTTCATGACTTAGCCCTACGAATCATGTGTCAAGTTGGTTAAGTATATTCAAGTGGTTCATGACTTAACCCTATCAAATCATCGTGTCAAATTGGTTAAGTATATTCAAGCGGTTCATGACTTAACCTTATCAAATCATCGTGTCAAATTGGTTAAGTATATTCAAGCGGTTCATGACTTAACCCTATCAAATCATCGTGTCAAATTGGTTAAGTATATTCAAGCGGTTCATGACTTAACCCTATCAAATCATCGTGTCAAATTGGTTAAGTATATTCAAGTGGTTCAAGACTTAACCCTATCAAATCATCGTGTCAAATTGGTTAAGTATATTTAAGCGGTTCACGACTTAACCCTATCATGTGGCATTAATTCATTAATGCACCCAACTTCTCACATCAGACTTGTTGTTGTGTTCACTGGATATGTCGGGCGGTTACGGGCAGAATTACACCACAACTCAGTCTGACCTCGGTTCTCAAGTGCGATATGACCAACTGCCCACATTGGATCCTATTGTTTGCAGTAACTGGATTTGCTGGGCGGTTCCGGGCAGAATTACACTGCAAACTCAACCCAACCTCGAGTTGGCCATTTTCAAGTTCATTCTAAGTGTCAAGTCCATGTTCAATTTTCATGTCAAGTTCGTGTCAAGTTTCTAAGCGAGTTTCATGTCAAGTTCTCATATCAAGTTTTCGGTTTTCTGCTTATGCCTGTTATCAAGTTTATGATCCATATTCATAACCAATTCATGTTTGCCTAACCTACCCAATTCGTATCCCCATCGCATGTAAACGTAAATCGATCTAAATTACAAGTAGATCCAGGTCCAAAATAAAAGGGAATAACATCCCAACTATGATAGGCAAAAGAACGAGCACAAGGTGATAAATCTGGCATGATATAACTTCGAATAATTGGTTACAACATCACTGGCATATAGAGAATAACAGGCTTTCAAATCTGGCATAATAAGGCGATAGTCATGATAAAAACTGACATAAAAGAATAGGCATGCAAAAGCAAGCCAAATACAAGGATAATGGATCAATGGTCTTGGTGTACAACATGGTTTTCAACTATAATGTTATGAAAAATCAACTGTAATAGTCAATTGGCCACAATAGTCATAGTCGTAGTGAATCATAAGCGATTAATCACAATAGTCATGAATTATCCAAAATAGTTCTAGACAACTACCCTAAATAGTCATAGGCAATTAACTATAATAGTTTCAAGGTCATGGTCATAGACAATAGTCTTTTGTTCATAATCATAGCCAGTAATTCATAGTCACGAGTCATAGGTGATTAGCCACAATTGTCCTTGTCATAGTCATAGGCAATAGTCTTATTTTCTCAGTTATAGGCATAGGCATAGTCTTTGGCCATTAACAATAGTTTCAGTGCCATAGGCGTGATAATATTTGATTTACAACATAAATAGGCCCAAGTTAATTTTCATAGAAGTATTCCAAAAGTCAAGGTCCAAGAATAGGTATAAATCAATTATAATACATGGGTCCATTTCCAATTGATAACATGAATAAGTCCAAACTGATTTCATAGCAATATTCCCAAATTCAAGATTCAAGAGAGGACAGGGTGAAAACTGAATTAACAAGTCTTATCATCAAGTCAAGATCCAAGAATTCATTTTACAATCTAGCGTTTGAATAATAAACTAAGTCCAACATCATGAATGGGCATGATTCCATCGATAAGAAATAACCCAAAATCATAGATTCAAGAAGAGACAAGAACAGATCCAAATAGATAATCAAGCTTAGGTCCAATTTCATTTTATTCCTTGTCCATATTAAATTTAACAAGTTTCAATCTCAAAGTAACTAGAACTTACAGAGCGTGGATGGAGAATTAGAGTCCAGAGATTTGATTCTGGAAACGGTTATTGCAGTTGTTGAATCTATATTTGTTTAGTCTTGTTCTAATTGAAAACCTCCAATTTGCAATTCCTAGATGTTGTCTTGACGAAGAAGTAGTCTCTTTTAATTTAAATATTATCATTTTGATTTTCACAGAGGTAACATAAGAACAGAATGAAATGGTGTAGAGAGAATGAGGCTAAGGGCTGTTTATATAGGTTTAGAGTCACGAATTTGGTCCAGAAATCGGTCTAGATACGCAGAAATGAACTCAGCCTTGGATCTGGAAATTCGGGGCAGGTCGACCCCCAGGTCGACTACACAGTCGACCTGGTCAAGGGGAGGTCGACCACCCAATCGACCTGGGTCCTGGGCGGGAAATTTCCCGCCCAGCCCGCTTCTGAGTTTGAATTCAAATTTCGAGCGGTTTTGGTTTCTGAAAATTCCTGAAACTTTAGAGGGCCATACCTCCCTCATACGGAATCCGTTTTTCGAAAACTCGGACTTGTTTCTATGTAGAATTTCGAGACGAACGCAATGGCACAACCCGTTTCCCTTGATTCTTATTTTTAAATTTAATTATACCCTAATTTCTAGTTTTAACATGTTATTAAAATTCGGGTTGTTACAGTCACAATCTATATCCCAAGAAAATGTCAGATTCTTCTTCGTCAATCTGGTGAGTGGGGCTGATATCTTTGCGAAGTCCTTAATGAACTTCCTGTAATAGCCCGCTAAGCCAAGAAAATTCCTCACCTTCGTTGCATTCTTTGGGATCTACCAATCTTGAGCCGCAACTACCTTCGCGGGATCTACTGTTATCCCATTTTTAGAGACCACATCCCTAGAAATTTTACTTCTTTTCTCCAAAAATGGCATTTGGAAAATTTCGCTTTCACGGAGAGTTTCCATAACCTCCCTTAAATGTAGGGCACACTCTTCCTCGTTCTTCGAGAAAATCAAGATGTCATCAACAAAGACGACAATGAACTTATTTAGGAACTCTTGAAACACCCTACTCATCAGATCAACAAAATAGGCGGGTGCATTAGTCCAACCCAAAGGCATGATGAGCCACTCGAAGAAACCATATGGAGCTCTAAAAGTAGTCTTGTCTATACTGTCCTCGGTCACCCTCAACTGATGAAACCCTGTGGTCAAGTCTAACTGGGAGAAAACAAATGGACCAATGAGCTGGTTAAACA
Source organism: Allium sativum (assembly GCA_030737875.1). NCBI lineage: Eukaryota > Viridiplantae > Streptophyta > Magnoliopsida > Asparagales > Amaryllidaceae > Allium > Allium sativum. The sequence continues at coordinate 119,715,558 of CM060913.1, read as the reverse complement.
TGTCATCTATCCTCGGAAGTGGGTGCCTATTCTTCTTAGTGAGCTTATTTAACTCTCTATAATCCACACCTAAGCGAAGCGAACCATTCGCCTTAGTGGAGAATACTACTGGAGCACCCCATTCAGATATGCTTCGCCTAATAAATCCTTTCTCAAGTAGCTCCCCTACTTGCTTACTAAGCTCCCTCCTTTCTCTTGGAGTCATCTGGCGCACAGGTAATGCAACTAGCTTTGCAGTGCCCACCAAGTTTATACGGAAATCAATCTCGTGCCTCAATGGTAAGCTCGAACCTCCTTAAAAACATCAGGATACTCACAGACTACTGGTACAAATCATAAATCATCAATAGATGCATCAAGCGACTCTAGGAAACTAGGAAAGGCAGACCCTTTAGGGTCATAGGAAATCTTGAGGGTCCTCTATGGCAAGTCAAAAGTCCAACGACCCTCCTCTTACAATCCAGAATGGAACCATACATGGCTAGCCAATCCATCCATAGAATCTAACCATAGCCCATGAAACTAAACACATATGCGCCGCATTCAAACTCGATGCCTAAAACAAAGAATCTCAAACCCCGACAAATCACAGACAAATGAGCCATACCACCAACAGGATTTGAGACAACAATGGAATCCAAAACCTTGCTAGTATTAAGGTGCAGAGACTCATCCACGGAATCATATATAAAAGAATGTAAAGCGCCAGAAAAAAGAGTTCTAACTAGATGATTGGAAAGAGAAATCAAACCTTCAACGGAAACTTTCCTACATCTATCTGGTGTGCTGACCACGAGAGCTTGCACCTGCCCTCCAGAAGATCCTCCCCTTTGACCCTGTCCTTGCCTCTTCAGGAAATCATTGACAAGATGCCCGACCTCTCCACAATGGAAACAAATGTTCTTTATTTTCTTGTAATCCTTAATCACATGACCCTCACGTCCGCAATGATGACATTTCCTCTTATCTCGAGCTTTGTCGCCCTTGCCGCCCTTCTTTTGTTGCTGTTGTTCTTTCTTGGGCCACACTTTTTTGTATTGTGTTTCCTCAACCTTAGCCTCTTCCTTTTCACCCTTATCTTCCTCATGCATTAATACCATATCAATGAGATTATCAAAAGTTGCCCCCATCGGAATATGAGAAATAGACAACCCATGAAGGGGTTCATTCAATCCTCTAGCAAACCTCAAGGCTTTCTTGTGCAGGGTATTTACTGTCTCAAACCAAACCTCGCCAATTGGTTAAACTTATTAACATACTCTTTCACATACATGGCTCCTTTCTTAAGTGCCAAAAACCTTTCCATTTGCATGCTTTGCTCGGCTTGAGAAAGAAACTTCATTTCGAATCTCTATCGGAAATCATCCCAAGTATCCACTTGACGCCCTGCTTGCATCACTTCCCACCAGAATGAGGCCTCGTCTTCCAACTGCCAAACAACCAACTGAATCTTCCTACGTTTATCAACTTCGAAAATTCCAAACAAATCCTCCATCTCTTTAAACCAACTCCTTACTTCTACAAAAGTCTCAGTTCCTCGGAATGGCTTTCCGCCCATAGCACAGAAGTCTTTGCATATCTTACAGAAATTATTGGCATGCAGAGGAGGAGGAGGAACAACGACTGCAACTGGGGAGGGGCGTCTGCTTGCCCTCCGACAAGCGTCGTAGCCTAAAGATACCTATAGAACCAACCAAGTATCGTAACTCCCTCAGGAATATTAGGTCCCCAGACATGCTGAAAAGAAAAGGAAAAGGGATTCAAACAGAGAATCGAAAGATATTTCGTATGGCTTTGGGGAATATGTTTTTTTAAACAGACTTTTCTTTTGAAAATGCTTTCTTTTAAAACCTTTTTGGAAATAATTTTCAAAATCTTTTATCTGATCTGGTAACCTTCAGCTGTGATACCAAATGTGACACCCCACATCCGTTAATGTCACTCTTTATCAGAATGCATTAAGTTTCGTGAAGCGTTATAGGTAAACAGAAACAAAAACATTACAAGACAGATATAAAATAATAGTGGAATTAAAACTTTATTTAATAAAAACGCTTCATGGTTCAAACCCAATCACATAATAAGTCTAGAATACTGAAAACATAAAACTTCTGCGTTGTACAAAAATCATCATTAGAGTACAATAATACATAAAAAGAGCATAATCCCCAAAATATAGTCATATTAGAGAAGATATGTAATCAGCAGTACATTTAAGAAGCTCCAAGTAGAAGGAAAGAAGAATCCTGATCAAGCTTAAGTAATTCCACCCTGAGAACCTTGCGGGGGAGGGGGAGAAACGGAAGAGAAAGAAGAGGGAACAAAATGGGTCAGACATAAAGTCTGGCTAGTCCGGTTACTTTTAGCATACAAATAAGTAAAAGCATCATGCTAGGTATATAAGTTTGAGAGAGATAACAGTGTCATAAGGCAGGCATAACAAGGTAAACAAGATAACTGAACATAACATGCATTGCGCTTCTCTAATACTTGTCTCTTTCTCTACACTAATACAAGTACCACAAGAACAAGATGATCCCAACAAGTACAAGATGGTAGACTAGGTGTACTTCTAGTGAGATATTTTACCCCATACAATAACTGGTAGCCCAATAGAACTGACAGGTGTTACCCCCAACGATAATAATGAGCTCCTGAACAAACAAGACTAGATGTACCCTAATTACTACCCCCAATGGATCGACTCCCTAACTCGTAGATACCCTGTGATGGCCCCATAATAGGATGTATCACTTCCTAAAGTGGCAACCCTTTGTTTACAAGATGTGCACAAATCATATCTACAGGTGTCACAATGTCTTAATCTCCCTGGACTGGATCCATGCACGCACATAACCCCGTCGGAATGCACCGCCCACACCGTCCCTCAAGTGACCTCTTATAATCAGTTCTGTAAGCATGCCCAGACCCTAACCTAGTTCAGGGTTCCCCATTTGATACCAAGATGGGTTACTGACTGAACGGATCATACACAGATGATACAAGCTTACCCCTAGGCTTGCATCCACACTACTAGGATTTCAACAAGTTATGCGTACTAGTTTAACAAGATTGCATAAACCTACAGGTTAGGTTTGTGGGCCTATATATGTAAATATTACCCACCGCCATAAGATTTACTTAACCTTCCCACTGATTCAAGTAAGTTTACTTAACCCCGACTTATGTTAACAGGTTCAAGTAATCCTTATCGATTCAAACAGGTTAAGTATTACAAGTTTATCACCATTCATTCATTAATGGTTATTACTGCGCTAGACCTCCCACATTAAGTCTGTCACTTGTGGATGCTGGATATGCCAGTTGTGTCCGGACAGGCTTCTTCCATAAGTCGGACTTAACCTCGTGTCTTAGCACGTTACATGTTTATGCACTTTGACCCCTCACATTAGATTTACCACTTGTGGACACTGGATATGCCAGGCGGTTCCGGGCACACTTCTACCACAAATGTAATCTAACCTCGAGTCTAAGCGCAGTTACAGTTTCTAATTACTGTAAATCTAGGCATTTTCGATACTAACAAATTTTCATGTTTATTATGCCCTAAATCCCGTCTGTTCTACGATACAAATTATGCCCAGATTAAGATTTTAGATCAAGATATAGATTATGCCCCCAAATCCCCAAGTTTTCCCAATCATGTTTACAATGTGAATTATGCCCCAAATTAATCATTCCCAAACTCGTGCGTTCGCATATTTCAGCGATAGGCCTAGACTCGAAGGTTGTCTAATTATAAAAAAATAAGGGAAGAAATGGAGAGAAGAAAACAAGAATAGGCATAGTAAATAAAACTGGCATAAGATGACATAATTAGGCAAACTAACATAATAGGCATAAGGCGACATGATTAGGCAAAGTAACAGAATAGGGATATCATGAATAGGAATACGAGATCTAAGTAGTAAATATATAAGAAATGGAAGATCTGTTGTGATTCAGATTTCTAACAAGCATAGGCTTAGATCCAAACTTATAAATATGTCAAGATTACATTTTAGGTGTTTATATCTAAAAATAACATAGACTCACTGTGGTTAGATCTAAAGAACAAAGATTTGATTGTAGACGTTGTAGCATAGATCTCTGAATACGTATAGCTTGTTGTTGAAGAAGAATAAGCTATTTTACTCTGAGTTGGGGCAGCACCTCATTGTCCTCATTGATTTAAATGAATAAAACAATGGGATTAAGGTCCTATTTATAGCCTAGGGTCAACGAATCTAGTCAAGAAATGAGCTACGTTCAGAAACTGAATTCTTCCTAGATCGGGGGAAGGGGTCGACATGGGTGTCGACACCCCTATGTAGGGGTCGACACCCCTTGGACAGGGTCGACCCCTAACAGGCCGGTTTCTCCCTTTATTTCCCGCTTTTGATTTTTGATTTACTTTGAATTCTAATTTTGGTTTGTTTATATATATTTCTCTTATGCGTATACAAACTTCTAACCTTAATAACTTCTTCATATGATGTTCGTTTTACGCAAACTTGGTGTCTATCTTAAGCAGAATTCCAAGATGAACGCAATGGCGCAGTCCATTTTACTTAATTCAAAATATTTAATTAAGTGTTCTTTATATTTATCATTACAGTGTTGTTAGAATTACGGGGTGTTACATGTCCAAAGCTGGAATGTACATAGGAAGAGGATATTTATGTGATGTCCTATTTAAGGCAATTGTAGCCATAGTCGAAAATAAAACTATGTATTTTGATTCTGCTATTAATAAAATTAAAGTTTCTTATTTTCTTGAGCATGAAATTTTTTTATGGCAAGGTAGATTAGGACATATAAATTTTTTGAAAAATGAAAATTTATCAAACTTGGGATTAATTCTGAAATTCCAAGTAGTTAACAACTATAAGTGTGAGATATGTGTCGAAGCAAAAATGGTCAAAAAACCATTTCATATAGTTGATAGAAGCATCGAACCACTAGGTTTGGTTCATACTGATTTATGTGATTTTAAATCATTACCTACAAAAGGTGGGATTAAATGACGATTATACACTATATTGCTATGTATATCTTCTAAATAATAAAGATGAAACAATTACATCATCATTTATAAAGTATGAAGATAAAGTAGAGAATCGGTTAAATGAAAAGATCAAGATATAGAGATCTGATCAAAGTGGAGAATATGAATCACCATTATACAGTTATGCGCAGAAAATGAATAATTCATCAAACAACAGCCTCATATTTATCATAATAGAATGGTGTTGCTGAGAGAAAGAATAGAAAACTAAAAGATATGAATAATGCAATGCTATTAACTTCTAGCTTACCGGCGAATTTATGGTGGAAGCCTTAAATATGTCTAATCACATTTTAAACAAGGTTCATCACAATAAAACAGGAAAAATTCCATATGAGTTATGGAAAGGGAATAAACTAAGCTTAAATACTTCAAAGTGTGGGGGTGCTTGGAAATTTTTTCAATTTCGCCTCCCAAAATAGTCACACTTGGACCAAACACAGTAGATTGTTACTATCTAGGGCTAACCCAAAATAGTAGTGCCTACATATTTTTGGTACTCAAGTATGATGTAGCTGATATCAATGAAATACAATCACTGAGACAAGAGATGTCCCATTCTTTGAAGATGTGTTTCCGTGCAAAAGGAATGAAGGAAATAATGTCCCTAAAAGGACAAAAGAAGAATCAAGTAAGTACATGAAGATGAAACTCATTGTGAAATTGAGGATGTTGAAACTAGAAAAAGCGTAAAGGCTAGAACTTCTAAGAGTATGGTTCATAATTTTCAATATACATGTTAGAACACGAACCTCAAACATAGAAGGAAGCAACGTCATCTTCAGAATCTTCATATTGGAAAGAAGCAACCATAAGTGAGATTGATTAAATTTTAAGTAATAAAACTTGGGAAATAGTTGTTATTCCACCTGGAACAAAACCCATTGACTGTAATGGGATTTTCAAGAAGGAAATGAAACCAGATGGCTCTGTCGACAGATATAAAGCCAAATTAGTAGCCAAAGGATATTATCAAATGAAGGTGTAGACTTCTTTAATATTTATTCATCGTTACACAAATGACCTTTATAAGAATTTTAATAGCAATTGCATCCATCTATAATCTAAAAAATCATCAAATGGATATAAAGACAACATTCTTAAATAGAGATCTAGATGAAGAGATCTACATGGAGCAATTTGATGGTTTTACTTTCAAAGGAAATGAAAATAAAGTATGTAGATTAGTCAAATCATCATATGGATTAAGAAAAGCTCCAAAACAATGACATGCAAAATTTGATATTATCATGATGAAAAATGATTTTCGTATAAATAAATGTGATAAATGTGTTTATTATAAGAAAGTTGGACAATCATATGTGATGGTTTGTCTATATGTAGATGATATGCTAATATTTAGTCCTAACATTAAAGTTCTAGAGACCGTAAAGAAAATGTTAATCAGCAATTTCGATATGAAAGACTTAGGAGTTGCCGGCATTATTTTGGAAATCAAAATAATAAGAACACCTAATGGAATTGAATTATCTCAATCAAACTAAGTGGACAAAGTGATTGAAAGACTCAAAAATTTTGGATCTAAAAGAGTATGAGCACCTTTTAATCCATCGATGTACTGCATAAAAATACTATTGAAAGTCTAATGCAACTAGAATATTCTAATGTAACAGGATGTCTAATGTATCTCATGAATTGCACAAGATAGATATAGCTTATGCAGTAAGCCGATTGAGCAGGTATACACGTAATCCAAGAAACGAACACTGGAAAGCACTGTTGAGAGTGTTGGGATACTTAAAAAATACCACAGACATTTCCTAACATTATAGAAAATATTCTTCCGTGTTAGATGGATATAGTGATGCAAACTGGATTGCTGATTCCAAGGAACCAAAATCAACTAGTGGTTATGTCTTCATTTTAGCTGGTGCAATAGTGTCATGGAAATCTGCTAGATAAACATGCATAGCTCGATCAACTATGGAATCAAAGTTCATTGCTGTGACAACCCGCCCCGCACCAGTCGACATTTCCCTTGAAATGCACTGTGCTAATGTCCAACTAGCACAGGACATTCGTGAAAAGAAAGGAATTTGAAACTATGCATCACCAAAGAACTTATAGTATATCTCACAGCGCATGGAATAAAATATAATAATAACATAACTTGACAAAAAACTGGTGAGACAGTGCATAAGCTGGAAACTAAACCATTATAGTAGCGGAATCCAAAATACAGCTTATGATCCAAACCATCGTTACTACAACTTCAAAATATTGTTTCTAAAGCAAAATAGAAAAGGTACACTACTAATGCTCAAAGCAGTGACCAACAACAACACAGGAGAATATATGTAAATAGTACGTGGAAGCCTCCTGCTCATCTCCGGACAGCTACTCGTGCATACCACCTAACTTATCTCTAGTTTGCTCATTTAGGAGCACCCAGAATAATAAGAAGAGATATAAAACTATGGGTCAGACAAAATTATGGTATAGCATAGCAACAAAATAGACCAATAACAGGTATAAATAATCATACCTGAACCTGGATTGCAACCAAAGAGTTAGCACAACAAGATGTATAGTACTCTAAGGTAACACTAACATATGGTGTAAAGTGGAAGTGTGCATGTCATGGTGATAGCAAACATCAAACGTAGCAATCAATCACACGTCTCTCACTCAGTGCGTAAAGTATACGATATCCACCACTTTGATCACCAAATCCTTTGCTACGACCACTTTGCCCTTGGGGTCTTAATGACCCTATTGCGTTAGTCCATAACCACTAATCCCTTGCTATGATCACCTTACCCTTGGGAATCCTAATGGACCCATTGCACTGATCCATAGCCATGCTACAATCACTTTCCATTGGGAGTCTTAATGATCCAATTGGGCTGATCCATAACCACTAATCCATCTGTAAGTGGTGAACTAAAGCTATAGATATCAATAACCCCTTTGCACACATCCCGCAGTAAAGCCCAACTCATGAAGTCAACTCGTTGGTTTCCATCTAGATCATGAGTTCTAACTTCCTATTTGGACTACCTTTGCATCTCGGGTTTTTAGTCATCATCCTGGTCCGTGACTCTTTGGTTCGTGACCTTCAAAATGACTCGTAGTATTCTTCTTGGTTCGACTCATGACCATCCAGTCCGGTTCGCGGTCCGTGACTCCAGCCCGATTCGTGATTCTCACCCTAATGGCTCGTGATGATGCTCCGGCTCGTGACCTGCTCGTGGACTCCTTTTGGTTCGTGATCCTCCATTCGCGGCTCGCGGTCAAGACTCGAATCAGGTTCGTAGTGCTTTACTCAACTCGTGGTGGACACAACATCTCGTGAAGGCGGCTCACGATTGGGTCGGGTCGTGGTATGTGCCTTACGATCGGGATATGACCAATTTCCTGCAACCTTTCCAACGAGCTATTTACGCCATATGACAGCGTTTTCAACCATTTTAACTTTACTATACAATCACAAAGCATACCAAAAAGTAATAGCAACATGTATAATCAACCATAAACACCAAAACAACAATGTAACATGTTAATATGGATCAAGCATACCCAAAACCATGATTTCCCCTTAATCCCCTTAATCATGTTTAACCATACGTTTAGCAAACTTAATTCAAATTAACCCAAATTTTATCAGTGGCATAAAATAATATTTCACAATTTATGCATATTTTTCTGGGTCATAATTTCGCTAATTACCACTAATCACCCCTAATTAGCCGTAATTAGTGAATAAACATGCTAATCACTCACCTTAGCCACAAATTAATCTCAGATCTGAAAATATCTATTAATTGGTTCGAACCCTAATGCAACACAATATCTCTACCTCCAATTTGATATTAAGTTGCCTTAATTTGATGTAGATTTGGCTAACATGTGATTAGAAAGTGATTAAAGACAGATTTGGAGGATGGAGGCCATTATTAGGGTTAGAGGAAGGTAAGTGGTGGCCGAAAAACTAAAATGAATTGTTTTCCTAAACCATTTCAGCCCTCCCATAATCCAAATCCCGAAATGGGTTATGGGCCTTGCTGCTAATCACCCTATTAAGCCCGATTAAGCTGTTTTTCACCTTATAAACCTTGTTTCAGCCATATCTCTCAAGCGGTAAGTCCGTTTGACAAATGTGACCACTCTACGGAAAGGCAAATCATCATCTGAATCACATAGAAGTGGTTACAAATCAAAAATCCTTGCCAATCAAAAGTTATAGGTGAAACAAGATTCGCCAAGGGTAGAATGGTCATTTAAAATTCGGCAAAAATTGTGAACATGGGAAATGACCCCAATAGTCATTCCCTAAAGTTACATGACCATACGACTTCGTATGAAAATAAAATAAATATTTTACGACCATCCAATACGTAGAATGCGGGTCGTTACACCCCCTCCCCCCCTTAAGAAATTTCGCCCCCGAAATTCCTTAATCAAGAAAACATATAATGGTGTCCTGCATGCCTATCAACCATTTACAATCAATCAAACATACATAACAAACACAACAAACTTATACCAACATGCGGTTTACTAACAAGGGAATAACTATATCGTGATTAAAACCTTACCAGTCAAAGAGTTCTGGATGCGACTTCCTTATGTTCTCCTCTGTTTCCCAAGCACAGTCGTTCTCATTATCACCCCACTGGACCTTAACCAGTTTCATCATATTCCTTCGAAGTTGCTTCGTATCATGTCTGACAATACGAATCAATCTACGGTTTCCAACTGCCTCGGATTCTACCTCGATATCATCCAACTGATCTGGTGAAACAGTCATATCAGAATTGTGCATGAACTTCCTTAACTAGGAAACATGAAATACATCGTGAACTCCTGCCATCTTTGTAACACCCCACACCCGCTATGGTCACTCTCTAAGGGAATGCCATAACATCGGTGGAGTATTTTAAGTGAATATAGAACAGAAAAATTACAACAAGACAGATATAAGTGATACTTGAAAATTTCAAAACATCATTTCATTACAGCAGAAAGTAAAACATGTTTGGTTACATCACAAAACCATAATAAGAGTCAAGTACAAAATATCCATCCTGATAAATAAAAGTACATAATCCCAATACATGAACTGATAGCCATAAAAGAAAGGGTAAGCTGAGCTCTACACCTATGGTCCAAGCTCCAAAAGAGAATAAAGCAGCCTGATCAAAGCCTACTCGTACTGAGCCCACTCTGATAACCTGAGGGTTGGGAAAAAGATAAAAACAACGGGGTCAGACATAAGTCTGAGCGAGTCCTATAACTTTAACAATACAATTATTAAAGTAACCAGAGAAGACATAAGCTTGATATACGGTAACGTCTGGGGATGAATGGCTACACTAAGCAGCTTGGTAGACTTAGGATAAACTAAGATAACCGTAAAGACGCATCCACCCACCCAAGGATAATTACTATACTGCACCACACCAGTCATTCCTAATTTTAAAAGTTGATCCCATTAATTGTACTTAGTAAATTAGTAGTTTCGTGTACCCCTATCTGACTACATAGGTGTACCCACTACTCCCCAAGCGATCGGCTCCCTTACGTAGACACCCGTGCTGGTCCCACGATGGGGTGTATCATTACCCAAAGTGGCAACCTGATAATATCAACGGTGCACGGCTTTATATCTACACGATGCAACAACGACTTACCAACCAGCCCGGGTCCACACACGCATATGAAACCCGTTGGTCCTGCGTTGCCACTGCTAACCCGGTTTGGCCTCTTATAGTCAAGCCCAATATGCGTGTCCCGTCACTCGACTAGAGTCGAGCCTACTAAGATACGTTTGGGATATTGGTTGAAATGGGCCCCCACAAGCTACCACCTAAGCTTGTTATTTCTAGTGAATCCCACTTAACCCTTTAACCATGTCCACTTACATGTTATACATTTTGGCTAAGTCATTTAATCATATTCTAGTTGTCATACAAGGTACCCACTAGATTTCCACATGCCACCCAAAGCACTTACTTAACCCTTTAACCATGTTTTAATTACATGTTTCACTTTGGTTAAGTATTCTAATCGTATTTTCTACTGCCACCCAAGGCAACCCACTAGATCTCTACATGCCACCCAAGGCACCCACTTAACCCCTCATGTCCCTCTACATGCTAATATGGTTAAGTGTTTCTTAATTAATTAAGATCATGACCTCATAAAGACCTCTCACATTAGACCATCTTTTATGACTGCTGGATATGCCGGTTGGTTCCGGGCAGACTTCTGTCATAAAAAGGTCTAACCTCGTGTCTTTACTTTAATCACGTATTTAGTTTGTGCCTAAGACCTCTCACATTGGGCTAACATTTGTAGCAACTGGTTAAGCCGGTTGGGTCCGGGCAGTTTTACGCTACAACTGAGTCCAACCTCGTGTCTTAGTCGATTAATTACACCTAATTAATCACCCTCCTATTTATATTAATTATCCCTAATTAATTACACATTTTTAAGAATATGGGTAGACCTAACTAAATAGGTAAATTCCCAATTCCATAGTATGGGTAGACCTAACTTAATAGGTAAATTCCCAACTCCATAATATGGGTAGACCTAACTCAATAGGTAAATTCCCAATTATGTCCATTTAATTTGTGGTATGCTTACTCATCATATCTCATCTACTTAATTTAGCAATTGGTTATTAAAGCGATAGAAACTCACCAAAACCAAGATTAGCAAACTTATGAAGTAGAACTAGTTGCTATACAAGAAGGAGATGATGATTAGAGGTTAATTAGCTTGCAACTTTCTTCATAAACTAGTGGAGGCTCCTCTCAAGTTTGATTTTGGCGGCATGATGGCATCATTTCTATTTTTAGTAGGGATTAGGCTTGTATTAGGGTGTATTTATAGGATTAGGGTGTGTTTTAGACCATAGGATTAACCCTAGGTTAGATTAGGTCCGTCAGATTTAGGAAATCTCTAGAACCCAGCCCAGCCCTAGCCAGAAAACCAGACCTGGTGCACCCAGGCCCTCTGGCTCGACACGCCGTGTCGACAGGCAAGTCGACAGGGCAGTCGACTCCCCAGTCAACAGGCCTGTCGACAGCCCTGTCGACCTGGCTAGGGCGGGAAGTTTCCCGCCTGGCCCCCGCTGGCTCCAATTTCGAAATCTGGTTTTGAATTTCTAAATCTGTTTTTAACTTGAATTTTCTGCCAACTTCATTGGGCCATAACTGGGCCATACGGACTCCGATTTACAAAATTTCGGACTCTATTCTGCGTATTTTTCCGAGACGAACGCAATGACGCAGCCCGTTTCCCCCAATTCTCACATTTGAGATTATTTATTCTGCAATTAGTGAATCTTAGCATTAACTGAAATACGGGGTGTTACATTCTCCCCTCCTTAAAGGATTTCGTCCCCGAAATCTCTAAGCTAAGGAGAATGCATATCCTACCATCCAAACAACCATCTACTCAATCCATCAAACACGAGCATCCATTGTCCTTAAAACAATTTCTAATGATGTATGAGCATATGCAAAGAGTGTGTGTATATGTTCCCTATCTAATGTATGAACATATGCAAACCATGATAGTGCCATGCATCCATTATGTATGCGAGATAACCCTATCGACACATACAGTATCTATATGAGTGCACAATCATTCACCAAAATGCATCATCCATATGATAACACAATCTTTATACATCCATAAATATAGCTATCTACACACAATTATATGCAATATGCAATATGAAGTGATTGAACCGATCTAGTGCCTAGAGTGTGTATATATGCATCCACGAGCAACCACTAGAAACCACTTGCATCCACATGCATCCATCAAACATAACATGTCTCAAACACATGTTTCAACCATAGGTTTACCCTATCTAAAGGTCAAAGGTACTATTGAGAGGACATACTAAAGATAAGATAAGCACTAGACAAACGATAAAGGAGATGTTTAAAGGACATACCCTAAAAAAAGGAATGGGTATAACGAACGCATCTTCGCTTCTGTCTCCCCAGTAGCACTGCTCTCACCTTCTCCCCTTTTCATTTTTGGACTAGTCGAACCTCTCTGTTTCTCAACTTCCCAATCTCTGACCTAAGGATGCGGGTAGGAGCTCGTCGAATAATCACATCACGCTTTACTTCTCTAAGAAAGCTCGGCTCTACCGCCTCTGCGGTCTCATGTAGGCACTTCCTCATATGGAATACATCATGTACACCACTAAGTCTGTCGGGCAACTCCACCAATGGAAGATGCTCTTCCCTTGTACCTTCAAAATTCAAGATACATTGCCTCAGAAGGTTTTCTAAAATACAATTCACCCTCTCGGTCTGGCCGTCTGTCTGAGGATGATATGCGGTGCTCAAACACAACTGGCTCCCTACCGCTTCTTGCAGACTTTTCCAAAACTCTTTAGTGAAGATAGGACCTCGATCGCTCACTATACTGGAAGGTACACCATGCAATCTAATAATCTCTCGAATGTAAACTGAAGCTAGACATGGAACAGTCCTCTTTCTCTTCACGGGTATGAAATGGGCACACTTAGTAAGTCTATCTACCACAACCCAAATCCCCGTATTACCCTTCCTTGATTTCGGTAATCCATCGAGACACTATCCCACTTCCTTAGCGGAACTTCCAATGGGTGAAGCAACCCACTTGGTTTCTTTTGATCCGCTTTCACCAAGCATCTAGGGACATACTCGGCCATGTCTTTCTTTATACCGGCCCAAAAGAAAACTCGCTTCATGTCTTGGTACATCTTGTCCCTACCGGGATGAATGGTCATCTTCGACCGATGTGCATCATCAAATATAGCCTTCCTCAAACCCGTGTCTTGCGGTACGCAAAGTCTACCGTCTCTACCAACTTAACTAACTGTGGGTCGTCCCGCTGCTCCGCCAATACGCCCCAAAAGAGTAGGCCTAACCTCCAAAGAGGCTAGCAAACTGGGTACAAAGTCAGCGGAAGGTCTAAAGTCAAACATAGTAATAAACTCTAAACTCCGTCGTTCAATGAACAATGAACTCAAGGACAACCTTTTTCTTCTTAAGGCATTCGTCACCACGTTACGCTTGCCATGGGTATACACTATCTCAAACTCATAGGATGCCAAGAATCCCATCCACTTTTGCTGCCCTAAGACTATGCGCTCGAAGAGTCTCCAACACTTCCCTAAGATATAGGGCATGCTTTTCTCCACTTCTAGAGAAAACCGGGATAATACCAAAATCATCAAAACTGTCCATCTCTCACGCAGACCACCCTAGTCAAACTCGACATCCCCCAAATGCAAGCCCCAAAGGCCTAAACCAATATCAGACAAACAACCAAGGGATACCTCCTTCGAATTCAGACGACCTACGTGAGATGATACTAGTAAAAACGGCTAAATAATTAAGCCCTTGTCCAACTCTGGATGTCCTTACCAGTCTCCCTCCAACACCACCGTTTATTCCATAATCGGCTCGGCTCAACCTATTAAAGCCATCCAGAGTCCTAAAAGCAGCCTTCTCTATACTATCCTCAGCCACTCTCAACTGACGAAGCCTCGTGGCAAAGTCCAACTTATGAAACTACTGAGGCGCCAACTAATTGGAAAAAGATCATCAATCCTCGGCTATGGGTGTCTATTCTTCTTTGTGAGTTTATTTAGCTCTCTTTAGCCTACACAAAGTCTGAGGGACCCATCCGCCTTCATAGCAAAAACTACCGGAGCACCCCACTCCGATATACTTCGTCTTCTAAACCCCTTCTCAAGCAGATTGCCTACTTGCTTATGGAGTTCCCTCCTCTCACGAGGAGCCACGTGGTACACTGGCCAAGACACTGGTTTGGTATTGTCTACCAGATATATTCGGAAGTCAACCTCCCGCTCCGGAGGTAAGCCCTTCACCTCCTCAAACACATCCGAGTATTCCCGGACCACTCTAACAGATCGCAAACTCTTGACCGACGTGTCAAGCGATTCTAGATAACTTAGCATAACAGATTCCATGGGATTACAAGAGATCTCGAGAGTGTTACCCAAGCGGGTCATAAGCCTAACAACTCTCCTTCCACAATAAGAACAGCACCATTACTGGATAACCAGTCCATGCCCAAAACTAACCCATAGCCCGTGAAGCCCAAAAAGCATCACATCTAAACTCAACGCTAAGTATAGCAACTTTCAAACCCAAACACATCATGGAGCCCCAATTGGGTTTGAAACAACTAAGGGATCATCTACTAACTGGTGTCTAAGTGCAGTGACTCAACTAACAATAATGAAATAAACGAACTCGATGCGTCAAAATCAAATAAAGTTTGACCCGGATAATCAAACAGAAAAACTAGACTTTCAATGGAAATAGTTCTACCTCTTTCCTGAATCGGTGGAACCGCGAGAGCCTGAGCTTGCCCCCTTGCCTGAGTTGGTGCCAAAAGAACTTGCACCTGTCCTCCTGAGGTAGATCCCGTCCTTTGCCCTTTCTTAGGGCAGTCTTTCACTAGATGTCCTGCTTCGTCACAGTGGAAGCAGCCAGCCTTCCTCTTCTTGCGACAATCCTTGCTTAGGTGGCCTAGTGTTCCACAACTGAAGCACTTCTTCTTTACCTTGCCACCGTTGCCTTTCCCACCCTTATTTTGCTGTTGCTGTTGAGGTCTCTTCTGATCTCCTTTCTTCTCGGGTGCTTTATTAGCATTGGGACCCTTCTCTTCCTCATGCATAAGTGCCATGTCCACTAGCTTCTCAAAAGTGGCCCTAATAGGGATGTGAGACATAGCCAATCCGTGCATCGGTTCGTTTAAGCCTTTAACGAACCTCAGAGCTTTCTCTTCCGGTGTGTTTACCAAGTCCATGTTGAATCTCTCTAACTGATTAAACTTGTTAACATATTCTTTCACCGACAAGTTCCCTTGCTTTAAGTTCAAGAACCTTTCCACGTGCATATTTTCTTCCGCTTTTGAGAGAAACTTTGCCTCAAACCTTTGCCTGAAATCCATCCAAGAGTCAACAGGGCGTTCTCCATTAGTGACCTCCCACCAGAACGAGGCCTCTCCTTCCATTAACCAAGCGGCTAACCTGATTTTCTTTCCCTCTTCCACTTCCAAGATTTCCATCAATTCTTCCGTCTCATTAAGCCAATCCCTAGCTCCCACAAAAGGTTTTCCTCCCATAGCCTTAAACTTCCTACAAGTCATAGCAAAAGTATTCGCGCGAGGAGGAACGAGTGCAACGGGTGGAGGAGGAACATTTGTTGGACCTGCAGCGGCGGCCCTAGCCTCTAACAACCTCCTATACCATACTGGTACCGCTACACCGTCCGGAAGATAAAGATCTTCA
This sequence comes from Allium sativum, assembly GCA_030737875.1. Lineage (NCBI taxonomy): Eukaryota > Viridiplantae > Streptophyta > Magnoliopsida > Asparagales > Amaryllidaceae > Allium > Allium sativum. The sequence continues at coordinate 119,699,188 of CM060913.1, read as the reverse complement.
GCCATGCTAAGACGAAAAAAGGGAAGATTCAAAACGGAGAATTCGAAAGATAAAGATATGGCTATCGGGGATTATGCTTTTCTTTCAAAAACTTTTCTCTTTAAAGACATGTTTTTGAAAATATTTCTTCCAAAAATGTTTTTAGAAAAATAGTTTTCTAAAAATTTTATCTGTTCTGGTAACCTTTGCTCTGATACCACGTGTAACACCCCACACCCGCTATGGTCACTCTCTAAGGGAATGCCATAACATCGGTGGAGTATTTTAAGTGAATATAGAACAGAAAAATTACAACAAGACAGATATAAGTAATACTTGAAAATTTCAAAACATCATTTCATTACAGCGGAAAGTAAAACATGTTTGGTTACATCACAAAACCATAATAAGAGTCAAGTACAAAATATCCATCCTGATAAATAAAAGTACATAATCCCAATACATGAACTGATAGCCATAAAAGAAAGGGTAAGCTGAGCTCTACACCTATGGTCCAAGCTCCAAAAGAGAATAAAGCAGCCTGATCAAAGCCTACTCGTACTGAGCCCACTCTGATAACCTGAGGGTTGGGAAAAAGATAAAAACAACGGGGTCAGACATAAGTCTGAGCGAGTCCTATAACTTTAACAATACAATCATTAAAGTAACCAGAGAAGACATAAGCTTGATATACGGTAACGTCTGGGGATGAATGGCTACACTAAGCAGCTTGGTAGACTTAGGATAAACTAAGATAACCGTAAAGACGCATCCACCCACCCAAGGATAATTACTATACTGCACCACACCAGTCATTCCTAATTTTAAAAGTTGATCCCACTAAGTGTACTTAGTAAATTAGTAGTTTCGTGTACCCCTATCTGACTACATAGGTGTACCCACTACTCCCCAAGCGATCGGCTCCCTTACGTAGACACCCGTGCTGGTCCCACGATGGGGTGTATCATTACCCAAAGTGGCAACCTGATAATATCAACGGTGCACGGCTTTATATCTACACGATGCAACAACGACTTACCAACCAGCCCGGGTCCACACACGCATATGAAACCCGTTGGTCCTGCGTTGCCACCGCTAACCCGGTTTGGCCTCTTATAGTCAAGCCCAATATGCGTGTCCCGTCACTCGACTAGAGTCGAGCCTACTAAGATACGTTTGGGATATTGGTTGAAATGGGCCCCCACAAGCTACCACCTAAGCTTGTTATTTCTAGTGAATCCCACTTAACCCTTTAACCATGTCCACTTACATGTTATACATTTTGGCTAAGTCATTTAATCATATTCTAGTTGTCATACAAGGTACCCACTAGATTTCCACATGCCACCCAAAGCACTTACTTAACCCTTTAACCATGTTTTAATTACATGTTTCACTTTGGTTAAGTATTCTAATCGTATTTTCTACTTCCACCCAAGGCAACCCACTAGATCTCTACAAGCCACCCAAGGCACCCACTTAACCCCTCATGTCCCTCTACATGCTAATATGGTTAATTGTCTCTTAATTAATTAAGATCATGACCTCATAAAGACCTCTCACATTAGACCATCTTTTATGACTGCTGGATATGCCGGTTGGTTCCGGGCAGACTTCTGTCATAAAAAGGTCTAACCTCGTGTCTTTACTTTAATCACGTATTTAGTTTGTGCCTAAGACCTCTCACATTGGGCTAACATTTGTAGCAACTGGTTAAGCCGGTTGGGTCCGGGCAGTTTTACGCTACAACTGAGTCCAACCTCGTGTCTTAGTCGATTAATTACACCTAATCAATCACCCTCCTATTTATATTAATTATCCCTAATTAATTACACATTTTTAAGAATATGGGTAGACCTAACTAAATAGGTAAATTCCCAATTCCATAGTATGGGTAGACCTAACTTAATAGGTAAATTCCCAACTCCATAATATGGGTAGACCTAACTCAATAGGTAAATTCCCAATTATGTCCATTTAATTTGTGGTATGCTTACTCATCATATCTCATCTACTTAATTTAGCAATTGGTTATTAAAGTGATAGAAACTCACCAAAACCAAGATTAGCAAACTTATGAAGTAGAACTAGTTGCTATACAAGAAGGAGATGATGATTAGAGGTTGATTAGCTTGCAACTTTCTTCATAAACTAGTGGAGGCTCCTCTCAAGTTTGATTTTGGCGGCATGATGGCATCATTTCTATTTTTAGTAGGGATTAGGCTTGTATTAGGGTGTATTTATAGGATTAGGGTGTGTTTTAGACCATAGGATTAACCCTAGGTTAGATTAGGTTAGGTCCGTCAGATTTAGGAAATCTCTAGAACCCAGCCCAGCCCTAGCCAGAAAACCAGACCTGGTGCACCCAGGCCCTCTGGCTCGACACGCCGTGTCGACAGGCAAGTCGACAGGGCAGTCGACTCCTCAGTCGACAGGCCTGTCAACAGCCCTGTCGACCTGGCTAGGGCGGGAAGTTTCCCGCCTGGCCCCCGCTGGCTCCAATTTCGAAATCTGGTTTTGAATTTCTAAATCTGTTTTTAACTTGAATTTTCTGCCAACTTCATTGGGCCATAACTGGGCCATACGGACTCCGATTTACAAAATTTCGGACTCTATTCTGCGTATTTTTCCGAGACGAACGCAATGACGCAGCCCGTTTCCCCCAATTCTCACATTTGAGATTATTTATTCTGCAATTAGTGAATCTTAGCATTAACTGAAATACGGGGTGTTACAATCTTGCCAGGCAATCCAACCTTATACGCTAAATTCCCAACTTGTTCGAGAACTGGAAATAGACCAACAAACTTGATGCTAATTTACCTCTTCTACCAAATCGAATCACACTCTTCAACGGTGAAACCTTTATGAATACCAAGTCGCCAATGGAAAATTTCAAATCTCTTCGTCTTTTTATCAGCATAATTCTTTTGCCTATCTTGGGCAACTTTCATTCGCTGTTGGATAATCCTAATCTTATCTGAAGTTTCTCTTATTATATCTGGTCCTAGCATAAATTTTTCACCAGTTTCCAACCAATATGATGGTGAATTGCATGTTCTCCCGTACAAAGCTTCAAATGGAGCTATACCGATATTGGACCGATAACTATTATTACATGCGAACTCAACCAGATGCAAATGGTCATCCCATGACCCTCCAAAATCCAATATACAAACTCTCAAGAGATCCTCCAATACACGATTCATTCTTTCTGTTTGACCGTCGGTTAGGGGATGGTTCGTGATACTAATATGTAATTCTGACCCTAAAGCTTATTGTAAGCTCTTCCAAAACCCACTAGTAAATAATTGGTCTCGATCACTCACAATACCTTCAGGTGCTCCATGAAATCTCACTATCCACTTCATATACAATACCGCTAACTTAGTTGTTGTTCTATTCGACTTGACCAGTATAAGCCTTGCACTTTTGGTCAATCGATCCACAATCACCCGAATACTATCAGGACCCGATCTCTGTTACTCACAAAGGCACATGGCCCACCTCCGCTAGTGTCACTCACAAAGGGAATGCACTAGTTTTGGTGGAGCGCTATATAGGTAAACAAACATAGAGATATCACAAGATAGAACATAAATTTAAAACAGCGGAAGAATCAAAAACCAACTTTCATTATTTCAAAATAGAGTCAAACCTCTTACATCCAAGATACCAACTGTCATTATTCCATTACAACAAGTTCTAAATAATGAAGCATAAACTTGAAATAGCAAAAGTAATTTATTCCCCAAAGAGAACAGAAAAGCAGCCATAGCATAGCTCAAGACCAAACCGTACATTCGCTGAACAGAAAGCAAGAGATATCCAAGCTAAGTGCTAGAGTTTCCTCCCTGAGAACCTGGGGGGGACGAAAGAAAAAGAGGCGAAATAAAATAGGTCAGTCATAAAGACTGGTAAGTCCTAGTGACTTTTAGTATAAAAACTAGTAAAGGTAATAAGACAGGTATAAACTGAAAATAAACATAAGGATGATGATAAGTCTGGCATGATAAACTAAGATAACGAGATAACTCAAGTATAACATCGCATATTCAAGATTCGCTGCACCAACTGTACTAGTATTCTAACCCGTGTCAAGTATTAACTATGAAATGATCCCTTGGCCTAATATCATGAAATGACCCATTACGGGGTCCTACAGTACAATCTACTAATCGATCGGCTCCCAACAAGTTCTAGCTCGTCATGTGTCCGTGTCATACGGCCCAAACACGAAATGTAGTCACCTGTGCTAGGTCCACCATAGGGTGTATCAAGTCTTAAGGTGCCAACTACCGACACGAATCAAGCACGCACAGTGTAAACCTACGGGAGCCCAATGCCTGCTTTTTCAACTCCGGACTACATGCACGACCATAGTCCGCCTGAACCTACAATGGCGCACCTACTCAGCCGTCGTTCTGGTCGCTTACAATCAGCCCAGTAATCGTGCCTCACCCTGCCTAGTCCCAGGGTATCGTGATACATCTAAGTGGGTTACAACTGAAAAGGACCGCGTAACTAGGGTTTCTAATGGGTCAAGTGTTGTCATTCAAATTCGTGACTTAACCCTACCAAATCATGTATCAAGTTGGTTAAGTGTGTTCAAGCGGTTCATGACTTAACCCTATCAAATCATCGTGTCAAATTGGTTAAGTATATTCAAGTGGTTCATGACTTAACCCAATCATGTGGCATTAATTCATTAATGCACCCCAACCTCTCACATTAGACTAGTTGTTGTGGTCACTGGATTTGCCGGGCGGTTCCAGGCAGATTTACACCACAACATAGTCTAACCTCGGATTTTACGTGCGATATGACCAACTACCCACATTGGATCCTATTGTTTGTAGTTACTGGATTCGCCGGGCGGTTCCGGGCAGATTTACACTGCAAACTCAAACCAACCTAGAGTTGGCCATTTTCAAATTCATTCTAGCGTCATGTCCATGTTCAAGTTTTCATGTCAAGTTCATGTCCATATCCAGGTTCAAGTTATAACAATGTTCATGATTCAAGTTCATAGTAAATTCAGGTTTTTCCTAATCTACCCAATCGCATTCCCATCATATGTAAAGTCGAATCGATACAAATAAATCTAATTAGGGAATAACATAAAAAGGGACGGGTATAAGGTGGCAAAAGTGAATACTAGCATAGCATGGTATTACTTGAGATAAATGATTACAACATTACTGGCATATGGAATATCGGGCTCAAACATTAAGATTCCAAATCTAGCAAAATAAGGTACTAGTAATGATAATAGTTGACATAAGGTGATAGTCATGGTAACGGTTGACATAAGGTGATAGTCATAAACTTGTGACTAATAACAGATTCATCATTTCAGGCATGATAATATGAAGGGTTTTTCTTTTTGATTTACAACATGAATAGGCCCTAAATCAACGTCATAGTAATATACCCAAAAGTCAAGATCCAAGATGAACAAGAATGGATGTAAAACAGTCATCATACACAGGTCCATTTTCAATTTACAACATATTCATATTACGTTTAAAGTTTAAATCTAAAAGTAACTGGGGTTTACAGATCGTGGTTTGAGAATTAGAAAAAGAAAGTCGATGTTGAATCTTTATGTGCTTAGTGGAGTCCTAACAGAAATCAGCAAATCTCTCAACGTAGTTTCGACGTACAAGAAGTAGTTCCTTTCTCTAACTTTTCAACCAGAATTTGAGCAGCAAAAGGTCAGAGAGAATTTTGTGCAGAGAAACTAGTGTTAGGGGCTGTTTATGTAGGGCTAGGCCAACGAATCTAGACAAAAATCAGACTAGAAACATCAGAGTAAACTCTGACTCAAAAATGGGCTCGGCAACCAGGTCGACACCCAGGTCGACACCTAGGTCGACACCTAGGTCGTGGTCGACCTGGTCCTGGGTAGGTCGACTCTATGGTCGACCCCCAGGTCGACCTGGTCCTGGGCAGGAAACTTCCCGCCCAGTCCGTTCTGAGGTTTGAATTCGAAAATTGAATTCGAATTCTGAGCTGTTTTTGAACTTGAAAATTTCTGAAAACTTCGAAGGGTCATAAATTGGTCATACAGACTCCGATTTTCGAAAACTCGGACTCGTTTCCAAGCAGAATTTTGAGACGGACGTAATGGCGTAACCCGTTGCCCTTGATTCTTATTTTAAAAATGAATTCTTCCTTGATTTATAGTTATAACACGTTATCAAAATACGGGTTGTTACATTCTCCCCTCCTTAAAGGATTTCGTCCCTGAAATCTCTAAGTTAGAAAAAATATATCCTACCATCCAATCATCCATCTATTCAAAACATCATCCACAGGCAACCATTGTTCTTAAAAACAAATTCTAGTGCTGTATGAACATATGCAGTAAGTGTGTGTATATGTACTTATCTAATGCAAAAGATCAGGCGGTTACTGATTCAGTAAACCTCATTAATGCAAAATATGTTAGTGTAATGAGTCCAACATGTATGCAAATTCCTAACATAATTTATAATCTCTACATGAGTGCACATAATATTCATCCATATGCAACATCCAAGTGATAGCATAACAATTTCCATCCATGTACAAGTATAAGCACTCATACATATGCAACTTGAAAATGTGACTGAGTTGATCTAGTGCCTAATGTGTGTCATGCATCCACTAGCAATCACTTGCAAACACTTTCAACCATTTGCAAACATCAACCATAACATGTTTCAATCACATGTTTACATCAATATGGTTCAATCTAAGGTTCTCAAGCTAAGATCGAGAAGATAACAAGACAAACATAGGTAGTAAAAGCATGTTATGAAAGGTTTTCAAGTTTATAGGAAAAAAAGATCGAGAATGTAACCTCAAAAAGAAATGGGTAAAGCGCGCGTATCTTCTCTTCGGTTTCCCAAGTTGCGTCTTCTTGGGCTTCACTCCACTGAACTTTAACTAGCTTGACTTCTCGATTCCTTAGCCTCTTGATCTCCGTTCCTAAGATACGAATCGGAACTCGCCTGTTGCTTCTTTTTCCACTTCTATGCCTTCAAGGATGCTTGGCTCAACCACTTCGGTTGATTCATGTAAACACTTTCGGAGATGCGAGACATGAAAGACATTGTGTACTCCGGCCAACCTCTTGGGTAATTCTACCTTATAAGCCATCCGCCCAACCCTCTCAGTGATAGGGAACGGTCCTACGAACCTTGGTGCTAGCTTTCCATCCGCTCCAAAACGAACTACATTGCGTAAAGGAGAAACTTTTATAAAGACCATGTCTCCGACTTCGAACTCTAGGTATGTCCTTCTCTTGTCCGCATAAGATTTCTGTCTATCTTGGGCCGTTTTCATCCGTCTTCGTATCAACTCAACCTTCTCAGAAGTGTCCCTTGTTATGTCGGGCCCAAGCATAAGCCTGTCTGTCGTCTCCTACCAACAAGTTGGCGACTTGCATGGTCTTCCATATAGGGCTTCGAACGGTGCCATTCTGATGCTAGCTTGGTAACTATTATTATATGCAAACTCCACGAGAGGAAGATGGTCTTCCCAAGTACCACCAAAGTAAAGAATGCATAGCCTCAGGAGATCCTCTAGTACCCTATTTACCCTTTCGGTTTGTCCATCCATCTGTGGGTGATAGGCCGTGCTTAAACTCAGTCGTGTACCCATTGCTTCTTGCAGACTATTCCAAAACTGGCTAGTGAAAATCGGGTCACGATCACTAACTATACTAGAAGGAACCCCGTGCAACCGTACTATCTCTCGAAGGCAAATAGACGCTAGCCATGATGCGGTCCTCTTGCTTTTCACTGGAATGAAGTGAGCACTTTTCGTGAGTCTATCAACTATGACCCATATGCTAGTATTTCCCTTCCTTGACCTAGGCAGTCCATCCACGAAATCCATCGAGATACTTTCCCATTTCCATTGCGGAACCTCTAAAGGGTGTAATAGCCCTCCGGGCTTCTTCGACTCGGCCTTTACTTGTTGGCACACCATGCACTTCGAAACGAACTCTGCCACGTCCTTTTTCATTCCAGCCCAAAAGAGAATGCGTTTCATATCCCTATACATCTTATCCCCTCCGGGATGTATGGTCCTCTTCGAGTGATGCGTCTCATCGAGGACTTTCCTTACTAAGTCTCCCACTTGTGGGACACATAGCCTTCCATCACGCCTTAGCCATCCCTTGTCATCTATGGCATACCTACCGAGGTGACTTGACGTCTCACCACTAATCAGCTTGTCCATGATTTCGACTATCTGTGGGTCTTCCTTCTGTGAAGTCCCTACTTGATCTAGAAGTGTAGGTCTTAACTCAAGAGATGCTAGCGTAGCAGCCAATGACTCAACAGCAAGTGTAAAATCAAAGGTTGCTATAAACTTAAGGCTTTTCCTTTCAACAAACAAGGGGCTCAAGGTCAACCTTTTCCTACTTAGTGCATCTGCCACCACGTTACCCTTACCAGGGGTATAAGCTATATCGAAGTCATATGATGCCAAGAATTCGATCCACCGTTGTTGTCTCAGATTCAAATCTTTCTGCGAGAAGAGGTACTTAAGCGATTTGTGGTCGGTATACAGCTCGAACCTCTCCCCTAGGAGATAATGGAGCCAAGATTTAAGTGCAAAAACGATCGCCGCCAACTCTAAGTCATATGTGGGATAGTTCTTCTCATGAACTTTAAGTTGTCAACCCCCATAGCATATCACTTTCCCTTCTTGCATTAGGACAACGCCTAATCCCGTGCCACACGCATTTGTGTACACTGTAAACATCTTACCTCCATCGGGTAATGCCAAAACTGGAGCTGTGGTGAGGGCTCTCTTGAGTCTCTGAAAAGCAATCTCACATTCTATATCCTATGTAAACGCTAGGTTTTTCTTTGTTAACTTAGTAAGAGGGGCTGAAATCTAAGCGAAGTCCTTAATGAACTTCCTATAGTAGCCCACCAAACCGAGAAAGCTTCTCACCTCCGTTGCGTTCTTAGGAATTTTCCAGTCTTGCACTGCAACTACCTTTGCGGGGTCCACGGCTATGCCTTGCTTAGAAACTACGTGTCCAAGAAACCGAACTTCCTTCCTCCAAAAATGGCATTTGGAGAACTTAGCCTTTAACTGGTGTGCTCTAAGCGTATCCATGACTTCGTTGGGATATCTAGCATGCTCTTCTTCATCCTTTGAGAAGATCAAAATATCATCTACGAAAACCACTACAAACTTGTTAAGGAACTCCCGAAACACCATACTCATCAAATCTACAAAATACGCGGGTGCATTCGTTAACCCAAACGGCATGACGAGCCATTCGAAGAACCCACCTGGAGTCCTTAACACAGTTTTGTCAATGCTATCATCAGCCACTCTAAGCTGATGGAATCCTGTGGCTAGATCGAGTTGAGAGAAAACAGATGCTCCCACAAGCTGGTCAAACAAATCATCGACTTTTGGTAGTGGATGCCTATTTTTCTTAGTTATCTTGTTTAACTCACGATAATCTACGCATAGACGAAGCGAACCATCCGGCTTAGTAGCGAATACCATCGGAGCACCCCATTCAGAAATGCTTCGTCTTATGAAATTTTTCTCAAGCAACTCCTTAACTTGTTTACAGAGCTCTCTTCTTTCTCGCGGGGCCATGTGCCTAACGGGAAATGAAACTGGCTTGGCATTATCAACAAGATCAATACGGAAATCTATCTCGCATTTAGGGGGTAACCCCTTTACCTCATCAAAGACATCTAGATATTCTCGGACCACTCTTACAGATTGCAAATTGTCGATGGATGAGTCAAGAGATTCAAGATAACACAACATGACCGGACCCTTAGGGTTACAAGAAATTTCAAGGGTATTACCAAGGCAAGTCATGAGCCTCACTACCCTCCGTTCACAATCAAGAATGGCTCCATAATTGGACAACCAATCCATACCTAGGATCAAACTGTATCCCATAAATCCGAGAACATAAGCATTACATGCGAATTCTATGCTTAAGATAGAGATCCTCAAATCCAGACATATCATAGATAAATGAGCGGAGCCCCCAATTGGATTTGAAACACTAACGGGATCCTCAACTAGACTAGTACTTAGGTGCAGATTTTCAACAATATCAGAAGAAATAAAAGTATGCGATGCACCAGAGTCAAATAAGGTTCGAACAGGAAAGTCAGAAATGTAAACAAGGCTTTCTACGAAAATATTACTACCTCGGTCAAGAGCTGGAGTGGCGTTGAGAGCATGCAACTGCCCTCCAGAAGGTCCTGCTCGCTGGGTCTGCCCTTGCCCATGTCCTTGCTTCTTAGGGCAATCCTTGCTGATGTGTCCAGTATCTCCACAATGAAAGCATTCACCCAACTTTCTCTTCTTCGTTCTACAGTCTTTAGCTAGATGTCCTATAATACCACAAAAGTTACACTTCCTTGTCTCACGTGCCTTGTTATTATTGTTGTTGTTGCCCTTGTTATTCTTGTTATTCTTGTTGCCTCCCTTCTTGAAGTCAACTTTCTTATTCTAAGTCTCTTTAGGCTTAACCTCCTTCTTTTCACTCGTGTCTTCCTCATGAAGTAGGGCCATATCCACCAAGCTTTCAGAGGTCGCCCCATGGGTACATGAGTCATGGCCAAACTGTGTAGTGGCTCGCTCAATCCTCGAGCAAAGTGTAGAGCCTTTTTCTGAGCCGTGTTAACCAAGTCCAAACCAAACCGAGCAAGCTGATTAAACCTATTCACGTACTCCCTAATAGACATGTCCCCTTGCTTGAGTGCCAGAAGCCTCTCCATCTGAAGGTTCTCTTCTGCTGACGATAGGAATTTAAGCCCAAACCTCTCTCTAAAGTCTGCCCAAGTCTCAACTGGCCTGGTAGCGTTGGTGAATTCCCACCAAAATGCAGCTTCCTCTTTCAACAACCATGCTGCCAACTGAACTTTCCTATGATCTTCCATATTGAAAATAACAAACAAGTCTTCAGTCTCCTTTAGCCAGTTTCGTGCCTCAACGAAGGTTTCAGTTCCAATGAAGTTCTTGCCGCCCATTGCTTTAAAGTCTTTGCATATTTTGGCAAAGGCGGTACCAGGAGGAGGAGGAACCGCAGCCACTGGGGGAGGAGGAGGAGGGATATCTGCCGGGCCCGCGCCGATGGCCCTAGCTTCTAAGTACCTTCGGAACCATCCAAGTACGGGTACTCCCTCAGGAAGGTTAAGGTCAGACATGCTGAAAAACGAAAAGAAAAAGATTCAAATGAAGAAACAAAGGAAAGTGCTAATGGCTTTTGGGGAATAGCCCTTTTAAACATAAAATTTCTATTGAAAAATGCTTCTTTATAAACGGTTTTGGAAAATAGTTTTAGAAGGTTTTTAAAAGTTTTGCCCCGTCTAGTAACCTTCTGCTCTGATACCAAGTGTAACACCCCACCTCCGCTAGGGTCAATCATAAAGGGAATGCACTAGTTTTGGAGGAGCACTATCTAGGTAAACAAACACAGAGATATCACAAGACAGAACATAAATTTAAAACAACGGAAGAATCAAAAACCAACTTTCATTATTTCAAAATAGAGTCAAACCTCTTACATCCAAGATACCAACTGTCATTATTCCATTACAACAAGTTCTAAATAAAGAAGCATAAACTTGAAATAGCAAAAGTAATTTATTCCCCCAAAGAGAGCAGAAAAGCAACCATAACATAGCTCAAGACCAAACCGTACATGCGCTGAACAGAAAGCAAGAGATATCCAAGCTAAATGCTAGAGTTTCCTCACTGAGAACCGGGGGGGAGGGAAAAACGAAAGAAAAAGAGGCGAAAGAAAACATGTCAGACATAAAGACTGGTAAGTCCTAGTGACTTTCAGTATAAAAACTAGTAAAGGTAACAAGACAGGTATAAACTGAAAATAAACATAAGGATGATGATAAGTCTGGCATGATAAACCAAGATAACAAGATAACTCAAGTATAACATCGCATATTCAAGATTCGCTGCACCAACTGTACTAGTATTCTAACCCATGTCAAGTATTAACCATGAAATGATCCCTTGGCCTAATATCATGAAATGACCCATTACGGGGTCCTACATTACGATCTACAAATCGATCGGCTCCCTACGAGTTATAGCTCGTCATGTGTCTGTGTCATACGACCCAATCACGAAATGTAGTCACCTGTGCTAGGTCCACCATAGGGTGTATCAATTCCTATGGTGCCAACCACCGACACGAATCAAGCACGCACAGTGTAAACCTACCGGTGCCCAATGCCTGCTTTTTCAACTCCGGACTACGTGCACGACCATAGTCCGCCTGAACCTACAATGACGCACCTACTCAGCTGTCGTTCTGGTCGCTTACAATCAGCCCAGTAATCGTGCCCCACCCTGCCTAGTTCCAAGGTATCGTGATACATCTAAAGGGTTACTGCTGAAAAGGACCGCGTAACTAGGGTTTCTAATGGTTTAAGTGTTGTCATTCAAATTCACGACTTAACCCTACCAAATCATGTATCAAGTTGGTTAAGTGTGTTCAAGCGGTTCATGACTTAACCCTATCAAATCATCGTGTCAAATTGGTTAAGTATATTCAAGTGGTTCATGATTTAACCCTATCATGTTGCATTAATTCATTAATGCACCCCAACCTCTCACATTAGACTAGTTGTTGTGGTCACTGGATTTGCCGGGCGGTTCCGGGCAGATTTACACCACAACATAGTCTAACCTCGGGTTTTACGTGCGATATGACCAACTACCCACATTGGATCCTATTGTTTGCAGTTACTGAATTCGTCGGGCGGTTCCGGGCAGATTTACACTGCAAACTCAACCCAACCTCGAGTTGGCCATTTTCAAATTCATTTTAGCGTCATGTCCATGTTCAAGTTTTCATGTCAAGTTCACGTCCATATCCAGGTTCAAGTTATAACAATGTTCATGTTTCAAGTTCATAGTAAATTCAGATTTGCCTAATCTACCCAATCGCATTCCCATCGTACGTAAACTCGAATCGATACAAATAAATCTAATTAGGGAATAACATAAAAAGGGATGGGTATAAGGTGGAAAAAGTGATTACTAGCATAGCATGGTATAACTTGAGATAAATGATTACAACATTACTGGCATATGGAATATCGGCCTTAAACATTAAGATTCCAAATCTAGCAAAATAAGGTACTAGTCATGATAATAGTTGACATAAGGTGATAGTCATGGTAACGGTTGACATAAGGTGATAGTCATAAACTTGTGACTAATAACAGATTCAACATTCAGGCATGATAATATGAAGGGTTTTTCTTTTTGATTTACAACATGAATAGGCCCCAAATCAACGTCATGGTAATATACCCAAAAGTCAAGATCCAAGATGAACAAGAATGGATGTAAAACAGTCATCATACACAGGTCCAATTTCAATTTACAACATATTCATATTACGTTTACAGTTTAAATCTAAAAGTAACGGGGGCTTACAGATCGTGGTTCGAGAATTAGAAAAAGAAAGTCGATGTTGAATCTTTATGTGCTTAGTCGAGTCCTAGCAGAAATCCCCAAATCAACAAATCTCTCAACGTAGTTTCGACGTAGAAGAAGTAGTCCCTTTCTTTAACATTTCAACCAGAATTTGAGCAGCATAAGGTCAGAGAGAATTTTGTATAAAGAGACTAGTGTTAGGGGCTGTTTATATAGGGTCAGACCAACGAATCTAGACAGAAATCGGACTAGAAACTTCAGAGTGAACTCTGACTCAAAAATGAGCTCGGCAACCAGTTCGACACCCAGGTCGACACCCAGGTCGACACCCAGGTCGACTCTATGGTCGACCTGGTCCTGGGTAGGTCGACTCTATGGTCGACCCCCAGGTCGACTTGGTCCTGAGCGAGAAATTTCCCGCCCAGTCCATTCTGAGGTTTGAATTCGAAATTTGAATTCGAATTCTGAGCTGTTTTGAACTTAAAAATTTCTGAAAACTTCGAAGGGTCATAACTTGGTCATACGGACTCCGATTTTTGAAAACTCGGACTCATTTCCAAGCAGAATTTCAAGACGAACGTAATTGGCGTAACCCGTTGCCCTTGATTCTTATTTTAAAAATTAATTCTGCCTTTATTTATAGTTATAACACGTTATCAAAATACGGGTTGTTACAAGTCTTTGGTAAACCATCAATGAATTCCATTGAGACTTGTTCCCATTTCCATTCGGAAATTTCCAATGGTTGTAACAAACCACTTGGTTTCTATTGCTCGGCTTTAACTAACTGGCAATTCATGCACTTGGATATAAACTTCCCAAAGTCTCTTTTCATCCCTTCCCAGTAGTGGGTTTGCTTTATGTCTCGATACATTTTGTAACCACTGGGATGTATAGTCAATTTCGAGTCATGACACTCTCTACGCACTTCATTTCTCAATCCATTAACGTTGGGTACAACCAGCCTCGCATTCTTTCGAAGCCATCCTTATTGATCAAGCCCATATTTGTTCATCTCCTCACCGTCAATACTTATCTCTAATTTGGAGATGATTTCCAATAGGTTTGGATTGTCCCTTTGACTGGACACTACTACAAAACAGGCCTGTTGCGTCATCTCAGTTGCGTCAGTTCTATAAACAACTGATGCTAATAACATTAGTTGAGTCGGTTCCCCCTCAACTTTCGAAGCAATTGGCATAAAGGAAACATTAAAAGAGTTAAAAATGTGTCTAGCGTCGGTTATGCATCATTTTCGAAGCATATAAGCAGAAACAAATGATTTTGATAGCATCACCAACATTGACAACTGATGCAAGTGTATTAATGTGCATCAGTTTCATATTTTTGAAGCAAGTAGGCAGAAGCTCGTGCATCTAAAATAAAAAATTGGCACGTCTTTAACGCTGCTTCCATTTATTTTTCCCGCTTTATTTTCACTTTCGCGGTAGAAATAAAAAAAGGGTGCTACTATTTACAACCTTATTTACACTTCTGGCCACCAAAACTAGAAGCACCCCAAATATTTCAAATTTCCTCTCCTGGCCACTGTCTAAATTAATAACTAAAAAATGCAGAGGCCACCAGCTCCTTCCTCTACACGAATGTTTCTTTTCTCCCTTACATCAATGTACTCTTTAAATCAAATACCTAAAATCAAATAGTTCAAGAAAAAAATTAACATAATCCATTTTCATAACCACATTAGCAATTTTAATTTTTATAAATGAGTACTTACTTCGTCGGTTGTGAAATGATTCGTCAAATCAACATTTATGTCTTTTGAGTCATTTGATCGAACGTCTTGCATCATATTATCACACTCATCATGCTTATCGTCCAATTTATCATCATTCAAATACTCCATCTATCAACCGACAAAAAAAGTTAATGTGTCAGTTTGTAAAAGAAGATACGTAAGTTATACGGATAAAAACCCTGCAACTCAAAACGTACGTTGTCATTTTCAATTACAACATCGTCAAGTTTAATGTCCTCAAAACTTGAAATTTCCAACGGAGCGGAAAAAATACCCTTAAACGCAATGGAAAACCCTAACCTTCACGAAAAAAAACTAATAACATATTCTATAAAATAATAGAAAACAATAAAAAAAAACAAGCAATTTTTCTCAACTGCAATTTTTTTCAACTGCAATTCTTCTCAACTAAAAATAATCAAGGGGATTAAACCCTAAATCGGCGGGTCGGACCTACCATCATAGATCAAATTCCAAAACCAGCTGAATCGACGCTCAGATCTCCGCTGTCCATCGCAAAATGCAGCAAAACACCTCCTTGTACGATGCTGCAGCTAGCTTGGTATGTTAGTTATAAAGAATTCTATATTTATACATTGTAGCTTGCGTATTTGATTAGAATCAATTTTAGTATATCTGTCAAATTTGATGTTTATCCTTGTAAATTCGTTATGGTACTGATTCCCACCCTTTTCCTAATTTTCATTAAATTTTACGATTTTTAATTCAATTGAGTTATTTATAATCAAGTCGAATTTGCAAATATGGTGTTATTTTGGTCAAGAATTTGTGGCCAATATGACATCAGTCCTACATAAAATTGCAGTTAAGCAGTGTAACTGTGATATCCTTAGCATGGAAAGCCTATTCAAACAATGATTGAAAGGTGGATGTTGTGGATTTCTGTATTAATCTGCCAAATTGTGATAATTTTATTGTGTATGACATTTTAATATTTATTATGAAGGCCTAATGCCTACATATCCTCATTCACTCAATGCTTCATGTGCTTATTTCTTTTAAAATAGCATATTGGGCTTTGGTATATAAGGAGACAATCACAAATCACACACAATGTGGGACTTATATTTCTCCAATACCACTCAACCTCTTCTTCCCAATCTTCTCATTTATTTCCAACAACTACTGCATGTTAAATGCTCTTGTTTATAGGTTATATATTTCATGGTCAACGTGAATGCTTATATTCTTTGTTAGGTTTGTACCAGCTGGGCTTGAAGCAATTCTTATATCTCATCCTCAGATATTAGATGTTGCAGTTGTGCCGTAAGTAGTTATCTATAAATCTATGTCTATATTTTGACATATATGTCCATGCATAGATCCTTTTCACATCAAGTGTGTATGTGTGTATATCTTCAGAAAGGCCGATGCTGAAATTGAACAAGTCCCAGTTGCCTTATGTAAACTATTCATTTCAAAATGATGTTTAATAATTGAAAGTTGAGAGCGCAACTACTTGCAAGTAGAGAAATAGTGGCGATTGCAACGAAGTTGTAAAAATAGCTATGTGTATGGTGGGCTGTTAGTTTCGGATTAGCGATCAATTGTTTAAGCTGAAATTAATCATTTAGGCCCTAGGGAAAAAAGAGGATGGGTTTTAATCGAGGATTAATCAAAAGGTAAGAATAACTGAATAAGCAAGGATGCAAGATCGCTTTAAACTAGGACACTGATGCTAATATGTGACATTGAACGTTAATAATGCATAACCAGTGCCTAAATGTATGTTTTGGTTTTTACATGAGGCGATAAACCTTGTCTAGGCGGGTCTAGGTAAACCGGAGGTGGCAAGCAAACTGTACCTAAACGTTAAGTAACTTGATGTATATATTCAAAAATCAGCAACTCTTCTCTGTTTTGGAAAGTATATCAATCACGAGCAATGTTAAAAGGTTGCCCTCGCCTTGAGTTCTCATCTTAATATTTTACCTGAAGCGGTTTTTTTCAATAACCATAGTAGTATGTACTGGATTGCATTGTCTGTTCTCTCGGCTGCAAAATTTCACCCTCATTGGGTATGGGTATGGGTCTACTACTTAAATGCAATCGGTTTTACTGTAGTTAGATGACGTCATATGTCTACCAACGTTAGCAATAGTTATACATCTTTACCCCCCCCCCCCCAAAAAAAAAAAAAAAACGCGCTGGTGACTTGAATTTTTGAATTGTCATGCTGCTTTAATCTGTTAGTTGTTTTCTCTTGAATATTAAGACTTAGTTTCAACATAATATTTAAAATTAGGTAATAAAACTAAACTGTTGACTACCACAATTTTTTTTACCCTCATCATTTTTTACATGTTATAATTCATGCTTACTTTCTATTGGATTTCCCCTGTTTTCTATGTTTTTTCCCTCTACCATTGAACTGAGATGTTAATAAAACATGTTACTGAATACTGATATCATATATTCATTTTAACAGAACTTGATTACCATTATTTTATTTTATTACACATGAACATTTCTGTCTAAGCGTGAGTTTTAGTTAAATCAGTATCAGGTTCGAGAATGATGAGCTGTTTGTACACGGACACAAACAATTGTTTCAAATCAACTACAACTTCAAGCTCCTATGCTCATCACTTCTTTCAATTTTTAGACTAAATGATACAAACCATACAATTCAGTTTTTATTCTAAGTGTTCAATTCTAATAATCTGATGTCGAACATTTCAGTTTTTTCTTCCTGATGGTTTACTGTATTGTAACAAACTATACAATTACGTAAAAATCATTGCTCTCTATCTTACTAATGTTTTATTTCATGAGGAAGATAAAAATTATTAAATAAAGTTACATTTCACCTTAGAAGAGTAGAACAAAGAAAACGAGAGAAATATCAATTGGAATATTGTAATATAAAGACAAGGAAACAATAATCAAAAAATGAATTAGCTGCCTGAAATTTAATATTCAAATATATTATTACGAAGAGGATAAAACATGCATCGTAGATATGTTACAATACATAAATTTAAATACTCAAACAATTAGATATACATGGACGTACAAATATACTCGTACATACATATATACATAAATTAGTTCACTTTACATTATGTTTCATTGGTTACGTTTAACCATTTTAAAACATTTAAATAAATTTTTTATTTTGCTTGTAGATTCTATTTTACTAGATAACGTATAGTGTTTATGGCAGACCATGAAATATGACCAATTTATTCCTGATATTTGGCTGTTTTTTATCACATATTTTTTTTCAGGATGTTAAAAAGAATCGTTTAATACTTACCATACACTGCAAATATAGTGTGATATATTTTGGTAGAATACACTACCACTTCTTTGCTTTTTGCAGATATTTTGGTAGAATACACTACCACTTCTTTGCTTTTTGCAGGTAGTAGTTCTAGAAACCAAGAAAGCAAAAGCTGCGACACCTGACATACTTACCATGCACTGCATACCATCGCCGATGTCAGATGATAAGTTTGCAGATGATAACATGCATACAATTACAAGAAACTTAAATTATTACCTTTGCAAATGATAAGTTTGTCAGTTGCAGCCCAGTCGCCGTTGCCATAGATGCTCTACAATGCACTATGGAGAAACTAATACTGTTTGAATATGATGTGCACTACTCTAAACTTGAGCAACTGGTTCCTAGCAAAGCATAAGGTAACATATTTGTTCAAAGATTATACCGTTTTCTTGTGGATTGTGAATTTATGATTAATATCTAAATGGATTTTGATATGCAGGAGAAGAAGGAGAAGTGTTTGTTTTTGCTTGACCAATCTAAGGTTGCTAAATGCACTTACATTATATTCCCAGTTTATGAATTTATGATATATAGTGCAAAGTTGGAAAAATATAAAATCATATCAAAATCATCTCTGTTCTGTTTTTTACATGTGATAAACCATGTAAAAATTTAGTACTTGCCACTTTAGGGTGTATCATTATTTCTTTAAGTAGCAGAATTTTTGAAAATTATATTTCTTTTTATAATATAGTAGAACATTTATTTAAACATCAAATTGGCTATTAGTTCTTCATTTTAAGTTACAGGAAAAAAATCAGTTCTCAGTTGGATTTTCCGGTGTCCTATTCGCCATGAAAGTGGTTCTCAATTCACAAGCAAATGACTTCACTTCACCTATGTGCATGGCTGAGTTGGATATTGATTCAGTTATTTGTACCTGGAGTTTCTTTTCTTGGTCATTTAGGAGGCATACTTGCAGGGCTAGTTTATCTACGACAGAGAGATGCAAGTTCAGGCCCGGACCCGGTTGCTAGTCTTATGAGAATTTTTTTTATGGATGATTAAGTTTCCTTGTAGGTTTGTTCTAAATTTGTTTCGGAGTGGACATAGAATTTCTGGAAGAGGAAGAGTAATGTTTGTACAATTGATAATTCCGACTTGTTCGAAGTTTGCGAGATGTGCAGTGCAGAACGTGTAGACGGTAGAGGAAATTCTAATGGAAGGCAATTTGGTGGTTCTCAAGAGCTTAGTTCTGAGGAGGTTAGGCAGAGGAGGCTAGAAAGGTTTGCTCGATGAGAAGAATGACAATGATGTTGGTTATTCCATGTAATTTGTGCTGAAGATGATGGTGAGCAAATCGTATATGGCAAACACTGTAAGATTTTATCTTTGATTGGTTTACTTCTGATAAAATACAAAATCAGGCAAGCTACAAGCATTATAATTGTTTTGTGACTATACATAAAGTGATTATTATTTCTTAGCATTTTAATGAAAATATTCCTTGGAGAATAAGTGGTACTGTATACACTTCAAAATACATCAAGAATTACAACTATGAATTGATTGTGGCGTACACTATCAAGATTATACACTTAAACAACGTATATCCAACTTAAGTTTATTTTCTTGTATTGTGTTACCTATTAGTAGGGATTAAACGTGTACCTGGGCTGAAACAAAGCCCACCAGAGTAGTGGAAGATGCCACAAAAGGATTGTCTGTAGTGGAACTAAGAGAGAATTAAAAATTGAATTTGTTTTTTCTTCTTTTGTTTGCTATCCAATTTTTGTTCTGCTATTTCTTCGTTTAAAACCCTTGTTTATCATATATCATCTTCGCCTAAATTGAACTCCTTTCACTGCAACAACTTATAGAATGAGGAATCAGTTTTGATCCTTTACATAATTGCCAAATGAGATATTCCAGTAGACTAGAATTTTTTTATGCTTATGCAATATCACAAATTTGGGATACTTTTGGGGTGTGCAATGTTAAATAGTCTCAACGATCAATAAAAGAGTTGCTCATACATGGCTTTCAACGTGCCTGTCGTTCTTGGTTTCAACTGTCACTGTTTTACATAAATTTATTCTTAGTTTGCATCATTATATGACATTTAAACATGTTAAAAGAAGAACCAAACCATAGTCTGTTCATGTCTTTAGGGAACTTCAGTGAAGATCCATGATTTGATTTTTTCGGTTTGATTTAACCTTGCCTTATGTGATGTACAAAGGACCAAGTGATGGAACTGGTCTGGAATGAAAGCCTATTTTAATGCATATGTTACGTTATTAGATGAGAAAATTAAAGAAGTGACAATAATAGTGACGTTATGATAAGTAAAATGTGCTTCCCATGTTTTACTGACCTCTGCTGCATTAGTTAAAACGGCTTATTTGTTGCCTAGGTCGAAGATTAAGGTGAAGCTTCTAGCTGAGTAAACCATGTTCAGTATATATGTATACAAGTTTCACTTTGGTCGATGAAGATGAGCAACAAGAAAACGTTGAGCAACAAGAAAATGAAGAGCAATAAGACTTGCCAAGCATGAATTTTCTCATCCACTCTTACCAAAAAAAAAAAAAAAAAAAAAAAAAAAAAAAAAAAAAAAAAAAATATTAGATGGAGATGAAGAAGCAATATCTGAAATTGAATCAGTAACATACCTCATTGAGGGAGAGAAAAATGCACTATCCAGCAACGTTGGAGAAGTGACAGCAGAAATGATGTCGAGAAAAGGCAATTTTCTTAGGATAAAAGCTGACCTAGAAAACTACAAAAAACGAACCGAGAAGGATTATTCAATTCTTACATCGAATGCTCAAGGGAAAGTTATAGAGAGTTTATTGCCCCTGGTTGACAGTTTTGAAAAGGAAATCATATTTTTTTGGAGAAGTCTACCTCAGTAGTTGTATCATATAAAGTTTGCTGATGTGCATGCAGTGGACAATTCAAGTGGTCATGTTAACCGAGAATTAAGAAAGACTTCATCAAGTTAGATGAGTTAATAAGATAAGTTAAAACTTAAGGAAGAGAAGCTGCATGATTCGGAGAACATCAGGACGATTAGAAGTTCAACCAAAAAGACGTTCGGCTATGGTGTAGGTCTAATGAATGATGATATGATGGTAGATTTTCAGCTATGGAGTAGGTCTAATGAGTCTTGTCCCGAAGGGACAGTTGCAATAAGAAGAACAAAGGAAGATGTTCTGAGAGCAAGTTCAATCAAGAGATTCGGTAGAAAAGTTGTTAGAAGAGACTACGGTAAATGTCATGAGGTCAGCATTATATTCTTAAACTTATCCGCTTTTATGTTCTTAAGCAGCTCAAATATTCTATCCTCAAATTAACTGTTCTTCATGTGTACACTTGTTTTCATCAACTGATCATTAAATTATCCATCTTCCATATGATGTTGTGAGTTCTATATGATAATAAACTTATACTGATCAGTGTAACGACCCGCGAATATTTATTTCTTTCACATACGGAGTCGTATAGTCATGTAACTTTGGGAGACGACTATTGGGGTCATTTCCCATGATCATGATTTTTGCCGATTATTAAATGACCGTTTTGCCCCTAGTTAGTCTTGTTTTGACCATAACTTTTGATTGGAAAGGAGTTTTGACCTGAAACCACTTCCATTGGCTTCGGATGATGGTTTACCTTTCCGTAGAGTGGTCACATTAGCCAAACGGACTCACCGTTTGAGAGATATGGCTGAAACAAGTTTTAGATTATGAAAAACTGCTTAACCGAGCCAAATGAGGTGATTAGTAAATGGGCCCGTAACCCATTTCGGGATTAGGGTTATGGGGAGGCTGAAATGAGCTAGGTTTTCATTTCATTTCAGTTTTCTAGCCGCCACTTACCTTCTAAGAACCCTAATAATGGCCTCCAACCTCTAAAACATCCCCAAATCACTCACTAGTCAAGGATTAAGCTTAGAAACACCAAATCAAAGAAGATCTTCGCCAAATCAGTATTAGAGCTGCTGTTAGACATCACTATTCGCCCAAATCAGCGAGGTTTCAGTTCTGAAAATTTTATTTGTGGCAACGGTGAGTGATTTGCATAGTTCCTCACTAATTATGGTTAATTAAGAGAGTAATTAGTGATAATTAGCGAATTTATACACGTTAAAAATCTGGAAAAATATTTTTAAATTCTTAAATGATGTTTTAGACCTCTGTTAGAAACTTGGGTTAATTTGATTAAGTTTTGATAATCCTATCATTAACTATGCTAGAACATGCTTAAGGGAAATATGGGGTTTTGACTGTGTTTGATCCATTTTAACCTATCAAATTGGTGTTTTGGTGTTTACGTTCACTTCTATATGTTGCTATGACTGTATGGTATGCTTTGTGATAGGTTAGAATTGTTAGAATGGTCGAAAACGCCGTCGAATGGCGTATAAACAATCGTTGGAAGTTGTAGGAAAAGTGCAGAAAGGTACCCGAACCGGATCGAATCGGATGGGGAGGCCAAACCGAACCGTTGTGAAGCCCTTCCCCACGAACCGCTAGTGGAGCATCTTCTCCGACCCGACCCGTGTAGTCTTCTCCGGACCGATCCGCTTACCTGGAGAGCCCACGATCTGAACCATGTTACCCGACCCGAACCGATGCGCCATGGAAGAACTTGAGGAACTCGACCCGATCCGAGGTGATGAAGCATTCCGATCCGAACTGTGGAGCTTGGACATGAGGCGTGGACTACGAACTGAACTGGGGAGCACGATCCGAAGCAAAGTAAAGGGAAGAACCGAACCGATCCGGTGACGACTAGAAACTCGAGATGCAAAGGTGGTCCAAATGGAAGTTTGTACTTAGGATCCAGTTGGGAACCAAAGAGTTAACTTCATGAGTTGGGCTTTGCTGCGGGACGCATGCTAAGGGGTTGTCGATATCTGTAACTTTGGATTACTATGTGTAGGGGGTACGTGAACGGATTCGGGGCCACAGTGGCCTAGGTACGACTAAAGAGCTATAGACCAATGAAGTGAGGTCATTTGTAAAGATTTGGCCATGACTCCATGTGATGAGCTTGGTAGTAGCAGTAGTTGTACAAGTCGAACTCCGTCACTACTTCGATAGGTCTAGTGATCAAAGTGGTGGAAATCGTATGCTTTACGCACTGGGTGAGAGATGTGAGGATGGTTGCTATGTTTGATTTGTTTGCCATCATTATGACATGCACACCCCCACCCCCGTTATCTTTACACCATCTGTTCATTGACACCTTAGAGTATTGTACGGTATGTAGTGCTATCTCTTTGGTTGCAGGTTCAGGTATGGTTTAGTATACTTGTTATTGTTCTGTTTAGCTGCTTATCGCTCATACCAAACTCTTTGTCTGACCCAGAATTTTATGTCTCTTCTTATTACTCTGGGTGCTCTCTACAGGTTAGCTGGTGATGCATGAGTAGCTGTACCGGAGACGAGCAAGAGGCTTTCACGTATGATATATATAGATATTCTCCCTATGTCGCTGCTGGTCACTACTTTGGGCATTAGTAGTGCACCCTTCCTTTCTTTTACTATGGAGACAATTTTAAAGTTGTAATAATAATGATGTGGAACATAAACTGTATTTGGATTTTTCGCTGCTATGATGTTTCGTTTTCAGCTTATGCACTGTCTCGACTGTTTTATGTCAAGTATGTTGTTACTATATTTTATTCCATGCGCTGTGAGACATTCTACAAGTTCCTTATTAGTTCATTCTCTTCTTTCCTTTCTTTGGCGATTGTTCCGTGCTAGTCGGACATGTGCACAGCGCACTTTCAGAGAAAATGCCGGCTGGTGCACGGCGGGCCGTCACACTTGGTATCAGAGCTCTAGGTTGCGTAGTTAACCTAGGGAAGTCATCAGGGAGAGATAGTATACGTATATGAGAGCGCATATTTGTGATTATTTTGGTTTTCAAAAGCTGTATATGTACTATTAGTGTAGCTAAGGATGAAGTTGCACTGCACTAGCACCACTATGAAGATGGTTAATCGTTTTCTCTTTACAGATTGAACGATGAGCCGATACGCAAGAGGTGCCGGTAGAGGAGCCAATAATGGGAATGTTCCTGACATGAGGACGATGTTTACTGACCTCGTGAGAGAGATGCTTAGGAATGTGCAGAGGGCAGTTCCCAATAATGGTAATGTGGTGGTCCAATAGTGCAGGCGCCTAGGGCCGATTTCGCCAAACTGAATAAGGATTATACTAGTCTTGGTGGGAAGCCGTTCCATGGAACGGAGTCGGCTACGGATGTTCAGGATTGGTTGGATAGCTGCGAGCGTATCTTCGAATACTTGGGTATCGAGGATGCGATGAAGAGAAGGCTAGTATCCCGTCAGTTGCAAGGACATGCAATGAATTGGTGGAATGCTATAAAGGCAGCTACTCCCGAACATCAGATTACTTGGGATCAGTTTAAGGTTCGCTTTAGCGATAAGTTCATTCCACCTGCTTAGAAGTTAGTGCTGTTTAAGAAATTCTTGGAGCTCAAGCAGAATGACAGAGCTGTCTCGGAGTATATTGCAGAATTCGATACTTTATCGAAGTATGGGCTATCTCTTATTGATACTGCGGAGAAGAAGAATGAGAAGTTCATAACTGGCTTGGATGGATACTTAGGGGAAAGACTTATTAACCACATCGATGAGACGTTTGAGTCGATTGTGGGAAAAGCATTGAGGTCCGAGAGTCTTTACCCTAAGTCTAAGACTGAGGTTGCATCTGCAGAGGAGCCAAAACCACAAGCAAGTGGTGGAGACAAGAGTGGTCCTCAGAATAAGAGGAAGCAGAACCAGAATAAGGATGGCAAAAAAAAGAATAAGAAAGATGTTGAGTGCTTCAGCTATGGTAAGAAGGGCCATTATGCTAGTAATTGTCGGGCTAAGCCAGCGGATAGGAAGTGTTTCAACTGTGGTCAAGTGGGACATCACAAGGACAAGTGTCCGCAACCCCCTAAAGAAAAGCAGATGGTGAAAGCATGTGCCCTCAAAGCTATTCCTTCTTCGTCGAATGCCCCAACTGCGGCGGAGAAGGGAAAGAATGTCGTTATTCAAAGTATGATTTCTGTTTATGATGTTCCTGTTAGAGTTTTGTTTGATACCGGAGCTTCTAGTTCCTTCATATCTAGTAACCTGGTAGATAGGTTAGGACTGGAGCCCGAGATTGTCAATAGACCTTTAGTAGTGACGAACCCGGTTGGTGGTTCGACTAACCTTAACATGATTTGTCGCAATGTGGTCTTATCGAGTCATGGATGCATGTTTGTTTGTGATTGCTTTGTTTTGGGCTTTACTGGGTTTGGCATTATTTTGGGAGTCGGTTGGCTCCAAAGATACGGGGTGTTAGTAGACTGTGAGGGCTTTTTGGTGACAGCTAGAACGGATGATGGGCGGAGGGTAGTGTTTGGTGGTCTATCCAGTGATGGGGTAATGGCTAGTTTTCTAAATTCCCTCGAAATTCCGCATAGTGAGTTGTCAGGTTTGCCCATTGTTGGCCAGTATCCGGACGTCTTCGAAGAAGTGACCGGACTTCCACCACACCTAAAGATTGAGTTCCGTATTGATTTAGTGAAAGATGCCATACCTATAGTGATGCCACTTCGTCGTATGGCACTAAGGGAGAAGCGAGAGCTTGGGGGTGCAAGTGAGCGATCTTTTGAAGAAGGGAATTATCAGAAGGAGTGTTTCTGAATGGGGGGCACCAGTTATGTTTGTTACCAAGGCGGATGGTTCCCTTCGTTTGTGTGTAGAATACCGCGAGTTGAATAAAGTGACGAGGAAGAACAAGTATCCTCTACCGCGGGTAGATGATTTGTTTGATCAGTTGAGTGGCGCGAGAGTATTCTCTCAGTTGGATCTCGCGACAAGTTTTCATCAGCTTAGAGTGGAAGTTGATAGTATAGCTAAAACGGCATTTTGGACACCGTCTGGATTTTATGAGTGGTTGGTCATGGCATTCGGGCTGACCAATGCCCCAGCATATTTTGTGGATCTTATGAATAGGGTATTCAGAGATCAGTTGAATAATTTTGTCCTTGTGTTCGTGGATGATATTTTGGTCTATTCGAGGGCAGAGGAAGAACATAAGGAACATTTAAGAATAGTGATGGAGGTGTTGAGAAAACACCAATTGAAAGCAAAGTTTTCTAAGTGTCACTTCTGGAGGAGGGAAGTGAGATTCTTGGGCCATGTTGTTTCAGAGAATGGTATTGTCGTCGATCCTACGAAGCTAGCTACGGTACAAGATTGGTCTATGCCCAAGAATGCAAAGGACATAAGAAATTTCTTGGGATTAGCTGGATATTATCGTAAGTTTATCCAAGACTTCTCCAAGATAGCAGCACCATTGACTCAGTTGACCAAGAAGAATCAAACCTTCGTCTGGGACGAAAAGTGCGAGAATGCATTCAAGAGCTTAAAGGAAAAGTTGACATGTGCACCAGTGTTAGTCATTCCTAAGGGGAATGAAGAGATGACAATATATACGGATGCATGTGGCATAGGGCTAGGTGCTGTATTGATGCAAGGAGGTAGGGTTGTAGCTTATGCAAGCCGACAACTGAAACCGCATGAGAAAAGATACCCTACCCATGATTTGGAATTGGCAGCGATCATGTTTGCACTGAAGATGTGGAGACATTATCTCTTGGAAGAAAGATTCGAGTTGTTTACCGATCATAAATCGTTAAAGTATCTCTTCTCTCAGAAGGATCTAAATCTCCGACAACAAAGGTGATTTGAATTATTGGCTTCCTATGATTTCGACATCGCATATACACCAGGAAAGAGCAATGCGGTGGCTGATGCATTAAGTAGAAGACATGCCAGCTTAGGGGCTATGTTTCTAGAATGGAAGCAACTGGAGTACATCGCTGGATATGATTTCAAACCAAAGTGCGAATTGGATCCAGAAATGTTAGCAAGTTTGACAATCAGACCCACTTTGATTGAGCGGATTGGTTCCAGTCAGAGGAACGATCCTAACCTATTGGAAATCATCTCAAAGTTAAAGATGGGAGTTGACAGAGAGATGAACAAGTATGGGCTTGGTCGAGATGGATGGCTTAGTAAGAATGGAAGACTAGTTGTACCCAATGTCAATGGATTGAGAGATGAAGTGCTTAGAGAATGTCATCACTCAAAACTGACTATACACCCCGGTGGTAATAAGATGTATCGAGACATGAAGCAGACCTACTACTGGGAAGTGATGAAAAGAGACATTGGGAAGTCTATATCCAAATGCATGAATTGCTAGCTAGTTAAAGCTGAGCAAAAGAAGCCTAGTGGGTTATTACAACCATTAGAAATTCCAGAATGGAAATGAGAATAAGTGTCAATGGATTTCATTGATGGGTTACCAAGGACTAGATCGAGCCATGATAGCATTTGGGTGATTGTGGACCGATTGACTAAGAGTGCAAGGTTTATACCCGTCAAGTCAAACAAGACGGCAGCTAAATTAGCGGAACTATATATAAAGTGGGTAGTGAGATTTCATGGAATACCCAAAGGCATTGTATGTGACCGAGATCCGTTATTCACTAGTGGATTTTGGAAGAGCTTACAAGAGGCGTTAGGATCAGAACTACATCTCAGTACCGCGTATCATCCTCAAACCGATGGTCAAACAGAGAGGGTGAATCGTATTTTAGAAGATCTCTTGAGAGCCTGTGTATTGGATTTCGGTGGATCATGGGATGACCATTTGCATCTAGTAGAGTTGCATATAATAATAGTTATCAATCCAGTATCGGTATGGCTCCATTTGAAGCTTTGTATGGAAGACCGTGCAACTCATCGTCATATTGGGTAGAAGCTGGTGAGAAGTTTGTACTTGGACCCGACGTGATAAGAGAAACTTCAACTAAGATTAAGATTATCCAACCACGAATGAAGGTTGCCCAAGATAGGCAGAAGAGTTATGCTGATAAGAGGAGAAGAGAATTAAAGTTCTCCATTGGCGACTTGGTGTTTGTCAAGATTTCTCCATTGAAATGCGTGATACAATTTGGCAGGAGAGGCAAGTTAGCACCAAGATTTGTTGGTCCATTCCCAGTTCTTGAGCAAATTGGGAATTGGCATACAAAGTTGAATTACCAGAGAAGATGGCAGGAGTTCACAACGTATTTCATGTTTCCCAGTTAAGAAAGTTCGTACACGACCTAGATGTGACTATTTCACCTGATCAGTTGGATGATATCGAAGTTGAACCCGAGGTGGTTTGGAACCGCAAGCCTATGCGTATTGTTGGGAACGATACGAAGCAACTTCGAAGGAAAGCAGTGAAGTTAGTCAAAGTTCAGTGGGGCGAGAATGATAATGACTGTACTTGGGAGACAGAGGAGAGCATTAAGAAGACGTATCCAGAACTCTTCGCCTGGTAAGATTTTAACTTCGATTTAGTCTTTCCGCATGCTAGGATAGGCTTGTTTTGTTTGTTTTGCATGATTGATTCTTGTATATGGTTGGTAGGCATGCAGGATCCTTTGTATGTTTTAGGTTAAGGAATTTCGAAGACGAAATTTCTTAAGGGGGGAGAGTGTAACGACCCGCATTCTACGCATCATAGGATCGTAGAATATTTATTTCTTTCATATACGGTGTCGTATGGTCATGTAACTTTAGGAGACGACTATTGGGGTCATTTCCCATGTTCATGATTTTTGCCGATTTTTAAATGACCGTTTTGCCCCTATATAGTCTTGTTTTGGCCATAACTTTTGATTGGAAAGGATTTTTGACTTGAAACCACTTCCATTGGCTCCGGATGATGGTTTACCTTTCCGTAGAGTGGTTACATTAGCCAAACGGACTAACCGTTTGGGAGATATGGTTGAAACAAGTTTCAGGTGATGAAAAACTGCTTAACGGGCCAAATGAGGTGATTAGTAAATGAGCCCATAACCCATTTCGGGATTAGGGTTATGGGGAGGCTAAAATGAGCTAGGTTTTCATTTCATTTCAGTTTTCTAGCCGCCACTTACCTCCTAAGAACCCTAATAATAGCCTCCAACCTTTAAAACATCCCCAAATCACTCACTAATCAAGGACTAAGCTTAGCAACACCAAATCAAAGAAGATCTTCACCAAATCAGTATTAGAGCTGCTGTTAGACATCACTATTCGCCCAAATCAGCGAGGTTTTAGTTCTGAAAATTTTATTTGTGGCAACGGTGTGTGATTTGCATAGTTCCTCACTAATTATGGTTAATTAAGAGTAATTAGTGATAATTAGCGAATTTATACATGTTAAAAATCTGGATAAATATTTATAAATTCTTAAATGATGTTTCAGACCTCTATTAGAAACTTGGGTTAATTTGGTTAAGTTTTGATAATACTATCATTAACTATGCTAGAACATGCTTATGGGAAATATGAAGTTTTGGCTATGTTTGATCCATTTTAACCTATCAAATTGGTGTTTTGGTGTTTATGTTCACTTCTATATATTGCTATGACTGTATGGTATGCTTTGTGATTGGTTAGAATTGTCGAAAACGCCGTCGAGTGGCGTATAAACAGTCGTTGGAAGTTGTAGGAAAAGTGCAGAAAGGTACCCGAACCGGATCAGATCGGATGGGGAGGCTGAACCGAACCGTTGTGAAGCTCTTCCCCACGAACCGCTAGTGGAGCATCTTCTCCAACCCGACCCGTGTAGTCTTCTCCAGACCGATCCGCTTACCTGGAGAGCCCACGATCCGAACCATGTTACCCGACCCGAACCGATGCGTCATGGAAGAACTTGAGGAACTCGACCCGATTCGAGGTGATGAAGCATTCCGATCCGAACTGTGGAGCTTGGACATGAGGCATGGACCACGAACTGAACCGGGGGAGCACGATATGAACCTGATGGGAGTACGATCCGAAGCAAAGTAAAGGGAAGAACCGAACCGATCCGGTGACGACTAGAAACCCGAGATGCAAATGTGGTCCAAATGGAAGTTTGTACTTAGGATCCAGTTGGGAACCAAAGAGTTAACTTCATGAGTTGGGCTTTGTGGCGGGACGCGTGCTAAGGGTTTGTCGATATCTGTAACTTTGGATTACTATGTGTAGGGGATACATGAACGGATTCGGGGCCATAGTGGCCTAGGTACGACTGAAGAGCTATAGACCAATGAAGTGGGATCATTTGTAAAGATTTAGCCATGACTCCATGTGGTGAGCTTGGTAGTAGCAGTAGTTGTACAAGTCGAACTCCATCACTACTTCGATGGGTCTAGTGATCAAAGTGGTGGATATCGTATGCTTTACGCACTAAGTGAGAGATGTGAGGATGGTTGCTATGCTTGATTTGTTTGCCATCATTATGACATGCACACCCCCAACCCCGTTATCTTTACACCATCTATTCAGTGGCACCTTAGAGTATTGTACGGTATATAGTGATAACTCTTTGGTTGCAGGTTCAGGTATGGTTTAGTATACCTGTTATTGTTCTGTTTAGCTGCTTATCGCTCATACCAGACTTTTTGTCTGACCCAGAGTTTTATGTCTCTTCTTATTACTCTGGGTGCTCTCACGAGCAGACTAGAGACAGGTTAGCTGGTGATGCACGAGTAGCTGTACTGGAGACGAGCAGGAGGCTTCCACGTATGATATATATAGATATTCTCCATGTTTCGCTGCTGGTCACTACTTTGGGCGTTAGTAGTGCACCCTTCCTTTTACTATGGAGACAGTTTTAAAGTTGTAATAATAATGATGTGAAACATAAACTGTATTTGGATTTTCCACTGCTATGATGTTTCATTTTCAGCTTATGCACTGTCTCGCCTGTTTTATGTCAAGTATGTTATTATTATATTTTATTCCATGTGTTGTGAGACATTCTACAGGTTCCTTATTAGTTCATTCTCTTCTTTCCTTTCTTTGGCGACCGTTCCGTGCTAGTCGGGCATGTGTACAGCGCACTTTCGGTGAAAATGTCGGCTGGTGCAGGGCGGGCCGTCACACATGGGGACATGAGATTTGGATACAGAGGGTCTTGTTTGAATGATGCACGCTAGTAAAGCTAGTATAGTTTAATTTGTACTGTGGTGGCTCATCCAAGAAGGTATATCTCTACTATCACAATATGAGATTTCAATCTCTAGCGTCCAAAGAATAACACATCTTATCGAAACACATAAATGTCAATACTGTGGCAGCATGCTGTAGGATTTGTTGGTGGAGACAGATATTATGGTGCAAAAGCTAGCTTAAACGTGTGGTCTCCAAATGTTACCGGGGATTCAGAGTTCAGTTTGTCTAAAATTTGGGTCATTTCTGGATCATTCGGGGATGATCTAAACAGTGTTGAGGCTGGATGGCACGTTAACTTACACCACAAGTTCAGGAAAAAAAAACTTCATTTACAAGACATAGCATTAATATACAAATTTAATGGTCTTCTAAAACAGGTTAGCCCCCAACTATATGGAGACAGCTACCCTAGGTTCTTCACCTATTGGACAGTAAGTACACTGTCAAAATCCATATCAAATAATTCCACTGTAATGTACTAAATAATATATAAATAAATAAAAACACTGTGATTGATTCATTCTTGTAGCACATCAAGCAACTGGGTGCTACAATCTACTATGTTCTGGCTTTGTTCAAACAAATAACAGGATTACAATTGGAGCAGCTGTCTCTCCAACCTCAAAATACCATGGTCGACAGTTTGACATTAGTCTTTTGATCTGGAAGTTGATAAATAGAAGCATTATAATCAAAGAGTCCATTGCATTGAGTATATTTACTAAGTTTATGCATGATTCAGAGAACATCAGGACGATTAGAAGTTCAATTAAAAACAAACAATGAACAATGCCAGTTGAAATGTGAGAGGCCTTTCATAAGCCTGACAGGTTTGATGAGATATGTAAGTTAATATATATATATATACACACACACACACATATAGGATGCTTTGGAGTATAGAAATTAAATTGAGAGCTAATGAAATTGAAGATTTGAGAAGGAAAATGGAAAACAAATGGAAAATTAATTGCTGCACCACTGCATTGTGATGTTGATGTGGTCGGTTCAGGTGATTGAGGAAGTTTGTGTGTTAGTGGTTGTTGAGCAGGACACATACATCTGATGTAATCTCCGGATCCCGGTTGGGTTTATGGTATCAACATCAAGATTACTTTGAATTTCATTGCATGCATAGGTGAATCCATTACAAATTAAAGCCTTCAACAGAAACTTGAACGGAAGCTGTATACAGTAGAAACTCCAGGTGATTTGCATTATCCGACAATTTTAGTTGTTTTGTCGGAGAAACCAGGTATGGGTGTTATTGGTTTTGGGTTGCTATTCATTTTATGCCTTTTTTGCCATTTTTATGCTGCTTAAATTGTACCGTTTTTGTTTCTATTCATTTTAAACTAACTATTACAATATTTTGTAATATTACCAGTGTCCGTAGCAATCTGAAACAACAGATTGTGTATATTATGTGATGAGGTATATGTTTGACTTAGTAAAACACCACAATCAAAGCATCGATTTATAAGGGGTATATTTTAATCTATTTCTTTCGCATAACTATCATATGTTATTTACGATGTTTTAAAATAGTATTACTCTTATAAATTGCAGGACTTCGCACAACGTGGTTGTTATGACTGGCAAAAGATAGACGAAGTTGAGGATTGCTTAGCGACTTATATTATGCATAATTGGATGTAGTTATGTTAGTCTTTTGTTATGCATATTGACTTTATTTTTATGATTAGAGTATGTAAATTTTTTTTTTAGTTGTACACATGAACTATGTTGATTAATAATACAATTATATTTTTTTTATCAGATTGGTGTTATTAATGTATCTGTAGAATTTTAAAGTCTATTTAATATTGCTTCAGGTTTAAAATTTTGAAATAGTGGAAAATTTATTTTTTAACTTCACTTAGTTTGCATCGGTTGTAATGACATAGGCAGCCGATACAATACACTATAGGTCATAACAAATGTCATTTTTGCATCTGTTCATTAGCATCAGTTGTTTTAAAACTTTAATGCAATAGACTAAGGCTTCGAAAGCAAATGTAGATATTTGCATCCGCTTTATAGCATCAGTTGTATTAAGCAACTAATTCAAGTGACTGTCATTTGCATCAATTCTTTAATTGATGCAACAGAAATTTGTCTGTTGCATCATCTTCACTTGTATCAGTTCAACAACTGATGCAACAGGGGTTTAAGAACTGATGCAAATGACTTGTTTTGTAGTAGTGGGAACCAATCCATTCAATCAAGGTTGGCTTGATTGTCAAACTTGCTAACATCTCTGGGTCCAATTCGCATTTAGGTTTGAAATCATGTCATGCGATATACTCTAATAGCTTCCATTCCAGAAACATAACCCCCAAACTGGCATGTCTCATACTCAATGCATCAGCTACTGCATTTCCCTTCCCGAGTGTTTATGAGATATTGAAATCATATGAAGCCAAGAACTCTAACCATCTCTGCTGACGAAGATTTAAATCCTTCTGAGAGAAAAGATACTTTAACGACTTATGATCGGTAAACAACTCAAATCTTTCTCCCAAGAGAAAATGTCTCCACATCTTTAACGTGAACACAATTGCTGCTAATTCCAAGTCATGGGTATGAAATCTTTTCTCATGCGTTTTCAGTTGCCGATTAGCATAAGCTACAACCCTACCTCCTTGCATCAGTACAACACCTAGTCCGGTACCACAGACATCCGTGTATACCGTCATCTCTTCGTTCCCCTTAGGAATAACTAATACTGGTGCACACGTCAACTTCTCCTTTAGACTCTTAAATGCATACTCGCAACTTTCGTCCCAGATGAAAGCTTGATTCTACTTGGTTAACTGAGTTAACGGTGCTGCTATCTTGGAGAAGTCTTGGATAAACTTACGATAATATCCAGCTAACCCTAAGAAACTTCTTATGTTTGTTGCATTCTTAGGCGTAGACCAATATTGCACCGTAGCCACCTTCGTAGGATCCACAGCGATACCATTCTCTTAAACAACATGACCCAAGAATCTCACCTCCCTCCTCCAGAAGTGACACTTAGAAATTTTTTCCTTCAATTGGTGTTGCCTCAACACCTCCATCACTGTCCTCAAATGTTCCTTGTGTTCTTCCTCCGTCCTCGAATAAACTAAGATATCATCCATGAACACAAGAACAAACTTATTCAGTTGATTCTTGAATACCCTATTCACAAGATCCACAAAATGTGTTGGTGCATTTGTCAACACGAATGGCATGACCAACCATTCATAAAATCCAGACGGCGTCCGAAATGTCATTTTAGGTATACTCTCAGCTGCTCCTCGGAGTTGATGAAATCTTGTCGCGAGATCCAACCTGGGGAACACTCTCGTTCCATTCAACTGATCAAACAAATCGTCTATCTGCGGAAGAGGATACTTATTCTTCCTCGTCACCTTATTCAAATCACGGTAGTCCACGCATAAGCAAAGAGAACCATTAGCCTTAGTAGCAAATACAACTGGTGCTCCCCACTCGGAAACACTTTTTTGGATAAGTCCCTTCTTCAAAAGATCACTTACTTGCACCTCGAGCTCTCACTGGTCCTTGGCGCCATACGACGAATTGGCATCACTATAGGTCTGACATCTTTCACTAAATCAATCTGAAACTCGATCTCTCAATGTGATGGAAGTCCGGTCACTTCCCCAAAGATGTCCGGATACTCGCCAGCAACAGGCACATCTAATAACTCATCATGCGGGATGTCAAGATAATTTAGAAAACTAGCCATCACCCCATCACTAGGTAGGCAACCAAACAGTACCCTCCGGCCATCATCCACTCTAATGGTCACCGAAGACCCCTCACAGTCTACCACCACCCCCATACCTTTGGAACCAATCGACTCCCAAAATAATGTCAAACCCAGTAAAGCCCAAAACAAAGCAATCACAAGCAAACATGCATCCATGACTTGATAAGACCAAATTACGAAAAATCATACCAAGGCTAGTCGAACCACCGATCAGGTTCGTCACAACTAAGGGTCTATCGACAAACTCGGGTTCCAATCCCAACCTATCTACCAGGTCATTAGATATGAAGGAATGGGAAGCCCCGATATTAAACAATACTCAAACAAGAACATCATAAATAGAAAGCATACCTTGGATAACGACACCCTTTCCTTTCTCCGTCGCAGTTGGGGCATTCGACGAAGAAGGAACAACGTTGATAGCATATGCTTTCACAGTCTGCTTCTCTTTAGGAGGTTGTGGACATTTATCCTTGTGATGTCCCACTTGGCCGCAATTGAAGCACTTTCTGTTCGCAGGCTTTGCTCGACAATCCTTGGCATTGTGGCCTTTCTTGCCACAGTTATAGCACTCAACATATTTTTTGTTCTTCTTCTGGCCATCCTTAGCTGGTTATGTTTCCTCTTATTCTGCGAATTATTCTTGCCTCCACCGCTTGCCTGCGGCTTCGACTCCTCTGCAGATGTAACAACAACCTCGGTCTTTGACTTAGGGTAAAGGCTCTCCGATCTCAATGCTTTTTCCATAATAGATTCAAAGGTCTCATCGATGTGGTTTATAAGTCTTTTCCCCAAGTACTCATTTAAGACAGTTATGAACTTCTCGTTCTTCCTCTCGGCAGTATCGATAAGAGATAATCAATACTTTGATAAAATATCGAACTCAGCAATATATTCCGAGACTGCACTACCATTCTACTTAAGCTCCAAGAATTTCCTAAATAATTATGATTTCTGAGAAGTTGGAATAAACTTATCACTGAAGCGAGTCTTAAACTGATTCCAAGTAACTTGATCCTCAGGAGTAGCTGCTTTAATTGCATTCCACCTATTCATAACCCGCCCTTGAAGTTGATGTGATGCTAGCTTTCTCTTCATTGCATCATCGATTCTCAAATCCTCGAAGATACGCTCACAACTATCAAACCAATCTTGAACCTCCGTAGCTAACTCCGTTCCATGGAACGGCTTTCCATCAAGACTAGTATAGTCCTTGTTAAGCTTGGAGAAATCGGCTCTAGGTGCCTGCACTACTGCACCACCACCGTTTGCAGCGTTAGGAAATGCTCCCTGAGCATCCCTAAACATCTCTCATGAAGGTAGTTAGCATCGTCCACATATCAGGGACATTCCCGTTGTTGGCCCCTGAAACCGTACTCCTTGTATATCGACTCATTGTTCAATCTATAAAGAGAAAACGATTAACCATCTCCTTAGTGGTGCCCGTACAGTGAGACTTCTTCCTTAGACATACTAATAATATATATATATATATATATATATATCTTTTGAAAACCAAAATATCACAAATACGCGCTCTCGTATACGTATACTTTCTCTCCCTAATGTCTTCCCCTAGGTTAACAATTCAACCTAGGCTCTGATACCAAGTGTGACGACCCACCCCGCACCAGTCGACATTTTCCTTGAAATGTGTTGTGCTAATGTCCAACTAGAACGGGATGGTCGTCAAAAGAAAGGAATTTGAAACTACGCATCACCAAAAGAACCGGTACTATATCTCATAGCGCATGGAATAAAATATAATAATAACATAACTTGACATAAAACAGGTGAGATAGTGCATAAGTTGAAAACTAAACCATCATAACGGGGGAATCCAAAATACAGCTTATGATCCAAACCATCTTTATTATAACTTCAAAATATTGTCTCTAAAGAAAAATAGAAAAGGTACGCTACTAATGACCAAATCAGTGACCAACAACAACATAGAGAGAATATATGTAAATAGTACGTGGAAGCCTCTTACTCGTCTCCGGACTCTACTCGTGCATACCACCTAACCTGTCTTTAGTCTGCTCGTTTAGGAGAACCCAGAGTAATAAGAAGAGACACAAAACTCTGGGTCAGACGAAAATCTGGTATGAGCAATAGCAACAAAATAGAACGATAACAGGTATAAATAATCATACCTGATCCTGAGCCTACAACCAACAAGTTAGCACAACAAGATGTACAACACTCTAAGGTAACACTAACATATGGTGTAAAGTGGAAGTGTGCATGTCATGGTGATACTAAACATCAAACATAGCAATCAACCTCACATCTCTCACTCAATGCGTAAAGTATACGATATCCACCACTTTGATCACCAAATCCTTTGCTACGACCACTTTTCTCCTTGGGTCTTAATGACTCCATAGCGCTGGTCCATAATCACTAATCCCTTACTACGATCACCTTACCCTTGGGAGTTCTAATGGCCTCATTGCACTGATTCATAGCCATGCTACGATCACTTTCCCTTGGGAGTCTTATTGATCCCATTGCACCGATCCATAGCCATTAATCCGTCTCTCAGTGGTGAACTAAAGCCAGAGATATCAATATCCCCTTGCACACATCCCGCAGCAAAGCTCAACTCAAAGCTCAACTCATGAAGTTAACTTATTGGTTTCCATCTGGATCCTGAGTTCTAACTTCCTATTTGGACTACCTTTGCATCTCGGGTTTTTAGTCATCATCCCGGTTCGTGACTCTTCGTTTCATGACCTTCAAAATGACTCGAGGTATTACTCTTGGTTCGGCTCATAACCCTTCAGTCCGGTTCACGGTCCATGACTCTAACCCGGTTCATGATTCTCACCCTGGCGGCTCGTGATGATGCTCCAGCTCGTGACCTGCTCATAGACTTCTTTTGATTCGTGATCCTCCATTCATGACTCACGGTCAAGACTCGGATCTAGTTCGTGGTGCTCTATTCAACTCGTGGAAGACACAACAGCTTGTGAATGCGGCTCACGATTGGGTCGGGTCGTGGTATATGCCTCACGATCGAGGTATGACCAATTTCCCGCAACTATTCCAACGAGCTATTTACGCCATATGACGGCGTTTTCGACCATTCTAACTTTACTATACAATCAAAAAGCATACCAAATAGTAATAGCAACATGTATAATCAACCATAAACACCAAAACAACAATGTAACATGTTAATATGGATCAAACATACCCAAAATCATGATTTTCCCCTTAATCCCCTTAATCATGTTTAACCATACGATTAACAGACTTAATCCAAATTAACCCAAAATTTTATCAGTGCCATAAAATAATATTTTAGAATTTATGCATATTTTTCCATATTTTTCTGATTCATAATTTCGCTAATTATCACTAATCACCTCTAATTAGCCGTAATTAGTGAATAAACATGCTAACCACTCACCTTAGCCACAAATTAATCTCAGATCTGAAAATATCTCTGATTTGGTTTGAATCCAAATGCAACACAGCAATTCTACCTCCAATTTAATGTTAAGTTGCCTTAATTTGATGTAGATTTGGCTAATATGTGATTAGAAAGTGATTAAAGAGAGATTTGGAGGATGGAGATCATTACTAGGATTAGAGGAAGGTAAGTGGCAGCTGAAAAAATGAAACGAATTGTTTTTCCAAACCCTTTCAGCCCTCCCATAACCTTAATCCCGAAATGAGTTATGGGCTTTGCTGTTAATCACCCTATTAAGCCCGATTAAGCTGTTTTTCACCTTCCAAACCTTGTTTCTGCCATATCTCCCAAACGGTATGTTCGTTTGACAAATGTGACCACTTTACGGAAAGGTAAACCATCATCTGAATCCAATGGAAGCGGTTTGAGGTCAAAACTCCTTACCAATCAGAAGTTATAGGTGAAACAAGATTATCTAGGGGTAAAACGATTACTTAAAATTCGGCAAAAATCGTGAACATGGGAAATAACCCCAATAGTCATTCCCTAAAGTTACACGACCATAAGACTTCGTATGAAAATAAAATAAATATTCTACGATCCTCCGAATGAGTTTAGATAAAAGATACAAAGAAGTAGAATGAGTTTGTCAATTTTTAGAAGATATTCCATTTTGGTCTAAACCTGTATCGACCATGTGTATACACTGTGAGAACCATGAAGCGTTAAATAGAGCGCAAAACTTTGTGTATAATGAGAAGTCATGACTCATTCGTAGACGTTATAACACAGTTAGGCAGTAACCCCCAAATGGGACTATTTCCAGAGATTATGTTAGAACAAATGATAACCTAGCGGATCCATTTACTAAAGGTTTATCAAGAGAGAAAATTGACTACGCATCGAGGGGATTAGGCTTAAAAGCCTAAATCAATAAGAGTTATTTTATATGGAAACCTATCATAGCGACCAGAGAACCAACGGACTAGGACCAATGGGCGGACCAATTCTGAACAACTTAAGACATAATGCATTCGTTTAGACATAGTCCTACTCTATTATATGTTGCACAATATAAATGCATGCTACGGAAGTATTACGAGGTTAAAATTATGTTTTTTAGTAGAATATAAAGGTTGGTAATTTCCCATATTTGAAGGATATGATAATTAAAATTGAAATTTACCCTTGCAAATAGCCCTCTTCAAATAATTCTTTTAAAAATGTCTTCAGAAATCATTTCTCATCACTTAAATGTATATATTTGTCCATTTTGGAAAGATATTACGAAAATTTTATAATATTTAAAGAAATCCTTGCTACAACCGCTTAAGATGTTATTGAATAGAATAAGAGGTTTACTCCTTTAATGGGTGCCAGATCATAAGTTGTTATTACAAGGACCCGAGCGTCAAGAAACTCTTTTTAAGGTCTCGCATGATAGAAGCAAAGATATGATACCAAAGCCATCAAAACTCTTTAAGCAATTTCCAGAAGAATGGATAGCTCAGAAGGACATCTGTCGAAAAAATAGGAGCAATAAGGTTATAACATGAATAAATTTCTTTGGCTGGTATAACAAGAAGATAAAACATCAGAAGGCTTAATCTTCAAAGTAATTGACCTTGATCTCTCATCCACTAAGGGGAATTTAATTTAGGTCGAATGATCTCGACAAAGAATAATAACTAATTGATTCAATTTGATGAGTTAACCATAAGCAAGCTCAATGAAATTAGTTTTTCTTAGGAAAGACTCAATTTTGGATTAACTAACCTGAATGAAAAGTCTCAACAAAATCAACTGGGAAAAAGTTCTTCTCATACCATGCTCACATCGACTGCACCAGTGATACAACGATAGGTACAAGACATTGAATATCAAAGCAACTGAATATCAAAGCATGGATGCCTACTATAAAGACTTATTCAATCTAAACAAATGTATTTTGGGCCATTCATTAGAAAATCAAGCTTTCACATAACAAAATTGTTCAAAATCAAAGTGAGCAGACATTAAAACTAGTCACATCCCTATATATAGGAAAATAAGAAAAGGCAAGTGCACCTTTACAACCTGGAAAAGCAAAGTATAAATCCGTTCTAAATAAGTCCAATCCATGTGTCTATTCCGAAAAAGCAATAGAGAAAATCCCTCATTACAATTGAGAAGAGAAGCTTAACAAAGTGCTAAAGCAACTATCTTCGCAAGGAAGATTGAAAGGGATTTCAGTAATCTTATAGCTAAATGGTAGAACTAAATCAATCAGTTGCTTGATAAAATTAAACATTCGACGAAGGAAAAACTCTTTTAGAAAATCTCATATAGACCCTTCTAAAATTACCTCCAATGGAAACATCTACGTCTTAACAGCGGACTATTC
This sequence comes from Allium sativum, assembly GCA_030737875.1. Classification (NCBI taxonomy): domain Eukaryota; kingdom Viridiplantae; phylum Streptophyta; class Magnoliopsida; order Asparagales; family Amaryllidaceae; genus Allium; species Allium sativum. Next base: position 119,658,115 of record CM060913.1, on the reverse strand, counting down.
CAATTACTGACCTTTAAAGAAGCATCTGAAAAGAAAAAGAATGAATTTTTGGAAAATCCCACTGTCTCTATCTTGGCAATTACCATGCACTCAAAATGATTATCATGCACTTCATCGAGCTAAGAAAACTTGCAGAAGTTGCAAACTGGCTAATCAAATAAATATTCATGGAAAATTAAATTACGAAATACTATAATTCCAAAGTAAAGTAATAAACATTCCGAATAGGAGGCCTAGTAGTCCGTCAGATTATGCCTAATACCTAGAATCCATCAGATGGATCTCATCGTCCGGATAAGGAAGGACCTATAATCATCCATAAAGGAATTCTTCTAAGGACGATCAAATTAAGTCAACCAGATAGCAACACTCTGCCCAGAGCATGGAACGCTAAACATTTGCCGCCATATATTTCATAGCAATGGATGGAGGAAAGAAATCAAATTCTCTTATGCTACTCAGAGCAACTCAATGCACAAAGTCCTCATCACTTACGAGGCAAAAGTCATAACAACCAGGCTCGGCACATCTGGTTTGCTCTAACAGTAGAGTCATACGTAGGCAACACTCGGTCCGTTTGGTTTGCTTCCTAAGGGTGAAGTCATACTTGAGATATCCCAAGTCTAAGTCCTTGCAAACCCCCACCTGCTTGGGATCCCACCAAGTCTAAGTCCTAGAACATCTGATTATTCCTAGCGGGAGTCGGTATGGGGCACATCTCCGGAAGTGAAGCCTTTAGCACCATCAATGTGGCCTCGTTAAATCATCTCCTAAAGGGAGAAAACCCTTGACTTGTTTTAAGGTGTGAAACCTTAAAGGTCGGCTCTATACCCCGATGGAGTACGTCTCAGAGGTAGGACATCTTGCAAAACGAAATTTCCTAGCCTACTCAGTCAACCATCTCGATAAGGAATCCTAGATCGTTAGTTCTTGCTAGATGAAAGTTCATGGCCTACTCATTCAACTGTCCAAATAGGGATTTTTGGATCATTAATTCATGCTAGATAAAAGTTCTTCCTAGTCTTTCACATCTTCATATAGGATGAAATTTCTTGGTCCATCAAAATTATGATCCCATACAAGGATTCTTCTCATCAATCAATCATACCATATAAGAGATCCTAGCTCACCAGTCATCAACCTAGCTAAAGGATTATGGGTTTTCAATTAATCACAGTTTTCTAACTCACCAGTCTTTCCAAACGAAGGTTTCTGGTCCGTCATTCTTGACCAATAAGAATTCCTGGACTATTAACTTGACTCACTAATAGAAGTCTTTGATATATCAACTTAGCAATTCAAAAGGAAGTTCCTGCTCCATTGATTCACCACAATTAAATAAAAATTCCCAATTCATCAGTCATCGAGCAAGTTCTCGATCATCAAACAGATAAAAAAATATTATTAATTATTTTACTTTGAAAAGATATCTAATTACCATTTAAATCTTATATAGGAAAGAAAATGCAATCAATTAAATGTTGGATGAAAATTCACAATCTGCTTTTACTAAAAGGATTTCTAGACTACGATTAATTCCAAATGAGCAGTTTTGGATTTTTTTAATGACAAATATAAAAGTTTTTTGGCTTCTTTTATACAGACACTGACAGAAGGTTTCAGTGTTCATGAATCCAAGATACAACATTATGCTTTCCTATTATGAAAAGAAGATTTCTGAATATTACTGAATAAGTACCTCTAGTCCACTCATCTACGCGGGTAAAGATTTATTATCGCCTCATCTTGACTATTGCCAGACCAAAACACAGATGAAGCAATTCACTAAGGGAAATAAGTATGGACTTACCCTAAAAGGTAAGTGACTAACTACACAAGGGGGGTTAATGTCAGACCACAATTATTCCAATCCAGGAAATCATTGTGTGTCGCCCATCGACATGGTATTATCGTCTATTGGCGTAGTCTTATCGCTTATCGACGTAGTTTTATTGCCTATCGATGCAGTCGTATTCTTGTCATCACTTATCAATCAACACCATCTTGTCGTCCACCGAGATTGTCTGATCCCTGTTGTTTTTTGCTAATTTTAGAGCCTTATCTCTTATCGCGACCATCAATGATCATAGCTTATCGCTGCGTGGATTAAAGTAGAAAACTATCTTGCCACATATCACATATTGAAGGCTTACCTAGTCACCTTGCGTCTTATCACTTTTCCATTTGTCACCTTGCCTCCTGTCATTAATGGCCTTATCGTCGGTCACGTTGTGACAAGGTTTGAAATACTGGTTCCCGGTTTCGTTCCGATTAGGTAGAAAATTTAAAATTTCGGTTCTGTTTTGGAAAATCCGATTTAATTCCGGTTTGACAATTCCGGAGTTTTTTTTATAAATATGCCAATAATATGTAGTAGCCAAGGTTCAGAATTGATTTGATGAAAAAATACACAACATGACTGCTTAGTAGTAATAAGCCTGAACATCTGAACATAGATTACTTTCAAGAAAAAAAAGCCTGAACTTGAATCTGCTTGGTAATAAAAAATTTGTTTGTATTCACTATTTAGCTTACAACGTCTCAGCCCACACCCAATACGCGGCCCACTTGAACAAATAAAAGAACGTTGGCATCTTCGTCTCTCTCCTACTGCTCTTGTTTCTCCCTCAACCGCTGAAATCGAAACCAGGGAAAAAAAGGAAAACCGCTCGACAACAAATGAAACAAAAAGCATCCCGAGCTGCTAATTGATACTACTGGAGACAACCTTCGCTGGTTTGAAGAAGAAGATGATGAAGTAATCGATACTAACAGATTACTTTTCTTTTATTTTTAATCATATTTTTCTGGCTTTCGTTTGGTTTTGAAGCAAAATTTTGATTCGATTTCATGTAATGCTTATGTTCCAAATACTGGGCTTGCTGAAAAGTTCCGATTTCGAATTGATTTAGAGGATTTAAAGCATAAAATTTCTACCTTTTCTCATATGTAATTGAATGACAGTGTTGCGATTTTTTTTCTTTAAAGCAGAACGAAACGGAATTTTTTGTAATTTCCGGCCCGGTCATCGCCGAAACCGGACCGGAATGGCTGGATTTCCAGCATGTCGGCCGAAATTTAGAACCTTGCGTTGTAATCAATGTCTTCAGAAGCCTTATCGTCAATGTCTTTAGCAAGCCTTATCGTCAATGTCGTTAGCAAGGCTTGTCACCCTGATTGGAAGTAAGGCTTGTCACTTATGTTGGAAGCAGGCTTGCTGACTCCATTCTTGCCATCATTCTCAACAATTCTTGTTATATCTGTATGTCTTGCCACCATCCTTCCATGAATGTGCTTGAATCAACTAATAGATGCTTGAATTCATGTTAAACAACATGAGTTATGTGAGAGGTAATCATCAAATATGTTACCTTTTATTTATGAGTTATATTAGGATTATATTATTTATGAATTATATTAGGATTGCATTAATTATGAGTTATATTAGGTTTGTATTAATTTGGTCTATATTTGGTATAGATTCAAATATGCTCTAGAATATTCTATTCTAGAATGCTCTCTCCCACCTATAAATATGTAATTATGTAATCAAGAAATACAATCCTATTTTCTATTTTCACATGGTATTAGAGCACCATTAAATAAAATTACACTCTTGTCTTTCTCAATCTCTTATCATGGCTAATGATAACAATCCTCCTACTGTTTCTATCAGAGCTGATCCTTATGCTATCCATCACTCTGATAGTCCCTACTGTTCTTGTCACACCTTTCTTAACTGGTGATAATTATGGCTCTTAGAGTCGTTGTAACAACCCGTATTTTCAATAACCTGTAATAACATAAATCGAGGCAGAATTTAATTCTAAAATGGGAATCAAGGGAAACGGGCTATGCCATTGCGTTCGTCTCGGAAAAATACGCGAAATAGAGTCCGAGTTTTCGAAAATCGGAGTCCGTATGACCAAGATATGGCCTCGCGAAGTTTCACGAAAATTCCCAAATTAAAGTATACTTAATTAAGTGAAATGGGTTGTGTAGATATATATATATATATATATATTGATATATATATATATATATAATTGAAAATTTAATAAATAAATATGCAAAAATGCTCAAAACAGCGAATTGGGAGAGGGGAATAACCGAACCGGCCGATTTTTGAAGTCGACCCGAGCTCGCTGGGTCGACTAGGGGTTAATCCAGGGTGTTTGGCTGTCAACCCGTGGGCCGATTCGCTCAAGTGCAGATTTTGCATTTGAATGGTTCTCATGGTCCATCTTTAATCTAAAGGCCCTAGATGGTTCCTACACTTGACTTCTTCCCCAAGACATGCTTTGATGGCTTGGATTGAATCTAGGGTTAATCCTATGGCCTAAAACACTTGCCTAATCTATAAATAAGACCCTAACCTACCCTAATTCATTCATAATTAAACCTAGTGACTAAACTATGGCAAAATGCTAGCTCTCATGGCCTCCACTAATTTTATGAAGAGGGTTGCATACTAATCACTCTCTAATCAACTTCTAATCCCTTCTTAGCATCTTAATCTTCTTCATTTGGTGTTCAAAGTTGCTAGTTGTGAGTTTCTATCACTTTGATGATCTTTTGGTAAACTAATTAGATGAGATGTGATGAGATTTATGGTTTTGTATGTGGGTTAATGAGCTTTGAATCATATGATATGATGTTAGCATTAATCTTATGTTTATGCATGTTGAGTATGTAAGCTTATGCAAGTTTAATATGATGTATGTTATGTTTGCATGATGCTAAATATGCAAGTTGTGGGCTATGTAATCATATGCATGTTATGCAAGTTCATGGTAATATGCTATGCAAGTTACATGTTTGTTAATATGCAAGTTACATGTTTGTTAATATGCAAGTTACATGTATGTAAATATGCAAGTTACATGTTTGTTAATATGCAAGTTACATGTTTGTTAATATGCAAGTTACATGTATGTAAATATGCAAGTTACATGTTTCTTTATATGCAAGTTACATGTTTGTTAATATGCGAGTTACATGTATGTAAATATGCAAGTTACATGTTTATTAATATGCAAGTTCATGATGACACATTATGCAAGTCTATAAGCTAATATGCAAGTTTGTTATGCAAAATGAATATGTAAGTTATGTGACATATTATATGCAAGTTATGTGACATGTTATGCAAGTTCATATGCAAGTTATGTGTTTGTTAATATGCAAGATGGCACCTTTGAAACATGTTCATTCATATGCAAGTTGACACCTTTTATATGTGTTATATCATGAACGAAATTACGTGGGAACGATGGGGTAATTAAATGCATAAGTTAATAAGATTGTGTGAAATTAATATAATTATGCATAACACAAAATAAATAAACATAGTATGGAAATTTGCCTATTTGGTTAGGTGTACCCATACTATGTGTTGGGAATTTACCTATTGAGTTAGGTCTACCCCATGGGAATTTACCTATTAAGTTAGGTCTACCCATGTTAAGAAAACTTGATTAATTAGGGATAATTAATATAAAATTATGAGGGTGATTAATTAGGTGTAATTAATTGACTAAGACACGAGGTTGGACTCAGTTGTAGCGTAAAACTGCCCGGACCCAACCGGCTTAACCAGTTGCTACAAATGTTAGCCCAATGTGAGAGGTCTTAGGCACAAACTAAATACGTAATTAATGTAAAGACACGAGGTTAGACTCTGTTATGACATAAGGCTGCCCGGACCCAACCGGCTTAACCAGCGGTCATAAAAGACAGTCTAATGTGAGAGGTCTTTACAAAGGTTACGTTCTTAATTAATTAATTAAGAAACACTTAACCACATTAGCATGTAGAGGGACATGAGGGGTTAAGTGGGTGCCTCGGGTGGCATGAGAAAATCTAGTGGTTGCCTTGGGTGGCAATAGAAAATACGATTAGAATACTTAACCAAAATAGAACATGTAATTAAAACATGATTAAAGGGTTAAGTGGGATATACTAGAAAAAGGGACAAGCTTAGGTGGGTAGCTTGTGGAGGCCCATTTCAACCAGTAACCCATACGTATCTTTGTGGGCTCGACCCATGTCGAGGACGGGACACGCATACTGGGCTTGACTGTAAGAGGCAAACGGGTTAGCGGTGGCAACGCAAGTCCAACGGGCTTCATATGCGTGAGTGGGCCCGGGCTGGTAGGTAAGCCGTTGTTGCATCGAGTAGATATAAGCCGTGCACCTTTAGTTTCATCAGGTTGCCACATTGGGGAATGATACATCCCACGGTGGGGCCAGCACGGGTATCTACGTTAGGGAGCCGATCGAATGGGAAGTAGTGTGTACACCTAGTGGATTGTAGGGCCCCGTGGCGCCTACTTGGTCACCTAGGGGTACGCAGGTACTAATTAGTAAATTTTATAAGTCCTTGGGTGGGATCAACCTTTAAGTTAGGAACGACTGGTGTGGTGCAGTTTAGTAATTTACCTTAGGGAGGGTAGATGCGTCTTTATCCTTTATCTTCGTTTAATTGACTGCTTAGGGTAGCCATTCATCCCTATATGTTACCGTATATCAGTTTATGTCTTCTCTGGTTACTTTAACGATTGTATTGTTAAAGTTATAGGACTCGCTCAGACTTATGTCTGACCCTGTTGTTTTTATCTTTTTCCCAACCCTCAGATCCGACAGGTGGATCCTAGCAGTAGTGGAGCTTGATCGGATTGCTGTTCCAGTCTTTAGGAGCTTGGATAGATGTAAAGCTCCAGTTATCCAGTTATCTTTTCTTTTGTTTGGCTATTGTATGAGAGTGGGATTATGTACTTCTTTATTTTGATGGATATTGTACTTGACCTTTATTGTGGTTTTATGATGTAACCAGACATGTTTTACTTCCGCTGTTATGAGATGATGTTTTAAAATTTCAAGTACTATTTATATCTGTCTTGTTGTAATTTTTCTGTTCTATATTCACTAAAATACTCCACCGATGCTATGGCATTCCCTTAGTGAGTGATCATAGCGGGAGTGGGGTGTTACACGTGGTATCAGAGCTTAAGGTTACCAGAACAGATAAAATTTTTGAGAAAAACTACTTTCTAAGAGTATTTTGGAAGAAAGTATTTTTAAAAGCATGTCTTCTAAGAGAAAAAGTTTTTGAAAAAGAAAAGCATAATCCCCAATAGCCATATCTTTATCTTTCGGAATCTCCTTTTTGAATCTTTCCTCTTTCGTTTCAGCATGGCTGAAGATCTTAACATCCCGGAGGGTTTAGTTATACCACTATGGTATAGGAGGTTGCAAGAGGCTAGGGCCGCGGCTGCGGGTCCGGCCAATGCTACTACACCAGAGACAACCGCTCCTCCTCCTCAGCCTAGAGTGGATAATTTTGCTAAGGTTTGCAAGGAGTTCAAGGCTATAGGAGGAAAACCTTTTCTTGGTTCAGAGACTTTCGTAGAGGCTAGAGATTGGCTTAAGGAAGTGGAAGAGTTGCTAGATATCTTTGAAGTGGAAGAGGGAAAGAAAGTCAAGTTGGCGGCTTGGTTAATGAAGGGAGAGGCCTCATTCTGGTGGGAGGTCACTAATGGAGAACGCCCTGTTGACTCTTGGGCAGATTTTAAGCAAAGGTTTGGGGCTAAGTTTCTCTCAAGGGCGGAAGAGAATCTGTTTATGGAGAAGTTCTTGAATTTGAAGCAAGGGAATCTCACGGTGAAAGAATATGTCAACAAATTCAATCAATTAGCAAGGTTTGGCATAGAGTTGGTGAATACACCGGAGAAGAAGGCTTTGAGGTTCGTTAGAGGCTTGAACGAACCATTGCAAGGAATAGCTATGACTCACATTCCTATGGGGGCCACTTTTGAGAAGCTTGTCTACATGGCACTTATGCATGAGGATGATAAGAATTCTAAGGCACCAGAGAAAAAGGGGGATCAGAAGAAACCGCAACAGCAACAACAAGGCAAGGGCGGAAAAGGCAATGGTGACAAAAAGAAGACGAAGAAGAAGTGCTTCAATTGTGGAACACCAGGACACCTCAGTAAGGATTGTCGCAAAAAGAAGAAGACCGGTTGCTTTCATTGTGGTGAAGCAGGGCATCTTGTGAAAAACTGCCCAAAGAAGGGGCAGAAGACGGGGTCTACCTCAGGAGGCCAGGTGCAAGCTCTTATAGCACCACCTCAGTCAGGGGGGCAAGTTCAGGTTCTCTCAGTTCCACCGATTCAGCAGAGAGGTAGAACTATTTCCGTTGAAAGTCTGGTTTTTCTGTTTGATCATCCAGTTCGTACTTTGTTTGACTCTGGCGCATCGCATTCTTTTATCTCATCATCGTTAGTTGAGTCACTGCACTTAGACACCAGTCTAGTTGATGATCCCTTGGTTGTCTCAAACCCAATTGGGGGCTCCATATATCTGTCTATGATATGTTTGGGTTTGAAGATTTCTATACTTAGCGTTGAGTTTAGATGTGATGCTTTTGTATTGGGCTTCACGGGCTATGGGTTGATCTTGGGCATGGACTGGTTATCCAGTAATGGTGCCGTTCTTGATTGCGAAAGGAGAGTTGTCAGGCTCATGACCCGCTTGGGTAACACTCTCGAGATCTCTTGCAATCCCATGGAATCTGTTTTGCTAAGTTATCTTGAATCGCTCGATGCTTCGGTCGAAAGTTTGTGTTCTGTCAGAGTAGTCCGGGAATATCCGGATGTGTTTGAAGAAGTAAAGGGTTTGCCTCCGAAGCGGGAGATAGATTTCCGAATTTATTTGGTGGATAATGCCAAACCAGTGTCTTTGCCAGTACGCCACATGGCTCCTCGTGAGAGAAGAGAACTTCATAAGCAAGTAGGGGAGTTGCTTGAGAAGGGGTTCATAAGGCGAAGTATATCGGAGTGGGGAGCTCCAGTAGTGTTTGCCACGAAGGCGGATGGGTCCCTCAGACTTTGTGTGGATTATAGGGAACTTAATAAGCTCACGAAGAAGAATAGACACCCATTACCGAGGATAGATGATCTCTTTGATCAGTTGGTTGGCGCGTCAGTATTTTCGCAGATGGACTTAGCTACAGGGTTTCATCAGTTAAGAGTGGCGGAGGACAGTATAGAGAAGACTGCTTTCCGGACTCCGGATGGTTTTTATGAGTGGCTAGTGATGCCATTTGGGTTGACAAACGCCCCCGCATACTTTGTTGATCTCATGAGTAGAGTGTTCAGAGAGTATCTGAATAAGTTTGTAGTAGTTTTTGTGGATGACATCTTGGTCTTTTCCAAGAATGAAGAAGAGCATGCCTTACATCTCAAGGAAGTGTTGGAGACTCTTCGAGCGCATAGTCTTAAAGCTAAATTCTCTAAATGCCATTTTTGGAGAAGAGAAGTGCGATTCTTAGGGCATGTGGTCTCTAAGGAAGGGATAGCTGTGGATCCCGCAAAGATAGTATCTATCCAGGATTGGAAAGTTCCTAGAAATGCTACCGAGGTAAGAAGTTTCTTGGGGTTGGCAGGATATTATAGGAAGTTCATCAAAGACTTCGCGAAGATATCAGCCCCATTAACCCGCTTGACGAAGAAGAATCTGGTTTTCTCATGGGATGTAGATTGTGATGATGCTTTCCGACGGTTAAAGAGAGCTTTGACCACCGCTCCAGTTTTAGTGCTTCCAGATGGGAGTAAGCCGTTTGTTGTTTATACCGATGCTTGTGGAACAGGATTAGGCGCAGTCTTGGTGCAGGAGGGAAGGGTAATAGCCTATGGAGGGAGACAATTGAGAGTGCATGAGAAGAATTACCCTACCCATGATCTAGAGTTGGCCGCGATTGTTTTCGCACTTAAGTCTTGGCGCCATTATCTTCTTGGTGAGAGATTCGAGTTGTTCACCGACCATAAATCATTGAAGTACTTATTCTCTCAGAAGGATTTAAACTTAAGACAGCAAAGGTGGATGGAGTTCTTAGCATCCTATGATTTCGAGATAGCGTATACCCCTGGTAAGGGTAACGTGGTGGCAGACGCCTTAAGTAGAAAAAGGCTATCTTTGAGTCCATTGTTCGTGGAACGACGAAGCTTGGAGTTTCTTTCTTTGTTTGACTTCAGACCTTCTGTTGATTTTGTACCTGGTTTGTTGGCATCCTTGGAGGTTAGACCTACTCTTTTGAGACGGATTGGCGAGGCTCAGCGAGACGACCCACAGTTGGTTGTGTTGGTAGAGAAGCTTATAAGAGGGGAGTCGTCCAGCCATTTGGGTAGATACACCATAGATGATAAGGGATGGTTGCATAGAGACGGTAGACTTTGTGTACCGCAAGATGAGGGTTTGAAGAAGGCTATTTTGGATGATGCACATCGTTCAAGAATGACTATTCATCCCGGTGGAGACAAAATGTACCAAGACATGAAGAGAGTTTTCTTTTGGGCCGGTATGAAGAAAGATGTGGCCGAGTATGTGGCTAGATGCTTAGTGTGCCAACAAGTTAAAGTGGAGCAAAGGAAACCCGGTGGGTTGCTACACCCATTGGAAGTTCCACAGTGGAAGTGGGATAGTGTCTCGATGGATTTCATCGACGGGTTACCGAGATCGAGGAAGGGCAATACGGGAATTTGGGTTGTGGTAGACAGACTTACCAAGAGTGCCCATTTTATACCCGTAAAGAGTAAGAGGACCGCTCCATGGCTTGCTTCAGTCTATGTTAGAGAGATTGTTAGATTGCATGGCGTACCATCCAGCATTGTGAGTGATCGAGATCCTATTTTCACTAGTGAGTTTTGGAGAAGTTTGCAAGAGGCGGTAGGGACTCAGTTGTGTTTGAGCACCGCATATCATCCTCAGACGGACGGTCAGACTGAGAGGGTGAACCGTATCTTAGAAGATCTTTTGAGGCTTTGTATCTTGGATTTTGGAGGTACATGGGAAGAACATCTTCCTTTGGTGGAGTTCGCATATAATAACAGCTTTCAGTCCAGTATTGGTATGGCTCCTTTCGAAGCTCTTTATGGAAGGCCTTGTCGATCTCCTACATGTTGGTGGGAATCTACGGATAAGATCTTGCTTGGGCCGGATATGGTTAGAGAGACTTCAGAGAAGATTGATTTAATTCGAAAAAGGATGAAAGCAGCGCAAGATAGACAGAAATCTTATGCGGATCGGAGAAGGACGGATCTTGAGTTTGAGGTTGGGGACATGGTTTTTGTCAAAGTATCTCCATTGAGAAATGTTGTTCGCTTTGGGTCCGTAGGGAAGTTAGCACCGAGATTTGTTGGGCCGTTTCCTATTAAGGAAAGGATTGGACGGATGGCATATAGGGTGGAGTTGCCCGACAGACTTAGTGGTGTTCATAATGTATTCCATGTATCACATTTGAGGAAGTGCTTACATGAGACCGCGGAGGTGGTAGAGCCGAGCTTGCTTAGAGATGTAGAGGTAGAGCGTGATGCGACGATTCGACGAGCTCCTACTCGCATCCTTGGGTCAGAAACTAGGAAGTTGAGGAACAGAGAAGTTCAGCTAGTTAAAGTGCAATGGGGAGATGACGAAAGCAATGCTACTTGGGAGACGGAAGCAAAGATGCGTTCTTTGTATCCATTTCTTTTTGAGAGTATGTCTTTTAACTTCTCCTTTATTGCTTGTCTAGTACTTATCTTATCTTTAGTATATCCTCTCGCTAATACCTATGACCTTTAGATAGGGTAAAACCTATGGTTGAGACATGTGTTTGAAACAGGTTATGGTTGATGGATGCATATGGATGCAATTGTTTGCTAGTGGTTGCTCGTGGATGCATATACACACACATTAGGCACTAGATCGGCTCAGTCACTTCATGTTGCATATTGCATAAATGGATGTGGTAGTTAGATTGATGGATGTATCATGGCTGTGTTATCATATGGATGATGCATTTTTATGTATGGTTGTGCACGCATGTAGAAATTTGTATGTGTCAATAGGGTTTCGCATACATATTGGATGCATGGCACTATCATGGTTTGCATTAAGGAGGTTTACTGTATCAGTAACCGCCTGATTTTCGCATTAGGTAAGTACATATACACACACTTTTGCATATATCCATCCAGCATTTAGAATCTTGTAAGGACAATGATTGCTCGTGGATGATGCTTTGAGTAGATGGATGATTGGATGGTAGGATACGTTCTTCCTAACTTGAAGATTTCGGGGACGAAATCCTTTAAGGAGGGGAGAATGTAACAACCCGTATTTTCAATAACCTGTAATAACATAAATCGAGGCAGAATTTAATTCTAAAATGGGAATCAAGGGAAACGGGCTATGCCATTGCGTTCGTCTCGGAAAAATACGCGAAATAGAGTCCGAGTTTTCGAAAATCGGAGTCCGTATGACCAAGATATGGCCTCGCGAAGTTTCACGAAAATTCCCAAATTAAAGTATACTTAATTAAGTGAAATGGGTTGTGTAGATATATATATATATATATATATATATATATATATTGATATATATATATATATATATATATAATTGAAAATTTAATAAATAAATATGCAAAAATGCTCAAAACAGCGAATTGGGAGAGGGGAATAACCGAACCGGCCGATTTTTGAAGTCGACCCGAGCCCGCTGGGTCGACTAGGGGTTAATCCAGGGTGTTTGGCTGTCAACCCGTGGGCCGATTCGCTCAAGTGCAGATTTTGCATTTGAATGGTTCTCATGGTCCATCTTTAATCTAAAGGCCCTAGATGGTTCCTACACTTGACTTCTTCCCCAAGACATGCTTTGATGGCTTGGATTGAATCTAGGGTTAATCCTATGGCCTAAAACACTTGCCTAATCTATAAATAAGACCCTAACCTACCCTAATTCATTCATAATTAAACCTAGTGACTAAACTATGGCAAAATGCTAGCTCTCATGGCCTCCACTAATTTTATGAAGAGGGTTGCATACTAATCACTCTCTAATCAACTTCTAATCCCTTCTTAGCATCTTAATCTTCTTCATTTGGTGTTCAAAGTTGCTAGTTGTGAGTTTCTATCACTTTGATGATCTTTTGGTAAACTAATTAGATGAGATGTGATGAGATTTATGGTTTTGTATGTGGGTTAATGAGCTTTGAATCATATGATATGATGTTAGCATTAATCTTATGTTTATGCATGTTGAGTATGTAAGCTTATGCAAGTTTAATATGATGTATGTTATGTTTGCATGATGCTAAATATGCAAGTTGTGGGCTATGTAATCATATGCATGTTATGCAAGTTCATGGTAATATGCTATGCAAGTTACATGTTTGTTAATATGCAAGTTACATGTTTGTTAATATGCAAGTTACATGTATGTAAATATGCAAGTTACATGTTTGTTAATATGCAAGTTACATGTTTGTTAATATGCAAGTTACATGTATGTAAATATGCAAGTTACATGTTTCTTTATATGCAAGTTACATGTTTGTTAATATGCGAGTTACATGTATGTAAATATGCAAGTTACATGTTTATTAATATGCAAGTTCATGATGACACATTATGCAAGTCTATAAGCTAATATGCAAGTTTGTTATGCAAAATGAATATGTAAGTTATGTGACATATTATATGCAAGTTATGTGACATGTTATGCAAGTTCATATGCAAGTTATGTGTTTGTTAATATGCAAGATGGCACCTTTGAAACATGTTCATTCATATGCAAGTTGACACCTTTTATATGTGTTATATCATGAACGAAATTACGTGGGAACGATGGGGTAATTAAATGCATAAGTTAATAAGATTGTGTGAAATTAATATAATTATGCATAACACAAAATAAATAAACATAGTATGGGAATTTGCCTATTTGGTTAGGTGTACCCATACTATGTGTTGGGAATTTACCTATTGAGTTAGGTCTACCCCATGGGAATTTACCTATTAAGTTAGGTCTACCCATGTTAAGAAAACTTGATTAATTAGGGATAATTAATATAAAATTATGAGGGTGATTAATTAGGTGTAATTAATTGACTAAGACACGAGGTTGGACTCAGTTGTAGCGTAAAACTGCCCGGACCCAACCGGCTTAACCAGTTGCTACAAATGTTAGCCCAATGTGAGAGGTCTTAGGCACAAACTAAATACGTAATTAATGTAAAGACACGAGGTTAGACTCTGTTATGACATAAGGCTGCCCGGACCCAACCGGCTTAACCAGCGGTCATAAAAGACAGTCTAATGTGAGAGGTCTTTACAAAGGTTACGTTCTTAATTAATTAATTAAGAAACACTTAACCACATTAGCATGTAGAGGGACATGAGGGGTTAAGTGGGTGCCTCGGGTGGCATGAGAAAATCTAGTGGTTGCCTTGGGTGGCAATAGAAAATACGATTAGAATACTTAACCAAAATAGAACATGTAATTAAAACATGATTAAAGGGTTAAGTGGGATATACTAGAAAAAGGGACAAGCTTAGGTGGGTAGCTTGTGGAGGCCCATTTCAACCAGTAACCCATACGTATCTTTGTGGGCTCGACCCATGTCGAGGACGGGACACGCATACTGGGCTTGACTGTAAGAGGCAAACGGGTTAGCGGTGGCAACGCAAGTCCAACGGGCTTCATATGCGTGAGTGGGCCCGGGCTGGTAGGTAAGCCGTTGTTGCATCGAGTAGATATAAGCCGTGCACCTTTAGTTTCATCAGGTTGCCACATTGGGGAATGATACATCCCACGGTGGGGCCAGCACGGGTATCTACGTTAGGGAGCCGATCGAATGGGAAGTAGTGTGTACACCTAGTGGATTGTAGGGCCCCGTGGCGCCTACTTGGTCACCTAGGGGTACGCAGGTACTAATTAGTAAATTTTATAAGTCCTTGGGTGGGATCAACCTTTAAGTTAGGAACGACTGGTGTGGTGCAGTTTAGTAATTTACCTTAGGGAGGGTAGATGCGTCTTTATCCTTTATCTTCGTTTAATTGACTGCTTAGGGTAGCCATTCATCCCTATATGTTACCGTATATCAGTTTATGTCTTCTCTGGTTACTTTAACGATTGTATTGTTAAAGTTATAGGACTCGCTCAGACTTATGTCTGACCCTGTTGTTTTTATCTTTTTCCCAACCCTCAGATCCGACAGGTGGATCCTAGCAGTAGTGGAGCTTGATCGGATTGCTGTTCCAGTCTTTAGGAGCTTGGATAGATGTAAAGCTCCAGTTATCCAGTTATCTTTTCTTTTGTTTGGCTATTGTATGAGAGTGGGATTATGTACTTCTTTATTTTGATGGATATTGTACTTGACCTTTATTGTGGTTTTATGATGTAACCAGACATGTTTTACTTCCGCTGTTATGAGATGATGTTTTAAAATTTCAAGTACTATTTATATCTGTCTTGTTGTAATTTTTCTGTTCTATATTCACTAAAATACTCCACCGATGCTATGGCATTCCCTTAGTGAGTGATCATAGCGGGAGTGGGGTGTTACAGTCGTGCCATTACAATGGCGTTACGAGCCAAGAGCAAATTTGGTTTCGTCGACGGTTCCTTACCGATCCCAACGGTGGAAACCGACATTGTCAATTGGCGCTGCTGCAACGATCTTGTTGGCAGCTGGATACTCAATTCCGTATCTCTGGAAATCAGGCCAAGTATTCTCTATGTCGACAGCGCTTCCCAGATATGGATGGATCTCAAAGAGCGCTTTTCTCAGTCTAATGTGCCGAAGATATATTAGTTAAAACTCTCTATCTTCTCACTCAAACAAGAAGGTATGAGTGTTTCATTGTACTTCACCCGACTTAAATCTTTGTGGGATGAGTTGAGTAGAATTATTTCGATTGATCCGTGTACTTGCGGAAATGGAAAGTGTATTATTGAACAACAAATTCAGGATCGAGCCATGGAGTTCCTTCAAGGACTGCATGATAGTTTCTCTGCTGTGCGTAGTCAGATTCTCCTTATGGAGCCATTTCCGTACATTCAACGGATTTACAATCTTATCCGTCAAGAAGAGAAGCAACAACAGTTGAATGTTCGATCAACCCCAACTATTGAGTCTGCTGCCTTTCAAGCTTCAAAGCCACCATATCGTGGGTTGTCAAAGAGGCAACGTCCATTATGTGATCACTGCAATCGATATGGACATAATCGAGATAAATGCTATCAACTACATGGCTTCCCAAGCAAGCAAGAAAAGCGCGCAGTTGAACATGGATCAACCTCTCATGTTATGCCAAATAATCATCTGACAACTCAACAGTACAACAAGTTGCTTGCTCTCTTGGCTAAAGACGAAGTTGGTGAACTCACTGCTAATTTAGCAGGTACAATTCTGTCTTGTATGTCTTCTTGTTGGATTATAGATTCAGGTGCATCAAATCATATATGCACATCACTATCAATTTTTTCTTCATATGTTCCATTGCAAAAACATAAGTCTGTTCAATTACCTGATGGCACTTTTGCATCAGTGACTCACATTGGGATTGTTAAACATTCAAAAATCCCTTATTCTCAAAGATGTATTTTTTTTATCCCATCATTCAAATTCAATTTATTATCTGTCTCACAATTAGCAAAACAACTTAATTGTGAAGTATTTTTTTCTAAATTTCAATGTCTTTTTCAGAACCTGTTGACGAACAGGACGATTGGTCGGGGTAGAGTTCATTGTGGCCTTTACTACTTGGAGGATACTTCCCATTTGAATTCAGTTTTTTCATTTCAGCATTCAAATAATTTTGATCTTTGGCACTCTCGCCTTGGTCATCCTAGTATTTCTCATTTTAAATTTCTTGTTAATAATTTTCCGGATATATCCGCGAATAATAAATTTATTTGTGATGTTTGCCCACAAGCTAAGCAATGTCGTGGTTCATTTCCGCAAAGTGTATCTTGTTCTTCTGTATGTTTTGAATTATTACATGTTGATGTTTGGGGACCATTTAATGTTCCATCTAAAAATAGTTCACGTTTTTTTCTTACCATTGTTGATGATTATTCAAGATGCACTTGGGTCTATTTAATGAAATTCAAGTCTCAAACCTTTTACATGATAAAACATTTTTTTAATCAAGTTAATAGACAATTCGGACTATCAATCTCCACCATACAATCTGGAGATGGTGGTATTTTTATTCCACAACTTCAAGCTCTTTGATCTGACAATGGAACTGAGTTTCTTTCATTAGAGTTTCAAAATTGGTTTCATTCTCATGGTATAGTCCATCAACGAAGTTGTGTAGCCACTCCTCAACAAAACAAGATTGTGGAACGTAAACATCGACACTTGCTTGATGTTGCTCGTTCACTACGATTTCAAGCTAATCTTCCACTCTCATTTTGGGGCAAATGTGTTCTCACCGCTGCATTTCTCATAGATAAATTACCCACACGTACTCTTAATTTCAAATCTCCTCATGAAGTTTTATTTTGAAAGGTTCCGTCTTATTCATCTTTACGTGTGTTTGACTATCTGTGCTTTGCGAAAAATATGCATATTAAAAATAATTTTGATGCACGAGGTAAGCCACACATTTTTGTTGTTACCCTTATGGTTAAAAAGGATATTGACTTTATGATCCTTATTCTTATCGCATAATAGTCTCGCGTGACGTTATTTTTCATGAATCAGTTTTTCCGTATAAAAACATTTCAGATCATAGATCTAACGACATTTCCATCACTCCACTAGATGCTGATTTACCTACAAATTTCACACAATTTCAAAATGATTCGTCGGTACCAACTAATATTTCTTCATCTAATACAACTGAAAATGGTGAAAATTCACTTCAAAATCATTCTCCAAATCTGATTCCAACAGAAATCGCTGATTCAAATCAGTCTCAGCAAACTAATAATAATTCTTCAATTATAATTCCCACGAATACTGCTAATTTAAATCGTCCTCAGCGAATTCGATGAAGGCCATTATATCTCAATGATTATGCATGCAACGTCTCTCCTTCATCTACTTCTTTTCCTTTATCCAAATATTTCTCTTTGGAAAAGTTTAGTCATTCTCATCATGTTTTTTTGTCCAAAATTATTAATCATGATGAACCTCAAACTTATTCTTAGGCAGTTCAATCTCTGCTTGGCGTGATGCAATGTCTATTGAAATTCGTGCTCTCGAAGCAAACAAAACATGGTATGTTGGCTCATTACCACCAAATAAAACACCAATTGGTTGCAAATGGGTATATAAAATTAAATATTGCTCTGGTGGTTCTATTAAACGTTATAAAGCACGTTTAGTAGCCAAAGGTTACACCCAAGTTGAAGGAATTGATTACCATGATACTTTTGCTCCGGTAGGAAAATTGGTTACCGTTCGTTTACTTCTTTCTATCGCTACAATTAAAAATTGATCTCTTCATCAATTAGACATAGATAATGCTTTCCTCCAAGGTGATCTAAATGAGGAAGTTTATATGAAACTTCCTCCTGGTTTTCCTCGTCATGGTAACAATCAAATTTGTAAGCTCCATAAATCTGTTTATGGACTTAAACAAGCTTCGCGTCAACGGTTCTCTAAGATTTCTTCTACTTTAATTCAACGTGGTTTTCGTCAATCTAATTCCGATTACAGTCTCTTTACATATATTCGTGATCATATTTCAGTGTTTGTTCTTGTTTACATAGATGATATTATCATTACATGAAACAATGAATCTTTTATTTCCATGACAAAACAATTTCTCGCCAAATCTTTCTCCATTAAAGATCTTGAGCATCTAAGTTATTTTCTTGGTATTGAAGTTTCTCGTTACAAAAAGGGATTATTTTTGTGTCAATGTAAGTACACACTTGACATATTAAAGGATTCAGGTATGCTTGGTTCTCGTACAACTCCAATTCCTATGGAACAACATTGTCGACTTCTTCCAGATGACGGCAATCCCTTGCCTGATCCGTCTCTTTATCGATGACTCATCGGTCGTCTCTTATATCTTACAGTTACTCGTCCTGACATTCAATATGCTATCAAAAAACTTAGCCAATTTATGCAAAGCCCTCGTTCCACACATCTTGATGCTGCAAATAAAGTCCTTCGATATCTCAAAGGTTCTATTGGTAAAGGTTTATTCCTATCGGCAACGAGTTCTTTTTCTCTGGTCAGTTTTGCTGATTCTGACTGGGGCAGGTTGCCCCGTCACTCGCCGTTCTACTACCGGTTATTTTACAATGCTTGGTTCTAGTTCCATCTCCTGGAAATCAAAGAAACAACCGACTGTTTCTCGATCATCTACTGAAGCTGAGTATCGGTCTCTTACTGCTATTACCGCTAAAGTCCAATGGTTACATTCAATCTTATCTGAACTTGGTTTTCCACCATCTGTTCCTATATCAATACATTGTGATAGCCAAGCTGTAATTCATATTGCATCAAATCCCGTCTTCCATGAACGAACTAAGAACTTCGAAATAGATTGTCATTTCGTTTGTGAAAAGATTCTCTCCGGTATTATTACTCCTTCCTATATTCATTCTTGTGACCAACTAGCGGATATTTTCACAAAACCACTAGGTGTTGATAATTTCAAACGATTGCTTAGCAAGTTGGGCGTGCTCGAAATTTCTCTTCTGGCTCCAACTTGACGGGGGGTGTTAAACAACATGAGCTATGTTAGAGATAATCATCAAATATGTTTCCGTTTATTATGAGTTATATTAGGATTGTATTATTTATGAGTTATATTAGGATTGCATTAATTATGAGTTATATTAGGATTGTATTACTTTAGTCTATATTTGGTATAGATTCAAATATGCTCTAGAATATTATATTCTAGAATGCTCTCTCCCATCTATAAATACGTAATTATGTAATCAAGAAATACAATCCTATTTTCTGTTTTCACAATTCACGTTGTTATAGGTTAAAGCTACATGCTATCTAATGGACACTTGGAAGCAAGTAAATAAACAAGATTCGAGACCATATTCGATAATGATCAATGCTACATACAAAAAGAAAGTTGCAAGAATCATTCATGAAGCAAATTCAGGTGAGATTAGTTCACTCACATTCCTTCATGAAAGCTACATAAGCCTTCATATTCTACTACATACTACATGTTGAAACTATCATCAAGAGAAGAATAAAAGGCAACGTTCGTCCCATATCGTCAATGGAAAGGAGATCAAACATCTCTAACTACAATAAATAGGTGAGCACCCCTTCATAAAGAGAGTCTCTTACCTTCTTTCTATCTCCCACGTTTTCTTGAGCTCTAATGACACTAAGGCTATCAGGAAAGAAGGAAATTAGTGGCATTTACACATAAGGAAACAGACAATCAAGAATTTGCATTATTGTATCATCTTGTAATATATTCATAATGAAATGAAGAGCTTAGTTCACTAATTTATCTATTGTTCTTATGATTTGTGTTTTATGTTATTGTATGATTATCTTAAAGCCAAGCGGTATTACGGTCAACTTTTTAATGTATTATTTGAAGAAGAAAAATTGGGTTGTTAACAGGATTTTTCATTAACAACATTAAGTTTGATCCAATTGATGATGCTAACCCTGCATTAAGCAACCTATATTGCCTAGACTACTTGATGTAGTTTTGTTACTAACAATTCTTCCATCATTCCTTTGCGAATTTGGGTGGAATCTGTAATGTTCCTTTGATGAATTCCTCTAATCCATACCACTAGTGGTTGTTTCAACCTGATACTTTCACGAAAAGTAGTTATTCTCATCAAGTTGATTTGTGGATTCACGATGGCCTTGAGACATCCGACAACACTTGGCAAATGGAATGCTGGTCTTTGTTCTTGTGATGACATGGTTATCAACATCACCCTCCTCCATATTAAAAACTGTAAGCAGTATGCAAGAAAAGTTTGCAAGAAAAATTCTCTGCTGATCTGAAGATGGAGCGAGGGGGTATCCCTGATTGATGATATCTGACTGAAATTTCTTCGGCGAGGCATTTCAAATAAGAATCTGTAGTGCTTATACAGCAGATTCACAAGAACTGTTGTTTCTTGATGATTCTTTGTTTGCATACAGTGGCTTCTTCAAGCAATGATGCAATTTCAATTGCAGTTTCTGATGAAGAGCCACTGTGCGCTCAGAATTCAAATGATGACCCAGTTTCTAATGATCCATGGGGACGACAACAACTATTTCAGATGCAAAGTTGAAGCAGATTTCTTAATGTGTATCCTTTCGGCAAAGAAACTCTCATACCAAGTAAAGATTGTAATTGAAACTGTAAAGGAAACAAGAATGGTTTTATTGTTAGAATTTGATTTAGAGAATACATTTTTATTTAAGTTTTAATCTTCCTTGCATTCATACAAAATGACCACTTATATATACAGTGGTTTACATGACTCTTTCCATACTAATAGACACCTTTTGATGAACTGACATGACTCTTGATAAACACAAACTTTAACACATTGCATAGACATTTTAAATGACTCTTGACTCATAACACTTTACGAACTAATACTTAGAATTCATGAACTAATAAATTTCAAATTATGTTTCCAACACTTCCCCTTAATTTGAAATTTCTCTTCGATTTGTTGAGATAATAAACGAAGCACTTTCTCTTCGATTTGTGATGCACTTTCTCATCACCTTCAATAAATGAAGCACTTTCTCTTTGATTTGTGATGCACTTTCTCATCATCTTCATTTTTTTTAATATTGGAGCACTTTCTCTCCATAGTGCACTTTCTCATCGTGTTCTCTTGTTCTTCATCTGCCATGTTCTTTTGCTTTTCATCTTTGAACCTAATAAGCCGGAAATTCGAGCCAATTTAAAATTTTTATTTTGGAAATTTTAATGAATTTTGAATATTTAAAATGAATTATTTTAAATAATAACGACGAGAAATTTATTTTGAATAGAAATAGAACGTAAATATTTATATAGATCGTCGTTTGAATATAAATATTTTATTTTAATTACAAAAGTAATTGAAAATGGCGCGGTAGTTTGAAAATTCGATTTCAAATTTCAATTGAATGTACAGGATTCAAAATAAACCAGACTTTATCGAAACCAAAAATATTTAAATCTATTTGAGAATATCTTTCCAACGAATCCGAAAAAATTGGAATTTCATAGCGGGAATAAAAAGTTATTCCCAGTTGAAAATTCAGAATAGTCGTTATGGAATTTTGGGCCCTTAAAAATGAGAATTTTGCAAACGGCCACTGTTTTCGACAAAACTACTTTTGTTAGATCCGGGAAGTCAAGTTATTGCTAGATTTCAAAATTCATAATTTTCTGAATCAATATGTGAGCGTGGCAAAGGAAAACGTGTTTTGACAGTTTCAGTCAATTTTGAACGACCAAAAAATGACCACTTTTTTAAAAAGGTCTTCAAATTTGACGAATCCTGTTTTTTTAGGACCATATCGTCAAAACATAGCCAAATTTATTTTTCTGAAATTTTTGGAGTCTATATGTGGGCCCGGTAAATTAAAACGTGCGTTAAAGTCAAGTTTGACTATTATATTAATTTATATTTTAAATTTAACGAAAAGTGATCGTAATGGTCGAATTGGCTTACGATACATATCTCATTGTGTTCGAAATGGGGGTAATTAGCTAGGGGCAATAGTCGTTGGGTCTCGTTTGGCGTTCGTATACGAAATCACATTTATGGAAAAAACAAAATAATAAAATATATTATATATATAATCTCGTTTAACACCCCCTCGTTTACTTTTCTTCAATCAGAATCAAAAGCCCCTTTTCATTTTTTTCCTCTCGACGGAAGCGGAGGTGCTGCCTTGTCCACCACCGCGCCCCCGACGATCATCACCGCCTCTAGCGAGGCCCACCCCCCTCTTCTCCGACACCCTCTCTCCCTGCCTCCCTTCTGTAACGTGAACCCCTCCCCATGCTCAAAACCCCCAAGCCGATGCCCTAACCACTACAGAACACCGCCACCAGCTCCCTCTTTCGCCTACTCCTCCAGACGCACAGAAACCGACCACCTCCGACCGTGAAGCTCCCTAAACCCCCCCTCTTCTCCTCCTTGAATGTGAGATCCATTTCGAACAACGAATGAACGACAAGAAAGAAGGTGATTTTATTTTGTTTAGTACTTAACAGCATTTTTTTATCCGTTTTTATACTCAGCTTTTTTTTATCCGTTTTTATACTTAGCATTTTTTTAATCAGTTTTTTTTTATACTTAGCATTAATTTTAAATCAGATTTTAACATAAATGGGCATTATTTTTAAAGTGTAAAAATATAATTTTTATTTATATGAATAGAGAAAGATGAGATTTTTAATCACATAAAGTTTAGATCTCGAATTAGAAAAGATACGATTTTTATCATTAGAAAAGATACGATTTTTATCATTAAAAAGATCTGATTTTTACATATATGAAAGCTAGATAAAAAGATTAGATTTTTAAAATGAAATTACATGGTAAAAATATAATCTTTATGATGTATGTAGCATTATATAAGAATATTATTTTTATAATGAAGTAGTGATAAAAATTCGATTTTTATATATTCGAAGAAGAAATTTAAAATAGTGATTTATATATATATATATAACAATAATATAAAGAAGTGATTTTTTACATACATAACAACGATATAAAAATATGATTTTTGTATGTAAAGCGTAATGATATAAATGTGATTTTTAACATATCGCATGAAACAGATCTCGTTGGAAACACGGCGAAAATTTCCTACATATGAAGAGTCGTAGCATTTGGTTTAGCTTCAAGTGAGAACTCCTCACTTTTATTTTGTTTTCTAGTTGAAATATATACTAGGATGCAGACGGTGCTTAGCAGCACCCGACACCCGTCGTCCACAGACCATGGATGACTTGTTTGTTTGATTGCTGTGTTTGTGAAATTTTATTGTGTGATGTGCAATGGAATAAAATATTTTATAGTTAAAAATATAATTTTTAACATGTATATAAAATAAATAGTAATAAACAAATCGGACGATTTGTTTATATACACTGATTTGACTGATATTGATTGGGACGATAAATTTTACACATCGCCCAACTGCACAAATAAAAATCTGTGTTTGTTGATGTGAAACTCCACACGGGTTTTGAGATGAAATTGGCCATACACTAGTCCCAATAATTAGCTGTATGTCGATCGATAGATTGACATGCTGTTATAAGCATCAAATATTTATATTTGATGCTTATGCAGTGTAGAATGCACTTTGGGTGATGGTTGCCTGTGTTTGATTGTTGTAGTGTACGCGTGTGTATGAAATCCATATAATTAACACTATATGGTAGTTAATTGGGCCTCATTCCAATTTGGAAAATAAAAGAAAATTCATGTGTTGAATAAAATATATATTCATGTGTTGAATAGAATAAAATTCGTGTGTTAAATAAAGTATATATTCATGCGTTGAATAAAATATATATTCATGTGTTGAATAAAAATATATATTCATGTGTTGAAGAAAATATCCATTTGTTGAATAGAATAACGAAGTTATTGAAATATATAAAACCATGTTGATTAGATTTGCGCCATTTTGACGCGAACGATATTTATATCGATTATATTCGTTTTTAAAATGAATATAGAAAAGGAATTGATTTCAAAATATAATATTTTGAAAATACTATCATTTATATATCGATGATATGGAATATTCAATTTTGGTTTGAAATTGAATATGAAGTTGAAACTGTTTTGAAAATGAATTTAAAACGATTTATAAAATACGTTTTAAAAGGAAATCGACGAAATATATATTATATATATATATATAATGGCCTGAGTTCGCGAATTTCGACCATTGAGTTCGAATGGATATTACGGGAGATCCGACCGTCGGATTCTCCTAAAACGGGAACCGTTGGGTTCGTATCGAAAAGAGCTTTCTAACGAATATTAGAGATTTGAAATCTAATGGCTGGATTTGGAATTATGTCCAAATCAAATTTGGAAAAGATCGTTGTAAGTGCAGTTCGATGGCCGTTGATGGAAATCGACTGTACAGGCCTTGATAAAATTATTAAAAATAGTAATAATTTGTGTAAAATCATAAGAAATGATTTGTGAAGAATTGAGATGGAAAATCCCAAAATATTAAAAGATAAAAATAGATTTTTATCGAAATGAACTAATTTTGAACTAGAATTATAATCCCATTTATTTTTAAAATAAATAAAGTGGATTTGAAATGGTTTTGAAAATAACCAGAATTTCTAATATATAAATTGGAAATGGATTTGAATCGAAATTTTCTTTGGAATATTTCGATGTTGGATTTCGAGATTATACAGATATTGTTATGGAAATTTGAAAGATATATTTATATTGTTATTTCCAATACGATGTTTGTTGGTCGTAGAATTTGATATTGAATATAAGCCGATATATTTTCTATTCCGAGCCTTGTATTTAATATCAAATGGGATTTGGGTTTGTCGTGAATGATGTCTTCATTTACACTGTTCTTAAACCCAGTTGAGAAAAATATTAAATCTTTTTATTTATATTTAATGAAGTATACAATTAAATGGTATTTAATTGGAATTGAATTTGAATTGATTTTTGGGTTTATAGTGAACCGTGTTTTAAATGACATTGGTTCTTTAACCCAGTTAAAAACAAGATATGATTTCCCAAGTTAAATAATCATTGATAGTGATTATTGGGAAGATTAAAACCAAGTGGATTTTTAATGAATCTTTAATTAGATTAAAATAATCGAGAATGGAGTATCACCAGTATTGCTCCAGGCGATAGTTAAATCTTTAATTAGATTTGAATGTGAAATGGTAATCGAATTTACCGATAACACCGTGGTGTTAGATATGAAGTATGACCAGTTTTACTTCATGGGATGAATAGATTGGGATTGAGAAATAAAATAAATGATTACTTCGGTGTGGTTCACTAATCCCGAGTAATTTGAATTGATATTCAAAAGAAGATTAAAGAATAAATTTATAGAATTTATCTTTGATAAAATTAATGGGAATCTTTCCCAAAGTATAAGAATATTTGAATAAAAGCATATTCTGAATTGGAATGAGGCGTATGTTGTGTTTGTGTAACACTTGTTTATTATATAGGCGAGTTATTCAGAAAGACCGGGTTTATCCCATTCTGAATAACTGATTCGACGATGTGTCGAGGATGAAGACGGTGGTCGAAGACCAGAGGTCTTCACATCGTTTGGGTGATTACCGATGATCTTGATTGGGCTGTACACTCAAGAGGAGGGAATCAGTTAGTGATCGTCCAGACGTACTTGGAGGTCGATGGATATGCGAGGTACAAGTGCCTCAGGTTTCGTTCAGACCCAGAACGGACTTGTAAATAGAATGTGTATCTGACATTGGACACATTCTGTGTGATTGATGGATATCGGTTGCATGGAGTGGTCTGCCTGTGTGGCATGCTAAGATGCAAATGATCAAGGCTTCTGTTGAAAAGCAGAGACTTGTGGTTGATGATCAAAGCACAACCTGTGTGGCACAGCTTTGTGTAGCGTTAATTCACGAGCCTCACACCCCGGTGTGAACCAGAAACGGGACAAGGACCTCATGAAGGACATGCGTTTCTTTCTAACTAGAAGTGGCGTTAGTGGTTTTACACGTCCTGACAAGTTTGACTTATGTGGTTGTTGGATTGTGAGGCGCCTCAGATATATCGGTGACTATGTGGAGCCGATGGAGTCATTAGACTCATTTACGCCTCAAAGGGCGGGGAAACGCAATGTTCAGGCATTTTAATCCACATCACTGGACCGACCCTGACGATCCAAAGGCTTGACTGAGTACTTGCCTGAGGGGCGGGCTAGAGGCTCTCGAATCGATAAGGACTATCTTTTGTCTTGGTTCACAGATGGAAATCAAATTTCCAATACGTGACTTTGCGGTTTTGATTGTAGAACCTATATATGGCGATATAGTGGTATGGGGCACTTATGCCGTCTATGATTGATACTTATGATTGAAATTGTTTTGACAATATACACTTATAGTAATAATAAAACATGAAATTTCACGTACCAAGCATTCTTGGCTATTATAAGGTAAAAACTCTATCCTTGGGCTTGTGTTGCATTGTGTGATGGGACCTGAGTCTTATAATAGCTTCATTGTTCTTTATTTAGCATTGCGTTGTTGTTTTATGCACTGGTATTCTTGGGAGGAAACTCATTCCGTGTTATACGGCGTGGTCCCTTGATTTACCTAACTTTAAAATAAAGATTACTAACTGTTTTAGTTCTCACACCAGTCACATGACTGACCTGGAGTTTATTGCTTTAACCTAAACTCTGGGTGCCCCTATTTTCCACACCGGCAGCTAGTAGTTTTGGTTTTGTAGATTTATATTCACAGGAACCTGGTTTACAGCTGGAATGATATCCGTAAAGCTCTATATCCGTATATCTCCTTTAGTTGTGTTTTGTATTATTTTTCACTGCTATGTAACGTATTGTAATCTCTGATATTTTATGATGTGTTATATTGAATCTTACTTTGTATATTCTTGTATTCTGATGAATTGTTGTAATAAGCAATGTAATGTTCTTCTGTTTGTGTTCTGATTCGTCTTGTCCTCAGTACAATCCGCGATTTCCCGTAAGGGGGATTTCGGGTCGTTACAGCTTGGTATCAGAGCTTTGGTTTACAGAGCTTGGAGAACAAGACACATTAGAACCATACGAAAGAATTCATCAGAGATTGGATTAGTAATATCCAATGGTAATGACTCGTTAGAGATGGGACTAGTAGTATCCTAGAACGAGCGTGAAGAGTGATATTTTGAAAATAAAATTGAAAACCAATTTTGTTTTGAAAATTTAAACTTTATTATTTGTATTTGATTATTTATTTTGTATTGAATTTGGACAGTCCAATATATAAAGAGTTTGCGTATGCGTCTGGTCCACGTGTATTGGAAGTTTTAATATATTGGATAGATATAGGATCACACTCTAGTCGCCCGGGTCTGATTCTGCTGATGGCGTGCCATCATCAATGTTTATATTCGAGTGCCGAAAGTGGGATTTCTATATATTTCCAATTGACTAGTGTGAGAACCAAAATTAGATAGGGTTTATTGTTGTGATTTGGCATCAAAAATCTGATTTTTGGACTATGTATCAAAGTTATGAATTTGAAAAGCTAATCAACTAATTGATTGCTGATTGTGTTGTTTGATTATTGGTTGATTAATTAAAATTTGAACCTTTAGCCAAATTGAATCAAATAGTGAGTTATATTGAAAATTTGTCGCATTTGCATACATGTACTTACATTGAACAGGTCATAGCAAGGAGACTAGAGAAGTGGAATAAAATTGTTTGCCCGACAAATAGGTACATGTTTATTGTATTTCTTGGGTTTTTGATGATTTTATGAGCTGATTGGCTAGCCGCTTGGCTATTTCTTTTTCTTTTTGGATTGGTGTGGGCCATGAGAGGCTATTTGAAATATCACGAAGCTCCCGGTGTAGGGGAGGTTATGGAATTTTTTTTCGAAAATTTAGGGTGTTAGCCAAATTTTTGAAGAATTTGAAAAGTTCTTAGAAACTGAAAAGTTGAAGAACTTAAGCCGTAAAGAAAATAATGGAAGTTGAATTGATTAGTTAAACAACTTTCAACTTCGTTCCTTTTCGGGGACGAAAAGTTTTAAGTGGGGGAGATTGTAATAACCCGGAAATCCGAGCCAATTTAAAATTTTTATTTTGGCAATTTTAATGAATTTTGAATATTTAAAATGAATTATTTTAAATAATAACGACGAGAAATTTATTTTGAATAGTAATAGAACGTATATATTTATATAGATCGTCGTTTGAATATAAATATTTTATTTTAATTATAAAAGGAATTGAAAATGGCGCGGTGGTTTGAAAAATCAATTTCAAATTTCAATTGAATGTACTGGATTCAAAATAATCCGGATTTTAGCAAAACCAAAAATATTTGAATCTATTTGAGAATATCTTTCCAACGAATTCAAAAAATTGGAATTTCATAGCGGGAATAAAAATTTATGCCCAGTTGAAAATTCAGAATAGACGCTATGGAATTTTGGGCCCTTAAAAATGAGAATTTTGCAAACGACCATTGTTTTGTTGAAAACCACTTTTTTTGGACCCAGGATGTCAAGTTATTGCTAGGTTTCAAAATTCGTAATTTTCTGAATCAATATGTGAGTGTGGCAAAGGAAACGTGTTTTGACAGTTTCAGTCAATTTTGATTGACCAGAAAATGGCCATTTTTTTCAAACGGTCCTCAAATTTGACGAAACTAGTTTTGTTACGACCGTATCGTCAAAACATAGCCAGATTTATTTTTCAGGAATTTTTGGAGTCCATATGTGGGCCCGGTAAATTAAAACGTGCGTTAAGGTCAAGTTTGACTATTATATTAATTTATATTTTAAATTTAACGAAAACTGGTCGTAATGGTCAGATTGGCTTATGATACATATCCCATTGTGTTCGGAATGGGGGTAATTAGCTAGAAGCGACAGTCGTTGTATCTCGTTTGGCATTCGTATATAAAATCACATTTATGGAGAGAACAAAATAATAAAATATATTATATATATAATCTCGTTTAACACCCCTCTCGTTTGCTTTTCTTCGATCAGAATCAAAAGCCCCCTTTTCATTTTTTTTCCTCCCCTCGACGGAAGCGGAGGCGCTGCCTCGTCCACCACCGCGCCCCCGGCGATCGTCGCCGCCTCTAGCGAGGCCCACCCCCCTTCTTCGATGCCCTCTCTCCCCGCGCCCCCCCTTCTGTAGCGCGAACCCCTCCCCATGTTCAAAACCCCCAAGCCGATGCCCTAACCACTACACCGCAACTAGCTCCTTCTTTCGCCTGCTCCTCCAAGTGCACAGAAACCGAGCACCTCCGACCGTGAAGCACCCTAAACGCCCCCTCTTCTCCTCCTTGAACGTGAGCTCCATTTCGAACTGCGAACGAACGGCAAGAAGGAAGGTGATTTTCTTCTATTTAATACTTAACTGCATTTTTTAATCCATTTTTTTACTTAGCATTTTTTTTAATCAGTTTTTTTATACTTGGCATTAATTTTAAATCAGATTTTAATATAAAAGGGCATTGTTTTTAAAGTGTAAAAATATAATTTTATTTATATGAATAGAGAAAGATGAGATTTTTAACCACATAAAGTTTAGATCTCGAATTAGAAAAGATACAATTTTTATCATTAGAAAAGATACGATTTTTATCATTAAAAAGATTTGATTTTTACATATATGAAAGCTAGATAAAAAGATTAGATTTTTAAAATGAAATGACATGGTAAAAATATAATCTTTATGATGTATGTAGCGTTATATAAGAATATGATTTTTACAATGAAGTAGTGATAAAAATTTGAGTTTTATATATATGAAGAAGAAATAAAAATAGTGATATATATATATATGTATGTATGTATATATATAACAACAATATAAAGAAGTGATTTTTTACATACATAACAACGATATAAAAATATGATTTTTGTATGTAAAGTGTAATGATAAAAATGTGATTTTTAACATACCGCATGAAACAGATCTCATTGGAAACATGGCGAAAATTTCCTACATATGAAGAGTCATGGCATTTGGTTTAGCTTCTAGGTGAGAACTCCTCACTTTTATTTTGTTTTCTAGTTGAAATATATACTAGGATGCAGACAGTGCTTAGCAGCACCCGACGCCCGTCGTCTACAGACCATGGATGGCTTGTTTGTTTGATTGTTGTGTTGTGAAATTTTATTGTGTGATGTGCAATGGAATAAAATATTTTATAGTGGAAAATATTTTATATAATTTTTAACGTGTATATAAAATAAATAGTAATAAACAAATCGGACGATTTGTTTATATACACTGATTTGACTGATATTAATTGGGATGATAAATTTTACACATCGCTCAATTGCACAAATAAAAATCTTTGTTTGTTGATGTGAAACCCCACACGGGTGTTGGGATGAAATTGGCCATACACTAGTCCCAATAATTAGCTGTATGTCGATCGATAGAGTGACAGGCTGTTATAAGTGTTAAATATTTTTATTTGATGTTTATGCAGTGTAGAATGCACTTTGGGTGATGGTTGACTGTGTTTGATTGTTGTAGAGTACGTGGTTGTGTGAAATCCATATAATTAACACTATATGGTAGTTGATTGGGCCTCATTCCAATTTGGAAAATAAAAGAAAATTCATGTGTTGAATCAAATATAAATTCATGTGTTGAATAAAATATATATTAATGTGTTGAATAGAAGAAAATTCATGTGTTGAATAAAATATATATTCATGTGTTGAATAAAAATATATATTCATGTGTTAAAGAAAATATTCATTTGTTAAATAGAATAACGAAGTTATTGAAAGATATAAAGCCGTGTTGATTAGATTTGCGCCATTTTGACGCGAATGATATTTATATCGATTATATTCGTTTTTAAAATGAATATAGAGAAGGAATTGATTTCAAAATATAATATTTTGAAAATACTATCATTTATATATCGATGATTTGTAATATTCAATTTTGATTTGAAATTGAATATGAAGTTGAAATCGTTTCGAAAATGAATTTAAAACGATTTATAAAATACGTTTTAAAAGGAAATCGACGAAATATATATATATATATATATTATATATATATAATGGCCTGAATAGAATGCGCCGCACTGCGGCAGTTCGCGAACTTCGACCATTGACTTCGAATGGATATTACGGGAGATCCGACCGTCGGATTCTCTTAAAACCAGAACCGTTGGGTTCGTATCGAAAAGAGCTTTCTAACGAATATTATTGATTTGAAATCTAACGGTTGGATTTGGAATTATGGCCAAATCAAATTTGGAAAAGGTCGCTGTAAGTGCAGTTCGATGGCCATTGATGGAAATCGACTGTACGGGCCTTGATAAAATTATTAAAAATAGTAATAATTTGTGTAAAATCATAAGAAATGATTTGTGAAGAATTGAGAAGAAAAATCCCAAATTTGAAAAGATAAAAATAGATTTTTATCGAAATGAACTAGTTTTGAACTAGAATTATAATCCCATTTATTTTTAAAATAAACAAAGTGGATTTGAAATGGTTTTGAAAATAACAGGAATTTCCAATATATAAAGTGGAAATGGATTTGAATCGAAATTGTCATTGGAATATTTTGATATTGGATTTCGTGATTATACAGATATTGTTACTAAAATTTGAAAGATATATTTATATCATTATTTCATACAATATTTGTTGGTCGTAGAATTTGATATTGAATATAAGCCGATATATTTTATATTCCGAGCCCTGTATTTAATATCCAATGGGATTTGGGTTTGTCGTGAATGGTGTCTTCATTTACGCTGTTCTTAAAACCAGTTGAGAAAAAGATTAAATCTTTTTATTTAGATTTAATGAAGTATACCAATTAAATGGTATTTAATTGGAATTGAGTTTGAATTGATTTTTGGGTTTATCGTGAATCGTGTTTTAAATGACATTGGTTCTTTAACCCAGTTAAAAACAGGATATGATTTCCCAAGTTAAATAATCATTGATAGTGATTATTGGGAAGATTAAAACCAAGTGGAGTTTTAATGAATCTTTAATTAGATTAAAATAATCGGGAATGGATTATCACCAGTTTTGCTCCAGGCGATAGTTAGAGCTTTAATTTGATTTGAACGTGAAATGGTAATTGAATTTACCGATAACACCGTGGTGTTAAATATGAAGTATGACTAGTTTTACTTCATGGGATGAATAGGTTGGGATTGAGAAATAAAATAAATGATTACTTCGGTGTGGTTCGCTAATCCCGACTAATTTGAATTGATATTCAAAAAAAGGTTAAAGAATAAATTTAAAAAATTTATATTTGATTAAATTAATGGGAACTTTTCCCAAAGTATAAGAATATTTGAATAAAATAATATTCTGAATTGGAATGAGGCGTATGTTGTGTTTGTGTAACACTTGTTTATTATATACGCGAGTTATTCAGAAAGACTGGGTTTATCCCATTCTGAATAACTGATTCGACGATGTGTCGAGGATGAAGACGTTGGTCGAAGACCGGAGGTCTTCACATCGTTTGGGTGATTACTGATGATCTTGATTGGGTTGTACACCCAAGAGGAGGGAATCAGTTAGTGATCGTCCAGACGTACTTGGAGATCAATGGATATGCGAGGTACAAGGTGCCTCCGGTTTCGTTCAGACCCAGAACGGACTTGTAAATGGACTGTGTATCTGACATTGGATACCATTCTGTGTGATTGATGGATATCGGTTGCATGGAGTGGTCTGCCTGTGTGGCATGCTAAGATGCAAATGATCAAGGCTTCTGTTGAAAAGCAGAGTCTTGTGGTTGATGATCAAAGCACAACCTGTGTGGCACAGCTTTGTGTAGCATTAATTAGCGAGCCTCACACCCCGGTGTGAACCAGAAATGGGACAAGGACCTCAGGGAGAACATGTGTTTCTTTCTAGCTAGAAGTGGCATCAGTGGTTTTACACGCCCTGACAAGTTTGACTTATGTGGTTGTTGGATTGCGAGGCGCCTCAGATATATCAGTGACTATGTGGAGCCGATGGAGTCATTAGACTCATTTACGCCTCAAAGGGCGGGGAAACGCAGTGTTCAGGCATTTTAATCCACATCACTGGACCGGCCCTGACGATCCAAAGGCTTGACTGAGTACTTGCCTGAGGGGCGGGCTAGAGGCTCTCGAATCGGTAAGGACTATCTTTTGCCTTGGTTCACAGATGGAAATCCAATTTCCAATACGTGACTTTGCGGTTTTGATTGTAGAACCTATATATGGCGACATAGTGGTATGGGACACTTATGTCGTCTATGATTGATACTTATAATTGAAATTGTTTTGACACTATACACTTATAGTAATAATAAAACATGAAATTTCACGTACCAAGCATTCTTGGCTATTATAAGATAAAAACCCTATCCTCCGGCTTGTGTTGCATTGTGTGATGGGACCCAGGTCTTATAATAGCTTCATTGTTCTTTATTTAGCATTGTGTTGTTATATTATGCATTGGTATTCTTCGGAGGAAACCCATGCCGTGTTATATGGTGTGGTCCCTTGATTTACCTAACTTTAAAATAAAGATTAGTAACTGTTTTAGTTCTCATACCAGTCACATGACTGACCTGGAGTTTGTTGTTTTAACCTAAACTCTGGGTGCCCCTATTTTCCACATGGGCAGCTAGTAGTTTTGGTTTTTTAGATTTATATTCATAGAAACCTGGTTTACAGCTGGAATGATATATGGAAAACTCTGTATCTGTATATCTCCTTCAGTTGTGTTTTGTATTATTTTCCGCTGCTATGTAATGTATTGTAATCTCTGATATTTTATGATGTGTAATATTGATTCTTACTCTGTATATTCTTGTATTCTAATGAATTGTTGTAATAAGCAATGTAATGTTCTTCTGTTTGTGTTCTGATTCGTTGTGTCCTAAGTACAATCCGCGATTTCCCGTAAGGGGGATTTCGGGTCGTTACAAATTCCTTGTCATATGCCCAAAATTTTGACACTTGAAACAATTAGGTTTTCCCTTATACCAACAATCACTTTCTTCATGACCAGTTTTGTGACAATTGTTGCATTGGAGAAATTTGCCTTTCCCTTTTTGAGTTTGATGCTTTGCTATGAAAGCTTTTTCACTGTTGTTTTCACCATCTTCGTTTCTCATGATCCTCCTTTGATCCACCGCATGGAGTGAATTGATCAATTCTGAAAATGTTAACTTGGACAAATCTTTAGTATCTTCAAGTGAAGAAATTTTACCTTCATACCTTTCTGGAAGAGTGACAAGAAGTTTGTCCACCACCCTTTGGCTTGTAAATTCTTCACCAAGTAGCTTGATTTGGTTGGCAATGGACATCAGCTGACTCCCATACTCTTAACAGCTTTATTGCTTTTCATCCTTGTCATTTCAAATTCCCTCTTAACATTCAAAATTTGCATTAATTTTGTTTGATTTTTTCCTTCATACTCCTCTTTAATTTTCTCCCATGCTTCTTTGGGAGATTCACAACCCATAATAATTGTGAAAATTTCTTCCGACACGGCCCTATGCAGATACGAAAGTGCCCTTGACTTTCTCGCCATATCTTTGTCATATTTTTTGGTTTTGGTGGCTGTTGGATTTTGTGGAAGTGGAGTGGGATCAATATCATTTTCAATGACATCCCATAAACTTAAAGCTTTTAGATATGACTTCATTTTGATAGCCCATGATTGATAATTTTCTCCTTTGAATAGAGGAATGGAAAGTGAAAATTTTGTTGTAGTAGACATTAGAAGAACACTCACAATTTTTTATTAACCTCACAAGCCCTAAGAATAACTAGCTCTGATACCATGTTAGAATTTGATATAGAGAATATATTTTTATTTAAATTTTAATCTTCCTTGCATTCATACAAAATGACCACCTATATATATATATATATATATAGTGGTTTACATGACTCTTTCCATACTAATAGACACCTTTTGATGAACTGACATGACTCTTGATAAACACAAACTTTAACACATTGCATAGACATTTTAAATGACTCTTGACTCATAACACTTTACGAACTAACACTTAGAATTCGTGAACTAATAAATTTCAAATTATGTTTCCAACATTTATTTCATCCAATAATGATTATATGGTCAACTGTCTATTATATATGCTAATACAAATGTTAAACTGAATTGTACAATGTAAAGCAGGATGAATGTATAATGTATTATTCTTATATAGGCCGAATGGGAACTTATTTGAACTGATTCATAATGCTATCCTCTGATATATTGGTATATGCTTCAATATTGGGTCGACCATCAAATTATACAGCATATTTCATATATAGCTAGAGCATTTTGCATTTCCCCATCATCATCAATTCACAAGCATGGCCAAATAACATCGGACATACATAAACTTGTTCATGATCATTTAATACATGATAAATACATGCAGTGCTAACCCACATGAGTTTGGAAGTGTAAAGAAAGTTTTACTCAACTAAGGTTGTTTACAGCTTTGATTAAATTCTTCTCCGCGATGAAAGCATCTTCTTGTATCATAGTTTCCTTTTTTCTTTAGCGAGCCTAGAAGTTTTATTATTGTTATCATCGTCATCAATAATTACTGAGAAAGGGAAAGGATGAATTAAAGGCAAGGATGCGAGGAGGCTGGTAACTTAGGCTTTGGGTTAAAAGTTAAAACATATTATATCGCTTTCCTATTTATATTCTTTTAAGTCTTCATGTTAAATTCACTCTTTATTTTTATCTGCAAAGTTGTACAACTTAACGATCATGACATAATGTTATTTAATTAATATATTATTTAGTTAACTATTCATAATTTGGCAATTCAAAATACAAGATGATTCAATGATCATTGTATACAAAGATGACGATTTCACCACACAAAATACTCTGAATTAGTGGTTGACGCGGTTCGGTCTGATGCGGTTTGGAGCTCAAACTGCTTCTGTACCATATCAAACGGTTGATCAAAATAGGAGAATTATTTCCATCAGAAATCAATGTACAATTATATGACGTTGACAATTAAAGATTAAAACACATAGTGTAATCCTAAATTAAAAAAATAGTTTCTAACTGTATGATCATTTCAATTTTACGTTTAATGAAAAATAAAAAGAAATAGCATTTTAACCAAGCATCAGCGTTGCTTAATGCATAGACATCAAGTAAGATAACTTAAATTACATTATAGCTAGGATTACCCAAAAGAATGATATGGAAACTATTGTGCTGGAACTATAAATGTTTCCTTTGTGATAAAGATTATTATTATTATTTACTAATGAAGTCATGATTCTTGAACCCATTAATTCTACCGTTTTCACTCACAGACCTTGCAGTTGCGGCTATTCGTGCAGGAATTTGTTATATTTTAATCATAAGATTATTAGTGTAGGTATTCAGTTCGGTTTAATACATTGTGTCAACAGTTCGAACCGTAATCAAACTGTGTCATTGTAGTCCGATTCAATTTGTGGTATTTGTTTAAGAGAGAGAATTCAATTTATTTTTTCGTACCATTTTTACGGTTCGGTCTGTGAGGTTTTCATATTTTTACGTGGTTTATGCCCATCCCTACACAAGTAATGAAAACAACGCGTAAATCTGATAATTTTCAAAATACAACAGGGTACAGTAGACATTGCCTAAATGATTTACATGCAAACTTGCTTACTTTTGGACTTCCCACACAGAAGATGTAGTAACTCATACATACGAAATGATGAATCTTCCCTGCTTGAACTACCATGATGTTTCGAAAACACATGATGCAATATGGTGATATCATGGTATGAACATGCAAATTATCAACAACTGTTGACCAACTTTTTGGCAAAAGCCGTTCCAACCAATAGAAGGAGCCAAGCCAGATTTCGACCCATACCAGACTTTGTGGGATGTTTTGTATCATAAGCCGACCCCAAGCCATAACAACATTAAACTAGTCGGTCGAACCATCACCAGATCAACCGATCAGGCCATCTATCAGTAGATCGAGCCGATCCCATAATACCACGTCAAGTCTAAAGTCTCGGATCTCACCAGAAATATCTTGAGAGTTATGCGCTACCGGACAAAGACCTACCCTAAGGTTGTTGATTCAAATGAGCTTTTGACCAGCTCTCCTTTTGATACTCCAAATATCAAGTTGCACGTCGACAGCGATTTCCGAGGAGAACTATTCATCAATAGTAGACCGGGTCCCTCCGCCGCAACTACTCAACCGGATCGAGCTCCACGCGTCCAAACTCCGAAAAAGAGGCAAGGCACGTGGCACATGGTTCAACCCATCTTCTTCACCTATAAATACACCATTACTGAAAATGGAAAGCATGTTGAATTTCTCCACCAACAATTCCCGCTCGGTATACTGGAAAAATCCAACCGAGCACCTCAACCATTACTAGTATATTGTAATATTTACTTTCTTCCACCGAAAAACCATTCTAATCTGGAATCGACAGTATATAAGCCAAACCACTATAAAATATTGTGTCTCTTTTGTTCATTTACTTTTTCTTGCATCTCCTTGATAGTTTTTCGTGTATACTTAACACACGTTGGGGGTTGATCGTCATAAGACCAACTTTTTAGGTCAACAACTACGTTCACGTTATCCAAAAGATGCGCCAAGCCAAGCGTAGCCCTAGTAATTCACGTAACGTAAAATATCTTGTAATTTATTAACTAAATATTTTCATTCAAGTTATTGCAGCAAAATGCAATGTATTCTCTGGTCAAAAGAACCATATTGAACCACTAAAATGACATGTTAAATTGTACTGTATTTTCTACACCACTAGAAAAAGTGCAAAATAGCGACGGAAATTTTCAGCAATTTGCGACGACATTTCGATGCCTCACCATTTTTGGCGTCGGAATGACATCGAATTGTCAAAAAAAATTGTTGGTACTTTGCACCTTTTCTAGTAGTGCTAATAGAACAAAATCGGATCAATGGCTTTAATTCAATGTGGTTTGAAAGACTGAAACAACCACGATAAAATTCAAATATTTTGTGCTGTTTTATATTTACTCTTCTTAAAATAGACAAAATAATAGGTTACTGCTTGGGAGATACACATCCGAGTCAAGTCGGTAATAGTTCATTTCACCTCATTTTTTATAGGAAGAAAACGAACTGCTGAGGTTCGAAATATCCAATGCAAAAACACCGATAATACATTTTTTATCAATATAAAATGCCGGTCTACTCCATCCTCTAGCCACCACGAGTGCAAAAATAATTCTTCTATTTCTAGCCACCACGAACGCAAAAATAATTCTTCTATTTCTCCATTTCCGATTTTTTGGGTCCCGACATTGATGTATTTTCACCAAAATTTTCAAATAATTTTGAATTTTGTTTTCTAACGTGATGGAGCGCCCATTATTGGAAATAATAAAGCTAACGTGATATCCGCCCAATGTATTATCCACCGTTACATCATAAAGCCCAAATGCCTTTCGTCTTAATGCATATGTATTAGGCCAAGCCCAACAGTCTATTTATTTTGTATTACTCAGTCCAACATGCATTATTTGCCTAAATTACAATCTTTTCTATTTTACACTATTTTACCGTTGGCTTATACTATTTCGTTTGAAACGATTAAAATAAAATGTTAGCACTTCCCTTTTATTTCCTTTATTGTACATAAATGCATGTACACAAAAAACAAAAAAGAAAAGTGGCAAGAGAAATTTTGTGAGCCGCTTGAAATGAAGTAATATGTGAAATATAATAGTTTTCTATGTTTATAACTTGTACAATACATGGATAAATCCAACTAGCATATTAGCAGATGAATATAAATGATCGTTATGTGACAAAAATGACTATTTATATAACGATCATATCCAACACTCGCCAACGGGACCAAAAGCTCTTTAAGGAACATAAAAAAATTATGTTATAAAAAAGAATATATATTCACTAATTTTATATATTTCAAAAAATTATTAATTTAACACATTTGTTTCACATATTTCATGTAATTAAAGTTGATTTAGTATTGTTGTCAATTTTTTATTTTTCAATAAAGTCAAATTTCTTTTGCACTTATGCACTCATGTTTAATGGATAAGTTGAGATGTTATAAGACTCATGTCTTATTCCCCAAGCACAATTAGGGATGACAATGGGGGCAGGGCGGGCCCGGGTAGTACCACCTCATCACCCGACCCGTTGGATGATTTTTTGTCCTATGCCCACCCCATATCCGCACGGGTACCCATTAAATGGGTTTTAAACAAGTTATGGGTAATGACGGGTATTTGTGGGTATCAGTTATATTTATTCGATTTAGTTTTTAGCCGTTTATTGAAATTATTCATAAGTACATTTGGTAAAAAAACAAATTAGACTAGTACTCAAATGCTAACCTCAAAATACTAATATATATTTCAACCAACATCCAGAAAAGAAGAGACAACAACATAAGTATCCATCAAAATATTAACAGCCGTTATAAATTGTTGAGTAATGACATGCACACAAATACCAAACAGTCAACATAAATGTTTTTTGTATTGACTATTGATAATAAATCACATTCAATACGGGCACGGGTACCCACGGACATTGATATCTTATTATCCGTACCCACTCCATTAGTTAACGGATATTAAAAATACTCATTTATTTTACCAACGGATACTCGTTTAACTATCTGTTTCATGTCCATGACGGATTTTATCTGCGGATAACCGTGGGTATGGATTTTTTTGCCATCCCTGCACAATATAATGATAGGAACATCACATATACAATGGTTTACATTATACACAAACAACTACTAATCATACATATTTTTTACAATTTTACGATAACATATGAAATATGTATATCATGGGATGTTATAAATCATTATTACGCTATTGGAAGCAGTTGCAATCACTAACTAAACATAATTTATCAACTTATACCAATCTAAATTCCGGGCAAAAATTAGGTTTTTGACAAACAACGAATTATACCTAAGCTAGAAAGCATTAGATGTTGATTACTCAGCCGGAGAATACCGAAAAGCTAAAAATTGGTGATTGGAAAGATGGAGGGGGGAATTGGTGGATTTGAGCTTAGGTTTTCATGCTGGAAATGAGGAATAAGAAGGCTTGGCCGTTTTGCCATATCTTGTGAATTTCTGACGGTACGACCAGTCGTAAGTTATCGTTCTGTTATGTTGGAATAGCCGCCTTTTGTTGTAGTGTTTATTAGAATTAGGATTTTTTTTTTGATTCGGCCACCTTTTATGAACTTATAACACTTTTAGCCTAGTTTCAAAACTTGTTACGGCCGTAGCCTGATTTATGTCACATCAGCTTAGAATCGTTATTAACACTAGCGACATTTGAGATGACGCGTAGAGCGTTATTTGAGATAATGCATATAACTCACGTCTGAGCGTCATTTAGGATGCCGCGGTTAGCGTCATCTCAAATGCCGCTTATGCTAATAACGGTTTTGAGCTGATGTGACATAAACTAGACTACGGCCGTAATAAGTTTTGAAATTAGACTAAAAGTGTTATAAGTTCATAAAAGGTGGCCGAATCGGAAAAAAATCCTTAGAATTATTGAAAGCATATCACACAGCAAAATAAATAATTGACTACGTCAGTTAAATTAAAAATTAAAACCCCTTCACATAAATGCTTGTTTTGATGTCAAGTTTAAACATCTCTCTTCTGTTGTGTGCAAACGCACTCGTGTACAAGCGTTTAAAAATTTATACGACTAGATGATTGATCGTCATAGTCTACGATACGTAAATATACGCACCGTACATTTTATATGTCTTTTACTTTAATTCGTTAGAGTTTTTCCATTAATACTGTTGTTGTTTATTTAATAACTAAGATCAAACGGATAAACTATGGTTCAAATTGAACTGTTCATTCTACTTAAACCATATGATGTGTTGTGGAAATCATCAGAACTTCAAATTGGGCTAAACGTCCAAGACTGGTTTTCAAGGTTTCACTGTTAAGTTGACATCAAGGATCACCGATAACCTCATGAAGGATGGACTGTTCCATGATGAGTTGGAAGCTTCAAGGATTGTTAAGGGTTGGATTTCTGTACACTACCTAACGTAAATTGCCGGGTAATGAATAGGCTGGTATGGTAGTGATTACTGTTACCGTTTGACATATACCGTTACCGTACCGTTTTTACTGATAAGTCAAAATTGCTTACCGTTACTGTTACCGATCGACTGATATACCGATAATCTGGTAGCCGTTATACTGATAATGATAAATTACCATTTGTCCATCAAAGTTTGTATATTGACATGTTTTTTGTACCCAGCGTATTTTTTTATACTATATGTTGTGCTAGCTAATAAAAAACACAAATGAGAAAGAAAATAAGTGTACGTGCAATCATTTCACTTGATTATTGAACTAGATATAATCATTGATTTGGTTCTAAATGCATGTAGCAAAGCATATCGGATGTATATAAATATGCTTTTAAATTGACTGGTAAAATTACCGTTACCGTTAGTATTAAAGAAATGTTACCAATAATTTACCATTAAAAAGGGTAAATTTACTGTTACCATACCATTTTAACTGATATACCAGTTTCAATTAAATATGATTATCGATCGATTGGTAATGGTATGGTAATGTTAAATTTACCGTTATCATAACAACGCTAGTTTTGAATTGTATGAGCAAAATTAGTTTTTTTATTGGTGGAAATAAGGAAAATCCATATGGATTCCGCCTGATTTTCTTCAATAAGATTTGTTGGCACCGTCAACCTTGGCAACTTAAATAGAAAGTAGTGTATTGACACGCATGTTCTCATCATGTGGTTTTGGCTTGTATTCTAGTCATTCAACATACATACTCATGATTATTTAGGATTGTT
Source organism: Allium sativum (assembly GCA_030737875.1). Taxonomy (NCBI): domain Eukaryota; kingdom Viridiplantae; phylum Streptophyta; class Magnoliopsida; order Asparagales; family Amaryllidaceae; genus Allium; species Allium sativum. The sequence goes on along the minus strand of CM060913.1, from coordinate 119,615,729 downwards.
CATTGAATGCTCTCAACTAAAAACATGTCAATTGCCAACACAGAAAATATTCCATATCACTTCATGTCCATATCTTTAATGTTCGTCTATTTTTAATCATGAGCAGTATATGGTATACGGAATTGTCCCATGTCATTAAATATTTCAAGTCATTGACTCATTGCTACACCCAATTTTCACAAGGAAAAAAAATAATAGTTTAATGCTAACCTCAACGATATAAAATGGAAGTAATCCTGATTTTATGGAGAAAAATAACAAAACCACCGTTTGAATAATATAATGCCCGATATATGAGTAATATTGTATTTTGAACAACAAAATATGAACAGCATGTTTGAGCATTTTGCCTTTGATGCTAGATGACACACATTCAAAACTATAGTTACACGAACAGAACATATATTATTTTCTATACAAATTAGGATTTTTACTAATAACAATTACTATCACCCAAAGCACTCAATTTAACATAGAAGGCCAAACCGCGTGATGAAACATGTTTTTCCCCTGGTTAATACACCATAATTAGTTTTCTCAAATCAAACAGAGCGAGCATCATGGTGTGGATTCATGATCTGATTCGGCATCATTTAACTTACATGGTCACTTTATTTACAAATTTTGACATGCAAAGTAATATGTGTAGAGACGCTATATGACAGTTGCAATAAATGGTATTTAGCAACTGACATTTCATAGCAGTTTCAATAAACGTGATTTGACAAATGACGTTATACCCCAGTTGCGAAAACATATTTTTAGCAAGTACGGTAGTGTTTGGTTTACCATTTTTAGTTTTGAGTTTTCGTCCATACAAAAATACGCATAATGTATACATATTATTGAAAACGATCGATTTAGAAAACAAAATTAATATACAAAATTGAAAACAGTTTTTTTTTTTCATGTTTTGAGAAATAAAATAAGCATTAAACATAATCCATTCTTACATTACTCATCTACTCCCTCCGTAGTCCCCTCCATCTTTATTTAATCCTCTTCGTCACTACTCCACTCTTCTCATTTTGACATGTTAATTGAAAACCGAAAACATAAAATAATTTTTAAACCAAACATTATAATGCTTTCATATCAGTTGCAAAATTTTTACTTTTAGCAACTGCGCTTCCATGCCACTTGCCGAAAAGTTAATTTTAGCAATTGCCTTTTGTTATCGTTTGCAAAAAGCATATGTCTAGCAACTATGCCTTTTTGCCAATTGCGATAAATATATTTTTTGCAACTGACATTTCCTACAAGTAATGAAAATTTATTTTTAACAATTATTTTTCCTTACTAATTGTAAAAAAGATATTTTTAACAAGTTTTAATAATTAAAACTAAATATGTAATAGTTAATTATTATTATTATTAATCAATAACATATATATAACGATTAACATTCAACATTGAATATTCAATCATAGTCATGAAGTAATAGATAACAAATAATAAGATAATTTTAATAATTAATAATTACTATTAAATAATAAATAATCAATATTTAATAAGTAATGTTCAAGAATAATATATGATATTTTTAACAATTAATTGTTTATAGTTATTTTTTAAAATTATTAGTATTGTATAAGTAATTAATTAATAATTTCTAGTAATAACGTATAAATAATAATGTATATTAACTATATTATTTAATAATTTCTTACACTTGAAAATTCATAACTAATGATTAGAATTTTTAAATTATTTTATATAATATTATGATTTAGAACTAATATTTTAATAATAAATAAGTAATATTTTAATAGTTTATAATTATTTTTAACAATCATTAATTAATATTATAATAATTTATAATTATTTTTAATAATTAATAATATTACAATTATTAATACTTAACTAATTTATTAATAGTTTTCGAATAATAATGCATAGGTAAAAATATATACTTAATATTTAGTCATTTATACTTAATAATTATTATAATCATATTTAATATTGCTTCTTAATTATTAAAAAAATTGATTAATCATTAATTATTAAAGTAAATATTAATTATTGTTTTTTTTAAATAATAATTATCAAAGGATAATTATTGAATTATGCTACTAAATATCAATTTTAAATAATTACAAATCATTATATAATAAAGAGTATTATAGTTAAGTGTTATAGTTAATATTTAACAGTTATATTCAGTAGTTAATAAATATAGTTAATTATATATAATTTATTTTCAAAAAATTAATTATAGATAATTAATAATTTATATAAAGTGTTTACAACTAGTAATTGATAATTGAATATATATATATACACATACTAATTACTATTTACTAATTAATATATTTAACAATTACTTCTTACTAATTAATAACTACTGTTAAATAATCTTATAATTTGTACTTGATAATTAAAATTAATGACTAAAAATAATAAGTAATAATCAATTATTATTTCTTTAAATATAATAAAAACTGGTCATTTATGACCAATGATAAATAACTTGTATTTACGTAGTAATTGATTAGTGGTAATTTATAATTAACAATTATCTATGACATTTTATATAGGTGATCATTCCTTTTTTTTTTTATAACTAATGGTTATTAACAAATATTTTATAATTACTGTATATTATTGTTGTTTATGTATAATAATATATTATTATCAATTACTAATCATTTGTAAATTATAGTTAACATTTTTTAATTATATATAATTGTTAATTAGTAAAATTGGTACTAATTAATATCCGATAATGTACATATGGTAATTGTTAGTTTATAATTAATAATTACTATTAATAACAAATAATACATATACATTATAATTTACACTTCATGAATTGCACAAGACCAAATATAGCTTATGCAATAGGTCGATTGAGCATGTATATAAGCAATCCAGTATACAAACACTAGAATGCACTAATGAGAGTGTTGGGATATTTAAATATACCACAGACATTTCTTTACATTGCAGGAAATATCTTGCCATGTTAGAAGGATATAGTGATGCAAACTGGATTATTGATTCAGAGGAATCAGAATCAACTTATGCTTATGTCACCACTTTAGCAGGTCCAGCAGTGTCATGGAAATCTTCCAAGCAAACATGCATAGCTTAATCCATTATGGAATCAGAGTTCATCGCCTTGGATAAAGCATGCGAACATGCAAAATGGCTTCATCATTTTAGAAGATATTCCATTTTGTCCTAAACCTGTACGGTCCATATACATACACTATGATAGCCAAACAACGTTAAGTAGAGCGCAAAACTTTATGTATAATGGAAAATCACACCACATTCGTCGACGCCATAGCACACTTAGGCAGTTACTCTCAAGTGGAGCTATTTTTATATATTATGTTAGAACATATGATAACCTAGCGAATCCATTTATAAAAGATTTATTAAGAGAGAAAATTGACTGCACGTCGAGTGGAATGGTTTTAAAAGCCTAAACCAAGAAGAGTTATCTTATACGGAAACCTATCCTAGCGACTGGAGATCCCGCAGACTAGAATCAATATGCAATCCAGTTATGAAGAACTCAAGACGTGATGCATTTGTTTGGACATAGTCATAATCCATTCCTATGGTGCATAATATAAAATTATAAATGCATGCCTACAGAAATATTAAAAGCTTATAATTATGTTTTTTAATGATGACCATATCTTGAGAATAACAAGTGAGGTATATGTAGAATACTCCTGATGGTTGTGATCACCTATGTTAATGTGAACTAGGTCGCTCTATGAGAATATTAAAGGCTTAAATTCTATATAAAACTCACGAAACCAAAAAGTGTTCAGGGCTAAAATGAACACAACCAAGAGATGCGGTGCACGAATTTCTTCTATGAAGCGATGCAATATGATTCAGACAACGGCGGTGACCAAAGCATATATTCAGCAACGAGCATGTTTTGTTTGAAGGGGCGTGGCCCATTGGACATTAGCAAGCGAGCATGCCCAACCATTGAGACATCAACGGTAAAAGGTGGCGGATGCGACCCATTAGGCAGACACGAATGTACGAAGGGGTATAGACAAATATAAATAGAAGAGAATACTGATCACATTCTCCATCCGGATTTTTCTACCATCTTCCTTCCCTCTTTTTCTCTCACGCTGCTGCCTCTATTATAAATCACATAGTTGACATACTGATTACAATCTTGTGCAGAAATATTTTGTTGTATCTTGGGAAATTTTGCAAATAATTTTTTTAAGGAAATTGTTATGGCATGCCTCGAAATTTTGTTTATTTAATTTGTTGTGAAAAATCACTGCGATTTATTGTTATTGTACTGCAGTTTTCATACTGACAGATATATTATTCCCTACCAATAACATGAGGCACCGTAATTTTAGTGCAAATTAAATCAATATTACGACGTGATAAATAGTTATTTCCATGCTATGTATGAATTTAAGTTAGTTAAAAGGGAATATTCACTACCAATATTCAAAGCATTAGAGGCACCTAATTAGGGCCAAAAAATATTTTTGTCCCTAATGATTATTTGTTTGGGGCATAAATTATAGAGTTTTTCTACTATGACAAAAACATTGTTTTGTCCAAATGTTAGAATAATGTATTTGAGGAGGATTGGAGGAATTTAGAGGTAGTATAGTAATTTAATTTGTGGTCCGTCCTAAAATTATGTCTCTAGTGTGCATTTGACAAAAAAGTTTTTTTTATCATAGTAGAATTTCTATAAATTATATCAGCCTTTATTAAAAATCTCAAAGGGCAGATACATCTGCCCTTACGGGCAGTTAGGGCATAAATGAAATTAGCCTCTGTTTCTATTCAATCAGGGCAAAGCAAAGCGCCCCTTATCTAACAACGAAAAATCAATTTTTGCCGACATCAAAAATTTGGCAAAGCGGACTGTTTCCCATGCTTTAATAGGGCTGTTAATGGATACGTAAAAAATCCGAAATCCGTCTGCATCCGTATTCGAAAAACAGATAAATACCTGACATCTAGAAAAGCGGAGCAGATATAGGCGCACCCGCATTCGAAAATTATTCATCTGTTTTTTTCCATAATTATACCATAAATTATGTGTGTTTTAACATAATCAAATATACTAATTTATTATTTTGCAAAACTGAAAGTCTAGTAACGCACGCTAATTGCTCAAAATTATATCTTATCATCATATTTATTTATTTTTAGCACCACAGTAATCAATTGTGTTGAAAAAGCTTAATATTAAGCTTAAAAAAATTATTTATGTTCATTGATTTATGGACCGTTGGCGAAGCTGATAATTATTCGATATATGTTCATATCCACGGATGCATATATCCAACATCCGAAAGTGGTTTCGTATGCGGATATGGCACTATCCGTATCCGAATGCATCTGTTGACAACCCTAAGATATATCCCACCATAACCACTAATTTTATTTATTTCTTTCTTTCAAATCAATCTAAATTACTCTCTAGTCGTACCAGAAATTGGTGAAAGATTCATACCCTAATTTAGTTGGTGGATTCACGAACATCAGACGGATGCAATTCATTTATACTGATTTAATTTTCTACCATGTTTATCAACAAAAGTACTAATTAATAGTAGGTTAATTTTAATAATAAATTTATAGTTATATTGTATTAGATGAAGATTGATATTACAAAAGTGGATCTCGATTTTGATTTTTTAAACCAATTCCCTGATTATGCAGTTGTTTTTTTGGTGATGTAATGTACTTTCAGTTTCATTGTAAGTGTTAAACGTACCTTTATGATTGAATAATGTGATCTAATTCCTACAGAAAATATTCTTCTTTGTGGTGCCTGGGTTTACTTGTTGTTGGTTTATTTGTTTTTAAATGTTTATTACTGGATTTTGATCGATTTGCATGAGGTGTATGTATAAATGTTAATTATATTGCAGACTTGTTTTATTTGCAAATTATTCGCAATTGGATCCTAATACATGCACATAAGTTGTATGCATAAATGTTAACTTATATTACAACTTATGTTGATTTTTAATTTATCAAATTAAGCATAATGCCCATTATAGACTAAAACAGTTATGTTATAAGAAGAAAAAACTCTGTGTTTCCCTTTTTAACGATATTTAAACAATTTATAAATTCAAGCTAGACATCAAATTGATTACATGGTATATAGCTTCTACGAATGATTTTTCTCCAATGTTTATTTACGAAAAATAATAAAAAGAAATATAGAAGATAGCAAAAAAGTTGCTGGCATATAATGACACTTATATAAATCTAAAATTTCAGAAGTCGAGATGGCTCCTTGCTGCTAGTAAGTGCTTAATTACTTTTAAATGTATATATATATATATATATATATATATTTCTTTAGCTATGAATTTAGGGAATCTCTTTATTTTTCATACACACACACATATCATAACATACAATGGTTCAGTGTGGATCTAGATGTTTTGAATATTTCTGGTTTCTAATTTTTGAATCTTTTAGCTTATTTTGGTTCTTCTTTTTCATATTGAAACCTTCTACTTATGTCTTTTGGTAGGTGCACAACTCAAATTAGTCAACATAGTGTTATTATTAGCAAACCTTAGTTTGGATAATTTGTAGTTATTTAACATATGGATAAAATTTTATATTATGATAAGTACACTTATTTATAAACCATCATAATTAATATAAGGAAGCAAAAAAGAAGAAGCATAAACTCAAATGTTTGTGATATAAAAATGCAATTCATTATTTAATTATTGCTACTTATATACTAATTAATTATCTTGTTGTATAGGTGCAAGCAATCATATGAATTATATTCCTTATCATAATACCTTTTGTTTTCAAATATATTATACGAAAAATGAAACAAAATTAACAACATAATCAAAGTGTTGTAGGTCAGTTACACTCGAAATGCACTTTTGACATCTTCAACTAGGAGTGTTAATGGGTCGGGTCGGGTCAAGTTGGGTTTGAGTTGATCGGGTCAACCTGTTTATTAAACGGGTCAGAAATAACTCAACCCGAACCCGATCGGTTTATAAACGGGTTGACCCGACTCGACCCGTGTAACTCATTTAATTTGGTTGGGTCAGGTTGTAAACGGGTCATGGCGGGTCGGGCCATAAATGGGTCATAAACGGGTCGGGCCAACCCGTATGAGATATAAACGGGTCATAAATGGGTCATAAACGGGTCAAATTTGGGTTCTTAGGTCTAACAGGTTGTAAATGGGTCGGGTCAACCCATATAAATATAAATGGGTTGTAAACGGGTCAAATTCGGGTTAGCGGGTCAACCCGAAACCTACCCGTTTATAAACGGATCAAATTCGGGTTGATCCGATAATGAGCCGCCAACTAAACAGGTCGGGTTAACCCGCTAATTTTCGTGTGGGTTTCGGGTTGTGTAGGAAACTAACAGCCCTATCTTCAGCGATACTTATGCAATTCACTAAAGCTTGTATGGACTTTTTTCCTTTTCTCTTCTACAAAGCATTTACTTGTATTGCTTTAACAATTCAACTTATGAAATATCTACGACGCTGACAAACGCTTATGAAACATGCACTACAACAAAACTATGTTTTTGCAACCATCGAAAATTGTTGTAATAGATCTATTACAACTGACGCCCGTCAGTCTTTATATCCATAGTTGTAATAGAGCATGATTATTTTACAATAGTTTTTGGCTCTTGTAAGAAAATCCTTTTATAATTGCTCGTGACAGTTGTAAAATATTTATTTGTAACTATTTTTTCAAGTTGTAAAAGACATTTTCAACAACTATTTTAATCAGTTGCGTTAGAGGTATACAACTCATCATAAAAGTTGTAGGAAAATCTACAACCAGTAATGGAAGTTTAAGCAAATATTTTTGTAATTGCTACATACACTCATAATTCGACTCCTAACAACCATTATTAACCATAAATTTGGATAATATTACAATTAAAATCAATATTTCACTGATAATAACCATAATCATTTAAGTTATTCAAAACAATATGAACTTTTCACATTCATAACAAATGTAAACAATTCAAGTTTACACAGTTTTTGAATACATAACTCCATTATAAAAGATAACTAAATCCATAAGACATATCACTAAAAGTACTTTAATCAAAAGAGAGGTAATCGTTGTGCCAAGCAATAGTCACCACATTCCCTTATCCAATAGTATAGATACTTGAAGTGGGCCTACATAAAATTCGGGATCCGCTACCAAATCAATCCAAACCTTTCAGACTATCCTTGCGATGACTTTTCCATGTAAAAGCTCTATTAAGAAGCCATCAAAACAATCTATATAAATTATATTAAATTTAAAACGAAATTAAATCTGTAGCCTCTCCTTTCTTTCGAACTCACGTGGATGTTGCAAAACAAGAATAAATAATGATTTGCACATATCTTTAAAATGATAATCAAACAAGTTTTGGCTTGGTGATACGTGAATATAGTTTGACTAACCTCAGCTAAAACTTTCAAAAGAAATGATGGATCTGCATGCATAATATTCCAAAACATTGAACATGATCTCCTAGCAAAACCAATATGCCAACTTGATCCCTACAAAATAAACATTTGTTTAATGAAGTCTATACTCTACAATCATCAAAAGCTTAACTAACAATTACATGCACTGACTGCTTCAATATAATTCATTAGTAACCTATTCATTCAACATAACCACATGATTTTTAGTACCATGAATCTTTAGCTTTTATGGAAGGCTTAAAATAGTAAACTGTAATGACATTTTTTTTTGAATTTTTTTTAATTTGTTTAGGAGGAAAATCGAATGGATCCGTAAAACCCTCTCTAGTGCACCTAGCCTGGTCCGCAGGTATCACATTAGTGGCTTATCTTAGCGTATGCATATGGTAAACCCTTAGCATGTAATTCCGGGTTTCGAACTCGCGCCGTTGTTTTCTAGACACAAATCTTTATTTTACAATTGTCGTATTAATACTATAGCAACTACCGACTCGCGTCGTTATTACTTCAACACAAGTCCTTATTTTACAATGTTCATTATAAATGCTCATGACTTAAATAACTTACAAAATACTACCAACAAAAATACAATCATAGATTAAGTAACTTACTCATCATATTAATGAACATTCAAATGCGACTCAGCATGAAACTCAAATTAATATTTGCAGTTGGCTCTTATATGCTGCCACTATGAACTTGCACTGTTTGATTACTTATATTAGTATAAGAATCTATGGAAGATGTACTTCCTACTTAAATGCTACATCAGTATTTCTCTTTTAATAACATAATCGACATTGTATTCCTTGATACGAGTTAGCGCTTTTAGTACATGAAAGCCACACGTAAGTGCGACAAACAAGAAAAAGGAAAAAAATAAGAAAACTATAGCCGAAATATTATCAACCAAAATTTCTTCCAATGAATAACACAAGGTGATATTGTAAGTGTAATGAAATAAATAAATATGATACAAATACATTAACAAATAAGAGAACACATACTTACAGGTAGCGTTTGGTGGCGAACAATGAGGTATTCCATCATCCATGTTATTGTACCTCAATTCCTTGCAAATAAATTCCACCTTTGCATAAGCATATAGAATTATAGCTACAAATATAAATGATCACATCTTTCATTGTAAAAGAAGAACAAATACAAGTAGACTTAATGGGATCTCATATTGAATGACAGTTGGATATTAGAAGACTCAATCCTAAACCTATGATGTAGCTTTAATGTACATTAAATCTGATGTTCTCATAAATAGGTTATTATGTAAAAAAGGATCTACTTGTTCTAATAGGGAAGCTTATGCTGATGCTCGCATTTTACAGACTTCGAAAGTGGAGAGAGTAAAACAAAGAAAAAAAAAATATAAATGAAATTGCCTCATTTACAATAAAAGTTTTAAAAAGATGGTTAAAATACAAGAACAGTGGAGAACAACCGATGTTCAGGCTCGTAGGTGAAGATGAGGAGAAGCATATAGCCAAGTGATGAGGAGTGGAGAGCGGATAACCCTTCAATGCCAAGGGCAGCGGGGACTTGACTAGAAAATTTTGGGTTTAATTTGGATTTAGGGAAGTGAATTGGAGGAGGCACCATGAGGTAGTAGAAGTAGGAGATGAGGCAGTAGAAGTAGGGGACATGAATTATTTTAGAGACACATTTTCACCTTTTTGCTAAAATTTTGGACTGAATTATTACAAATGTGCAACGACACTATAACCGATAAGAAAAGAACAGTTGTTAAAAATAGGCTTATTACAACTGTCAAAATAAAAGAGTTGTTAAAATAAGATTATTACAACTTTATGAAAATGGCAGTTGTAATTTTTTTTTACCACCCACTGTTTGTGACAGTTGTAAAATTACATTTGTAATAGAGTGTTTTTGTTGTAGTGATGATATAGTACTTTGGCTATGAATGTGAAATCTACATGTATACTTGAATTCATAGCGTATGGACTAAATATGAATAGGTATTAACATAAGAGAGATGTTTTAGACTTATTAGTAAAAACAACGGTTTGTTTATACGTACATGTTAATTGGTTAAATCGAACGACATATTGTGGTATACATTATATGTTTTGTATATGTTATATAAGTTATAACTACTAGTCTCTTACTCTCATTATTGATTCAAGCAATTTTTTATGTATTTTTATGCCTGTTATATTTCTATAGTATTACTATAGAAATATCGGCACCAATGTTGTATGGTACATTAAGATCTGAGATAATATTTCTGGATACTGAAAACAACATAATCATCTATTATATCATTTTTCTAGTTTAAAGTTATTATGAAGGTACTAGCAAGTTGTTGTCATGCTAGCTGTTTGGGTATTTATTTTGTTATGATTAAAGAATTAAGATGGGTAACAATAACATCTTAACCAATCAGTGTATAATTTTCATTTTTGGCTAATATATGTGTGTATATACATATACATATATAAATATATATACATATATATACCTATTTCTACAAGCTAAAATTTATGAGCAACGTTATTGAACTGTTACATCTTACAACAATAAGTCAAAAACCAACAATACCAATTTTCAAAGTAATAGAAACATTAAATTAAGGGGTGACTGTTTTGGTCCATAATACTTGTTGGAATTGTCCCACATCGGAAATTTGTCTACCTATTCTTCCTTAATATATGAGGAGTTCCCCCTTCACATTGCCAATTGGTTTTGTGATAATATGTGGGCTCCATCATTCAATCCTTCTCTTCAACTCTTTATCATGGTATCATAGCGCTGATCCAAAACTCTTCTTCATAATCTGCCCCACGTCATCCCATTCATCCACGTGCTAGGGCATATGTATGCCTAGCGGTGCGGGGGCGTGCTGGAATTGTCCCACATCGGGAATTTGTCTACCTATTCTTGCTTAATATATGAGGAGTTCCCCCTTCACATTGCCAATTGGTTTTGCGATAATATGGGGGCTCCATCATTCAATCCTTCTCTTCAACTCTTTATCAATACTATGCGGTGCTTCCAAAAAATATTGTTTTCAATTTGATTTTCAAGCATAAGTTTGTAGTTTCTTTGATATGTCTGAAACAAGACCATATTTAAGAGCTTGGAATTGTGCATTCAAATAAGTATATTGAATATATCAATAACTAGTGAATGGTTTTTTTCTCTAAAATGTGGTATTAATTGAGTTTGTATTGGAATGTGAATCAGAACATAAATAAAGAGAGTCGATCTAAATTAAAATTTAAATCATAAATTTTGGGATATTTGAAAATAATGTTCAGATGGATATATATATATATATTATGTGTATGTATGCATATATATATATATATATATATATATATATATATATATAATGGACCTATTTCTGAACAAAGCTTTTGCCAAGTCTATACAGGAAGATGAATAATTTATCCTTGCAAAAAATGCAACAAATGTTATTTTAATTGTTGAAAATACAGTTGGAGGTCATGTTATCTGTATTGGTGTTACAAGCATTTCAAAGTTTCTATGTTGCTGATCTAAAAGAGCAAGATTTGAGTGTTATAGTTAAAATGAACCCAAGAGATGTTTATGGTGTAATGAAAGATAGTGTTGCTTTCAACATGGATGATTTCCATTTAACACCGAATCTTAATGATTCTACTTTAAACAATCAAGGTTTGAAAATAAGAATTGATATTCACTGGGTGTATGTTAACAAAATAGTATCGTTGTATGATGTAAATGATACAATACGCGAAGTAGATGACTTCAGTCGGGAAGATGATGAGATTGATAATGATGAAGAAATTTCGTAGAAATGTTTTTAAGTAAAGTTATGTGAAAATTTCTAGTATTCTGATTAATCGTATTAGATTTTCAACTTTATGTATAAATTAGGGTAATTTTTTGTTTGTATTTAAGTAAGCTTATTTTTTATGTGACTAGCTCTTTAAATTTTAGATATTTTTCATGTTCCTAGTTGCTGATAAAGGTTTTTGTATGTTTTCTATGGTGAAATTTAACGATGCATTTATTTTAGTGTGAAGAACTTTATTTGATGTTCACCTTTTATTTTTGCAAATTGTTTACGTTTTTTAATTTACGCTAAACAGTGTTCTTTTGAAGTCTAGTTTACACAAAATTCTGAAATTAAGTCTACAAATTTTGTTTGAAAGTAGAGCATAGATGATTCAACGTTATTATTAGTTTGAGGCACATGATTAATTTTTGTATTTTGTATTGATTTAATGGACACGACTGTGTTTCCTTTTATAGTTTCTTTGATGAGTAATTTTGATTTGGATTCCAATGAGGAGAATCAGATTCCAAAGGTGAAAATCTTTCAAATCACAAAGACAATTTAGGTGAAAATCGTGGCCTTAGAAATAATGTTACATGTTACATGAGTTATCATTTCATGTTTTCTAGATAATATAAAAAAGAAATAAACATCATATTACTATATTATTTTTAGAATCACTTAAAAAAAATGGATGCCGCCATGACAAACCTAGATGGGAAATTTTGGGCAAAGAGAAGATAAAATTCCTGAAAGACGATTTAGAAGGAGATATCAATGACCTTTGTAAGACATAAATCTAATTTCGTAAGTTCACATAATTCTGCTTTTTGTAAAAAGTTTAGTGTACCACTAAGTATGTTTTTCAAACTATTTAATTCTTAATCCAATAAATTTTAGCTACTAATGGATGAATAGTCGAGCTAACCAAGAAAACATGCATTGTACTTGAAAATTTAAACCAGATTGACATTTGTACAACTTTATTATCTTTTGTATATCATGTAACCATATTGATATGTTAGGCATTGAATGTGGAACTAAAGTTGATGTTGTATTCGTGGAACTACTGGCTCATTAGTTGCACATGCTTCAAACTTAAGGGAATTTGGACCTGAGAAAAGTTGATATATGTAATATTAATTGGAATTTTTGATTGAAGAAAATAATTTGCAGTAACGACCCGGATTTTTAGCCATTGAATTCTGAATATTTAAATTTGTTTTAAATATTTTATTTGAATTATATATAGGAATTTATTTAATAAAACGATATTTAAATGTATAATTTATAATATAATTTAAAACGAGCTCGAAATAGTCGCGGTAGTTCGTAATTTACGATTTAAACTTCAACTGAATATACAGGATTCAAAATAAGTCGGATTTCTTTGAAACAAGAAATGTTCGGTTCTGTTTAACTATATTTTTCTAGCGAAAGAGAAAAATCGTGATTTCGTTTTATAAATTTGTAAGTTATGTCCAAATCAAATATCTAAATGGTCGTTATAGAATCGTTTATGTACCATAACGGTTTAGTTAATATAACTAGAGATTGGTTACGAATTTGGTTCTTTTGAGGTGTAGTTATAATTTAATTTTTAGAATTTTACTATAATTTTTAATTAATTAAACACGCAACTTTTTATTTGGAGTATTTTGCACCCTATATCATTATTTTGGGGTTTCATACTATATGTTAAACTACCGATATTATTATATTTTTGGGATCGTGGTGCCTCACTGGACACGAGTGTACTCTTATTTCTGTCCGTAGCAGTTCGAACATGAATGAAAACCTTATGTACCCAACATAACAATAATCGTACACGGTAACCATACTTGGAATTGAGGTCAAAATGTGATAAAATCTACTTGGTACAAAATTTCCACTAAACAAATAAACATTTTAAATGGATAATCTTCGAACAACTTGTTCCCCAAGTACAAGCACTTATGAACCAGTGTGTGTGGACGTGTATAGTTTATTAGTTCCTACAAACATTGCATTCAAAAGCGGTAGGCATTAGGAAATAGTGATATAATAGGTAAAATCTGAAAAGTTTCACATACATCTTTAAAAAAAGAATAAATAGAAACATTAACATATAGCCTGCCAATTTTCAAAATGACTGGATATCCAATAAATATGAATACGTAAATACTATCAAAACATATAGTTAAATATGTTAAATTAATGACCATTTATGGATTCGAATTCATAAGACTACACTGAACCCTTGTATGAACCACTAACCGTGTGTAACAAGCTATCTTATTCTTTAAGAACAGCATGACATCAAAGTTTTGTTAACCCGTGCTCTCCAAGCTAATATACACCGTGCGTGTCAAGCTATTACCTTCCGTGCCCTCCAAGCTGTTAGTACCCGTGACCATCAAGCAATTCACTTCGTGTGAGCCACATATTTTCCCTTTTAAATACGGTTGTTCTTTTTGTTTCTCATTTTCTCAGATCCAAACCAAATCAATACGCGAGGAAACAAAACCGTGACCTTCCAAAAATAAAAGCAAATTCAACTCTAAGTGAAATGATTAGTTTTTGGATGTGACAAGATCATAGCTAGAAGAGCTTAGCGGTAATAATACTTCTGTTTAGATCGATAGTGATTTTCTGGAATGCGTAATGGTTCAGCGAGGTCAGGAATGGGTTTTACCGATGATGGTGATGACTGGAGAGCGGTTTGTTGTGATGAAGTCGATTCGGTTGGCTAGACGTTGGTGCTAGCGAAGTCTGGTGAGTTATTGTGTGAATAATATTCGCATCTTTTGGCGAGGGGGCTGGACAAATCTCGCGACCATAGGGGGTGTCGAGTTCAATGCTAGGGTGATAATCTGAATAAGGACAAAGTGCTGAGCAGGTTTATGGAACCGGAGGGCTGACCGTTGAGCATGGAAGTGGTAGGAAGCGGTCAAAGTCGCGTTTTCTGGTAATCATGGTAATTGAATTGGAGATGATTATGAAATGGTGGTGAGCACAATACTGAAAACGTGGGACGGATGGATTCAGGGGAACTGAAAGGGAAGGAATGATGGACGTTGGTATAGGGTTATTGGCTGGTAACATTTTGTTGGTGATGTGAGGAGTTCGGTAGAAAATAGAAGGAGCAGTTCATTAAAATGTTGGGAGGCTCTGTGTATTTTAATGGCATCGTGAGGAGAAGGTTGCGAGAAAAGGAAACTGATGAGCAGGTTGGAAACGTGATTAAACATGGTAATGGGAAATTATATTTGTAATTAATCAACAACGAAAGCCTCTTATTTGAAAAATCTCAACAAATAATTCTTTACTTAGCTTAGAGAAACATTAGTACATAATTTTTCCCAGTGTTAGCAAACTCCACCTAACATACATGTTCATACTTTAACATAGGGTAATAACCTAAATGAAAGGAGCTCTAGCTCACTTTCCTACGTTGCCTTTTAAAATTTTATCATGTATTTTAGTAATTCCCTATGAGATTATAATTATTCTTTAAAGCATATTTAAGTCTAAGCAGTATTAATCAAATATTTGATGTATATATAATATAATGTTTTTTAATAATATATATATATAAATAAATAAATAAAAATCTTTTTGATTATAAATGAAGTGACTTGGTCACATGTTAACAGAATCAGATGAAACTGATCACGTTGGCATCATAGAGAGGAGATCTACGTTATGCAGCTGATTTCGCTGAGAACAAAGATACTGGAATTTCATGATGAAATCAACCGCTTGTTTGATTGTAAATGAACCAAAAGAAGAATCGTCAACTGCAAAACAAGGTGAGTAAACTCACTAACTCTGACTCATTTATATTTTTATATAACTGAGTTTTAAATTTATTTAAAATAAATTTATACTGTGTGATGGTTACTTGGTTGAATAATTGATAAAATTGGTTGATATGATTACATGGTTGATCAATTATTAGTTCTGATATTTCTTATTGATGTGAAATAATATTATTGATGTTGATTAACATCTGTGGATGCAGGGAAACAGGTTGGAGGGACCCAACTGGGTTCCTCAATGTTTATATTACTGTTTTTCCTTGATTTTGATGTGTGGTGTGATATATATAGTCAGTGATTAACTTTGTTGTGTTTAAGCTACTCTGGCCCTAGAATTTTAGTATTTAAATACCGTAAAATATTCTTGAAAAGAAAATGAATTTTGAAAAGAAAATATTTTTTTCCAGAAAAATTGAAGTGTTAGTTAAAAGGTAGAAACTTGTTCTATAAAACAAGAAGTTGATTTTAAACGAGCATATAAATTAAGTAGATTAGTTATCGTTGGATAAATTGAAATATAAATCCAAATATGAATTTACATGGGAAAGTGGGAATGGGATTTGAAACCAATATTTGAACTTAGCAAATTATAAAGGGAATTGTAAACAAAAATATAAATGATTGGAATAAGAATGAGATTTGTATGAAAACTCTGAATAAAGGTTATAAATAGAATTTGGGTTTAAGATATTATTTTTAAATATGAAAATCAAACTGATTTGATTATATATAAAAGAAATATATTCACGATTAAAGCGAATAATGGTTTAAAGTAAATATTTTGCGAACAAAATATCTATAAAGGAATTTAGATTGGAAGTATGAATCCAGATTTGAAATTAAATGAAAAGGAAATGGGTAATCGTCTTAATAAGAAAACGATGAGTTTAGTTTAGAATTTGGAATATAAAATAAAGTGTGGTACGATTCGTGGACTGGAGGGGTTATAAAGGAATTTGGTAATGATTTGGAATTGATGAATTCAAATGTTTTGTAAATGCTAAACAGCGGTTTTAACGCTGCCGTTATAATAAATGTTTTGTAAATCTAAACAACGATCTTAACGCTATTGCTATAATAAATGTTCTATAATTCTAGACAGCGATTGTAACGTTGTTGTTAAAAGCAATGTTTTATAAAATCAAATATTTGGAAACAACGATTATAATGCTACCGTTATAATCAAAGTTTTTCCATGAAAGAAGTATGCTCTTAGATTGGATCCGAAGGTCGCGTAAGCTATGTTTGGTTTAAAGTTGTGAGCTTTGACTATTTCAAAGTTGAGAATGTTGTTCAGTTAAGGTCTGAGAAGTAAATATACCCCACCTTGATTGACTTCATGATTGATGGAGAAATGGTTAAGGTTCGATAATGAGGATTGGTTAGCATTATGGTTAGCTAATAATTGGTTAACGGTGTTTTATAACATCGCGTTAATTTAAAAGAATTTGAAATGTTTTTCCCAAATAAATTGAGAGATATTTTCTACGTATAGAGAATGAAATGAATTGGTCATCAAAGAGTTTAGAAAGGGAATTCATAAATATTTTCCGATATTAATAATGTATATTTTCTGAATATAGAAAATAAGGATTCGTGAATATTTAGAAATGTTTTTTTTCTAACTGGAATATGAGATATCTTCTCGAATAAAGGAATTAAAATATTGAAAATGTTTTTTTTTCAAAGAATCGAGAGGGCAAATCGAGCTTCTAAGAATACGAAAGATGGGAAATGAGAATTGTAAATGATAATATAATAAGGAATTTATTTAAAAGGGGCCAATGTTGATTGATGATTGATCGATCGAATTCCTACCTGGAAATAAGATCGTTGGTTGTACACTTATTTTTCTTTAATAGTTAAATCACCGATTATCGAAGTTTTTGACCATTTTCCCATCGCAATACAAAGGGATCGGGATCAGATTCAGTATCTGAAAACCACTCTGTATGGATGTTAGCGTTGCGATCGAATATGATGAAAGTAATTGAAGACAGAGTTATGCAAGGGCTATCATGTTTACGGGATAGTGCCTTTGGTTTGTCCAGTCCCAGGACAACGTGAATGAATGAATGTCTGACAGAGTATATCTAACAGATCGCGTAAGTTGATCTCTTCAAACGTACTTACGTTTGGTGGTGGAGGAATTCGTTTCTCTTAGCTTTATACCCGTGGTATTTTTGGGGAAATCAATTTGTGATTAGGCTGGTATGACGATGTAGCATTTAAAGTGAATGGTGGTCAGGGGTTCCAAAAGATACGTAATGACCTCAAGCCTCATCAACCGGGAAATGGCAGAAATCGGGCAGGCAACATGGCTATGTGGGTCGCTCCCATTAGGATGTATAATTACCTATCTAGAGAAATTCCAATTGCTTATTTAATCTATCGATGTTGTCCCTTTCGGGAAACGGTTGTTGATCCCAACCGTTGGTGATATACATTCGATACACTCAAGCGAAATGAGGGGTCGGTCATGTGTGGGCCGGGTTGCAAGATGTTCTTGTTGAACCCCAGTGTATCCCCTCTAGAGTACACTGATCGGAAGGTGGTTCCATACCTTGTCATGTTGGAAATCCAATCTCCAATAAGTGCCCTGCGGTTTTTGATTTTATATTTTATATGGAGCATGAGATGCAAGCGTTCCGCTAGATTTTATTTATTTGATGTAGACATTATTATAATATCACTGGATTTGATATCCAAAAAAATTGATTATTGTAATGTAAAAACCATCCGTGTTTATGTGTGGATCGGTCTTACGATTATCATTTCTTTCAAAAGGATATTGAAAGTTAAACAAATGGTTGGAGTTTACTCACACCAGTCCTATGAATGACCCAGAGTTTATTTTGTTTTGTTTTCCCTAAACTCTTGGGTGCCCAAATTTGTATGGGCAGTCAAGTAGTTGGGATATTACAGATTCAATTGGAGGTGTTCGAAGTAGGAGGCTTCATCAGTTGGCCATAGACTATCATATTTTTCGCTGTGTACTATGTTGTACCTGGAAACAGGAGTTTATAACTGTTCCAGGGATAACTGTTGTGCTCTGATGATGGTATGTATATACAGTTAGTGATTTGTATTTCAAACGTTTATGTTATCTAATATATTTTGTTCATTCTGCTGTGAGTTTGTGATTTTTGTTTTCTTCTATTCTAATATTTCTTTCTTTCTATTTCTCATCCTTTTACTTCTTTCTACTAATGATTCGTATTTCTGTGTTATTTGGGTTGGACATGTGGTGTTATTAGTCGACTCAAAGGGTACGGAAATTCGGGTCGTTACATTTGCTCTTATTAGAATATGAAAAATTTAGTATCAATTATTTTACACAAGCATACACATCACCTATTATTGAACTTGGTTTTAGCCACCGTTATGTTTTAGTTGAGATTCTTGTATTCATACATGGCCATTTTGCAATAAATTTGCTGCATTTAAAGTCTAACCATTTTTGGCATTTATATGTTCATGGTCTCGTTGAGCTAAAGAGGGAAGCCTTATTTAAAGTATCTAATCTATGAATTTGTAACCAAATGTACATTAGTTACTCAAAAAACCTGCTAAAATATTGTAGTCCTCTACAGTTGAGCATACGAGAGTTGTTTGGTAGTTTTGTTTGTTTACAATTTGGTTCATTATCAATGTGTTCATAACAACGTGTTTTAGTGATATTTTTGTTCTTATGCAAATAATGGATGGTCTGTTTTTTAGTTTTAGTTCAACAAGTGGTTTATTATGATAGATTGCACCATTATATAAAATTTCTTACTCTAAAATGTAGTTTACATATTAATGAACAGATACATTTACTATTACTAGGTTTTTGATTCATTGTGAAACAATTTGTATAGTGTACCTTGACCATGCAGTTCACAGATTTTTTACATATATTTAAGGTATGGATTTTGTAGTAAATACATAATTCAAAGTTTTTGCCATATATTAAATATTTAGATATGGATTTAATAGTTATATATAATTCATAGTTTGTACCATGGGATAAAATGTCCTTTCATCATGGCCTTTAACTTTTATATCATAAATAATTTACTGAATTTCAACTGATTGCAGCTGAATATGCCTCTAGTTTGAATTTCCAGTTGTTTGCTGCAAATATCAAATCCCAAAGTTCATGGCCAATAGATTCAGTTGTCAAACCTATTAATAGTCATACTCGTACTTATTATATAAATAAATATTATTTCATGAAGAAACTTTTAAAAAGTTTTATTTTTTCATGCTAACGTTGATTAGATAAAATGGAACTTTGCAAGTGATCATATAAAACAAGAATAGTGGAATAATACGTGACAAGATAAAATCGGTAGTAAATTAAATGCCAAACGTTTTTTCAAATGTTTTCTTTATGAAACTCATATTTGATGAAGAGAGATAGAAAAACATGCCCACAAATTTTATGCGAATATTACTTGCGAGCTTCAGCGATCTTTGATTCTTTTATTGCCTTTTCATGTTTGACACTTGGACTTTTCTACAATTGTCCTTTGTTCTTCAAACCATATTAACTAAATCAAATATATTGAAATTTGGAATGGGTTAAGCGCTAATGGTTCAAGAAGATTTTATTAATAGGTAGCTACATGATGGCTTACATTAAATATAAGAAAATAAGAAAAGCATCACATGAAGTAATTGTTCATCAAATGGCCAAGAGACTATTTTATTAAGTAGTTGTTTAGACTTCTTGTGCTGTGTATACTGAATAATTTTGATAGTATGTACTCAAAATATGCAGGACTTTACCTTTTCGAAAATGATTGGATTTTAAGTATACTGTTAGGAATATATTCGTATATATTTTTTTCTATCAATTTATTATATGTTTCCCAGTATAGAAATTATATTTGTTTCCATTTGTCTAAGATATGTTTACTAGGAAACATAAACTCATTTTCTATAAATTTGTATCATCTGCACAGTTTTGAACAAGAAGAATTATTTTCCTACATGATATCAGAGCCTAGAAATCCTACCCTCCTCTATCTTTGAACCTTGCACTGTCAAACATGGCTAATGAACATAGTTCTGATGGATCTGCCAACAGTGGAACCTCTCTGAACCTCTTGACCTCTTCACCTTATGACCCAAACAAAGATCCCTCTTCCTTGTATTATATATCTTTCCAGTATCAGCGTCTCATGAGTTTGATTTTTAATTCTAATGCTTCCCCCATGTCTGATCGTTTAATGGGTAAGTTTTCCGGTATGCCATGGATTGTTAATACAGGTGCTACCGTACATGTGACGGGTTGTTTAGATTGTTCGGTTGACTGATTTGAGTGTTCTTCTTTTCCTATGACCAACGTGGATGGTGTAGTGATTACATCTAGTTTGTATGGCCGAGTTGTTTTGTCTGCTGAGTTGGCGCTCAATAATGTTCTTTATGTTCCAGATTTACATTGCAACTTAATTTCTGTAACACCCCGCATTTTTAATATAATTAAAAATGTGTGTGTATATATATGCATAAATAGGAAAATAAGGGTGATGTACAATGTGTATGTAATAGAAATGA
Source organism: Allium sativum (assembly GCA_030737875.1). Lineage (NCBI taxonomy): Eukaryota > Viridiplantae > Streptophyta > Magnoliopsida > Asparagales > Amaryllidaceae > Allium > Allium sativum. Next base: position 119,594,128 of record CM060913.1, on the reverse strand, counting down.
TAATAAAATAAGAATACTTAATTTAAATTTCAGGGATTAAGTAAACGGACATCACCATTGCGTTCGTCTTGGAATTTTGCTTGGAATAGAGTCCAAGTTTGCGTAAATCGGACTCTGTATGGATGAGTTATAGCCTTTAGAAGGTTCAACTAAAAATTCAAAACAATTCGAAATTCGACCCAAGCAGCTGGATGGGAAATTTCCCACCCATCAACTAGGCAGGTCGACTCTAAGGTCGACCTGGGGGTGAGGTCGACCAGGAGGTCGACCTACCCCTATGGAGGTCGACCTAGGGGTCGACCTACCCCCCTAGATCTGAGTACTTCCACTCCTGTGACGTGTTTAATGTGCTGTACAAATCTGGTGGCTTCTAGTTCAATCAAAGGGCTCCAAAACACTCTCTACACCTATAAATACATAGCAAGACCTAACCCTAATTCATAACAATCCCTCAAGACGCCTCCATGCTGCTGAACTTTCAATTCTCTTAGCCGCCGCCTCTAAAACCTAAATCAAATTAGGTATTCTTCGTCAACAATTCAAGCTCTTCACCAATAATTAGAAAAGAAGATTTAATCAGCATTCTACATCAACAACAAATCATTTATTTCTCCAATCCAGTCAATGTGAGTGGATTTGAACTATATTTGTTGTATAATATTGCCTTTATCGTTTACCATTCCGCATAATGAATATGATAATAATTCAATAAGATCAGTTATTTTATTTATGCCTATGTTTGAATTCTCTCTTTTTATCCTTTCCCTCTTTATTTTTATAATGCGGCTATCTCGAGCCTACGTCTATCGTGGATTTATGCGTTTAAAAGGGGAATGAGAAATTAAAAAAGGAAAAGGGGTTGGTTTGAGCGTAATATTGGGAATGGAAGGTTTTTTATAGAATTATGGGCATAATTATACTGTAATGTTGGATTTATGTAAATTATCATAACTATGATTGGATATGGAATTGGTATAAGCTTAATATTAACAACATGTAATTAGATAACATGGGTTGGTAAAACTTATTTGTGACTTGAAAAATAAGTCTAGAGGGCGAATTAGATTATATGTATGAATGTGGGAGTGTTGGGATATATATATGTATATATATATATATATATATATATTGGGAAAATACTGATTATATGAAATTGGGTATAATTGGATATTGGAAATTGGCATGTTTGGGTATGAATAACATGGAATTGGTGAATTTGGCTATAATTGGATAATTTAGGAATATGAAATTTGGCTAACTATTATGTAATTGGTGTAGTTAATGATAAATTGGAAATAGGCATAGAAAAATGAATTGTAATTAAGTTAAATTTGGAATGCATGACATGAATTTGGGGTTTGAATGAAAGACGATAGTTAATGAATGCCTATGACACGAGGTTAGGCGTGTTTGTGTGTAAGACAGCCCGGAACCGCCCGACAAATCCCGCAACCACAAGCGGACGCCAAATGTGAGAAGTCAATGGCAAGAACTAGAGGCGTAACGGTTTATGACACAAGGTTAGGCGTGTTTATGGTGTAAGACTGCCCGGAACCGCCCGACAAATCCAGCAACCATAAGATGACGTCCAATGTGAGAGGTCATACATCATTACAGCGTAATAAATAAATTAATAAACACTAACTATAATAAGACATGTGGGTGACATGGGTATGGTTAGAGGGTTAAGCATGACTAATGTGGACTTAACCATTGTAAGACATGTGGTGTATAACATGACTAAGATAGACTTAACCATGGTAAGACATGTTTAAGACATGGAGACTAAAATAAAGGGGGTTAAGTGGGACACGGGTGACTTGAGAAAAAAAATTCCGATATGCTTAACCAAATGGGACCCGCAACGGTATTATAAATTAATTGAACTGGGTAAAGTTTAAGTAACGGGTTAAGTAAGCGAAAAGGTTAAGTCAAATCTAAAATTAATGACAAGAAATGGGGAATGATAAATAACCTATTATGAATAAACTTGAATGAGGCAAGAAAGGATAATAGGTGGAAATTTTAACTTATGAGACAAGATAAGTTATAGGAAACGATATGGAAGATGAGATAACTTATATGTACAGATATACTTAAATTAAATGGTTTGGGAAGGAGAAATGTGAAATTAAAAATGATATAAGTTATATTAATGGAAAAGAAGTAAATTAGAATCATATATGCTGGTTGGATTGGGTAATTCTGTGGGTGCCAGTCTGATGTTGATTTCGGTCTTCGGGGCTGGTGTTTAGGGGATTATTCTCCTAATCAGTATATATGTGGGATAAGGCATACTTAACTATGAATTGAGTATAATATGTTGTTGTAACCCTAAAAAGGGAATAATTTATGAAATTGGAAAATAACAAGTTGTGGGCTTATTAATGGACTTGAGTGGGTTAAGTATAAATTGAATTAATAAGTAAGCTCAACTTGGTAAATACGAAAAAAAGAGGAAGCTAATGTAAATCACCAAGTTAAATGAGAAGTTGACAAGGTGGCACAAGCGCGAAATAAATGGTTAGACTCAGGGTCTAATGACATATAAAACTAAGGAACTTGAAGTAGTCCATACGTTGTAGGATGAATAACCCAACGAGGTAGATCATCACGGTGTCATAAGGCACGAGGAGAGCGCACGTTCGTTATTTTGGTGGCTCCAACGGACTGGAAGGGGAAGCACGCGGCTTCCTGAGACATTAAGGGTGCTCCTAATAGTCCTCTATGTAGTGGCAGATGTTTCAGGCTGTGCCCGCAGAGGTTGGGTCTGCACGTAACTACTAGGTGGGTGGGCCTTGACTGCAAGAATAACTTAACAGTCAGAATGCTGTATGAGGTGACGGAAAAGGTGATTCGGCGGCTGCCTCAACGGAGGTGGAGGGTCAAGACCAACAAGGATAGTAGGTCGTCGAGTGCCAGTCACCACAGCTAGTAGGATGCGGGAAGTCTAGAGCTAGACCCAAGATACCATCAACCATTCACTATCGTGGGACGGTGGTTGAGGGGAGACGTCGCATGGATGTTTAGATTGTTTGCTTAGGGGCTTGTTGCTTAGCTCTCGTAGTCTTCACTAGTTAAGGTAGGGGCCGAGGTGGGGCCATAGGCACCATGGAAAACAGACCCTAGGGATATTTGTGCTAGAGGCTGTTAAAGGCGGGCCTTACACAGATATGAAGAAAGCTCCCGACCGAGTTCCGTGTTTCTTGTGTGGCCCTGACACAGAACTCGGGCACGCACACACGATGGGTGTGCAGGTTAGGCATCGAATACGCTTGGCGATACGTACGTGGTAAAGTCCAGGTACAACCATGTCTGCTCTGGGTGGTGTATCGTAGACTAGAGGGCATTATTCGATAATGGCAGTCGTTATGTTTACATAATGTAATTAGTCTAATCCTATGCGGTTGTAGTCTTGTATTATACATAAGAGGAATATATGTTGCTATGACATAGGATGGGGGACTGTGTATATCACTGCGATGATATGATGGAGACCGTACAAGTGGGGTACCAAGGGGTGTACCTCCGTGCAGGGGTAGCTACATTTACATTATATTAGGTTAATCTACTAGGGAGTAGATGGGTGCGACGTGTGTGTAAGCTTTGAGTGCTAATAACACGTATAACCTAACAAATAAGAAAATATAATCGAACAGTATATGTAGGATTATTCAAGAAGTGTAGTTTAAATTCATGCACACGAACTTATGTTCTGACCCCCTCCTCATAACATTCGAGGTTAGACAGAGACTTATAGCTTTGGGAATACTGATTTAGCAGTATTGTGATTAAGGTAAAGCTATGTTTTAAATGTATTATATTTTACTCCTTCCGCTGTGAGGTGTTTTCCGAACTCTGACATATCTCTTTTCTCTGTCTTTTTCTGTATGATACCAGAGCAATCAACTCGGGCTTCGGTGGATTGGATTTAAAAAAAAAAAACCGGTTCATCAGAATCTGGGTTGTTACATTTGGTATCAGAGCCTAGGTTTAGTTTTCCTTGGGAAAAATTATGAGTGAGCGTATTTGTATTTTCTTTGAGAAAAATATAAATATTATATATATATAAGCCTAGGTTAGTATAGGAGCCCGCTTGAGAAATAGATTTGGAAAAAGAAAATGAGATTTTACCCCCGTACACTAAAAATGGAGATTAGGAAAAAAATTGAACTTTTAAGAAAAAGCAAAAAGGTGTACAAAAAAATGGATATTTAAGACTTCATGTTCCGCTTAAGTTTCTATTTCTTGGAATTGGAACATGTACAAGAAGAATAGACAGTCCCCAGTAACCATCAAGAAAGAAGACCGAAAAAAATAGGTCGACACTTTTGTCGACCTGCCCATAGGGAGGTCGACCTTAGTGTCGACCTGCCTATAGGGAGGTCGACCTTAATTTCGACCTTCCTAGTGCAGGAAAAAAAAAGGCCAAAGGCCTTCAGCTCATTCCATCGTTCCAGGTGCTCCATTACAGGGAGCACGAAACCCACCTCCACCACCATGTTTTTCACCTTCCACAACTTCAAATCTCCACTATTTCACACAAAATTACCTCCAAATCGAAGCTAGAAGTCTCCTATACCCAGATCTATATCTTTCCCCTCTCAATTCGAGCTTAATTCGCCATGGCGGACCAACCTTCCCTTCTTGTCTCTTTTCCCCAACTTACACCTCAAGAAATTACGGGAGAGATATAGTTGAGACGTACGTCAACACCGCAGGTTTGAAGTTGTTGTTAGGCCGTCCGGTTAAGTTTGGTGATTTTGTTTTAACACCTTTGGAGGGTTTATTTGCGGAGGCGGGTTTAATCGCAATTTTGGATGTTAATACATTTGAGCGAAAGGGCTACAAGAGGTTAGCAAGACTTTTTGATGCAAATTTAGAAGTTGGGTTAGACAACGAGAGTTTGATTACATATAATTCGGATGTAAAGGGAACCATCATTAGTTTCAATGAAATACAGTTTGGGGAAATGTTGAATATCCGTAGTACGGGCAATGAGTTAGGGGATCTTGAGATGACTGATTTGGCGGTATGGCATCAGATTTTCTACGATGAGTACGAGAGGATTTGGGATAATACCCATCTACGTCCGTTAGCTAGATTTTTTATTCGGATTTTACAGCATAATATTGTTGGATAGACTGGTGGATTTGATAGGATAACACAAATCCTTAAATGAGCCACGTATGCTATTTTTGGGGGTATTCAGATAAATTGGGCTTGCACTATCCTACAGTATTATGACTTTACTAGAGAGGCAAGGTAGTCAAACATTTCTTTCGGAAATTTATGGACCGTAGTTTTTACACGAAGCAATGTTCCTCTGCGAAAGGAAGGTTATATATCACCTCCTTCTCATCCCTCCAGTATTATAGATTTGGCTGCACTGACGAAGATGCATATGCACCTACATGATTTATTAGAGCCTCATCCCATAGAGCATGATGGAGGAGATGAGGAGGAGGAGGAGGAACATGTACAAGCGGAGCATGTGCAAGAACCATAGGGTGGTGACTATCAGCCCGGACACGATGAAGAGCCCCAGTATGTACCGCCGGCAGGATCAGACTCATATCAGGCAGATCAGGCTTAGGGAGGTGCTTGGACTTCCCAGGCTCCAGGATGGGGTACTTCCGGTACATCTGGGTGGGACCCTTGGATTTCCAGAGAGTCGGACTGGAGGGCGAAATTGAGAACAGTTTCTGAGCAACAAACTCAGTTAGTTAGAGATCACCAGGACATCCTGAGGACACAGCAGGAGATGCTCCAGACACAGGTTGAGTTGGGATAGACTCAACAGCAGATGCTACAGGAGATGGGCACCTGCTATGATCAGTTAGGGGCTGGGTTACAGGACTTGCAGTTAGAGGTCAGGGAAGGGACTAGACAGCTTAAGGAACATCTGGATAGTAAGATTGGTGGTATAGAAGATCTCATTCGTAGTTTCTTCTAATAGGGACCTGACCTCTATTGCTGTATCAGTAGGGTAGTATCTTATTATGTAGTGTATGACTGTCTCTCTTTTATCTAGTTGTAGTAATGTACTAGAATTTGCTTTGATGTAATCTATGAATGTTTAATTAGAAAATTTTCTGTTATAATTTGCTGGGCATGTATAATAAAAACATATAAATATGAAGCAGAGAAAAATGAGAAATTTAAATTAATTAAACTAGAAGGCTAAAAGAAAACGGGAAAATATAGGTTTTCCGTTAAATGTATAAGGATTAAAAATTTGGAAAATTAGGTTTTTCTGAATTTTGAAATTTAAAAGTGATTGATAGGATTTTGGGCATGGCAACTGGATGAACTACACTCTTATTTTATAAGGGTATGGGAAAATTTGGACAAAAAATATTTTAGAATTTTTCAAATTTTTTTTAATTCATATAGAACTGTATTTAGGATGTGAGCATCATGATTTGAGAAAGCGTTTTTATTAAAAAGTTTGCATACATATAGGTGGTACCAATTAGGCATACATGCTTTACTATGATATATTTCACTTTGCACATGTGCACAATGTTTGCAACAATTGAATGCACACTTGATGGATGAATTTTGCGAGGGATTATCTATTTTACTCTTATCGAATTTCGGGGACGAAATTCTTTAAGGGTGGGAGAATGTAACACCCCACATTTTTAATATAATTAAAATGTGTGTATATATATGCATAAATAGGAAAATAATGGTGATGTACAATGTGTATGTAATAGAAATGATAATAAAATAAGAATACATAATTTAAATTTCAAAGATTAAGTAAAACGGACATCACCATTGCGTTCGTCTCGGAATTCTGCTTGGAATAGAGTCCAAGTTTGCATAAATCGGACTCCGTATGGACGAGTTATGGCCTTTAGAAGATTCAACTATAAATTCTAAATAATTCGAAATTCGAGCCAGGCAGCTGGGCGGGAAATTTCCCGCCCATCAACTAGGCAGGTCGACCTTAAGGTCGACCTGGGGGTCAGGTCAACCAGGAGGTCGACCTACCCCTAGGGAGGTCGACTTGGGGGTCGACCTACCCCCTCTCCCCCAGATCTAAGCAGTTCCTCTCATGTGACGTGTTTTAATGTGTTGTACGAATATGGTGGCTTCCAAGTCAATCTAAGTGCACCAAAACATTCTCTACACCTATAAATACATAGCAAGGCCTGACCTTAATTCATAACAATCCCTCAAGATGCCTCCGTTCTGCTGAACTTTCAATTCTCTTAGCCACCATCTCTAAAACCTAAATCAAATTAGGTATTCATCATCAACAATTCAAGATCTTCACCAATAATCAGAAAAGAAGATTTAATCTGCATTCTACATCAACAACAAATCGTTTATTTCTCCAATCATGTCAATGTGAGTGGATTTGAACTATATTTGTTATATAATATTGCCTCTATCGTTTACCATTCCCCATAATGAATATGATAATAATTCAATAAGATCAGTTATTTTATTTATGCCTACGTTTGAATTCTCTCTTTTTATCCTTTCCGTCTTTATTTTTATAACGAGGCTATCTCGAGCCTACGTCTATCATGGATTTATGCGTTTAAACGGGGAACGAGAAATTAAAAAAGGGAAAAGGGGTTGGTTTGAGCGTAATATTGGGAATGGAAGGTTTTGTATATAATTATGGGTATAATTATACTGTAATGTTGTATTTATGTAAATTGTCATAATTGTGATTGGATATGGAATTAGTATAAGCTTAATATTAACAACATGTAATTGGATAACATGGGTTGGTAAAACTTATTTGTGACTTGAAAAATAAGTCTAGAGGGTGAATTAGATTATATGTATGAACGTGGGAATGTTGGGATATTTATATATATATATATAGGAAAAAATACTAGTTATATGAAATTATAATTGGATATTGGAAATTGGCATGTTTGGGTATGAATTACATGGAATTGGTGAATTTGGCTATAATTGGATAATTTAGGAATATGAAAATTGGCTAACTATTATGTAATTGGTGTAGTTAATGATAAATTGGAAATAGGCGTAGAAAAATGAATTGTAATTAAGTTAAATTTGGAACGCATGACATGAATTTGGGGTTTGGGTGAAAGACGATAGTTAATGAACGCCTATGACATGAGGTTAGGTGCGTTTGTGGTGTAAGACTGCCCGTAACCGCCCGACAAATCTAGTAACCACAAGCGGACGCCTAATGTGAGAAGTCAACGGCAAGAACTAGAGGTGTAACGGTTTATGACACAAGGTTAGGCGTGTTTATGGTGTAAGACTGCCCGAAACCGCCCGATAAATCCAGAAATCATTAGCGGACATCTAATGTGAGATGTCATACATCATTACAACATAATAATAAATTAATAAACACTAACCATCGTAAGACATGTGGGTAACATGAGTATGGTTAGAGGGTTAAGTGGATGATATAAATGACTTGTAAAGCATGACTAATGTGGACTTAACCATTGTAAGACATGTGGTGTAAAACATGACTAAGATAGACTTAACGATGGTAAGACATGTTTAAGACACGGAGACTAAAATAAAGGGGGTTAAATGGGACACGGGTGACTTGAGGAACAAAAATTTCGATATGCTTAACCAAATGGAACCCGCAACGGTATTATAAACTAATTGAATTGGGTAAAGTTTAAGTAATAGGTTAAGTAAGCGAAAAGGTTAAGTCGAATCTAAAATTAATGACAAGAAATAGGGAATGATAAATAAACAATTATGAATAAACTTGAATGAGGCAAGAAAGGATAATTGGTGGAAATTATAACTTATGAGACAAGATAAGTTATAGGAAACGATAAGGAAGATGAGATAACTTATATTTAAAGATATACTTAAATTAAATGGTTTGGGAAGGAGAAATGTGAAACTAAAAATGATATAAGTTATATGAATGGAAAAGAAGTAAATTAGAATCATATATGCATGTTGGATTGGGTAATTCTGTGGGTGCCAGTCTGATGTTGATTTCGGTCTTCGAGGCTGGTGTTTAGGGGATTATTCTCCTAATCAGTATATATGTGGGATAAGGCATACTTAACTATGAATTGAGTATAACATGTTGTTGTAACCCTAAAAAGGGAATAATTTATATGAAATTGGAAAATAACATGTTGTGGGCTTACTAATGGACTTGAGTGGGTTAAGTATAAATTGAATTAATAAGTAAGGGTAACTTGGTAAATACGAAAAAAAGAGGAAGCTAATGTAAATAACCAAGTTAATTGAGAAGTTGACAAGGTGGCACAAGCACGAAATAAATGGTTAGATTTAGGTTCTAATGACATATAAAACTAAGGCGCTAGAAGCAGTCCATACGTTATAGGATGAATAACCCAACGAGATAGATCATCACGGTGTCATAAGGAACGAGGAGAGCGCATGTTCGTTATTTTGGCGGCTCCAATGGACTGGAAGGGGAAGCACACGGCTTCCTGAGACGTTAAGGGTGCTCCTATTAGTTCTCTGTGTGATGGAAGATGTTTCAGGATATGCCCGCAGAGGTTGGGTCTGCGCGTAACTACTAGGTGGGTGGGCCTTGACTGCAAGAATAACTTGATAGTCAGAATGTTGTATGAGGTGACGGAAAAGGTGATTCGGTGGCTGCCTCAACGGAGGTGGAGGGTCAGGACCAACAAGGATAGTAGGTCGTCGAGTGTCTGTCACCACAGCCAGTATAGACCCAAGATACCATCAACCATTCACTATCGTGGGACGGTGGTTGAGGGGAGACGTCGCATGGATGTTTAGATTGTTTGCTTAGGGGCTTGTCGCTTAGCTCTCGTAGTCTTCACTAGTTAAGGGAGGGGCCGAGGTTGGGCCATAGGCACCATGGAAAACAGACCCTAGGGATATTTGTGCTAGAAGCTCTTAAAGGCGGGCCTTACACAGATATGAGGAAAGCTCCCGACCGAGTTCCGTGTTTCTTGTGTAGCCCTGCCATGGAAATCGGGTACGCACACACGATGGGTGTGCGGGTTAGGCATCGAATACGCTTGACGATACGTATATGGGAAAGTCTAGGTACAACCATGTCTTCTCTAGGTGGTGTATTGTAAACTAGAGGGCATTATTCGATAATGGCAGTCGTTATGTTTACATAATGTAATTAATGTAATCCTTTGCGGGTGTAGTCTTGTTTTATACATAAGAGGAATATATGTTGCTATGACATAGGATGAGGGTCTTGTATATCACTGCGATGATACGTTGGAGACCGTGCAAGTGGGGTACCATAGGGTGTACCTCCGTGTAGGGGGTAGCTACATATACATTATATAGGTTAATCTACTAGGGAGAAGATGGGTGCGACGTGTTTGTAAGCTTTGAGTGTTAATAAGACGTATAACCTAATAAATAAGAAAATACAATCGAACGGTATATGTAGGGTTATTCAAGAAGTGTAGTTTAAATTCATTCACACAGAACTTATGTTCTGACCCCCTCCTCATAACATTCTCAAGTTAGACAGAGACTTATAGCTTTGGGAATACTGATTTAGCAGTATTGTGATTAAGGTAAAGCTATGTTTTAAATGTATTATATTTTACTCCTTCCGTTGTGAGGTGTTTTCCGAACTCTGATATATCTCTTTTCTCTATCTTTTTCTGCAGGATACCAGAGCAATCAACTCGGGTTTCGGTGGATTGGATTTTTGAAAAAAAAATCGGTTCGTCGGAATCTGGGTTGTTACAATTTCTGTGTCACGTTTAATTGATGATACTCAATGTGATGTAGTCTTTACCCAAGCTTTGTGTATTATTCAGGACCGAAGTACGAGGATAGTGATTAGAGTGGGTGAACGGTGGGGTGGACTTTACTATTTTTGTGATGCTTCAAAGTTTTGAGCTTCAGCTACTTTGGTAGTACAAAGTGGAGATTTGGAGTTATGGTTTAGTAGACTTGGTCACCCGGCTGAGAAAGTGATGAAGCATTTGCCTTTTATTCGTAGTTCTTTGCATTTAAATAAAGCGTGTGATGTTTGCCACAAAGCAAACATACAAGCGATAGTTTTTCAGATAATAATAATAGATCTTTTAAGTTCTTTGAACTCACTCATTATGATTTGTGGGGACCATATAGTTGTGTCTCTTCATGTGATGCTAAGTATTTTCTGACTAGAGCAGTATGGGTGATTTTGTTTATATATAAAACTGAGGTATATTCGATGTTTATGAAATTCATTGCAATAGTTAAATGTCAGTTTGATAGTAATATTTGTCGTGTTCGTAGTGATAATGGTACTGAGTTTAATTGCTTGAAAGATTATTTTTCAAGCCAAGGTATTCCGTTTCAGACCTCTTGAGTCGGAACCCCCCAGCAGAACGGGAGAGTGGACAGAAAACATCAACATATTCTCAATGTAGCTCGAGCTTTGAGGTTTCAGGGGTCTTTACCTATTGAGTTTTAGGGTGAGTGTGTTCTTGCTGCTAGCTATTTAATTAATCGAACTTCCTCTCAATTGTTAAATTAATAGTCCCCTTATGAGATTTTATATGGTACTCCTATTTTGTATGAGAATATTCGAGTGTTTGGGTGTCTTTGTTTTGCTTATGATATACAGTCTAAAAAAGACAAGTTTTCTAGTCGTAGTCGTAAATCCATATTTGTTGGGTATCCCGCTGATAAGAAAGGATGGAAATTATTTGATTTGTCTACGCATCAGTATTTTATTTCCCGTGATTTTGTTTTCTATGAGATGGAATTCCCTTATGCTTCTCCGACTATTGAGAATAAAAGAAGTACAGGGTCTGACTTTGAGGGAGGGTGTTGTCCCTCAGTTAGTGTAGATGAAGTTTCCCCAACAAGGACTCCTATTGTAGTTCAATACACAACGCCATCCACTGTTATAGTCTCGAATGAAGGGGATGGAAAAGAGCTAGGAGCAACGCCTGCTTCAGATTCGGCGCCTGCTTTAGCCTTGGATGTTGTCCGGGATGCAACCCAAGTCCCGGTTGTTGAACTTAGTAGCGAGCTTGGTCATAGTAAGCGTCTAAAATCTCATCCTGCTCATCTTCAGGAATATGTGACAAGTCTTAACAGTCCACCTCCCCATACTTTTTCACCTAGCACCCATCCTTCCTCAGGTACTTCGTATCCCCTTGCACATTCAATGAGCTATAAAATATTTTCTACGCGACACAGAGATTTTCTTGCAGCTATTACCGCAGGTGTTGAGCCTACCTCTTATCGTCAGGCCTCGAGGGATGCTGGATGGAGATATGCTATGCAGAATGAGACACAATAATTAGAAAATAATGGGACATGGAGTTTGGTGGATTTACCTCTTGGTAAGAAGGCATTGGGAAGTCGCTGGGTGTACAAGATTAAGTACAATTCTGATGGTTCTATTGAGCGATTGAAGGCCAGACTAGTTGTTTTTGGCAATCACCAGGTGGAGGGAATTGACTATTCAGAGAGATTTGCAGCAGTGGCCAAGATGTCTACGGTTTGCACATTTCTGTCTGTAGTAGCAGTCAAAGGTTGGATCTTGCACCAAATGGATGTTCATAATGCTTTCTGTCATAGTGATTTACACAAGGAGGTGTATATGAATCTTCCCCCAGGTTTGAGCATAGAGAACCCAACAAAGTATGTCATTTGCGTAAGTCTCTCTATGGTTTGGAACAAGCACCACGTTGTTGGTTTGCTAAACTTGCTACTTCTTTGACTGCTTATGGTTTCTCCCAGTCTCTTTCCGATTATTCTCTGTTTTCCTACCGTAGTGGAGATATACAGATTCATGTTCTTGTTTATGTTGATGATTTGATCATTTCTTGTAGTGATTCAGAGGCAGTTGAAAATTTTAAGAAATATCTTAGTTCTTGTTTTCATATGAAGGACTTGGGAGTCTTAAAATATTTTCTGGGTATTGAGGTAGCTCGCAGTGCAGCTGGTATTTCCATATGTCATAGGAAGTACACATTGGACATTATTGCAGATTGCAGACTCTTGGGTAGTAGACCAGCGACTTTCCCTTTGGAGCCGAACCACAAGCTTGGGTCCTCTACTAGCCCAACTCTTGAGGAGGGGGGACAATATTGACGTCTAGTTTGTAGATTGATCTATCTCTTTTTTACTCGTCCTGACCTAGCATATATGCAGTACATGTTTTGTCCCAGTTCTTGCAGAAGCCAAGACATGATCATTGGGATGCCACACTACGGGTTGTGCTCTATCCCAAGAATTCCCCGGGCCAGGGAATTCTCTTGAGAGCTGATTTAGAATTGACTCTATCTGGCTGGTGTGATTATGATTGGGCAAGTTGCCCCCTTACACAGTGTTCTATTACAGGATGGTTGGTGTTTCTTGGTAGTTCCCCTATCTCTTGGAAAACCAAGAAACAGAATATAGTATCATTATCTTCCGCTGAGGCTAATTATTTTTCACTGACAGCCTTGACATGTGAGTTGAAGTGGTTGAAAGAATTGCTAACGTGTTTGGGTGTTCAACATATTTCTTCTATTCTGGTTTACGGTGATAGTCAGTCTGCGTTGCATCTAGCACAAAATCCCATGTTTCATGAACGCTCCAAAAACATTAAGGTGGATATGCACTTAATTCGTGATGCTACTCAGGATGGGATGATCATTACGTCATATGTACCTACTTCTTCACAGCTTGCTGATATTTTCACCAAGCCACTCGGGAAGCAGCAGTTTGTTTCTTTGTTGCGCAAGTTGGGCATTTGTGATCTGCATGCTCCAACTTGAGGGAGGGTGTTAGGAATATATTTGTATATATTTGTTTCCATTAGTTTATTATATGTTTCCCAGTATAGAAAATTATATTTTCTTCCATTTGTCTAAGATATGTTTACTAGGAAACATAAACTCATTTTTCTATAAATTTGTATCATCTGCATAGTTTTGAATAAGAAGAATTATTTTCCTACATATACAAATAGGAGGTTATAAGTAGAATAATGAAAGATTACAAGTTCGCAAATGTATTTGATATGGTTCCAATATGTTTCTACTCAAGAGCATACAAGAAATCATTTAGGTAGATCTCTGTAACCATTTACGGTTACAATATGTTTATATTTATATTCCTTTTACTTATTTGATTTTTTTAGTTACCACAACTAAACAAGATCCTATTAGACGATAGATAAATTATGGTGTCTAGATCTCATCAAGATGGAATCCAACAAGTGTTGGATGCAACAGGTGTTAGAGAGAGAAAGCGTGGATCCTAAAATATTGTCAATAACAGATGGTGAGAACTAATTTCCTTTTTTTCCTCAAGTTGTAAGTTATAAACTTTTAATGTAGTTCTTTTTCCAGTTCTAGATATTGTTTGCCAAGACTTTAAGCATTAAAGAAGGAATATTTTGCAAGAAATAAATTTGATTATTACTATGTTTAGTGCATCAAAATAGATATAAGTCAGTTATGAAAAATTATAATACTATCAATTTTTATAGCAGCCTTCATTAAGTATGACTCGTTATTTATACGACAGTCTTTATAAGATATGATCATTTTTTATGGCGACCTTCCTTATTAGAACAATTATGAAATAAGATGTTGTTAGAACAATTATGAAATATTTTACATGCATTAGATATTATTTATTTGGTTACATATGATAATGTATATTATTTTCTGGTATTAGAGTAATTATGATAAGGCGATATAAACAGATGCTTGATATTAGTCTTATCTTAAACTCGAATATTATAATAGGATCTTGATTTGAAATGATATTTCTACATAAAAAAGTGTGCATTATGTAATCGTTTTAATTTATTATGAATGTTGCTATGTTTATACTTGTTTGTGTTATAGCCATGTAGATATAATTATGTTACTTTTTTCTATACTTGTAATAAAGTATGATGGAGAACTAACAAATATTTTAACTTATTACAGGAAAGTTATACCGACTACAAATTTGATGATGACCATTGTTGATTTGCTGCAACGATCGATCATGTAAGTTGGGTGTCGATTCATTTTGAATCCCTTGCAACAGAATTTTATATGCGACTACAACATTGTTTATAGAAACTTGTTGACATGCATATGTTTTGAGGCAAGTTTGGTCTCATTTTTTATTTTGTGTTTACCAATATGCTTTCTTGGTTAAAAACTTTGTATTATTTGTTGGAAATATTGGCTTGTGTTATGCACAGATATGGCGGTATTAAGAAATCTTGGTATATCTTTTATTTGTTCTGGGTAAAGTATCTTGTACACCTATTGTGAGCTGCTGTAAGTTTAGCGTGCTTTTACTTTATTTTGATCATTAGGACTCTAGCACATGCCTTAGTTTTTCAATTTAAAGCGCATGGAAAGTAACGAAAATGTTAGCCTGTACCATTTTAAAATTATTAGGGGCACATGTATATGTCTCGTTTTCTTTGTTAAATTATGTCTCATACATAAAAAATAATGAGGAACAGTTTAGCCCCTATAAATTTTGAATTATCAGAGGCAGCTATAAGTGCATCTATTGTCCTTCCAGCCTTATGTAACAGCAACAACATCAGAGCCAGTTATAAAAGCTGATGTGCCTCTAATTCTTTTTATGGACGCCTTATTTAGAAGCATATTTTAAACCGCCTCTCTTAATATTAAGGGTAGTTCAATCTACTTTTTGGCCCCTATTTTCTTCTATAGCGATGATTGTCTATGCCTATACTATTAAATCATTTAGTAGATTGCTAGTCATGATAGCTTCTAACTGTTCTTCTATGTGGACAATTAATTTGATTTAAATTTTTGGTGCACGTATTAGGCTATAAGTTGTTAATACTTGTTTATATTATGGTTATATATATGTTAGGCCATTGATTCTGATATAAATTAGTTACAGGATCTTGTTGAATCATCATATTCATATTAATTGTCATCTAGCAAATTTGATTGTTGAATTGTATGATAAACTTTATGAACAACACATAGACATAAATATTGCTATGTGGAAATAATTAAAATAGATAGTTAAACGATTTGACAAAAAATATGATTTTTGATAAAACCAAAATAATTGCCCATATTTGAAAAGAAAACCATGCATTAGTGTGTATAATTCTAAGTTTTAATCCGTTATAAAGAAACAAATTTCGAAGTTGGTAGTATAAAATTTGGTAAGTAGTTTACGTGTAGATTTTTCTAAATTATAATAAATAGGTGTTTTATAAAATTATATTATTTTGACTTGAAAATATTTCTATGACTTCATTGCAAAAAAAATACTCTATAATAAAATTGATATTTAATTCGGCAATTTGTGTAATTTTATAGTTAATTTTAAAGAAATAGCTTTATCGTAAAAAGGTATTTTATAAAATTTATTATTCTGATATAAAACTTTTTCTATAGCTCCAACAAATTATTTAGAAAATATTTACCAAAAAACACTTCTAATTATTTTGACCATTTTTTTAATTAACCATTTGGAAAAGTGAAAAAATATTAAGTCAATTTGGAAAAATATGAAATTTAATCGAAAAGATATTTTAGGAATTATGAAATTAATTTGGGATTTTATTGCTGATATATACGATTTACAATTTAGTTAGAGTAAAATCTTATGCATTTTGATAAATGAAAAATAAAATAAAAAATTAAAATTGGAAATATTTTAAGTTCGATAATTTTTGAAATTCCGAATTTATTTTAAGAAAGAAAAGGCGATTTCTTTATAAATTGAAAGATTTATTTATTATAAAGATGAGGGATGAATATTGGTATATTCTTTGTCATTAAAGAACCATTTTATTAATTGTATGTTACCTAAAATATAGAAGATAAATTCGTGAACATTTGCTGGAATAAAATAAGAGAACGATTATGAATGACCCCAACACTTATGTCAATCTAAAATGACAAGCAATTATTAAACCTGGCTAATGAGGATTGCTGCATGTAGTTAACATCTTTCCCTCATGCTATCATATTGATTTAAAACTTGGTGGTGCACCCTTGATTTTGGATTGATGGACAAGGTTGACAATTAGGGGCTACAAATAGTCAAAGAGGGAAAAAACAATAGTATAATACCAGAAGAATTGTCTAATGTGCCTAGTCATACGATTATCCTTATACATGACAATTATTATTTTGTTTTAGTATTGTAACTATGGAGGACTCATTGGATACCAACATTACCGGTTGTGTTACATGACTTACACTGACTATATGCTTAAAAATATGTTAATGGGGTTCAATGTTTTGCCTTGGCGCTAATTTAATATTTACTTTACTAAGAAACATTACATACACATCTTATTAACTACATATAGATAGTTTAACATAAACTTAGGGTATGAAAAACCATGAAACATTTCTTAAATTATTATGTCATTCATACACCTGTTTTTGAGTTAGCTTACATGAGAATTATAGTCTGGACTCCGGTATATCATTACTTCATTGGTATTACCATGTCTAAGTAGTGCTTTACTAAACATGAAAAATTAATTAGAGGCTTTACCTTTTTATTTTAGCTTGGAATTGTATATTTATTTTTAGTTTGTTATTTTCAAAATTTTGGAAATATGACGCAAACTTTCAGTAGCTTCAAGGATAACTTATGTATTTATTTTATTTCTACCATGAGATTCTATGTTGTGACTTCTATTTCTATGATTCTGTAACAACCCGGAAAACCCGGAAAATCCGAACCAATTTAAAATTTTTATTATGGCAATTTTAATGAATTTATAATATTTAAAATGGATTATTTTAAATAATAACAACGAGATATTTATTTTGAATAGAATTATAACATATATATTTATCTGAATCGTCGTTAGAATATAAATATTTATCTTAATTATAAAAGGAATTGGAAATGGCGTGGTTGTTTGAAAATTCGATTTCAAATTTCAAATGAATGCACATGATTCAAAATAAACCAGATTTTAGCGAATCCAAAAATATTAGAATATATTTGAAAATATCTTTACAACGAATCCGAAAAATTGGAATTTCATAGCGGGACTAAAAAATTATGCCCAATTGAAATTTCAGAATAGTCGCTATGGAATTTTGGCCCTTAAAAATGAAAATTTTGCAAACGACCTCCGTTTTGGACAAAACCACTTTGTTGGATCTGGGATGTCAAGTTATTGCTATATTCCAAAATTCATAATTTTCTGAATCAATATGTGAGCGTGGCAAAAGAAAACGTGTTTTATCAGTTTTAGTCAAATTTAATCAATTGGAAAATGGCCATTTTTCAAACGGCCTCCAAATTTGATGAAATTAGTTTTGTTAGAACCATATCATCAATACAAAGCTAGAAAAAAAATTTCTATAATTTTTGGAGTCAGTATGTGGCCCTGGTAAATTAAAATGTACGTTAAAATGCAATATATTGATTTATATTTTAATTTATAGAAAAACTGATCGAAACAATCGAAGTGACTTACGGGACCTATCCTATTATGTTTGGAATGAGGGTGTTTGGTTACAGACGACAGGTGGTGGGTTCGATTTAGAGGTTGGATGGAGAAGTTATATATATAATATCAAGGCCACACTTTTCATTAAAAAAATTATAAAAAAACCCTTGACCCCGTCGTTACCCAGGACCCCCCTCGGTTCTTCTAGCCGCCACCACCCTAGGCCGCGCCACCCACCACCGTTCCCCTCCCGAGGTCGCGCCACCCACCACCGTTCTCCTCCCTAGGCCGTCGGCCGTCAGCACCGCCCCTCCCCCCTCCATCTCCGGCCCCGTCGAGCACCCTCCACCCATCTCCGAAACCCTAAAGCCCAAAACCCCAAATCCGACCGCCACATACCATTTCCGGCCACCCACGACCCGACGCCCCCCCCCCCCCACCACCACTATCTACCCACGCCGGCCCCTCTGGCGCACTACCTCTGGCTGTAGGACCCCGACAACGAAAAAATCCGATTTTTATGGTCTTTGGTGTCTACATTTCAGTCTAGATCCATTCTAGCCTCTTCCCAAGCCTCCTCCAATCGTCAATCCGCCGATGAGCATTTATTTACATTTTTTTAGTTGTTCATATGATTAAAAATGCGATTTTTATTTATAAATATCGTATATAAAAATATGATTTTTATTTGTACGATAACAACAATTAAATTAAGATGCAATTTTCATACATATGAAAGAGAAATAAAGATACAAGATTTTTATATAAAGAAAGACAAGATTTTTATATAAAGAAAGACAAGATTTTTATATGAAGAAAGAAGAGATCTTTATTTGTTTAAAGATCTGATTTTTATTTGTTTAAAGATCTGATTTTTATTTGTTTAAAGATCTGATTTTTATTTGTTTAAAGATAAGATTTTGTAAATAGGAAGATATGATTTTTAATGATATAAAAATATAATTTTTATATATATATAATGACCATATGAAAATATGAGTTTTACAGAAAAGGTTTAGAATAAAAATAAGATTTTTTTTAATGTGATTCTCTTTATATAAACATTCGATTTATATATATATGAAGTAGCGATAAAAATTCGATCTTTATATAAGAGGTAGAAATCTAAAAATATAATTTTTATATAGAAAGAAGCGTAGAAATAAATATATGAAGTAGAAATAAAAATATGATTTTTATTTAGTGGAATGAAGCAATAAAAATATGATTTTTATATATGAACAACGTGAAAAGGATGCGTTGGAATTTCAAACAAATCCAAACAGTTCAGAAAGAAAAATTGGTGGAGTGGAACCCAAATGTGAGAACTTCTCACTTTAATTTTATTTCTCGTAAAAATATATACTAAGATGCAGATGATGCTTAGCAGCACCTGACACCTGTCGTCCACAGACCATGGACGACTTGTTTGTTTGTTTGACTGTGTTGTGAAAATTGATTGGGTGGTGTGGAACGGAATAAAATATTTTATGGTTAAAAATATTTTATAGTTAAAAATATAATTTTTAACATGTATATGAATTAAATAAATATTTATAAACAAATCGGATGATTTGTTTATGTACACACATTTGACTGATATTGATTGGAACGATAAATTTTACACATCGCCCAACTGCACAAATAAAATTCATTATTTGTTGATTGAAACCCCACACGGGTATTGGGATGATATTGGACATACACTAATCCCAATAATTGGCTGTATGTCAATTGATTGGTTGACAGACTGTTATAAGCGTTAAATATTTATATTTAATGCTTATGCAGTGTAGAATACACTTTGGATGATGGTTGACTGTATTTGATTGTTGTTGTACACATGTGTTGTATGAAATCCATATAAATAACATTATATGGTACTTGACTGTGTCTGATTCCAGTTCAGAAATAATGAATATTTTAAAATAATATTGAGTAAAAGATCAAAATTTGATTTTGATGTCCAATTTGGGATGGACACGAATATATTTAAACATATAAAATCGTGTTGATTAGATTAACGCCATTTTGACGTGAACGATATTTATATCAATTTTATTCATTTTTATAATGAATATCGAAAAGGAATTGATTTCAAATTCTAATGTTTTGAAAATACTATCATTTATATATCGATGATATGGAATGTTAATTTTGATTTGAAATTGAATATGAAGTTGAAATCATTTTGAAAACGAATTTAAAACTATTTATAAAATATGTTTTAAAAGGAAATCGATGAAGTATATATAATATATATTATATATATATAATGGCCTGAATAGATCGCGCCGCGCTGCGGCAGTTCGCGAATTTCGACCATTGACTTCGTACGGACATCACAGGAGATCCAACCGTCGGATTCTCCTAAAATCGGAACCATTGGGTTCGTATCGAAAAGAGCTTTCTAATGAATATGAGAGATTTGAAATCTAACGGTTGGATTTGGAATTATGTCCAAAATCAAATTTGGAAAAGGTCGTTGTAAGTGCAGTTCGATGGCCGTTTATGGAAATCGACTGTACGAGCCTTGATAAAATTATTAAAAATATCAATAATTAGTGTAAAATCATAAGAAATGATTTGGAATGAATTGGGATGAAAAATTCCATATCTGAAAAGATAAAAATATATTTTTATCGAAATGAAATAGTTTTGAAATAGAATAATAAATCCAATATTTCTTAAAATAAATAAAGTGGATTTGAAATGGTTTTAAAAATAACCAGGATTTCCAATATATGAATTAGAACGGATTTGAATCGAAATTATGCTCGGAATATTTCGATATTGGATTTCGTGATTATATCGATATTGTGGAGGAATTTGGTAGATATATATCGTTATTCCAATATGATATTTGTTGGTTTCAGAATTTGATATTGAATATAAGGTGATATATTTTCTATCCAGAGCCTTGTATTTAGTACCAAATTGGATTTTGGGTTTGTCGTGAATGGTATCTTTAATAATACTATTCTTAAACCCAATGGGGTTAAGAAAATTAGAATCTGACTGGAGATTAATTAAGTTGAATGGCTTACTAGGTATTGATCTCTTGTTGGTTTCGGCCTTCGGGATTAATACTTAGGGAATTGTTCTCTTACTTATTTACGGTTAGAGACTGACTGAATTTTGGGTTTGTTATGAACTGTGTTTTTAACGACATTCTTTCTTTAACCCGATTTACAGTGAAATGAGCTTTGGAATTTATATATCTTTTTATTAAGATTTAAAGGGAATATTCAAAAGTAAAGTTTTCCAATTTAATATATTCAATTGGAATTGAATTGAAATTGGTCTTTGGGTTTATTGTGAACGGTGCTTAAGATAACACTGATTCTTTAACCCGATTAACAATGGAGTTAAGAGAATCAGAAACTAACTGTAGATTAGTTAAGTTGAATGGTTTCCTGGGTATTGATCTGATGTTGGTTTCGCCCTTCAGGGTTAATACTTAGGGAATTTTTCGCTTGATAATTTACGGTATGAGGCTGATGGAATGGAATGTAATTTTGGGTTTATCGTGAACCGTGTTTTAAATAACACTGGTTCTTTAACCCAGTTAAAGACAGGATATGATTTCCCAAGTTAAATAATCATTAATAATGATTTTTGGGAAGATTAAAACTAAGTGGAGTTTTAATTAATCTTTAAATAGATTGAAAATGGGGATTGATAATTTAAGTTATCAAATTTTGGATGAATAGGTTGGATTGGGAAACTAAATAAATAATTACTTTGATGTGGTTTGCTAATCCCGACTACTTTGGAAAACCATAATTCGGTTTGAATGATATCCAAAGAAGATTAAAGAATAAATTTAAAGAATTTGTCTTTGATAAAATTAATGGGAACCTTTCCTAAAGTATATGAATATTTGAATAAAGGAATATTCAGAATTGGAATGAGGCGTATGTTGTGTTTTCATAGCACCTGTTTATTATATACGCGAGTTATTCGGAAAGGCCGGGTTTATACCCATTCTGAATAACTAATTCGACGATAGGTCGACGATGAAGACGGTAGTTGAAGACCGGAGGTCTTCACATCGTTTGGATGATTACTGATGTCTTGATTGGCCTGTACACCCAAGATGAGGTAATAAGTGGTGATCGTCCAGACATACTTGGAGATCGACGGATATGCGAGGACCTCTCCCCTGTACTGGACATGTGGGGGAGGAATAAGGTGGCTTCGGTTTCCTTCAGACCCAGAACAGACTTATAAATGGATTGTGTATCTGATATTGGATTTTATTCTGTGCTGATTGATTTCTATTAAATATATATCTGTTTGGCGGCGGAGAATTTATTCTCTTTCTGAATTCCTTTCTCTGGGACGTACGAGCTTAGAGGTTATATATCAATAGATATCTGTCGCATGGCATGAATTGCCTGTGTGGCATGCTGAGATGTAGTGATCAAGGCTTTTGTTGAAAAGCAGAGTCTTGTGGTCGATGATCAAAGCACGGCTTTAATACAGCGTAGCTTTGTGTATAGCGTTAATTTGTGAGCCTCACTCCTCGGTATGAGTCAAAAACTGGATCGTGACTGCAGGGAATGCACGACGTTTCTTTCTATCTATGGGTGGTGTCAGCGTTTTACTCATCCTGACATCGTTGTTATTTTTCCTATGTGGTTGTTGGATTGCGAGGCGCCTCAGATCTATCGGTCTCTTCAGAGCCGATGGATATAGTTCCAATAGGACCGGGAAACTTGTGTTCAGGAATAACCAATCCTCAAACGTAAGGGAGGACAGGCCCTGAAGATCCAAGGGTTCATTGCGGGGTATCCTAAGGCATTTTCTAGGGTGTCTCGAATCGGTGAGGGGCCATCCCTGGCCTCGACTCATGACGGAAATCCAAATTCCAATATGTGATATTTCGGTTTTGATTGTAGAACCTAGTATTGGCGACATGATAGATGGTACACATGTCGCCTATGATTGATACATTTATATTTGAAGTTGTTTTATACACTTTACACTATAATAATATCAAAATGATTTGTTTTAAACGTACCAAGCATGTTTGGTTATTATAAGGTAAAACCCTATCCTCCGGCTTGCGTTGCATTGTGTGATGGGATCTAGGTCTTATAATAGCTTCATTTTTCCAAAAAGCATTGCGTTGTTTGTTTTATGCACAGGTATTCTTGGGAGGAAACCCATTCCGTGTTATACGGCGTGGTCCCTTGATTTACTTTATTTTTAAAGTAAAGATTTAATAACTGTTTTAGTTCTCACACCTGTCACATGACTGACCTGGAGTTTATTTTTTTTAACCTAAACTCTGGATGCCCCTATTTTCCACACGGACAGCTAGTAGTTTTGGTTTTGCAGATTTATATTCACAGGATCCTGGTTTACAACTGGAATGATATTCGGATAGCTCTGAATCCGTATATCTCCTTCAGTTGTATTTTTTATTGTTTTTCCGCTGCTATGTAATGTAATTTAAATATCTGATATTTCTCTGATGTATAATATTTATTCATACTCCGTATATTCTTGTATTCTGATGGAATTGTTGTAATAAGCAATGAAATGTTCTTCTGTTTGTGTGCTGATGCGGCTTATTCTCAACTCAATCCGTGCTTTCCTTCACGGGGAAGTTCGGGTCGTCTCATTTTGGTATCAGAGCTTTGGTTTACAGAGCTCGAGAACAAGACACATTAGAAACAAACTTGAGAATTCATTAGAGATTGGATTAGCAATATCCAATAAGAATGACTCGTTAGAGATATGATCAGTAGTATCCTAGAACGAGTGTAAAGAGTATATTTTTAAAATGAAAACCAATTTTTTTTTGAAAATTTAAACCTTTTTCATACGTATTTAAATATTTATTTGTATTGAATTTGGACAATCCAATATATAAAGATTTTGCATATACGCCTTACAAACGTGTATTCGAAGTTTTAATATAGTGGATAGATATGGAATCACACTCTAGTCGCCCGGTGATGGTTCTGATGATTGAAGCTTCATCATCAGAATTTGTATTCGAGTTTCGAAGGTGTGATATTTATATATTTCCAATTGACTGGTGTGAGAACCAAATACTAGATAGGGTTTATTGTTGTGAATTTGCATCAAAAACATGTTTTTCTATATATGTATCAAAATTATGAATTTGAAACGTTAATTCACTAATTGATTGATGGTTGTGTTGTATGATTATTTGTTATCTAATAAAACCATTATGTGAATGTAAGATAAATTTAGGCCAAATTGAACCAAACATCGAACTGTTTTGAAATTTGATTGAAATTGCATGCATATACATGTCTATACATTGAACAGGTCATAGCAAGGAGGCTAGAGAAGAGGAATAAAATTGTATGCCCAACAAAAGGTATATGTTTACTAATTTCTTGGGTTTGGATGATTTTATGAGCCGCTTGGCTTTTTCTCTTTGAGATGAGAGGGCCTGTGTGGCGGTTTGGGGATTTTCCCAGTGCTCCCGTACAGGGGAGGTTATAGAGATTTTTTTCAAAAATTTAGGGTGTTAGCCAAATTTTTGAAGAATTGGAAAAGTTCTTAGAAACTGAAAAGTTGAAGAACTTAAGCCATAATGAAAGTTGAGTTGATTAGTAAAACAACTTTCGACTCCATTCCTTTTCGAGGACGAAAATATTTTAAGTGAGGGAGATTGTAACAACCCGGAAAATCCAACAAATTTAAAAATTTTATTTTTTATTTTGGCAATTTTAATGAATTTTGAATATTTAAAATGAATTATTTTAAATAAAAACGATGAGAAATTTATTTTGAATAGATTTAGAACGTATATATTTATTTGAATCGTCGTTAGAATATAAATATTTATTTTAATTATAAAAGGAATTGGAAATGGCGCGGTAGTTTGAAAATTCGATTTCAAATTTCAAATGAATGCACAAGATTCAAAATAAACCGGATTGTAGGGAAACAAAAAATATTAGAATCTATTTGAGAATATCTTTACAACGAATTCGAAAAATTGAAATTTCATAGCGGGAACAAAAAGTTATGCCCAGTTGAAATTTCAGAATAGTCACTATGGAATTTTGACCCTTAAAAATGGAAATTTTGTAGACGACCTCCGTTTTCGGCGAAACCACTTTTGTTGAATCCAGGATGTCAAGTTATTGCTAGATTCCAAAATTCATAATTTTCTGAATCAATATGTGAGTGTGGAAAAAGAAAACGTGTTTTGTTAGTTTCAGTCAAATTTAATTGACTGGAAAATAACCATTTTTCAAACGGCCTCCAAATTTGACGAAATTAGTTTTGTTAGGACTGTATCGTCAATACAAAGCTAGAAATAATTTTTCTATAATTTTTGGCGTCAGTATGTGGCCCCGATAAATTAAAATGTACGTTAAAATGCAATATATTGTTTTATATTTTAATTTAAAGAAAAACTAATCAAAACAATCGAATTGACTTACGGGACATATCACATTGTGTCCGAAATGGGCGTATTTGGTTAGGTATGACAAGCCGTGGGTTTGATTTAGAGGTCGGATGGAGAAGTTATATATAAAATATCAAGGCCACACTTTTCATTAAAGAAAAAAATATAAAAAAAAACCCTTGACCCCGTCGTTACACACGTCCCCCTCGGTTCTTCCAGCTGCCACCACCCTAAGCCACGCCACCTACCACCGTTCCCCTCCCCAGGCCGTCGGCCGTCAGCGCCGCCCCTCCCCCTCCATCTTCGGCCCTATCGAGCACCCTCCTCCCATCTCCGAAACCCTAAAGCCCCGAACCCCAAATCCGACCGCCACAGCCCATTTCCGGCCACCCATGACCTGGCGTGACCCCCACCACCACCAGCTACCCACGCCGCCCCCTCTGGCCCACCTCCTCTGGCGTGGGACCCCAACAAGGAAAAAATCCGAATTTTATGGTCTTCGGTGTCAACATTTCAGTCTAGATCTGTTCTAGCCTCTTCCGCGAGCCTCCTCCGATCGTCAATCCACCGGTGTGCGTTTATTTATATATTTTTTTAGTTGTTCATATGATTAAAAATGCGATTTTTATTTAAACATATCGTACATAAAAATATGATTTTTATTTATACGATAGCAATGATTAAATAAAGATGCAATTTTTATACATATGAAAGAGAAATAAAGATACAAGATTTTTATAAAAAGAAAGACAAGATTTTTATATAAAGAAAGACAAGATTTTTATATGAAGAAAGAAGAGATCTTTATTTGTTTAAAGATCTGATTTTTATTTATTTAAAGATCTGATTTTTATTTGTTTAAAGATCTGATTTTTATTTGTTTAAAGATAAGATTTTGTAAATAGGAAGATATGATTTTTAATGATATAAAAATATAATTTTTATATATATAATGACCATATGAAAATATGAGTTTTACAGAAAAGGTTTAGAATAAAAATATGAATTTTTTAATGTGATTCTCTTTATATAAAAATTCAATTTTTATATATATGAAGTAGCGATAAAAATTCAATTTTTATATAAGAGGTAGAAATCTAAAAATATAATTTTTATATAGAAAGAAGCGTAGAAATAAATATATGAAGTAGAAATAAAAATATGATTTTTATTTATCGGAATTAAGCAATAAAAATATGATCTTTATATATGAACAGCGTAAAAAGGATGCGTTGGAATTTCAAACAAATCCAAACAGTGAATAACTGGTGGAGTGGAACCCAAATGTGAGAACTTCTCACTTTAATTTTATTTCTAGTCAAAATATATACTAGGATGCAGACGGTGCTTAGCAGCACCCAACACCCGTCGTCCACAGACCATGGACGACTTGTTTGTTTATATGACTGTGTTGTGAAAATTGATTGAGTGATGTGGAACGGAATAAAATATTTTATGGTTAAAAATATTTTGTAGTTAAAAATATAATTTTTAACATGTATATGAATTAAATAAATATTTATAAACAAATCGGACGATTTGTTTATGTACACACATTTGACTAATATTGATTGGGACGATAAATTTTACATATCGCCCAACTGCACAAATAAAATTCATTATTTGTTGATTGAAACCCCACACGGGTATTGGGGAGAGATATTGGACATACAGTGATCCCAATAATTAGCTGTATGTCAATCGATTGGTATACAGACTGTTATAAGCATTAAATATTTATATTT
This sequence comes from Allium sativum, assembly GCA_030737875.1. NCBI lineage: Eukaryota > Viridiplantae > Streptophyta > Magnoliopsida > Asparagales > Amaryllidaceae > Allium > Allium sativum. The sequence goes on along the minus strand of CM060913.1, from coordinate 119,566,614 downwards.
AATGCTTATGCAGTATAGAATACACTTGGGATGATGGTTGGCTGTATTTGATTGTTGTTGTACACATGTGTTGTATGAAATCCATATAAATAACATTATATGGTAATTGTCTGTGTCTGATTCCAGTTCAGAAATAATGAATATTTTAAAATAATATTCAGTAAAAGATCAAAATTTGATTTTGATGTCCGATTTGGGATGGACACGAATATATTTAAAAATATAAAGCCGTGTTGATTAGATTAACGTCATTTTGACGTGAACGATATTTATATCGATTTTATTCATTTTTATAATGAATATTGAAAAGGAATTGATTTCAAAATCTAATATTTTGAAAATACTATCATTTATATATCGATGACATGGAATATTCAATTTTGATTTGAAATTGAATATGAAGTTGAAATCGTTTTGAAAACGAATTTAAAACGATTTATAAAATACGTTTTAAAAGGAAATCGATGAAATATATATAATATATATATAATATATATTATATATATAATGGCCTGAATAGAACGCGCTACGCTGCGGCAGTTCACGAATTTCGGCCATTGACTTCGTACGGACATTACGGGAGATCCGACCGTCGGATTCTCCTAAAACCAAACCATTAGGTTCGTATCGAAAAGAGCTTTCTAAAGAATAAGAGAGATTTAAAATTAACGGTTGGATTTGGAATTATGTCCAAATCAAATTTGGAAAAGGTCGCTATAAGTGCAGTTCGAGGGCCGTTTGTGGAAATTGACTGTACGGGCCTTGATAAAATTAATAAAAATATCAATAAGGTATAAAATCATAAGAAATGATTTGGAAAGAATTAGGATGAAAAATTCCACATTTGAAAATATAAAAAATATATTTTTATCGAAATGAAATAGTTTTGAAATAGAATAATAAATCCAATATTTTTTAAAATAAATAAAGTGGATTTGAAATGGTTTTAAAAATAACCAGGATTTCCAATATATGAATTGGAATGGATTTGAATCGAAATTATGCTCGGAATATTTCGATATTGGAATTCGTGATTAAACGGATATTGTGGTGGAATTTGGAAGATATATATATATCGTTATTCCAATACGATATTTGTTGGTTTCAAAATTTGATATTGAATATAAACTGATATATTTTCTATTCAGAGCCTTGTATTTAATATCAAATTGGATTTTGGGTTTGTCGTGAATGGTATCTTTATTAATACTGTTCTTAAACCCAATGGGGTAAATAAAATTAGAATCTGAACGGAGATTAGTTAAGTTGAATGGCTTCCTGGGTATTGATCTGATGCTGGTTTCGGCCTTCGGGGTTAATACTTAAGGAATTGTTCTCTTACTAATTTACGGTTGGAGACTGATTGGATTTTGGGTTTGTTGTGAACTATGTTTTTATCGACATTCGTTCTTTAACCCGATTTACAGTGAAATGGGATTTGGAATTTATAAATCTTTTTATTAAGATTTAACGGGAATTTTCCAAAGTAAAGTTTTCCAATTTAACATATTTAATTGGAATTGAATTGAAATTGGTCTTTAGGTTTATCGTGAACGGTGTTTTAAATAACACTGGTTCTTTAACTCGATTAACAATGGAGTTAAGAGAACCAGAAACTAACTGGAGATTAATTAAATTGAATAGTTTCCTGGGTATTGATCTGATGTTGGTTTCGGCCTTCGGGGTTAATACTTAGGGAATTGTTCACTTGCTAATTTATGATTAGAGGCTGATGGAATGGAATGTGATTTTGGGTTTATCGTGAACCGTGTTTTAAATTACATTGGTTCTTTAACCCAGTTAAAGATAGGATATGACTCCCAAGTTAAATAATCATTAACATTGATTTTTGGGAAGATTAAAACCAAGTGGAGTTTTAATGAAACTTTAAATAGATTGAAAATGGGGATTGATAATTTAAATTATCAAATTTGGGATGAATAGGTTAGGATTGGGAAATTAAATAAATAATTACTTCAGTGTGGTTCGCTAATCCCGACTAGTTTGGAAAACCATAATTCGGTTTGAATGATATCCAAAGGAACCTTTCCCAAAGTATATGAATATTTGAATAAAAGAATATTCAGAATTGGAATGAGGCGTAAGTTGTATTTTTATAACACTAGTTTATTATATGCGCGAGTTATTCGGAAAGGCCGGGTTTATACCCATTTTGAATAACTAATTCGACGATAGGTCGACGATGAAGAATGTGGTTGAAGACCGGAGGTCCTCACATTGTTTGGATGATTACTGATGTCTTGATTGGGCTGTACACCCAAGACGAGGTAGTAAGTGGTGATCGTCCAGACGTACTTGGAGATCGGCGGATTTGCGAGGACCTCTCCCCTGTATTGGAATGTGTGGGAGTAATAAGGTGCCTCCGGTTTCTTTCAGGCCTAGAACGAAATTATAAATGGATTGTGTGTCTGACATTGGATTTTATTCTGTGCTGATTGATTTCTATTAAATATATATCTGTTTGGCGGTGGAGAATTTATTCTCTTGCTTAACGCCCTTCTCTGAGACGTACGAGCTCAGAGGTTATATATATCGATAGATATCAGTCGCATGGCATGAATTGCCTGTGTGACATGCTGAGATGTAATGATCAAGGCTTTTGTTGAAAAGCAGAGTCTTGTGGTTGATGATCAAAGCACGGCTTTAATACAGCGTAGCTTTGTGTATAGCGTTAATTCGCGAGCCTCACACCTCGGTATGAGTCAAAAACGGGATTGTGACTACAGGGAGTGCACGACGTTTCTTTCTAGCTATGGGTGGTGTCAGCGTTTTACTCGCCATGACATCATTTTTTTTACCTATGTGGTTGTTGGATTGCGAGGCGCCTCAGATATATCGGTCTCTTCGGAGCCGATGGATATAGGTCCGATAGGACCGGGAAACGTGTGTTCAGGAATAACCAATCCTCAAACGTAAGGGAGGATTGGCCCTGAAGATCCAAGGGTTCACTGCGGGGGATCCTGAGGCATTTGCTAGGGTGTCTCGAATCGGTGAGGAGCCATCCCTGGCCTCAACTCATGACGGAAATACAATTTTCAATACGTGATATTTCGGTTTTGATTGTAAAGCCTAGTATTGGCAACATGATAGATGGTACCCATGCCGCCTATGATTGATACATTTATATTTGAAGTTGTTTTATACACTTTACACTATAATAGTATCAAAATGATTTCTTTTAAACGTACCAAGCATGTTTTGGTTATTATAAGGTAAAACCCTATCCTCCGGCTTGCGTTGCATTGTGTGATGGGACCTGGGTCATATAATAGCTTCATTTTTTCAAAAAGCATTGCGTTGTTTTTTTTATGCACGGGTATTCTTGGGAGGAAACCCGTTCTGTGTTATACGGCATGGTCCCTTGATTTACTTTATTTTTACAGTAAAGATTTAATAACTGTTTTAGTTCTCACACCAGTCACATGACTGACCTGGAGTTTATTTTTTTAACCTAAACTCTGGGTGCCCCTATTTTCCACGCGGATAGCTAGTAGTTTTTGTTTTGCAGATTTATATTCACAGGATCCTGGTTTATAGCTGGAATTATATTCGGGAAGCTCTGTATCCGTATATCTCCTTTAGTTGTGTTTTGTATTGTTTTTCCGCTGCTATGTAATGTAATTTAAATCTCTGATATTTCTCTGATGTATAATATTTATTCATACTTTGTATATTCTTGTATTCTGATGGAACTGTTGTAATAAGCAATGAAATGTTCTTCTGTTTGTGTCCCGATGTGGCTTGTTCTCAACTCAATCCGTGCTTTCCTTTACGGGGAAGTTTGGGTCGTCTCAGATTCTTTGTCCGGATTAATATTGTGAATCCCATTGATAATCTGCTATTTTGAATGATTTAAAATGTTCAAATAGTGGACAGTCGCAGTTGGTGTCAAAGGTAAGGATGTGAGAACACCTAAGCCTGTAGGGTAATTTGTTAGACATAGGGTACGCAATAACCTAGAATAAGGAAAATCTTTTGTGAGAGTGCTTGCTTTAAAAATTCTACCATTTCCAAATTTTACTAACATATTAGACCTTATCCTTAGTAGATTTCGCTTTGAACGTGTTCAAAACCCACTTTACCTTGATGACCACCCCATACTACTTGCACAAAAATAAGAAAATAATACATTGCGAGCATGCCAAATTGATATGGGTCAGCCATCAAGTATGATAATCAAAGTTGGATGTATCTCACAATATATGGAAAAGTATAATAAGAAATTTAGATAGTAATGTAGCGATTCATAACAGAATGAACAAAGCAACAGAAACATCATCATATCACTGAGTTATGTACATGAGAATCCAAAATATCTGAGTACGATCCCATCCTGATAACAACACTCAAAGTATTCTCATAATAAGTGGAAAGAAAATATATACAAGTATATTATACACCAAAGCCCCTCCAAGCTCGTCTTCGGCTTAGTACCCTCTCAACTGACCTGCTATCTAATCTACATGTCAACATCATCGATGAGTGCCCAAGATAATAAGAAGAAACATAAAACCTTGGGCCATACAAAAATCTGGTGTGAATGGTAAAATCTATCAATGGATATACTGTAAAATATGGAAATTGACAAGTTAGGTCTCGTATATGACATGTCCCTATAACCAAATAATCAACACATAATAATAAAGCAAAATATGCTACTCTAAAGACAACAATAATTGGAATAAACATAGGATAAAATTTTTACATAGCTCATGTCGGCTCCATTCCACATCCCCTATCCTATAACCTATAGATGATAGTCTACCCAAGGAAGATATATAAGAACAACCATAGCAATCACAAGCAACCATCAATCAAATCCTAACTATCACCTATTAGTTATTGAGATGAGATTTTGATGACAACAACTTTACGACGTATTATAAAATATGCATAATAACATTTTATGTTGAGTTATATATGTATATGCAGGATATTTATAGACATGTATTGAGAATGAAGACTGTACAGTATAAAGATTCATGATTAATAATACAAAGACGAAGAATTCAAGATTGAAGACCCATGAGTATCAAGAGTCCAACAATTCAAGAGTTCAAGCTATCAGGATAAGTACAAGGGTCTAAATTTATGTTAAAACTTCATAATAGCACTAACGTCTTTATTAGGATTTTAGTTGTGTAATGGAATCCACCTCCTCCCTTTACAATGTGATGGAACCTATTGTGGGATGTAACCCATGACTAACTCTAGTTTTGGCAGGAATCGAGGCTTGACATGATGAAATACTCTGCAAGTAGGAACTCAGAAAACTACTTCAAAATGGTTAGCAAAATTTCCTTTTTATAGATTTTCTGTAAAATGTTTTAGCCTTAGAATTCTCCTTTTTTTAAAGATATTTTAAATCACTTCCCATTTTTAAAATTACTTAACAACCTATTTTAAAACATCTTTTGATTTAAAACTAGTTTCTAATTTAAATACTTCAGTCTTAAATCTCAAAATTATAATGTATGCTTAAGTTTTAATATCACTTTTATCTATTATAAATATATGTTTTTAATCTGTATTCCTACTATATTATACTATCTTATAGTATAAGTAAAATAGTTTGTTAAAACTTCAAAATTACTTCAGTTTTCTTATACATCAGCTTCACTGTATTTCCAAAATTCAATTTTCAATTTATTAATAGGGATATCGACATCATGGGTTACTCTATATTGACATAGTGTCCGTTAATTTCAAAATTTTATTTTTTTAAAAGAAGTGTGTATTCGTTCGAATCTCTTTATGAATGGGCAGGGTTATTGCTTCCCTATAAATACTTAACTAGAAACGAATTTTTTAACAACCTTTCTTATTAATCTTCAGTACTCCTTCTTATCCACTCCATTTCCTTTCAGATATCGAAGAATCCTTAACCAAACTCTGCCAAAATTCAAAGAGAATCTAACCATATCATCTCTAGTTTTATTCTCTGTCACTTTCTCTCTAAGATTTAAGTGTTATTCAGAGTTAGAGGAGTATTTGTAATAAAAGATCAAAGTCCTATCATGTCTATCTATCAAATTGTTACCAAAAAGGTATGGTGATGACTTGTTTAAATCAATTGGGTGTGATTATAGAATGTAAATTAATCAGGTGAACTTGTTGTGTAACACCCTGTATTTTTTTAACAACACTAAAAGAGGATAAATTAAATAATAATTAATTTATTATTCGGAACTAAGGGAAACGGACTATGCCATTGCGTCCATCTCAAAATTCAGGTCAAGATAGACATTTGGTTTGCGTTAAATAGACACCATATAAACAAGTTATGACGATTTTAAGTTTGTATACGCGTAGAAGAATTATATATGTACATATGAGTCATATGTGAGTCAGAACTTATCCAAAAAAGGGTTCAAAAGTCAAAATTTCGTAAGGCAGCAAATTTCCCACTCTAGGGGGTCGACCACCCTATGGGGTGTCGACACCGGGGTCGACCCTCCTACAGGGGTGTTGACACCCCTAGGGATGATGTGGCAGTCGGTTTCTGGAGGTTGGCAGCGATATATACGGGTCCATTTCTCTTGTTTTCTTAACTGGAATTCAATGGAGGCCATACGCTGCTAGTGTCTGAACTGAACTGGATCCATTATCTTCTGCAACTATCAACTTAAGCAAATCAGTTAGAGATTCAAGATCCATTCTTTTTCTACTTTCTAATCCAAACTTTTTGAGTTCTTAGTTGCTTTTAGATTTAAATATTTTAAAGTAAACCTGATATGACTATAGTTCGGATTTGTTCATGTGCTTATATTATACTGGATCCATTGTAAATTGTGAACATATGACATTCTAAATTGGTTATAACTTGGATCTAAATCTCTATCTTATCGGATCTATTGTAACTTCTGTGGCATTCTATGATGTGGATCTTAAACCTTATTTGTGTCATATCTACTTTTAACTATTAGATTTGAATTATGTGAACATCTAAATTATTAATCAGATCTAGCCTATTACTTAGTTTCCCTTGTGTTTATTATATTAGATCTGAACCTATTGGACATCTAAATTAATATTTAGATCTTGTCATGTTTATCTTATCGCCTTTGCTATGTTACAACTAGTCAACTGCCACAAGTTCATCCGATCTATGCTTATATGTTCACCTTATCACTATGTTAGTATATAATTATGCCAGTTATGTTAGAACATTCAATCTTGTTATATTCCCATCACCTTTCCCTTTTACCGTTTATGACTTGGCTATTATCTAGCCTAGGAATGCCGCAAATTATGTGAAAGCGCTAGTTAGGGAACGGGGGAAAAATATTAGTATTGACATAATTTGAATAATGTTTATAAACATGAATTGGACATATGATTCAATAATTGGGTAAATGGGTATGAACACCTATAAAGGCATAGGCACTAGTAATTGGATAATAATGAAATGCTTAAGACTACAATTAGAAATTGTAACTGCACTTATGGCACGAGGTTAGGTTGCATTAGTGGTCGAAGTTTGCCCGGACTCGACCGACATATCCAGCAACCACTTGAACCTAATGTGAGAGGTCTAAGTGCACAAATACAAGATGGGCTATGACATGAGGTTAGGCCCAACTTATGGAAGAACTCTGTCCGGACCTGACTGGCATATCCAACATCCACAAGTTGTAGCCCTTATGTAGGTGGTCTAGCCCATTATAAACATAAATGGACATGGTAACAAATTGGACTACTTAACCTAATCTAATCCATAGGGATTGTATGATTATGAACTAAAGTTTGGGTTAAGTAAAATTGGTTTGACAGTGGGAGGGTTAAGCAAATCTGAGGGGTTGGGTAATATTTACATATAGGCCCACAAACTTAACCCGATAAGGTTATTTAATTAAAGACACCTAGTGGTATACATAACCAATGGAAATAATAAAGATATGTAATTAAAGACACATAGTGGTATACATAATCAAATGGAAAACCTAGTGGGGGATACAAGACAAAGGGGAGAGCTTGTATCATATTGCGTGGGACCCGTTTCATCCAGTAACCCGGAGTAGGTATCAAAACATGTACTCCGAACTAGGTCGGAGAAGGGGCACACTTACTGGACTGATTGTAAGAGTTCCATACGTGGAGGACGGTGTAGACGGTGCAAACCGACCAGGCCATGTGCGTGCATGAGCCGGGCAGAAGGGGGTAAGACGACCGTGACACCTGTAGATATAGGGTTGTGCATATCAGCGAGGTGTTGCCACTTTAGGACGTGATACATCCTACAGTGGGTTCGGCACAGAGTATCTACGCGAATTAGGGAGCCGATCTGTTAGGGTAGCAGTTAGGGTACACTTGGACGTTTTCCTAATTCTACCACCTTATAGTGGAAGGGATCATCTCATTCTGGATATACTAGTAATAGTGCAGAGTAATCATGAGAAGCGTATGCACCCTATCCTATTCACCTTGTCATACTTGCCTTTTTGTAGTCACCTCTCTCTTATCCACTTTATATGCCTGTCATGCTACTTTTATTTATTTACTTGCTAAGAGTAACTGGACTCGCCAGACTTTATGTCTAACCCTTTCTGTTTCCTCTTCTTTCTTCGATTCCCCCCAAGGTTCTCAGGGAGGGAACACTTAAGTTTGACCATGATTCGGCTTACTTTTGCTGGAGCTGCTGCGATGTATGGCTCAAGCTCCTATCCTTGTTGAAATGGCTATATTTTGTTTTTGGGAATTTTATTTCTTTTGTGTACTCTGATATTTTTAAAGTACAAGACAGTAGCTTTTATGTTGTAATGGGCTTTTGTGTTTTAGATATGTGATGTTTTTGGACCACGGTATCTTATGATAAATAAAGTTTCTATTCCACTGTTATTTTATATGTCTGTCTTGTAATATTTTTGTTCTGTTTACTATAACACTTCACGAAACTTAATGCATTCCCTTCGTGAGTGTCATTAATGGACGTGGGGTGTCACACTTGGTATCAAAGATGAAGGTTATCAGATTAGATAAAAGTTTTTGAAAGCTATTTTCAAAAAGGTTTTAAAGGAAAGCATTTTCAAAAAGAAAAGTCTTTTTTTGAAAAACATTCCCCAAAGATCCATAAGTAATATCTTTCGATCCCTTGTCTGAATCTTTTTCCTTTTCTTTTTCAGCATGTCTGGGGAACCCAATTTTCCATAGGGAATTACGATATCAGGATAGTTCCGTAGGTATCTAGAGGCCACGGCGCCTGCCGAAGGCCAAGGAAACGTTCCTCCCCCAACTGCACCCGTTGCTTCTCCTCCTCCGCATGTAGAAAACTTCTCAAAGATCTGCAAAGATTTCCGTGCTATGGGAGGGAAGCCATTCCTTGGAACCGAGGCATTTGTGGAGGCAAGGAACTGGCTCAAGGAGACCGTGGACTTGTTTGTAATCTTTGAAGTAGAGGATCGAAGAAAGATTCAATTAGCTGCTTGGCTATTGAAGGATGAAACTTCATTTTGGTGGGAGGTAACTCAAGCAGGTCGTCCGATGGAAACTTGGGATGACTTTAGATAGAGGTTTGAGATGAAATTCCTTTCCCAAGCTGAGAAGAGCATGCAGATGGAGAGGTTCTTAACACTCAAACAAGGAAACCAGATGGTTAAAGAGTATGTGAACAAGTTTAACCAGCTGGCAAATGAACCCCTTCATGGGTTAACAATGTCCCATATCCCAATGGGAGCCACATTTGAAAGACTTGTTGATATGGCCAAGGAAGAGAAAGGGGAAAAGAAGGAGGTTAAAGCTGAGGAAACAACGCAAAATAAGAAGGTGTGGCCCAAGAAGGGCAACAACAACAACAGAAGGAAGGTGGAAAGAATGACAAGACCAAGGATAAGAGGAAATGTCACAGTTGTGGGAAAGAAGGTCACTTGATCAAAGACTGTAAAAGAAGGAAGAAACTTTTCTTTAACTGTGGAGAGGTTGAACACTTTGCTAGGGAGTGCCCGAAGAAAAAGGGATCATAGGGGCAGGGTCAAAGGACAGGAACTTCTGAAGGGCAGGTGCATGCTCTCGCTCTTAGAATTTTTTTTGTGGAAGGGTTAATTTCTCTTTCAAATCATCCTATTAGAACACTTTTTGATTCTGGCGCTTCACATTCATTTATATCTAGTTCTGTGGTTGAACCTCTGCACGTAATTACTAGTATGGTAGTGGATCCAATAGTTGTCTCAATCCCCATTGGTGGTTTGGCTCATTTATCTATTATTTGTTAGGGTTTGAAAATATCTGTGTTAGCCGTCGAGTCTCAGTGCGACGCGAATATGCTCGGGTTTATGGGCTATGAGTTGATTCTAGGAATGGATTGGCTTACCACGTATGGTGTCATTCTGGATTGTGAGAAGAGGGTTATTAGGATCCTGACTTGTCATGGGAAGACCCTCGAGATTTCTTGTGACCCACAAAGATCGGTTATGCTTAGTTTCCTAGAGTCTCTTGATGAATTTATCGATGATCTGCAATCTGTTCCAGTAGTCTGAGATTATGCTGATGTTTTTAATGAGGTACGGGGTTTACCTCTGAGGCGCGAGATCGATTTTCGCATATATCTAGTGGACAATGCAAAGCCAGTTGCATTACCAGTGCGCCATGTGGCTCCAAGGGAAAGGACGGAGCTGAGTAAGCAAGTAGGGGAGCTACTTAAGAAAGGATTTATCAGACGAAGCATATCTGAATGGGGTGCTCCAATTGTATTCACAACTAATGGTTCGTTTTGTTTGTGTGTGGACTATAGAGAATTGAACAAACTCACCATGAATAATAGGAACCCACTTTCGAAGATAGATGACTTGTTTGACTAGCTTGTCGAGGCCTCGGTATTCTCTCAGTTGGACTTGGCCACGGGGTTTCATCAGTTGAGGGTGGCTGAGGACAGTATAGACAAGACTTCTTTTATAACTCTGGATGGTTTCTTCGAATGGATAGTTATGCCTTTTGGGTTGACGAATGCACCCGCCTATTTTGTTGATATGATGAGTAGGGTGTTTCGGAGGTTCTTAAATAAATTTGTCGTAGTTTTTGTTGATGATATTTTGATCTTCTCGAAGAGCGAAGAAGAGCATGCCCAACATTTGAGAGAAGTTTTGAAAACTCTCCGGTACCATCAACTCAAGGCAAACTTCTCCAAATGCCATTTTTGGAGAAAGGAGGTGAGATTCTTTGGGCATGTAGTCTCCAAAGAAGGGATAGCCGGGGATCCCGCGAAAGTAGTTGCGGTGCCAGATTGGGAGATTCCTAAAAATGCAACAGTGGTGAGGAGCTTTCTTGGATTGGCAGGTTATTATAGGAAGTTCATTAAGGACTTCGCAAAGATATCAGCCCCTCTCACCAGGCTGACGAAGAAGAACTTGGCATTTTCATGGGATATAGATTATGAAGTTCTTTCCAATGTTTGAAGAGGGCTCTTACAACAGCCTTAGTCTTGACCTTGCCTGATGGAAGTAAAGTGTTTACCGTTTACACTGATGCATGTGGTACAGGGCTTGGTGCAGTTCTGGTACAAGAAGGGAAAGTAGTGTGCTAAGGGGGTAGACAGTTAAGAGTTCATGATAAGAACTACCCCACCCATAATCTAGAACTAGCTGCCATAGTATTCGCACTAAAGATGTGGCGTCATTATTTACTTGGAGAGAAGTTCGAGTTATACACCGATCATAAATCTCTCAAGTATCTGTTCTCACAGAAGGATCTTAATTTAAGGCAACAAAGGTGGATGGAGTTTTTAGCTTCTTATGATTTTGAAATCGCTTATAGCCCTGACAAGGGTAATGTGGTGGATGACGCACTAAGTAGGCAGAGGACGGCCTTAAATCCTCTACTTGTGGAAAGGAAAAGCTTGGAGTTCATATCAACATTTGACTTTAGACCCTCTATCGAGATTTTGCCTGATTTGTTTGCATCGCTAGAAATACGACCAACTCTTATGGATCAGATAGGAGCTTCGCAGCAAGGTGACCCACAGAGTTTAGACATCATAGATAAGCTCAGAAAAGGGGAGATTTCTAGTCACCTCAATCGATATACCATAGACAAAAAGGGGTGGTTGCGACGAGATGGAAGACATTACGTTCCTCAAACAAGAAGTTTGATAAAAGCAGTCATAGAATAAGCCCACCATTCTAAGATGACTATTCATCCAGGCGGTGATAAGATGTAAGAAGACATAAAGAGGGTTTTCTTTTGGGCTGGGATGAAGAAAGATTGGCTTAATTTGTATCTCAATGTTTAGTTTGCCAGCAAGTTAAAGTTGAGAAAAAGAAGCCCGATGGTTTACTTCATCCTTTGGAAATTCCGCAGTGGAAATGGGAGAGCGTCTCTATGGATTTCATAGATGGTTTGCCTAGATCAAAGAAAGGCAATACCAATATATGGGTTGTGGTAGATAGATTCACTAAGAGTGCTCACTTTATTCCAGTCACAAGTAAGAGGACGACATCATGGTTGACAACAATTTATGTTCGAGATATAGTTCGTCTTCATGGAGTACCTTCCAGCATCATGATCGATAGTGATCCCATCTTCACTAATGAATTTTGGAGGAGCTTGCAAGAAGCATTAGGTACATAGTTGTGCTTCAGCACCGCTGTAACACCCCGTAATTCTGTAACATTAAGTTTCACAAATTAAAGTATAATTAAATTTTAAAGTAAGAATCAAGGGAAACGGGTTGCGCCATTGCGTTCGCCTCGAAATTCTGCTTGGAAACGTGTCCGAGTTGTCGAGAAACGGAGTCCGTATGAGGGAGATATGACCCTCCGAAGTTTCAAGGATTTTCAGAACAGTAAAACATCTTAATATTCGAATTCAAATTCGAATTCAAAACCCAGAACAGGCTGGACAGGAAATTTCCCGCCCAGGACCAGGTTGACCTAGGGGTCGACCATAATGTCGACCTCCCCGGGACAAGGTCGACCATAGTGTCGACCTGGGGGTCGACCTAGTGCTGAAGCCCAGTTTTGAGCCTGGGTTCATTCTGATGTATTTGGTCTCGTTTTCTATCTAGATTCTTTTGTCTAACCCTATATAAAAAGCCTCCTAGCCTCATTCTCTCTGCAACGTTCTATTCTCTCCTTATGCTGCCTCTGGAATAATTGAAATAAATAAATTAAAACAAAACACGAAGACTATTCGTGAAGACTACGGCTAGGAATTGCATTTTGAGATTCAAATAAAGTTAAAGCTTCAAGAAGGGAAGCAAAGGCTAATTCAACGGCTTCGAGCAACGTCGCGCGAATCATAGCAAATCACCTCAGCGTTATTATCCTTTTCTAAAACCGATCAATATAAGTCAGTTACTTTTTAGATTTGAATGTCTAGATCTATTTGTGGCATGAAATTAAATGGATATAAGAATATGCCTGATCCTCTCATTTGAATCTGTGCTTGTATATGCCTTTGGATCTAATTAAGAACTATTGTGATTAATTACCGATGAGACTGTGCCTATGCCTGTGACGTTGAAAACTATTGTTAATGGCCTATGCCTATGACTTTGAACATAAGACTATGCCTATGCCTATGACTGTGAACATAAGACTATGTCTATGCCGATGACTTTGAACATAAGACTATGCCTATGCCGATGACTATGAACATAAGACTATTGCCTACGACCATGATTCATGATTATGAGATTATTTCCTATGATTATGAACATAGGACTATTGTTTATGACCATGACTTTGAAATTATTACAGTTAATTGCTTATGACTATTTAGGGTAATTGCTTAGGACTATTTTGGTTAATTATCCATGACTATTGTGGTTAATCGCCTATGATTCATAACTATGAGATTTCTACCTATGACCATGACTATTGTGGTTAATCGCCCAAGACTATTATGGTTAAGCATAACATTGTAGTTGCAAACCATGTTGTACACCGAACTGGCATTTTGTTTGATCTCATTCCTTGGGTGTGACTTGCTTAGTTTATTCCTATTCGCTATTATGTACACCAAAACCATTGGATCCATTATCCTTGTATTTGGCGCTTTTGCATGCCTATTCTTTTATGTCAATTCTCATGTTTATCCTCTATTCCCTTTTTAGTTTCATTTCATGAGTATTTAGAAAACTTATAAAATCATGGTATACGTATGTTACGAATGCGGGGTTATTTGGGTGTAACATGAAATCTATATTATTTAGCATAATTTAGAGCATGTATTATAACATGACTATTAGATGCAAATTGGGGTAATTTGATGTGAATTATAAAAGATGCAATTTGATATATTGAATCTAGTATTGGCTAGTAACCTAAGCTTTAGGCATAAATTGTAAACTAGAAGTGTAAAATCTAGTTTTGACATGAATTGTAAATGGGAATACTAGATCTAAATTGGCATAGAACCGCAGGTTGGGTTAATCGATAAGTAAATCAAGATTTGGGCCTAGAATATAGGTATGTTAGTGGGCTGAACAAATGAATATGATATAGGCCAAATTCGTTTAAAAGAGTTGTTAGCAATTTACATATAGACAAAAGGGATAAATATGTAAATCTAGGAAAGACGAATATGCCTAACCCGAGGTTAGATTGAGTTACGGTATAAGACTGCCCGGGACCGCCCGGCAAATCCAGCAGCCGTAACAATACCTATCTAATATGGGTGGTTAGAGCATGGAGCCCAAAAAGGACCCGAGGTTAGACTGAGTTGCGGTGTAAATCTGCCCGGAACCGACCGGCACATCCAGTGACCGCAACAATATCTGTCTAATGTGAGTGGTTGGTGCTTTAAATGAATAATTTAAAGCTAAGAAACAGTTAAGCTAGAATGGGAGGGTTAAGTCCATAGGAACACTTAACCAACTTAACATGTTAACAAGACAAGACTTGTAGGGGTTAAATAACCGTTATAACATGTTGACTAGACAAGTGGGTGAGGTTAAGAAAAGGTTTAAACGTTATAACATGTTAACTAGACTAGAAGGTGGGGTTAAGTAAAATACACTTAGCCAATTTAATAAGTTAACTAGACTAGAAGGTGGAGTTAAGTAAACTTAGAACATTTAGCCATTATAGTGTGACAAATGAACAAGGTTAAGTTAGAACATGAAGGGACAATACTTAACCATTAGAACATGTGAATTAAACAGATGTTAGGATTAAGTTAACCAAGGGAACACTTAACCAATACAAGATGAAGGGGTAGGGTTAAGTAATAAGAAATACTTAACCAATATAACTTGATTTGTGGTAGGGTTAAGTTAACATGAACTACTGATAACACTTAACCAATTTATCATGACAAATGAATGGGTTAAGTTAACTTGAATTGACTAATGACACTTAACCAATCCAACTTGACGAGAAAAAGAACTAAGTAGTAAACCATAGTTAAGAGGACTAAGTTGTAAACCTTAGTTAATAAAACGATGATTCAGGGACTAAGTAGTAAACCTTAGTTAAGGGAACTAAGTGGTAAACCTTAGTAGAACACGAGAAGGAGCGAACGTCCATCTGATATTAAAGAAGGCTCCAACAAACTGGGTTACAAATCACGCGGCCTCGAGGGGACATGAGGGTACTCTTGGTATCCCTCTGTGAGGCTGTAGATGATCCGCCTGGCTCACAGAGGTTAAGGTCTGCGTTAGAAGAACCAAGGGTATGCCTTGGTTGTAATATAAGGCAACCTAAAGACTAGGATGGACTAGCGTGATTCAGCGAGACCAGTTAATATCAACTCGTCGTCTACCTTCCATCTTGAGTTAATCGAGATACGTACAGCGGAAAGGCGGAGAACTCCAAAAGATCATATACTTACTATCTAGTTATGGGTGCAGATGGCCATAGGTTAGTGGGGGCATAAAGGGCCTGCGTATAGTTCTCATTTTTCAAGGTGTGCCTTTCATTAGTTGAGGGAGGGGTCAGTTGGGACCATAGCCACTGGAAAAACAAACCTTAGCATATGCATCGGCAGATATCTGAAAGCTCCCGACCGAGTTTCGTGTTTCTTGATTTGCCCTGCCACGAGACTCGGGTCGCACATACGGAGGACATGTGCATCTAAACAACGATAACGATTCGCGACACATACGTGGGAAGAGTCTAGGAACATATACCGCTCTAGGTAGTGTGTCGTAGACCAGGGGGCGTCTTTCGGTTGGTAGCATAATCCCTAGCTAGACCTAGGTCACGTAAACCCTAAAATCCGAGAAACGTTCAATAGGTAGCATAAACCCCAGTAGCCCTGGGTAGCGAAAACCCTGGTTGGATCTAGAATGCGCTCGATAGAAAACCCTAGGTTAGACCTAGGTAATAAATAATAGATGTACACCTAAAACAACCACAATTGCGGGGATTGGGATCACGTATCTGTTCTTATCAGTTTATACAAATTACTAATTAGGTGGTGCAGGGATATAGAAATTAGAATAATAGGGAAATCGCGAAGTAGAGAAAATATGGAAGCATATTTAGTTTATCGGTATATTTAGCTTGTCGTTAGATCCAATTTATCAGTACATTCAGTTTTATCTTGCCTCGGCATAGCTTGCGTTATCTTGTTAACCCTATCATCATGGTGTTGTCTTGTATTCAGTTAAATTCATGTCATGTTGCTTTTACCTGTTCACATGCTGAAAGTTAATGAGCTTACCAGACTTTATGTCTGACTCTGTTTTCTTTCGCTTTCTTGTCTTCCGCCCCCCTCCCAGGTTCGCAAGGAGGGAACATTACTACTTAGTCCAGTTTTCTTTCCAAGCTGAAGATTAGTCGAAGTTTTGCCGAGATTTTCTTTTCCATTGTTATGGCTGGCTCACCCTACATTGGGGAATATAAATGTTATTTTATGCTTCTTTATTCTGTAAGACAGATATTCTGGTATTGGAAAACAATTGTTGTACAAACTATTTTATCAATAAAGTAAAGTCCTATTTTCCGCTGTTTTAGTTTTGTCTATCTTGTAATTTATCTGCATCTTTTACCTTAAATGCTCCACAGAACTTAGTGCATTCCCTTTGTGAGTGACACTAACGGATGTGGGGTGTTACCCGTGGTATCAGAGCTGAAGGTTATCGGATCAGATAAAAGTTTTGAAAAAATATTTTCAACAGTTTTAAAAGAAGCATTTTCAAAAGAAAAGTTCTGTTTTGAAGGCATATTCCCGAAAAGCCGTACGCACTATCTTCTGATCTTCTGTTTGAATTCTTGTCCCTTTCCTTCTTGAGTCTTCGGGGCTCCTGGCTTTCTAGGAGATAACCTCATCGCGGCACGGTTCCGTAGGCTTGATAAGACTACGATACCTATCGAAGGGCAAAGTAGTGCCCGACTCTCATCTATAGCCATGGTAGTTTCACCTGCAACTAGTTTTCTTTCAAGCTTTGGAGGGTTTTCCGTGCGATGGAGGCAGCTTTTGAGAAACTTGTCAATATGATTACACAGGGATGGTAAAGATAAGGATGAGGGAGTTTGGCTAGGGAGCTCAACGCAAGGATGAGAAATTCATGGATATAAAATCGTCTCCTGAAGAAAGAAGGAATTATAAAACCTAAGACGAGAGGAAGTATCTTTTCCATGGTATAATGGGGCATATAATTAAGGACAAGGGCAAAGACAAGGGACATGATTTTCAAAAGGGCGAGTACATGCTTTTCCACAAGAATACCTGAGAGAGAGAGAGATAGTAAAAGTCTCTGTTGGAAAAGTTTAGCTTTTCGTTTTGATCAACCAGTTAGTACTCTTTTGATCCTACGCTTCGCATTTGTTCATATCTACTTCCATAGCTGAGTCTCTGCACCTTAGTACTTGTATAGTAGAAGATCCCATTTTAGTCTCAAATCCAATTGGTGGTTCGACCCGTTTATCTTTGGTTTGTAAGGATTTGAGAATAGCTATAATTAAGTGTTGAGTTTTGCTTATGTTTTTGGTTCCATGGGCTATGAATTGATTCTAGGCATGGGTTGGTTGGCTAGTAATTCTGAAAGGAGGGTAGTTAGACTTTTGACTTGCCTTGGAAATACCCTCGAGATTTCGTGTAAAGAATCAGTTAGGCTTAGCTAGCTGGAATCTCTTAATGCATTTATCGACGATTTGCGATCCGTTAGAGTAGTCCATGAGCTCGAAGATGTTTTTGGTTATGTTAGGGGTTTGTCCCCTAAAGCGCGGGATAACCTTCCGCATGTATCCAATTGACAATGAAAAGCCAGCTATCCGATCAACGACAGTTTTGGAAATGGAGGTCAAGAAGCTTCACAATCGTGAAGATTAATTGGATAAGGTACAGAATAGTGAAGCTCAAGAAGATGCAACTTAGAAGACTGAAGACTAGATACATGCATCATACCCTTTTTCTTAAGGGTACATCCTTGATCTCTTTTTCTAGGAATTTTATGCATACTTTCTAGCTTTTAAGGTATATCCTCTAGGACGTATCATTGATCCTGTAACAACCCGAAAATCTGGGCCAGTTTAAAATTTTTATTTTGGCCATTTTAGCGAATTTTGATTATTTAAAATGAATTATTTTAAATAATATCGACGGGAAATTTATTTTGAATATAATTCGAACGTATATATTATATACGTCGTCGTTAGAATATAAAATATTTATATATAATTATAAATAGAAATGAAAATGGCGCGGTAGTTCGATAATTCGATTTCAAACTTCAATTGAATGTACCGGGTGCAAAACAATCCGGATTTTAGTGAAACCAAAAACATTAGGATCTAATTGATGATATCTTTCCAACGAAGTTAACAAACTGAGATTTCATCTTAGAAATGATAAGATATGTCCAGTTTAAAATTAGAAATAGTCGCTGTGGAATTTATATATATTTTTATTGATATAAGGCCCTTAAAAATAGCAATTTTGCAAACGACCTCGGATTTCGACGAAACCAGTTTTGTTGGGTCCGTGATGTTAAGTTATTGCTAGATTCCAAATTTCATAATTTTTCGAATCAATATGTGAGCGTGGCGAAGGAAAACGCGTTTGACCAGTTTCAGTTGATTTTAATCGACTGGAAATTGGCCATTTTTCCAACGGTCTCAGAATTCGACGAAACTAGTTTTGTTAGGACCGTATCATCAATACGAAGCTAGAAAATATTTTTCGAGAATTTTTAGAGTTAGTATGTGACCCCTGTAATTTGAAATGTACGTTTAAAATTCAATATATTGATTTAAATGTAAATTCAAACGGAAACTGGGTGTAAGGATCAAATCAGCTTGCGATACATGTCCCATTGTGTTCGGAATGGGGGTATAACGTTATGAACGGCAGGCGGTGGGCCTCGTTTAGAGGTCGTACGTAAAAGTCAACTCTTTGCTAAATTAAATAATTAAATAATAAATAAAAAAAATAATAATCATTTCCCTCTCCCTTTTATTCTTCTGCTTGGCCCCCCCCCCCGTTTAAGTTATCAGAAAGCAAAAGAAAAAAAAAACAAAAAAAAAACCTAAATCGATTCGAATCGCGCCGCCCCCACTGACCTCGACGCCGACGAAGAGCCGCCCTCCCCCTCAGGCGAACGCCGCCGAAGACAAGCCATCGCCCCCCTTCCCTCGATCGAAGACCCAAGCGTCTCGAAGCCAGAAGCCGCCCCTCTCGAAACCAGAAGCCATCGCTCCACCCTCCTGCTGCCGACATCGACGCCGCCCCCTGGAAGAAGCCTCCGACGTCTGCGAAACCCCCCCTCTGTAAGTTTGTTTTTATTTTTTTTATTTTTTTATTTTTTATTATTTTATATGAACTGTTTTTATAAAAGAAAGTAAAACTGAAATTTTTAGAAAGAAAAAACTGATTTCTTTTAAAAGAATTTTAAAACCTGATTTTTTTAAGTTATAAAAACTGATTTAAAAAGATTTTAAAAACAGATTTTTATAAAAGATTTTAAAAACTGTTTTTTTAAAAAAGAAACTGAAAACTGAATTCTGAAAAGAAAATAAAAACTGTTTTGAAAAGAAAACAAAAACTGTTTTGAAAAGAAAATAAAAACTGCATTTTTATAAAAGAGCAAAAACTGAATTGATTTTTAAAAGATTAAAAACAGTTGATTTTTAAAAAATGGTTAAAACTGATTTTAATTTTAAGTTTAAGCAAAGGGGTTTAAACTTTAAAAAAAAAAAGATCGGATTTGTAGAGAGTTAAAAATGTGATTTTTATATATTGAACTTCGAGTTAAAAATGTGATATTTATATATTGAACTTCGAGTTAAAAATGTGATTTTTATATATTGAACTTCGAGTTAAAAATGTGATATTTATATATTGAACTTCGAGTTAAAAATGTGATTTTTATATATTGAACTTCGAGTTAAAAATGTGATTTTTATATATTGAACTTCGAGTTAAAAATGTGATTTTTATATATTGAACTTCGAGCTAAAAATTTGATTTTTATATATTGAACTTCGAGTTAAAAATGTGATTTTTATATATTGAACTTCGAGTTAAAAATGTGATTTTTATATATTGAACTTTGAACTAAAAATTTGATTTTTATATATTGAACTTCGAGTTAAAAATGTGATTTTTATATATTGAACTTCGAGTTAAAAATATGATTTTTATATATTGAACTTTGAAATAAAAATTCGATTTTTATATATTGAATGGCGAAGTAAAAATTCGATTTTTATATATATAGTGGCCTTGGGCAACAAAGGTGGCAAAAAGGCGAAACGACGAAGACTTCTGCAATAGAAGTGCTGTGGAGCTTGGATAGCTATAAGTGAGAATTTCTCACCTTTCAATTTCTTTTCTAGTTATATATATATACTAGGATGCAGACGGTGCTTAGTAGCACCCGACACAATCGTCCACAGACCATGGACTTGTTTGTTTGACTGTTTGGTGATTGATTGCGATATTGGTTTGAATGTGGTTTGTGGTGTGAAAAATCGAATCGATAAATTGGTTAGGATTAGACGTGCGCCGTTATAAGGCGAAGGAGTAAGGCTAGGTTAGACTCTTACTCCAAATTTTGTGGTTTGCATAACGAATTGATTTGATTGATGTGTGAATGGCGTGGGCCTTCACTAGACCGGGGATAAGGCTAGGCCTCGTCCCGTTTCTAGTATCGTGCCGTTATGCCGCCGAAATTTTCTAAAATATGTTAGAAAATAAAAATATCATTTTATTGTGTAAATGAATTGAATAGAAATTCATAGGTTAAAATAAAATGTTTTATCGTTAAAAATATAATTTTTAACGTGAATGTGAATAAATGAATAGTTATAAACAAATCGGCCGATTTGTTTGTATATACACTGATTTGACTGATATTGATTGGGTCGATAAATTTCACACATCGCCCAACTGCACAAATAAAATATGCGGTTGATTGTTTGAAACCCCACACGGGTGTTAGGATGAAATTTGAAGTTCACTCATCCTGATTGAATAAATATGTCGATCGATTGATTGACAGGCTGTTATAAGCGTTGAATATCTATATTTGATGCTTATACAGTGTGGTGCACTTTGGTTGATGGTTGATTATTTTTCAATGCTATGATATACATGTGTTGTATGAAAATCCATATAATTTACTTTATATGGTAATTGATTGGGTCTCATTCCAATTTGAAAAATAAAGTATATTATAAAATAAAAGTTCATGTGTTGACAGTACTCATTCATTGAGATTGGTCATGTGTTGAACGAAATATTTTGATAATAACAACTATTTTGAAAAAGAAATATTGGAAATAAAATATTTGAAATAGAAATTTATGAAGCCGTGTTGATTAGATTGACGCCATTTTGACGTGAACGATATTTATATCGATTTTATTCATTTCGAAATGAATTGAATTGAAAACGAATTCAAAATGAATTGAAAACGATTTCGAAATGAATTGAATTGAAAACGAATTCAAAATGAATTGAAAACGATTTCGAAATGAATTGAATTGAAAACGAATTCAAAATGAATTGAAAACGATTTCGAAATGAATTGAATTGAAAACGATTTCGAAATGAATTGAATTGAAAACGATTTCGAAATGAATTGAATTGAAAACGATTTCGAAATGAATTGAATTGAAAACGAATTCAAATTGAATTGAAATTTGAATTGAATAGAAATGAATTTTGAAACGAATTTATAAAGAAGAATTCAATTTTACTTTGAATTGAAATGGAAGTTGAAATAGGTTTTGAAACGATTTTAAAACTATTTATATAATTCGTTTTGAATAGAAATCGACGAAATATATATTATATATATTATATATATAATATAATGGCCTGAATAGAACGCGCCGCGCCGCGGTAGTTCGCGAATTTCGACCATTTATTTCAAACGGACATTGCGGGAGATCCGACCGTCGGATTCTCCTAAAACCGGAACCGTTGGGTTCGTATCGAAAAGAGCTTTCTAACGAATATTAGAAATTTGAAATCTAACGGTTGGATTTGGAATTATGTCCAAATCAAATTCGAAAAAGGTCGCTGTAAGTGCAGTTCGATGGCCGTTGATGGAAATCGACTGTACGGGCCTTGATAAAATTATTAAAAATAGCAATAATTTGTGTAAAATCATAAGAAATGATTTAGAAAGAATTGGGATGAAAAACTCCATATTTGAAAAGATAAAAATGGATTTTTATCGAAATGAACTAGTTTTGAACTAGAAATATAATTCTATTTTTTTTTTTAATAAATAAATTGAATTTAAAAAGGGTTTTAAAAATAACCAAAATTTCCAATGATTGCATTGGAGTGGATTTGAATCGAAATTGTCTTCGGAATATTTCGATGTTGGAATTCGTGATTATACAGGTGTTGTTATGGAAATTTGAAAGATATATATATATTTATATCGTTATTTCCAATACGACATTTGTTAGTCGTAGAATTTGATATTGAATATAAGCCGATATATTTTCTATTCAGAGCCTTGTATTGAATATCGAATGTGATTTGGGTTTGTCGTAAATGGTGTCTTCACTAACACTGTTCTTGAACCCAGTTGAGAAATGATTAAATCTTTTTATTTAGATTTAATGAAGTGTACCAGTTAAATAATATTTAATTGGGATTGAATTGATATTGATTTTTGGGTTTATCGTGAATAGTGTTTTAAATAACACTCGTTCTTTAACCCGATAATTAATGAATGTGATTTTGGGTTTATCGTGAACCGTGTTTTAAATGACACTGATTCTTTAACCCAGTTAACGATTAAAACTAAGTGGAGTTTTAATGAATCTTTAATTAGATTGAAATAATCGAAATGGAGTATCACCAGTTTTGCTCCAGGCGATAGTTAAATCTTTAATTAGATTTGAACGTGAAATGGTAATTGAATTTACCGATAACACTGTGGTGTTAGATATGAAGTATTACCAGTTTTACTTCATGGGATGAATAGGTTGGGATTGGGAAACTAAAACCAATGATTACTTCGGTAAGGTTCGTTAATCTCGACTAGTTGAATCGAAATTCAAAAGAAGATTAAAGAATAAATTCAAGAATTTATCTTTGATAAAATTAATGGGAACCTTTCCCTATGAATGTGAAATTTAGAAACTAACTGTCGGTTAGCTAAGCAGAATGGTTTTCTGGATATTGATCCGATGTTGGTTTCGGCCTTCGGGGTTAATATTTGGGGAATTATTCTCTTGATTAATTTACGGTTAGTGACTAATGAATTGGAATGAGGCGTATGTTGTGTTTGTGTAACACTTTTAGAATATATACGCGAGTTATTCGGAAAGACCGGGTTTATCCCATTCTGAATAACTGATACGACGATAAGTCGAAGATGAAGACGATGGTCGAAGACCGGAGGTCTTCACGTCGTTTGGGTGATAACTGATGATCTTGATTGGGCTGTACACCCAAGAAGATGGAAACAGTTAGTGATCGTCCAGACGTACTTGGAGATCGATGGATATGCGGGGTACTAGGTGCCTCCGGTTTCGTTCAGGCCCAGAACGGACTTGTAAATGGACCGTGTGTCTGACATTGGATTTCATTCTGTGTGACTGATATCGGTTGCATAGAGTGGTTTGCCTGTGTGGCATGCTAAGATGCAAATGATCAAGGCTTCTGTTGAAAAGCAAAGTCTTGTGGTGATGATCAAAGCACGGCCTTTGTGGCGTAGCTTTGTGTAACGTTTACTTCGCGAGTTTCGCACCCGGTATGAACCAAAAACGGGAGAGGACATCAGGGAGGACTTGCGTTTCTTTCTAGCTAGAAGTGGCGTCAGTGGTTTTACACGCCCTGACGAGTTTGACTTATGTGGTTGTTGCGGTTGCGAGGCGCCTCGGTTATATCGGTTTCGGCCGAATGCATTCTGGTCGGCTGACGGACCAGACTTACACCCCATAGGGTGGGGAGACGTATTGTTCAGGCATAATAATCCACTCCGTGTGGACCGGCCCTGACGATCCAAGGGGCAGTTGCGGCTGTTCCTGAGACACGGGCTAGAGCGTCTCGAATCGATTGAGGACTATCTTTTGCCTCGGTTCATAGATGGAAATCCAATTTCCAAATACGTGACTTTGCGGTTTTAGTTGTAATCCTATATATGGCGACATAGTGGGATGGGGCGCTTATGCCGCCTATGATTGATACTTATGATTTGAAGTTGTTTTATACACTATGCACTTATTATAGTATCAAATGATTTGTTTTAAACGTATCAAGCATTCTTTGGCTGTTATAAGGGAAAACCCTATCCTCGACTGCGTTGCATTGTGTGATGGGACCTGGGTCTTATAACAGCTTCATTCTTCTTTATTTAGCATTGCGCTGTTGTTTTATGCACTGGTATTCTTGGGAGGAAACCCGTTCCGTGTTATACGGCGTGGTCCCTTGATTTACCTAATGATTTAAAATAAAGATTAATAACTGTTTTAGTTCTCACACCAGTCACATGACTGACCTGGAGTTTATTGTTTTAACCTAAACTCTGGGTGCCCTTATTTTCGACACGGGCAGCTAGTAGTTTTGGTTTTGCAGATTTATATTCACAGGATCCTGGTTTACAGCTAGAACGATATCCGGAAAGCTTTGTATCCGTATATCTCTTCTAGTTGTGCTTTGTATTATTTTCCGCTGCTATGTATTTAAATGTAACTTAAATCTCTGATATTTCTGTGCAATATTTATTCATTTATACTCTGTATATTCTTGTAATCTGATGCATTGTTGTAATATACAATGAAATGTTCTTCTGTATGCGTTCTGTTTTGTCGTGTTCTCAAACGATAGGGCGTTTCGAACGGTCTGGGTCGGTTTAGCGACTGGTTCGGACCGAGCGAAATTCCTTGCCGTCACAGATCCTTAGGTAAAAGCCAATGGATGTAAACATGTATTTGAAACATGTTATGGTTGATGGTTGCAAATGGTTGCTCGTGGATGCATATACACACCATAGGGGCTAGAACGACTCAGTCACTTTCATATTGCATTCGCATATATGTATTTTCTTAACGGATTTAACTGGATATGTTATCATATGGATGTTGCATATGGATGAATGGCTATGCACACATGTAGTATTTACATAACTAGGGATGCTTGCATACAAGATTGGACGCATGGCATTGACATAATTCGCATTAAGGAGGTCAACTGAATCAGTATACCGCCTGATTATGCATTAGATAAAGACATATACACACACTATGCATATGAACATGAAAGCATTAGAAATATTTTTAAGGACAATGAATGCCTATGATTGAATGGTTGAGTAGATGGGTGATTGGATGGTAGGACACATTCTTCCTATCTTGAAGATTTCGGGGACAAAATCCTTTTAAGAGGGGGAGAATGTAACACCCCGTAATTCTGTAACATTAAGTTTCACAAATTAAATTATAATTAAATTTTAAAATAAGAATCAAGGGAAACGGGTTGTGCCATTGCGTTCGTCTCGAAATTCTGGTTGGAAACAAGTTCGAGTTTTCGAGAAAGGAGTCATATGAGGGAGATATGACCCTCTGAAGTTTCAAGAATTTTCAGAACAGAAAAACAGCTTGAAATTCGAATTCGAATTTGAATTCAAAACCCAGGACAGGCTGGGCGGGATATTTCCCGCCCAGGACCTGGTCGACCTAGGGGTCGACCATAGTGTCGACCTCCCAGGGACCAGGTCGACCATAGTGTCGACCTGGGGGTCGACCTGGTGCTGAAGCCTAGTTTTGAGCCTGGGTTCATTCTGATGTATCTGGTCTCGTTTTCTGTCTAGATTCGTTCGTCTAACCCTATATAAACAGCCTCCTAGCCTCATTCTCTTTACATCATTTTATTCTCTACTTATGCTGCCTCTGGAATAATTGAAATAAATAAATTAAAACAAAACACGAAGACTGTTCTTGAAGACTCTGGCTAGGAATTGCATATTGGAGATTCAAATAAAGTTAAAGCTTCAAAAAGGGAAGCAAAGGCTAATTCAACGGCTTCGAGAAACGTCGCGCGAATCATAGCAAATCACCTCAGCGTTATTTTCCTTTTCTAAAACCGATCAATGTAAGTCAGTTATTTTTTAGATTTGAACGTCTAGATCTATTTGTGGCATGAAATTAAATGAATATAAGAATATGCCTGATCCTCTCATTTGAATCTGTGCTTGTATATGCCTTTGGATCTACTTAAGAACTATTGGGATTAATTACCGATGAGACTGTGCCTATGCCTGTGACGTTGAAAACTATTGTTAATGGCCTATGCCTATGACTGTGAACATAAGACTATGCCTATGCCTATGATTGTGAACATAAGACTCTGCCTATGCCGATGACTGTGAACATAAGACTATGCCTATGCCGATGATTATGAACATAAGACTATTGCCTACGACCATGATTCATGATTATGAGATTATTGCCTATGATTATGAACATAGGACTATTGTCTATGACCATGACTTTGAAATTATTACAGTTAATTGCCTATGACTATTTAGGGTAATTGCCTAGGACTATTTTGGTTAATTATCCATGACTATTGTGGTTAATCGCCTATGATTCATAACTATGAGATTTCTACCTATGACCATGACTATGACTATTGTGGTTAATCGCCCAAGACTATTATGGTTTACTATTTATGCCCATAACATTGTAGTTACAAACCATGTTGTACACCGAACTGGCATTTTGTTGGATCTCATACCTAGGGTGTGACTTGCTTAGTTTATTCCTATTCGCTATTATGTACACCAAAACCATTGGATCCATTATCCTTGTATTTGGCTCGCTTTTGCATGCCTATTCTTTTATGCCAATTCTCATGTTTATCCTCTATTCCCTTTTTAGTTTCATTTCATAAGTATTTAGAAAGCTTGTGAAATCATGGTATACATACGTTACGAATGCGGGGTTATTTGGGTGTAACATGAAATCTATGTTATTTGGCATAATTTAGAGCATGTATTATAACATGACTATTAGATGCAAATTGGGGTAATTTGATGTGAATTATAGAAGATGAAATTTGATATATTGAATCTAGTATTGGCTAGTAACCTAAGCTTTAGGCATAAATTGTAAACTAGAAGTGTAAAATCTAGTTTTGACATGAACTGTAAATGGGAATACTAGATCTAAATTGGCATAGAACTGCAGGTTGGGTTAACGATAAGTAAATCAAGATTTGGGCCGAGAATATAGGTATGTTAGTGGGCTGAACAAATGAATATGATATAGGCCAAATTCATTTAAAAGAGTTGTTAGCAATTTACATATAGACAAAAAGGATAAATATGTAAATCTAGGAAAGACGAATATGCGTAACCCGAGGTTAGATTGAGTTACGGTATAAGACTGCCCGGAACCGCCCGGCAAATCCAGCAACCATAACAATACCTATCTAATGTGGTTGGTTAGAGAATGAAGCCCAAAAAGGACCCGAGGTTAGATTGAGTTGCGGTGTAAATCTGCCCGGAACCGACCGGCACATCCAGTGAACGCAACAATATCTGTCTAATGTGAGTGGTTGGTGCTTTAAATGAATAATTTAAAGGTAAGAAACAGTTAAGATAGAATGGGAGGGTTAAATCCATAGGAACACTTAACCAACTTAACATGTTAACAAGACAAGACTTGTAGGGGTTAAATAAATGTTATAACATGTTTACAAGACAAGTGGGTGAGGTTAAGAAAAGGTTTAACCGTTATAACATGTTAACTAGACTAGAAGGTGGGGTTAAGTAAAATACACTTAGCCAATTTAACATGTTAACTAGACTAGAAGGTGGAGTTAGGTAAACTTAGAACATTAGCCATCATAGTGTGACAAATGAACAAGGTTATGTTAAAATATGAAGGGACAATACTTAACCATAGAACATGTGAATTAAACAGATGTTAGGATTAAGTTAACTAAGGGAACACTTAACCAATACAAGATGAAGGGGTAGGGTTACGAAGCATGCAGCTTCGAGGGGACGTGAGGGTACTCTTGGTATCCCTCTGTGAGGCTGTAGATGATCTGCTTGGGCTCATAGAGGTTAAGGTCTGCGTTAGAAGAACCAAGGGTATGCCTTGGTTGTAATATAAGGCAACCTAAAGACTAGGATGGACCAGCGTGATTCGGCGAGACCGGTAGCCCTGTGATAGCAACTCGTCGTCTACCTACCATCTTGAGTCAGTCGAGATACGTACAGCGGAAAGGCGGAGAACTCCAAAGACCATATACTTGCTATCTAGTTATGGGTGCGGATAGCCATAGGTTAGTGAGGGCATAAAGGGCCTACGTATAGTTCTCATTTTTCAAGGTGTTCCTTTCATTAGTTGAGGGAGGGGTCAGGTGGGACCATAGCCACTAGAAAAATAGACCTTAGCATCTGCATTGGCAGATATCTGAAAGCTCCCGACCGAGTTTCGTGTTTCTTGATTTGCCCTGCCACGAGACTCGGGTCGCACATACGGATGACATGTGCATCTAAACAACGATAACGATTCGCGACACATACGTGGGAAGAGTCTAGGAACATATATCGCTCTAGGTAGTGTGTCCTAGACCAGGGGGCATCATTAGGTAGGTAGCATAATCCCTAGCCGGACCTAGGTCGCGTAAACCCTAAAATCCAAGAAACGTTCAATAGGTAGCATAAACCCTAGTAGCCCTAGGTAGCGAAAACCCTGGTTGGATCTAGAATGCGCTCGATAGAAAACCCTAGGTTAGACCTAGGTAATAAATAATAGATGTACACCTGAAACAACCACAATTGCGGGGATTGGGATCACGTATCTGTTCTTATCAGTTTATACAGATTACTAGTTAGGTGGTGCAGGGATATAGAAATTAGGATAATAGGGAAATCGCGAAGTAGAGAAAATATGGAAGCATATTCAGTTTATCAGTATATTCAGCTTGTCGTTAGATCCAATTTATCAGTACATTCAGTTTTATCTTGCCTCGGCATAGCTTGCGTTATCTTGTTAACCCTATCATCATGGTGTTGCCTTGTATTCAGTTAAATTCACGTCATGTTGCTTTTACCTGTTCACATGCTGAAAGTTACTGAGCTTACCAAACTTTATGTCTGACTCTGTTTTCTTTCGCTTTCTTGTCTTCCGTCCTCCCCCCCTAAGGTTCGTAGGGAGGGAATATTACTACTTTGTCTAGTTTTCTTTCCAAGCTGAAGATTAGTCGAAGTTTTGCTAGGATTCTCTATTCCATTGCTATGGCTGGCTCACGCTACATTGGGGAATTTATATGTTATTTTATGCTTCTTTATTTTGTAAGACATATATTCTGGTATTGAAAAACAATTGTTGTACAAACTATTTTATCAATAAAGTAAAGTCTATTTTCCGTTGTTTTAATTTTGTCTGTCTTGTAATTTATCTGCATCTTTTACCTTAAATGCTCCACAGAACTTAGTGCATTCCCTTTGTGAGTGATACTAACGGATGTGGGCTGTTACAATCGCTTATCATCCTCATACCAATGGGAAGACGGAGAGGATGAATAGAATTCTTGAAGATCTTTTAAGGCTGTGTATCCTAGACTTCAGAGGGACTTGGGAAGAGCTTCTTTCTTTAGTAGAGTTTGCCTATAACAACTGTTATCAAGCCAACATCGGCATGGCACCCTTTGAAGCATTGTACGGATGACCCTGTAAATCACCAATTTGTTGGTGGAATCTACAAAAAGTTTGTTACTTGGACCAGATATGGTTAGAGAAACATCCGAGAAGATTGACATTATTTGACGACGGATGAAGCTAGCCTAAGATAGGCAGAAATCCTACGTAGACAATGTTGTATATAACGTAGTTGTATACATAATTATATGATTTTTGTTTGATTATAACAACCAAATATATTTTATTTTAAATGTATTCGTTACCGTACTGTTTCATATATACATCACCGACAGGAATATAATAATTACATTTAAATTAAATACGACTGTACAGAAATTCAAATATTAACAGTATTTTATTTAGATAGAATATTTTATTTCAAACATTCAAACAGTACAACTTTTAACTCCACTATTCGAATACATCACTGTTATTCAATTTCATATATACATAAAATTCACTTTGACACTTCACTGACATACACACACACACTGTTTTTTCTCGTCTTCAATCTTCTGTCTTCACAACATCCTCACTGTCAGTCCAGTTATCATCTGCTTACCTGTCACATGAAAAACACACACTGCAATAGAATTAAACTGAATATATGCAAATATAAATTTATTTTTAAATTTTATTTGCCTCAGAATTTCGGTGTGTTTCTCATCATTTTTCATGACTTGATCTGATTCATCTGTGTCTAGAAAGCTTGTGATATTCACAGTGAAACTGTAGATACCACAAGGTAGACAGTTTGCATATGTACAGGGACAGGAAATTTTTTGATCAACTGCAAATACACATGTGTATAAATATACACGTGTGCACTGCCTCGCCAATCAGCGAGCAACTAAGGAGCAACCACATGGACCATCTCGACTCAGTGCTATATATCATGGTCAGTGCAACAGTTCAGCCCAAACAATTTGCAAG
The DNA here is from genome assembly GCA_030737875.1 of Allium sativum. NCBI lineage: Eukaryota > Viridiplantae > Streptophyta > Magnoliopsida > Asparagales > Amaryllidaceae > Allium > Allium sativum. The sequence continues at coordinate 119,535,662 of CM060913.1, read as the reverse complement.
GTAGCAAACATTCAAAGAGAAGTGTCAATACATGGTGCAACTATACATGAATGGCAAACAAGCTTTTTCGGGACAAGTATAACAACATGGTCAATGCACTTGTGAAGGCATGTTCAAATCCAAATATAAAAGCAGCAATGTGCATAGATCAAAACAAGGACTGACCGACTCAAGCATCAGCACAAAACAGTGAATGACAACAAAATCAAGTGGAACACAACAATGAAGCTGGCAAATATGATCGAGTCTCACACATGCTATTTGCACATGGAGTATGTACAAAGCCAGGTATATCGAGGCAGGTTCAAAGCAAATGGACAAGTTAAAGTGTGAAATTCAAAGCATAAGTGAGAGCACCAATACAGGAGCCAAGGTGTAAGAAACACCCACACAACAGCAAGTTCAACTTTATCAAGAGATGCAACATAATGTACACAGGGTAGAACAAATGCAAACATAATCAAGCCAGCATGGTTCAGCAAGTTCATGATTCACACTGTCAACATAGATGCCAACTACACAAGTCAAAAGTTTGGACAAAGTAAACAACGCATGTACAAGTCCATTTACTTGTACAAGGAAATTTGGCAAAAATTTCAAAGCAGCATGAAACATGTGGTAGATTCAGTTTCAATATGGTGCAGAGAAAAACAAACAAAGTTTCCGTAAAATTGTTCGAAAGCATGTGCATGATGCAGCACATCATAAGTGCTCATATACAAAGCTCAGGTCGATGATATGTAGCAAAAGAGTAAAGCAGAGCATTCAAGTGAAAACAAAACATCTTAGGCAAATATTAAATTCAACACCATTAGGAAAAACCTTAGCAAAGATTCAAATCAGCCTTATTGAAAGCAATCTATTTTAGCATATGTATTTTTCTTGTCTTTCATTGATCATGCAAGGGATCAAATCAGTGCAAAGAAATTACATATGAGATCAATCAAGAAATGATTTTTGCTACTACTAAATGGAAACAGAATTCACTATTTTTTATTTTATTTTTTTTAGCAAAAACTAATTTTACTGTTTCTAGAAATGGGATAAATCAGGAAACATTTTTGCATGAAAATTAAATTCGGCAAGTCATAATTTTTTGGACATTCACAAGATTTTTTTTAGCAAGAAATTCATTTTGACAAATCAGTGCTCACAGTTTTTGGCAAGAAAATCAATCACATATGAACAAAGCAAGGGAACATATCTATCTAGATTTCAATGCATTCATTTTGGCAAGAGAATCCACGGCAACAAGCTACAAAAGGGGGCAGTTATCTTTTTTCCAGATTTGACTTATCCATACAAAGCCAAGGGGTTTAAATTTAAAGAGAAAAATCAGTTTTGGCAAGTATCAATTTGTTTCTAGAAAATCATTATTTTGGAGTTTAGAAATGAAATGGCACAAATCATTTTTGGACAAATAAATCTCTTTCGACAGGAATGTATTTATCACACAAGCAAATTCAAATGCCGAGGAATATTTTTTAAACATGGCAATACAAATTCAATCACGCAAGAGGATAACAAAGAAAAAGTGGAAACTGGATGAAATCAGCCAAGTTATAAATTGCATGAAATAAGAGAGAATTAGGATTTTCTATAATCCTATTTAACACCTTTCATCACTGGCTTTTAGAAGCATTGAAAATCCAACATAATCACCAAAAAGAAAAACAGAGAAATCAAATCAATTTTTACTCACAGATTTTCGATCGAGAGCTAGAGAGGGAAATTCTATTATCCTATTTAACACCTTTCATCACTGGCTTTTAGAAGCATCGAAAATCCAACATAATCACCAAAAAGAAAAACAAAGAAATCAAATCAATTTTTACTTACAGATTTTCGATCGAGAGCTAGAGAGGGATTTTAGAAGCATCGAAAATCCAACATAATTACCAAAAAGAAAAACAGAGAAATCAAATCAATTTTTACTCACAGATTTTCGATCGAGAGCTAGAGAGGGAAATTCCAAATCGAAGCATCAGTGAACAACACCACTTGAAGCTCATCCGAGATTACATCTTCTTAGCAATTCAATCAACCATGATTCGATTTGGGATTCAATCAGAAAAACCAAAATTTCTTTTTCCAGCCACCATTTTCTATTCTCATGAGAAAAAGCAAAGTGATCGGGAAGGTAAACAAAGGGTGAAACTAATTGAAGTGAGACGGCCTAGTTTTGAAAGGGGCTTGAGTTTTTATTTTTTATATAAAAGGGGGTTTTCTTTTGTTTTGCTTTAGATTGTTTTTATTTGTATTTGAGTTGTAAAACGATTCTAACAGTTTCTAGAGTCTGTAAAATTCTAGGGAAATCCAATTAGGGTGTTAACTGGCAGTTTATTAGAGTCTGTAAAACTAGGGGAGATCTGATCTAGGGGATTAGATTAGTCTAGGGTTTTGAGCATTGTACTATAACAAGAGTGAGGGTTTCGCAAGTGTACATGATCTTGTATGCGGGATCTGTTCTTTTATCTAGTAGAAACCTCAGGAATGCAGCATTAGGAAGGATTTTGCCGAAGCTGGGTATATCTTGTGTCATTTACTTTCTGCATTTCTATTTCTGCTATATTCTGTTATCTGTGAATATTTTAATATCCCATAACATTTAAACTATGTGATAATTTATAATAAACCCTATTCACCCCTCTCTAGGGTTAATCTAGATCCACCAAGTGGTATCAGAGCAGGTATTTCCTTTAACTCTAGAGTCATGGGTGACCCTAGTTGTCAGTCCATCGAGAGTCAGTCAGGTAATATTCCACCTATTTTCAATAGAACAGATTTTTTAAATTGGAAATTAAAAATGAAAATTTATTTAAAATCTGTTCATATTAAATATTGGAATATTATTATTAATGGAGGAGATCTATCAGATAAAAAGTGTAAAGCTATCAATACTCGTGCTATCAGCATTATTTTTTCTTGCCTTAGTATTGATCAATTTAAACTTGTCTCTTGTTGTTTAACTGGGCAGGAAATATGGAGAACTCTCGATGCAAAGGTGGACGAAACGATAAAAATTGCTCAAAACCCCACAAGGACAACTCAAGTTCAGAATGTGCTTGACTGGATTTACCAAGAATGAATCAGACGATGGAGACTCAACAGATGATGAGACAGGAGGTTATTCATATTAAGATTTAATTCATTTTTGTACTGAATTAACAAAAGCTGTTGATAGTCTCAAATCTAAAAATAAATCTTTGAAATCTAAAAAACTTGAGTTGATTACCAAAAATAACATTTTGGAATTAAAACTTGAAAATGTCAGAAATTGAGAAGACTCCGAACACAAAAATTGTTTCAAATTCAAAGCTGATTTAGTTCATCAAAATGAAGATCTCAAAAGAGTTGAAAATGAAATCATGATTTTAAAAGAAAACGAGAATGAAGTAATTTGTAAAAACAATTTTTTGCAAAAGGAATTGGATAATTTCAAGATGTTTGAAAATTCCAAACTTGAAATTTTTGACAAAGAAAATTTGTCGAAAACCGAGTCTATTATGAATAAGCTAGAAATTGAAATTGAAAAACTCAAGAAATTTGAATCTGAAAGTCAATTTTTTTTTGAATTTGAAATCAATGAGTCTCAAACAAAAATTAAATTGCTTAATGATGAAAATTTGGTTTTGAAATCTGATTTTGAAAGGTGCAAGATCACTGAAAATCATTGTTCATATTTAATGAAAGAAAACGGTGATCTTAAAACTGAAATTCAACAACTTGGAAATTTTTTGAGCAAATTTTCTGATGGAGAAAATTCTTTAAATATGTTGTTGAAAAACCAATTTTCTTCTAAAAATAAGCATGGTCTTGGTTTTGAGAAAAATGATGTTTTTGGAAAACAAAATTCAAATGATTTGAGAAATCCCTCAAACTGCTTTTGAAAGAACTGGTTTGAAAATTTGAACTTTGAATATTTCAAAGGATTTTTGAATAAAAATCGTGATGAGAAATCGTTTTATAATAATCCATCTAAACTATTCTGGATCCCAAAAAGAAATAAAACAAACTTCGTTAAATTCAAACAGTTTTTGGTTCCAAATGGTACAAAGGTAAATTCAGATGGATTGTTATACAAACAGATCTGGGTACCAAAACATGTGAATGAAACTGTGAGTGGTTTTACTAATTTTGTTAGACCACTCGAATCCCTAAATTGTTAGGTACCGAAGGAGGCTGAGGAACTGCATTGCAAAAGAAAAACTGGATTCAAACTGCTTCATATCACTGAATCATTCATAGTTCCTTAGTCACATCTGCTGAGTCAGAGATTTATTTGTTTACATCGATTTCAGGTATGATCTCTGAACTCATCTTTCTAAATATTCATTGTTTTCATTTTCTTTGTTTATTCCTTCTTCTACCCCTTCTTTTGTCTGTTTTGACACTTCCATATTATTTTCTTTTATTCTGGGCTTCCTTAAACTTCCAATTGTAGAATTCATATTTTCTGGAAATTCACTTCATTTGTATAAAACTCTAAGGTTTTAATCATTTCCAGATCTTGAATTTAAACTTGTAAATATCAGCAATTGTTTTGAGGTTTATTTTTTGTTTTATGAACTCATTACAGTGTTGATGTCTTCTTGTCATATCTTGAACACTATTGATTTGAATTCTAAATTTTTGAAAATCTAAAAGTTTAATGGAGTTTCTCTCACTTCTGCTGTTTTGAGTTTCTTCTAACTCAGTTTAGAAAAGCTTGAAATATTATACTCATTACAACACACTGTTATTTATCAGTTGTGATAATTTCATTAATTTTCAGATTGGCTTGGAAATTTTGAATTGTCTAGAATTAGTGATACATCTTGAAATTTATCTTTATTCATGATCATTATTGTTGAAGCTTGTTTGTTTGATATCATCTGAAATTCTTGATATTTTGAATATCACACACCTCTTAAAATTTGAATTTATCAGTCTTCTGTGACTGATTCATTATATCTCAAAACTTGACACTGGTTCAAGTGATTTCAAATAAATTATTTTTATATTTTCTGGATCATGAATATCTCTCAAGTTTGATGTAAATGATCTGAAATTATTCTTGGCTTGTCAGAAATAATTTGGAAAATTCCTTTGAAAATCCAGTCTTGAAATTTACTCTTATTTCATGATTATTTGATTTAAATATTTGTTTGTTTAAAATCATTTGAAATTATTGATTTATTGAATCTCACACATATCTTGAATCTGAAATTAATAATCTGGTGTGATTGATTCATTGAATCTAGAGTTTTTCATATTCCTCAAATGATTTCAAATAAACGGTATTTTTAATCTTGGATCATGAATCATCTTTACATGACCATCGTACGTTGACAAGTCTGCTATGCTGTTGGTTTCTGTGCTACTCAGATATTGTTTTTGAAAAATGTTTTCAAAAATCTGCTTGGTTTTGACTACTACTATGATAAATGAAATTAATTTGTTTGTCTTGTTTGCTTGGGCCTTGTGATTTATTCTTTTGTCTGTGGTATCCTTGTTTGTCTCCAGTGTCTTGTTACAATCCTCATTAATAGGGACATCAAGTGGTATCAATTTAGAAGTGTTGAATTATTTTTTAGCTGTATATATTTTTAATCTCTCGTTGCTTTTTATAGATCTTTTCATATTCCTCTTGTAATTGATTTTCAATTTTAAAATTATTTATTGATTATTCATTTAGAAATTGAAATCTATATCCAAATCGAACTGTATTTATAATTCATCAAAAATATTAATAGATTTTGAAATTGTGATGAATTGTGACTGCAGTATATTTCACAATAAGAGGAGATTTTATTTAGATTTTCATGATGTTGAACATATATTATAATATCTTTGAATTGTCAATTATTTCATGACCATCTTCTTTATCTACCATTATTCTGCCATCCATCATGTTTTTTTATATTAATATGGAGAGTTTAATATATTTTTTTTAAAAAAACGTTCTTTTTGTATAAACAGTGGAAATATTTGTGATAGAAATTGGACTATGTCATTATTCAGAATTAGTGATAATTGAAAATTTTCAATGATCCCAGTACAGTCGAGCATATTTCATAATACAATTAATTTAGAAATTTGTTTCACAGTCCATTTCTGCACCTACCACATTTCTATTATTTATATTGATTTTATATATCGAGGAGTTTTTTTCTTTTGAAGCTGAAAACAATAAATATATAATTAATATGTAAGTGTGTCTCTAACCTCATTTAAAAATCCAAGCTCTGGTCATGCATGGTTAAGAGACAACTTATAATTTAAGCTGCGACTGACCTCATTTAAAAATCCAAGCTCTTGTTATGCGTGGTCAGTGTGCTCTTAAATAAAAATAAAAGAAAAAGAAAAGGAAATTAAATAAATAAATTTTTATATGAACTCCTCTTTAGTGTATAAAAACCTGTCTATCAATCCATTTTCTAATTTGTGAAATGTGTTTATATTTTATAAAGTATTATGATTTGTTGATTGATAGGTATTGGGATTTGAGATTATATGATTGCGTCACTTAAGTTGAAATTATAATTATAGTCCAAATCCATCACTGTTTTGTGGTTCAATTTTCAAAATTCTCTTGAAAATAATTGGAAATCATTTTTGAACTCTCACCAGTTTTATAAATTTCATCGTAAATCCGTCATTCTCTAAAATGTGAAATATGCCACCTGTTCTCAGAATATTATGATTTTATTTGACTGATTGAGATTTATGATGATCGTTCTTCCTCTTATGCTGAAATTATATTTTTTTGTCTTTTTTCATATATATTTTAAATTCTGTATCCTTTTGATGGTAACAAAAGGGGGAGAATGGATTGAGATTTTGATTTATGAGTGAATATTTTATAAATATTTTAATTTTGAAAATTCATTCAATTTACATTCTTTCGCTCAGGCACAGTTATAGGGGGAGTTTCTATTATAGGGAGAGCTTTCAAATAGGGGGAGTTTCTATTGTAGGGGGAGCATTCAAATAGGGGAAGTTCAGTTCTTCACTGTCAAACACATTTATTATGCTCAAAATTTATTTATTTGTTTATCATCATCAAAAGGGGGAGATTGTTGTATATAACGCAATTGTACACACAATTATATGATTTTTATTTGATGATGACAACCAAATATATTTTATTTTAAATGTGGTTGTTACTGTACTGTTTCATATATACATCACAGACAGGAATATAATATTTATATTTATATACAGAAATTCAAATATTCATAGTATTTTATTTAGATAGAATATTTTATTTCAAACATTCAAACAGTACAACTTTTAACTCCACTATTCGAATACATCACTATTATACAATTTCATATGTACATAGAATTCACTTTGACACTTCACTGACATATACACACACTGTTTTTTCTTTTCTTCAATCTTCTGTCTTCACAGCATCCTCACTGTCAGTCCAGTCCTCGTCTACTTAGCTGTCACATGAAAAACACACACAGTACACTGCAATAGAAATAAAACTGAATATATGCAAATATAAATTTATTTTTAAATTTTGTTTGCCTCAAAATTTCGGTCTGTTTCTCATCTTTTTTCATGACTTGATCTGATTCATCTGTGTCTAGGCAGCTTGTGATATTCACATTGAAACACTGTAAATACCACAAGGCAAACAGTTTGTATATGTATAGGGACAGAATTTTTTTTGATCGACTGCAAATACGCACGTGTATAAATATACACGTGTGCACTGCCTCGCCAATCAGCGAGCAACTGAGGAGCAGCCACGTGGACCAACTCGACTGAGTGCAACATATCATGGTCAGTGCAGCAATTCAGCCCAAACAATTTGCAAGGCAGCAAACATTCAAAGAGAAGTGTCAATACATGGTGCAACTATGCATGAATGGAAAACAAGCATTTTTAGGACAAGTATAACAACAAGGTCAACAGAGAGTGTGTATGCACTTGTGAAGGCATGTTCAAATCCAAATATAAAAGCAGCAATATACATAGATCAAAACAAGGACTGACTGACTCAAGCATCAACACAGAACAGTGAATGGCAACAAAATCAAGTGGAACACAACAGTGAAGATGGCAAATATGGTCGAGTCTCACACATGCTATTTGCACATGGAGTATGTACAAAGATAGGTATACATGGTCGAGGCAGGTTCAAAGAAAATGGACAAGTTAAAGTCTGAAATTCAAAGCATAAGTGAGAGCACCAATACAGGAGCTAAGGTGTAAGAAACACTCACACAACAGCAAGTTCAACTTTATCAAGAGATGCAACATAATGTACACAGGGTGGAATAAATGCAAACATGATCAAGCCAGCATGGTTCAGCAAGTTCACGATTCACACTGTCAACATAGATGCCAACTACACAATCAAAAGTTTGGACAAAGTAAACAATGCATGTACAAGTCCATTTACTTGTACAAGGAAATTTGGAAAAAAATTCAAACCAGCATGAAACATGTGGTAGTTCAGTTTCAATATGGTGCAAAGAAAAACAAACAAAGTTGCTGTAAAATTGTACGAAAGCATGTGCATGGTGCAACACATCATAAGTGCTCATATACAAAGCTCAGGTCGATGATATGTAGCAAAAGAGTAAAGCAGAGCATTCAAGTGAAAAGCAAACATCTTAGGCAAATATTAAATTCAACACCATTGGGAAAAACCTTAGCAAAGATGCAAATCAGCCTTATTGAAAGCAATCAAGCAATCTATTTTAGCATGTGTACTTTTCTAGTCTTTCATTGATCATGCAAGGGATCAAATCAGTGCAAAGAAATCAAATATGAGATCAATACGGAAATGATTTTTTGCAACTACTAAATGGAAACATAATTCACTGTTTATTTTATTTTATTTTATTTTATTTTGGCAAAAACTAATTTTACTGTTTCTAGAAATGGGATAAATCAGGAAACATTTTTGCATGAAAATTAAATTCGGCAATTCATAATTTTTTGGACATTCACAAGAATTTTTTTTGGCAAGAAATTCTTTTTGACAAATCAGTGCTCACAGTTTTTGGCAAGAAAATCAGTCACATATGAACAAAGCAAGGGAACATATCAATCCAAATTTTAATGCATTCATTTTGGCAAGAGAATCCATGGCAACAAGCTACAAAAGGGGGCAATTATCTTTTTTCCAGATTTGACTTATTCATGCAAAGCCAAGGGGTTCAAATTTAAAGAGAAAAATCCGTATTGGTAAGTATCAATTTGTTTCTAGAAAATCACTATTTTGGATTTCAGAAATGAAATGGCACAAATCATTTTTGGACAAATAAATCTCTTTCGACAGGAATGTATTTATCCCACAAGCAAATTCAAATGCCGAGGAATATTTTTTAAACATGGCAATACGAATTCAATCACGCAAAAGGATAGCCAAGCAAAAGTGGAAACTGGACGAAATCAGCCATGTCATCAATTGTGTGAAATCAGAAAGAATTAGGATTTTCTATAATCCTATTTAACACCTTTCATCACTAGCTTTTAGAAGCATCAAAAATCCAACATAATCACCAAAAAGAAAAACAGAGAAATCAAATCAACTTTTACTCACATATTTTCGATCAAGGGCCAGAAAGGGAAATTCCAGATAGAAGCATCAGTGAACAACACCACTTGAAGCTCATCTGAGATTACAACTTCTCAGCAATTCAATCAACCAAGATTCAATTTGGGATTCAATCAGAAAAACCATAATTTCTTTTTCTAGTCGCCATTTTCTATTCCCACGAGAAAAATCAAAGTGATCGGGAAAGTAAACAAAGGGTGAAACCAATTGAAGTCGGACGACCTAGTTTTGAAAGGGGCCTGAGTTTTTATTTTTAATATAAAAGGTTTTTTTATTTTGTTTTGCTTTTAATTGTTTTTATTTGTATTTGAGTTGTAAAACAATTCGAATAGATTCTAGAGTCTGTAAAATTCTAAGGGAATCCAGTTAGGGTGTTAACTGGCAGTTTACTAGAGTATGTAAAACTAGGGGAAATCTAATCCTAGGGGATTAGATCAGTCTAGGGTTTTTAGCATAGGACTAGAATAGGAGTGAGGGGTTCGCGAGTGTACATGGTCTTGTATGCGGGATCTGTTCCTTTATCTAGCAGACACCTTAGGAATGCAGCAGTAGGCAGGATTTTGTCGAAGCTGGGTATATCTTGTGTCATTTACTTTCTGCATTTCTATTTCTGCTATATTCTGTGATCTGTGAATATTTTAATATCCCGTAATATTTAAACTCTATGATAATTTATAATAAACCCTATTCACCCACCCTCTAGGGTTAATTTAGATCCAACAGACAAGACAAGGGCTGACATTGAATTTGAAGTGGGATACTTAGTTTTTATTAAAGTGTCACCTCTGAGGAATGTGGTTCGCTTTGGATCTGTAGGGAAGTTGGCTCCCAAATTTATGGGACCATTTCCCATAACCGAAAGGATTGGCAAAATGGCCTATAAAGTAAAGCTCCCAAAAAACATTCTGGCATTCATGATGTTTTCCATGTTTTTCATATGTAGAAGTGCTTGCATGACACCGTAGAAGTTGTTGAGCCAAGCATATTAGAGGAAGTTGAAGTGGAATGGGAGGCAACAGTTAGACGAGTTCTACCCGTATTCTTGGATCAGAAGTTAAGAAGCTACGCAATAAATAGATCAACATGACAATGGTTCAATGAGGAGATAACCAAAGGATGCGACTTGGGAGACCGAAGACAAGATTCGGGCTTCGTACCCTTTTCTTTTCGAGGGTATGTTCTTCTTAACTCCTTTTCCAAAATTTTATCTGTGCTTGTTTCTACCATTTGAATATATCCTATCCATAGTATTTTCGTCCTATAGATAGGAATCCTATGAATGTAAACATGTGTTTGAAACAGTTATGTTTGATGGATGCAAGTGGATGCAAGTGTTTGCTAGTGGCTGCCTGTGGATGCATACACACACATTAGGCACTAGATCGGCTCAATCACTCTCATACTGCATATGGATGTGTGTGCATTTTATTTTCTTTTATGGATGGAAATGGATGTATTAGCATATGGATATTGCATTTGGACGAATGAATGTGCACACATATAGAACTTACATGTTATATAAGGTTATTTGCATACATATTGGATACGTGGCATTAACATACATTGCATTAAGGAGGTCAACTGAATCAGTAGACCGCCTGATCTTTGCATTATTACTGGGATATATACACACACCTTTGCATATATTCATATAAGCATTAGAAATCTTTAAGGACAATGGATGCCAGTGATTGATGGATGATGGATGGTAGGATATGCATTCTTCTCAACTTAGAGATTTCGGGGATGAAATCCTTTGAGTAGGGGGAATGTAACACCCCATATTTTTTTAACAACACTAAAAGAGGATAAACTAAATAATAATTAATTTAATATTCGGAATTAAGGGAAAAGACTGCGCTTGTTTCCGTCTCGAAATTTTGGTCAAGATAGACATTTGGTTTGCGTAAAACGGACATCGTATGAAGAAGTCATGAGGATTTTAAGTTTGTATACGCGTAGAAGAATTATATATATACATATGAGTCTAACATGAGTCAGAACTTATCCAGAAAAGGGTTCAAAAATCAAAATTTTGTAAGGTGGCAAATTTCCCGCTCTAGGTGGTCAACCCCCCTAGGAGATGTCGACACCAGGGTCGACCCTCCTACAGGGGTGTTAACACCCCTAGGGCTGACGTGGCAGTCAGTTTCTAGGGGCTGGCAGCTATATATACGGGTCCATTTCTCTTGTTTTCTTTACTGCAATTCAATGGAGGCCATATGCTGTCGGTGTCTAAACTGAACTAGATGCGTTATCTTCTACAACTATCAACTTAAGCAAATCAGTTAGAGATTCAAGATCCATTCTTTTTCTATTTTCTAATCCAAACTTTGTGAGTTCTTAGTTGCTTTTAGATTTAAATATTTTAAAGTAAACCTGATATGACTATAGTTCAGATTTATTCATGTGCTTATATTATACTGGATCCATTGTAAATTGTGAACATATGCCATTCTAGATTGGTTATAACTTGGATCTAAATATCTATCTTGTCAGATCTATTGTAACTTCTGTGGCATTCTATGATGTGGATCTTAAACCTTATTTGTGTCAGATCTACTTTAACTATTAGATCTGAATTATGTGAACATCTAAATTATTAATCAGATCTAGCCTATTACTTAGATTCCCTTGTGTTTATCATATTAGATCTGAACCTATTGGACATCTAAATTAATATTTATATCTTGTCATGTTTATCTTATCACCTTTGCTATGTTACAACTAGTCAACTGCCACAAGTTCATCCAATCTATGCTTATATTTTCACCTTATCACCATATTAGTATGTATTTACGCCAGTTATGTTAGAACATTCACTCTTGTTATATTCCCATCACCTTTCCCTTTTATCATTTATTACTAGGCTATTATCTAGCCTAGGCATCCCGCAAATTATGTGGATGCGCTAGTTAGGGAACGGGGGAAAAAGATTAGTATTAGCATAATTTTAATAATGCTTATAAACATGAATTGGACATATAATTCAATAATTGGGTAAATGGGTATGAACACCTATAAAGGCATAGGCACTAGTAATTGGATAATAATGAAATGCCTAGGACTACAACTAGAAATTGTAACTGCACTTATGTCACGAGGTTAGGTTGCGTTAGTGGTGGAAGTCTGCCCGGCCCGACCGGCATATCCAGCAACCACTAATATTGAACCTAATGTGAGAGGTCTACGTGTGCGAATATGAGATGGTCTATGACACGAGCTTAGGCCCAACTTGTGGAAGAAGTCTGCCCGGACCCGACTGGCATATCCAACATCCACAGGTTGTAGGCCTAATGTGGGAGGTCTATACCATTTTAAACCATAAATGGACATGGTAATAAATTGGACTACTAAACTAATCTAATCCATAGGGATTGTATGATTATGAACTAAAGTTAGGGTTAAGTAAAATTGGTTAGACAGTGGGTGGGTTAAGAAAATCTGAGGGGGTGGGTAATATTTACATATATGCCCACAAACTTAACCCGTTAAGGTTATGTAATTGAAGACACCTAGTGGTATACATAACCGATGGAAATAATAAAGATATGTAATTAAAGACACCTAGTGGTATACATAATCAAATGGGTAACCTAGCGGGGATACAAGACAAAGGGGAGAGCTTGTATCATATTGTGTAGGACCCGTTTCATCCAGTAACCCGGAGTAGGTATCAAAACATGTACCCCGAACTAGGTCGGAGAAGGGGCACACTTACTGGACTGATTGTAAGAGATCCAAATGTGGAGGACCTTGTGAGCGGGGCAAACCGACCGGGCCATGTGCGTGCATGAGCCGAGCAGAAGGGGATAAGTCGACCGGGCCATGTGCATGCATGAGCCGAGCAGAAGGGGATAAGTCGACCGTGACAGTCGTAGATATGGGGCTGTGAATATCGGCGAGGGTTTGCCACTTTAGGAAGTGATACATCCTACGGTGGGGCCGGCACAGAGTATCTACGCGGATTAGGGAGCCGATCGATTAGGGTAGTAGTTAGGGTAAACTTGGACGTATTCCTAAGTCAACCACCTTATAGTGGAAGGGATCATCTCATTCTGGATATACTAGTAATAGTGCAGAGTAATCATGAGAAGCGTATACACCCTATCCTGTTTACCTTGTCATACTTGCCTTTTTTGTAGTTTTCTCTCTCTTATCCACTTTATATGCCTGTCATGCTACTTTTATTTATTTACTTACTTAAAATAACTGGACTCACCAGACTTTATGGCTGACCCTTTTTGTTTCCTCTTCTTTCTTTCGTTCCCCCCAAGGTTCTCAGGGCGGGAACACTTAGGCTTGACCGTGATTTTGCTTACTTTTGCTGGGACTGCTGAGATGTATGGCTCAAGCTCCCATCCTTGTTGCTATGGATATATTTTGTTTTTGGGGAATTTTATTTCTTTTGTGTACTCTGATATTTTTGAGGTACAAGGCAATAACTTTTTTGTTGTAATGGGCTTTTGTGTTTCAGACATGTGACGTTTTTGGACCACGGTATCTTATGATAAATAAAGTTTTTATTCTGCTGTTATTTTATATGTCTGTCTTTTAATATTTCTGCTATGTTTACTATAATGCTTCATAAAACTTAATGCATTCCCTCAACGAGTGTCATTAACGGACGTGGGATGTCACATATTGCCTGGTTAAATCAAGAGGGTTCCATGTAGTTGGAAGCAGGTAGTAGTGTACCTCATGACCTTGAAATCAAGGATTGTAATATCGACATTTATTCGAAAAGAAATATGCACAATCCTGAGTTGTATGAGACATGATTTGAGGTAATTCCGAACCAGCATTAAATCCTAGTGTCTTCTTTCCTTTACAGCTTTTAATTATTATTTGCATCTGTGTTTGACTTTGTGAATGTTTCATATTTGTGATTTGCATTTGATATTGTTATATTCAAAAAGATTTTGAAAAGTTCATAATTTCCATTAAACACTATTCACCCCATTTAGTGTTAAGTTAGCTTGAAGATTCATAATCTGCATTTCCATCATTTGGTATAAGGGCATAGGTTTTCAAAGTTTTCATAATTTGAATTTTTGAAAAGTTTAAAATGGAACATTTTGGAATTTTTGTTAACAATAGTTCAAAAATGTTCAATTCATCATTGTTTCATGAGTCTGCATTTTGTTATTTTGAAAAATCAAGTTATCTAGCTAATTGGTGTGTTGTGTAGGAACAAATATGCTATAAGACTCTTGACCATTCAATACTCAATGGACAAATGGTGCAAATTAAGAAAAACAAATGGATACTTGATAATGCAACTCAAGACATATGAATGGAAATCGAGATATCATGAATGACATAGTCTATGAAGATTGAGGAATGATCAATTTTGGAGAAACACAAAAGGATATTTAATTGGCATCGACAACGTTGGTAATTCTAAAAATTCTACTATTTCTGATGTTTTCTAGTAACGAATTTAGAACACAATTTACTTAGTATAAGTCAGTTATGTGACAAAGAATACAAAATAAAATTTGAAAAATATAAGTGTCACATTGAATATAATAATTTAAATATTATATTTAAAGGAATTAAGAAGAAAAATATTTATATTCTAAGTATGGAAATTTCAAATAACAACTTTTGTCTTTTGGATAATACAAGTGATCCTTGGCTTTGGCATAAAAGATTTGGGCTTTTGAATTTCAAACTCCTATCTAGACTTTCTAAACTTGATTTAGTAATAGGTCTCCCCAGAATGGACTTTAAAACAGATAGTATATATGATGCTTTTCAACTGGTGAAACTAAAGAGGAGTTCATTTAAACTAAAAGATAATCTTTCAAATTCAAAACCTCTAGAGTTATTTCATTTATATTTATTTAGTCTATCTCAAATTCAGTCAATAAATCATTGTAGATAGGTTTTTGTTGTTGTAGATGATTATTCTAGATATTCCTGGCCTCTTTTTTTCAAACATAAAAGTGATGCTTTTGATTTATTTAAAACTTTTGCATAAAGAATTCAAAATCAACTTTATTTAAAAATCAAAACTATATGTAGTGATCTTGGTGGAGAATTTTAAAACGAAATTTTTGAGAATTTCTGTAATCAAAAGGGAATTACTCATAACTTTTCCTTCCAAGAACTCTGTAACAAAACAGAGTAGTTGAGCGTAAGAATAGAACGATTCAAGAGTGTGCTAGACCTATGCTTTCAGATAATAAATTATTAAAAAAAAATTGGGTTGAAGTTATCACTACCACTGGTTATATTTTGAATAGTATTTTAGTTAGACCACTAACCAACAAAACACTATATGAACTTCTTTTAAATAAGAAACCAAAAGAATCTTATTTAAAAGTTTATGGAAGCAAATGTTTTGTTTTTAATACTAAAGGAAATTAGGATAAATTTGATACTGAACCTGATAAAGGAATTCTTACTAGATATTCAAATTGAAGTAAGTTGTATATAGTGTTTTC
Source organism: Allium sativum (assembly GCA_030737875.1). Taxonomy (NCBI): domain Eukaryota; kingdom Viridiplantae; phylum Streptophyta; class Magnoliopsida; order Asparagales; family Amaryllidaceae; genus Allium; species Allium sativum. The sequence continues at coordinate 119,519,645 of CM060913.1, read as the reverse complement.
AATTTAAAAACTAACACTTTTTAAGAAGCAATGCATGTGTCGTTTGATGAAAATTTTAAAGATTTTGATCAAAAAAATGATGAAGATGTGTTTGATAATGTAAATAGTGAATCAAATGAAACAAATTGTGAAATTAATTAACCTAATAAAAGTATCAGGATTTTACAAAAATCATCTAGAAAATATACTAGACATATTGAATATGCAGTTAGAACTAGAAATCAATTGAATACGATGAGTAATATTGCTTTTATATCATCTATAGAACCTAAAAATCCAAAGGAAGCATCGTCTGATGATGCATGGATACTTGTTATGCAGGAAGAACTGAATCAATTTACCAGAAATGATACATGGGAACTCGTTCCTAGATCTGTAACAAGATTTAATTTTCATGAAACCTTTGCACCCGTAACAAGATTAGAAGTTATTAGAATTCTACTTGCTTCGCTTATTACAATAATTTCATATTATTTCAAATGGATGCAAAAAGTGCATTTTATTGATTTTTTTAAAGAATATGTTTATGTTGAATAACCTACACTTTTTGAAGAAGAAAAAATTCCAAATCATGCTTACAAATTAAAGAAAGCTTTATATGGACTAAAACAAGAAACTTGAGCTTGGTATGATAGACTAAGATCTTATTTATAACAATCAAAATTTGAAATTGGTAAAGTAGACAGTAAACTTTTTGTTAAAAAAACAAAAAAGATATTCAATTAGTACAAATCTGTGTAAATGACATTACTTTTGGATCAACCATTAATGAAATGAATAAAGAGTTTTTTGAAATTATGACGAAAGTGTTTGAGATGAGTTATATAAGAGAACTCGCTTTCTTTTTAAGATTGCAAATAAAATAGTTAGATAATGGTATTTTTATTAGACAAGAAAAATATATGCTAGGGGTTTAATCAATAAGTTTGGTATGGCCACTAAGAGTGGAAAACCCAATATCATGGCAACCAATGAAGCCTTAAGCAATAATGATATATCAAAAGGCATAGATCAAAAACTATATAGGGTATGATTGGTTCACTACTCTATATCATAGTGAGTAGGCCAAATATCATGCATAGAGTATGTCTTTGCGTAAGATATTAATCTCAACCAAAGGAAACTCACTTAAAAGTTGTAAAACATGTTCTTATATATGTTTAACACACTTTAGACTTTGGTTTACTTTACCCTAAAAATGATTCATTTGACTTAATTTCATATTGTGATACTGATTATGCCGCTTGTAAATCTTACGGAAAAAGTACAAGTGGAACTTGTCATTTTATATGTCAATCTCTGGTTCCCCAGTTTAGTACAAAGTAAAATGTTGTGTCTTTGTCAAAGCTGGGGCGAAATATATCTCTAATTCTTTGGCTTGTTCTCAAGTAATTTATATGCAACAAATACAAAATAGATTTTGGATTAAAAATACTAGATCACTAACTATTGTGATAATACTAGTGCAACAAATCTATCTAACAATCCTACTCATCATGCTAGAACTAAACATATTGATGTTAAACATCATTTTCTTAGAGAAAATGTTGGTACAAAAAATATTTCACTAGAATTTATTAAAACTGAGAATCAGTTTGTAGATATCCTAAATAAATCCTTATATGAAGCACATTTACTAAATTAAGAAGAGAACTATGTATTTGTTATTTAATCAAAATATAATAACTAGATATAAAGGTATATATATTAAAATATTTAAAAAAAATCAAAATATACATAGGTATATCGACATTACCCATCCCCTTATGTAGACATACAACGCTGAATTTTCAAATTTATTTTCCCCTCCTAAGTCAGTTTATTTTCCTATTTAAACTTCTTATTTTTGAAATTCTCTATTTTTTTTATCAATTTCTCTCTGTAATTAACTTTTGAACGCAATAATTAATGGCTTGCTCACCTAACACAAACAAAACAACACCCCTCTTTCTCTTTGCCTCCTCCAGGACCATTTCAATGCACTACGCTAGCTCTTGTGATGAAACTAGAAGAATCTTTGAAAGATTCTTTGTAAATTCTCATAGAAATGCACTTGTTATAAAAAAACACTCATTGGATTAGTTGCACTTACTTGTAAACAATCGTTGTATGATTTAACATTTCTATTATATATTTAGATGATTTTATAGTCTTATATTTGTAAAATTACATTATATATAATAAATATAAATTTAGTTCAGTTACTATATCTTCTTGTTAAGTTTTACCATATTAGTTTAAGGGGGAGTATTATGGTTTAGACATAGTTATGTAGTTTTTGTTGATGAGAAAGGGGGAGAATTATAAAATATGCTAGAATAGGCTTTTATTAAGGGGGATTTAGCAGTTTTAGGAGTAAGGAGGAGTACTTGAAGAATCAAGGTATTGGTAAGTATATCTTATAAACAAAGGTTGTCATCATAAAAAAATGGGAGATTTTTAGTACCTGAGATGATGGTCTTGATGACAACAAACTTATGACTTATTATAAAATATGTATACTTATATTTTATGTTGAGTTATATATGTATATGTAGGATATTTATAAGTAGGTATTGAGAATGAAGACTTTGTAGTATAAAGACTCAATATTTAAGAATACAAAGATGAAGAATTCTAGAGTGAAGACTTGTGAGCATCAAGAATTTAACAATTCAAGAGTTCAAGATATCAAAAAAGTAATAGAGTCTAGATTTATGTTAAAACTTCGTGATAGCACTAATATCTTTATTTGGATTTTAATTATGGGATGTAATCCACCTTCTCTCTTTATAATGGGATGGAACCCATAGCGGGATAGAGCCCACGACCAACTCAGTTTTGGCGGGAACTGAGGCTTGAAGTGATGAAATACTCTGCAAGTAAGAACTTACAAAACTACTTCAAAATGGTTTTCAAAATTTCCTTTCTATCAATTTTCTCTAAAAATGTTTTGCCTTAAAATTATCCTTAAATTTTGTTTTCAAAACATTTCAAATCGCTTCCCATTTTAAACTTACTTAATAACATGTTTTAAAACATCTTTTAATTTTAAACTAACTTCTGATTTAAATATTTTAGTCTTAAATCTCAAAATTATATTATGTACTTAAGTTTTAATACCACTTTTATATGTTTTAAATCTATATTCCTACTGTATTATACAACTTATAATATAAGAAAATAGTTTGTTTATGGGAGAGGCTATTGGAACACAAAATTAAACACAAAATAAGACACAAAAATAGTAAAACGTTGAATTTGTTCGTCTTTATATTGAATGTCGAATTCATGGTAGGATCTAGTGGTTGAAATTTGTTATGTACAATTTTGTGTCATTATTTGTGGTTCAAATAGAGTTTCCCTTTGTTTAAACTTCATAATTACTTCAATGTATTTATATATCGTTTTCATTGTTATTCCAAAATTCAATTTTCAATTTGTTAATAGGAATGTCACATCATGGGGCATCCTAGCTCGACATGGTGTTCGTTAATTTCAAAATTTCAATTTTCAAAAGAAGTATATGTTCGTTCAAACAACTTCGTGATGAACATGGTTGTTGCCTCCCTATAAATACCTAACCAAAAATGATTTTTTAAACAAATTATCTTATTATTCTTCACTCCTTCTCCACTCCATTTCGTTTCAAAAATTCAAGAATCCTTAACCAAAATTTGCTGAAATTCAAAGAGAATAAAACCAAATCATCTTTAGTTTATTCTTTGAATCCTTAACCAAAATTTGCTGAAATTCAAAGAGAATAAAACCAAATTACTCTAGTCTTATTCTCTATCACTCTCTCTCAAAGATCTAAGTGTTATTCGGAGTTATAGGAGCACTTGTGATCAAAGATCAAAAGATCAAAGTCCTATCGAGTATCTCTATCAAATTGTTGCAAAAAGGTATGGTTGTGGCCTATTTAAACCAACTGGGTGTGGTTGTGGCCCGTAAATCAATTAGGTGATCTTGTAGCCTAGTTAAGTGAAGAGAGTTCCTTGAACTCGAAAGCAGGTGGGGTTGTACCTCATTGCCCAAAAATCGAGGATTGTAATATTGGCATTTATTTGAAAAGAAATCTATATAATCCTTAGTTGGGTGGGACACGATGTAGGGTAACTCTGAACCCGTATAAAATCCTGTTGTGCTCTATTCTTTACTACATTTACTAAATATTTGCATCTGCGTTTGATTCTGTGTTTGTTCCAAATCCGTTATTTGCATTTGATTCTGTTATATTCAAAACGACTTAAAAATGTTCATAATTCCCATTAAAAACTATTCACCCACCCTCAAAAGCCATGGATACATTGGTGCCTGAATAGAAATCCTCACTAAGCGAAGGGCCAATAGAAATCCTCACTAAGCCAAGGACCAATAGAAATCTTAGTTTCGGTTTGACTCCCTGTACCTTCAAGACTCAAGTATCCAGTAAGTTTGCCTCTCCTACGAAGTCACATAGGATATATTACTACCGCGGTCGTGCTTGTAGGACCCATGTGTCCATCATGTTTGCCTTCAGTACCCAAGTGTCTAATGTACCTATATTTTGAGTAAACACTAGAACTTTTTGTGCTATCAATTATTCCTTGGCACTCCCATCCTTCATGTGCTTTCAGTCATGACCTAAGCATCATTGCTTCACCAATTCAATTATATCAGATCCTTATGCTCATCCTGGGTTGTCTGTTCATCACCCCTTAGGTTCTAGTTTCCGAGTTTCTAATTGAAGAGTGGCAACCTCATAAGATAAAACAACCCGAACTCACCCTTATGGGAAACCCCGGATTGGGTTGAGAACACGACAAATCAGAACACAAACGACATAACATTTCATTGCAATTACAACAATTTGCATCAGAGCACAAGAACATATCAGAGTATGGATAAATAATATACACCAGAAAAATATCAGAGATTAAAATACATTACATAGCAGCGGAAAAATAATACATAACACAACTGAAAGAGATGCACGTATACAAAGCTTTCCGAATATAGCTCCAACTGTAAACTAGGATCCTGTAAAAAAGAAATCTGCAAAACCAAAACTACTAGCTTCCCGTGTGGAAAATAGGGGAACCCAGAGTTTAGGTTAAAACTATAAAATCCAAATCAGTCATGGGACTGGTGTGAGAACTAAAATAATTATTTAAAACTTTGCTTTGGAAATAAAATAAATCAAGGGACCATGCTGTATAACATGGAATGGGTTTCCTCCCAAGAATACCAGTGCATAAAACAAACAGTGCAATGCTTTTTGAAAAAATGAAGCTATTATAAGACTCAGGTCCCATCACACAATGCAACGCAAGACGAAGGATAGATTTTTCCCTTATAATAGCAAATTACGCTTGGTACGTTTAAAACAAATCATTTTGATATTATATAAGTGCATAGTGTATCAAAAGCAACTTCAAATATAAATGTATCAATCATAGATGGCATGGGTACCATATATTATGTCGCAATACAAGTTCTACAATTAAAACCGAAATGTCACGTACTGGAAATTGAGTTTCCATCATGAGTCAAGGCAAGGGATGGTCTCTTTACCGAATCGTGACACTCTAACAAATGCCTCAGGATCCCCCGCAGTGAACCCTTGTATCCTGCAGTGTCGGTCCTCCCTTACGTTTGAGGATTAGTTATTCCTAAACACACGTTTCCCGGTCCTATTGGACCTATCCATCAGCCCCTTAGTGACCGATATATCCGAGGCGCCTCGCTATTCATCATCCACATAGGTAAAAATGTATATAATGTCTGGGCTCCATACCATGACACCACCCATAGCTAGAAAGAAACATCGTGCACTCACTGCATTCCATTATCCCGTTTTTGACTCATACCGAGTTGTGAGGCTCGCAAATTAACGCTATACACAAAGCTATGCTATTTAAAGTCGTGCTTTGATCATAAATCATGAGACTCTGCTTTTCAATAGAAGCCTTGATCATTTGCATCTTAGCATGCCACATTGACATTTCATGCCATGCGATTGATATCTATCGATATATAACCTCTAAGCTTGTACGTCTTAGAGAAGGGTGTAAAGCAAGAGAATAAATTCTCCGCCACCAAACAGATATATATTTAATAGAAATCAATCAACACAGAATAAAATCCAATGTCAGACACACATCCATTTACTAGTTCATTTTGGGTCTGAACGAAACCGGAGGCACCTTATTCTTCGTCCCATATGTCCAATACAGGAGAGAGGTCCTCGCATATCCGGTCGATCTCCAAGTACGTCTGGACGATCACCACTTATTACCTTGTCTTGGGTGTACAACCCAATCAAGACAACAGTAATCATCCAAACGATGTGAATATTCTGATCTTCAACCACCGTCTTCATCATTGAATTATCGTCGAATCAATTATTCAGAATGGGTATAACCCAGCCTTTCCGAATAATTCATATATCTTATAATCAAGTGCTATAAAAACACTATATACGCCTCATTCCAATTTTGAATATTCTTTTATTAAAATATTCATATCCTTTGGGAAAGGTTCCTATTAATTTTATCAAAGATAAATTCTTTAAATTTATTCTTTAATCTTCCTTTGGATATCAATTCAAACCAAATTAAGGCTTATAAACTAGTCGGGATAATCGAACTATACCGAAGTAATCATTTGTTTTATTTCCCAGTCCACACCTATTCATCCCACGGAGCAAAACTAGTAATACTTCATATCTAACACCACGGTGTTATCGGTAGAATTAATTACCATTTCACATTCAAATCTGATTAAAAATTTAACTATCGCCTGGAGTAAAACTGGTGGTACTCCATTCTCGATCATTTCTCAAATTTGATAATTTGCATTATCACATTCTTATGTCAATCTAATTAAAGATTCATTAGAACTCCATATAGTTTTAATCTTCCAGCAATCATTATTAATGATTATTTAACTTTGGGAAATCAAACATGCCGCATCGACAATCTACACCATACCATTGATTTCTGCCAATATATAACCTCTAAGATCGTACGTCCCAGAGAAGGGTGCTAGGCAAGATAATAAATTCTTCGCCACCAAACAGATATATATATATATATATATATTTAGCGGAGATCTACAATACAGTTCGAAATACAATGTTAGACATGTAATCCTGTCTTTAACCAGGGTTAAAGAACCAATGCATTTAAAACACAGTTCACGATAAACCCAAAATCACATTCCACTGGAATCTTCATGGAAAACAGATCAATATATAATCGATATCAATTTCCGTATCTGATTAATAGTATAAATGGAATAATGACAAAGCCTTTTAAATTTCATATGTATTAACCGTCTTCCTCCACAGGTGTTCACTTCGATTATTACCAAATCGAATTCCATTCAATCCCAGTTTATTTTATTAAATTGAAAAACTTTACTTTGGAAAGTTTCCACAAAATCTAAATAGAAAGATTTATAAATTCAAAAACACATTTCACTATTAATCGACTTAAAGAACGAATGTCGTTAAAAACACAGTTCACAATAAACCCAATTCATATTCCATTTTATTCCAATTGCTAAATATAATTGAAACTTTAATAATCTTAATTGAAATTTTTATTCTTTTCACACGGGGTTTAAGAAGTGTTATTTAAGACACCATTTACGACAAACCCAAAATCCACTTTGATATTAAATATAAGGCTCTAAACAGAAATCATATCGGCTTATATTCAATATCAAACTCTGAAACCAACACATACCATATGGGGAATAACGATATATATATATATATATATATATATATATATATATCTTCCAAATTCCTTCACAATATCCTTACAGTCACGGAATCCAATATCGAAATCTCTCGAAGATGATTTCTATTCAAATCCATTCCAATTCATATATTGGAAATTCTGGTTAGATTAAAACCATTTCCCTATCCAATTTATTTATTTAAAACCATTGGATTATTTTTCTAATTAATAACTAGTTCATTTTGATAAAAATATATTTTTATCTTTTCAAATATGGAATTTTTCATCCCAATTCTTTCCAAATCATTTATTATGATTTTACACAAATTATTAATATTTTTAATAATTTTATTAAGGCCCTTTTAGTCGATTTCCATAAACGGTCATCGAACTGCATTTACAGCGATCTTTTTCAAATTTGATTTGGACATAATTCCAAATCCAACAATTAAATTTCAAATCTCTTATATTCTTTGGAAAGCTCTTTTCGATACGAACCCAACAGTTCTAGTTTTAGGAGAATCCGACGATCAAATCTCCTGTAATGTCAATTTGAAGTCAATGGTCGAAATTCGCGAATAGCTGCGCAGCGACATGTTCTATTCAAGTCATTAATATATATATATATATATATATAATGTATTTCATTCAAAACATATTTTATAAATTCGTTTTAAAAACGATTCCCACTTTCACTTCAATTTTAAATCTAAATTGAATATTCCATATCATTATAATATTTAAATGATAATATTTTCAAAACATGAGATTTTGAAATAATTTCCTTTTCGATATTCATTATAAAAATGAATAAAATTGATATAAATATCATTCGGTTTTAAATGGTGCAATCTAATCAATACGGCTTCACACATTTCAATATTTTTGTGTCCATCCAAAATCAGACATCAAATTCACATTTTAATCCTTCACTGAATATTATTTTAAAATATTCTTTATTTTAAAATATTCGTTCTTTCTGAATTGGAATCAGACACAGTCAATTACCATACAATTTATTATATGAATTTCATACACACATGTACATAACAATAATTATTCACAGTTAACCATCATCCGTAGTGCATTACACAACTGCATAAGCATTAAATATAAATAATTAATGCTTACAACAGTCTGTCAACCAATCGATTGACATACAACTAAACAATTAGGATTAGTGTACGCCAAATATCATCCCAATACCTGTGTGGGGTTTCAACCAACAAATACTGAATATTATTTGTGCAGTTGGGCAACGTGTAAAATTTATCGTCCCAATCCATGTGTAACAACCCGAAAATCTGGGCCAGTTTAAAATTTTTATTGTGGCAATTTTAATGAATTTAGTATATTTAAAATAGATTATTTTAAATAAAAACGACGAAAAATTTATTTTGAATATAATTCGAACGTATATATTATATGCGTCGTCGTTAGAATATAAATATTTATATATAATTATAAAAGGAATTGAAAATGGCGCGGTAGTTCGATAATTCGATTTCAAACTTTAATTGAGCGTACCGGGTGCAAAACAATCCGGATTTTAGTGAAACCAAAAACATTAGGAACTAATTGATAATATCTTTCCAACGAATCTGAAAAATCAAAATTTCATAGCGGGAATCAAAAGATATGTCCAGTTGAAAATTCTGAATAGTCGCTATGGAATTCAAGCCCTTAAAAATAGACATTTTGCAAACGACCTCGGATTTCGACGAAACCAGTTTTGTTGGGTCCGTGATGTCAAATTATTGCTAGGTTTCAAATTTCATAATTTTTCGAATCAATATGTGAGCATGGCAAAGGAAAACGCGTTTGACCAGTTTTAGTTGATTTTAATCGACGGGAAAATGGCCATTTTTCCAACGGTCTCGGAATTCGACGAAACTAGTTTTGTTAGGACCGTATCGTCAATACGAAGCTAGAAATTATTTTTCTGGAATTTTTCTAGTTAGTATGTGACCCCGGTAATTTGAAATGTACGTTTAAAATCCAATATAGCGATTTAAATGTAAATTCAACGGAAACTGATCGTAACGTCCGAATCAACCTACGATACATATCCCATTGTGTTCGGAATGGGGGTAAAACGCTATGGACGACGGGCAGTGGGTCTCGTTTAGAGGTCGAAAATAAAAGTTGCTTTTTGAAAGTAATTAAATAATTAAATATATATATTTTCATATAACCCCCCCCCCCCCCCCCCGTTCTTTGTTTTCACGACTCAGAAATAAATAAATTAAAAAAAAAGGAAAAAGGGCTTGGAAGAGGATCGACCGGGGGGGGGGGATCCGTCGCCCATCGCGCCGCCGGAGCAGGCGCTCCCTTCCCCCTCCGATCCTTCTCCTCCACCTCCTCCAACCTTCTACCTCGCGATGCCTTCCTCTCCTCCTCTGTAGAACTCGTCGTCCCCCCCCCCCCCCAATCCTTCGAGCGCCGCCACCTAGCCCCGAGTCCACCGCTGCTGGCGTCAGGTCCCACCGCCGACCCCCCTATTTCCTCCTCTCCGATTAGGCCACGCCCCCACAGCCCCAATCCAACCGCGACACCCTGGTGAATCCCACACCATAACTCAAGACCCCCTCTTCAGTTTCGAAGGTGAGTTTTAATTTAAATTAGCTTTATTAATTTCAAATTTTAATTATCTTAGTGTGTTAAGCAAAAAGGACGATTTTTATATAAGGAGATTTAAAAAGAAAAGGCGATTTCTATGTAAAGATATAATTTTTATTGTGGTAGAAGGTTAAAAATATAATTTTTACATAAGCAAGAAGTTAAAAATATGATTTTTATATTTTTAAAGTAATAAAAATACAATCTTTATATTTTTAAAGTATTAAAAATATGATTTTTGTTTGTGTAGAGAATTAAAAATATAATTTTTACATGATAGAAATATTAAAAATATCATCTTTATATGAGTAGCAAAATAAAGATGTGATTTTTATAATGTTATTTTTGAAAAGGCGAAATCTTTATTTTTGAAAAGGCGAAATCTTTATTTTTGAAAAGGCGAAATCTTTATATGAAGAATAGCGTGATAAAAATATAGTCTTTACTATAGGAGCATCGATGTGAAAATATAATTTTTTATCTATATAGTAGCGGTATAAAAATTCAATATTTATATATTGAATAACAAGATAAAAATTCGATTTTTATATATTGAATAACAAGATAAAAATTCGATTTTTATATATTGAATAGCGAAGTGAAAATTTGATTTTTAAACGTATAAAGCGATTATAAAAATATGGTTTTCAAATTGAAAGTGAACAAATAAAAATGTGATTTTTATTTTAAAGACATCAAAATATAAAAATGTGTGATTTTTATATATGTAGTGGCTACGAGCAACGAAGATGACGAAGATGCGATAACGATGAAGATTTCTATCAATGAAGAGTCGTGATATTGGATAGCTATCGGTGAGAATTTCTCACTCTTCCATTTCTTTTTCTAGTCATATATATATACTAGGATGCAGACGGTGCTTAGTAGTACCCGACACAATCGTCCACAGACCATGGACTTGTTTGTTTGGTTGCATAAAGTAGTTAGATGATTTGGGTTGAATTGAATTGTTTGGGGAATTGAAATTGATTTGATTGATGTGTGAATGGCGTGGGCCTTCACTAGACCGGGGATAAGGCTAGGCCTCGTCCCGTTTCTAGTATAGTGCCGTTATGCCGCCGAAATTTCCTAAAATATGTTAGAAAAATAAAAATATCATTTTTATTGTGTAGATGAACTAAATAGAAATTCATATGTTAAAATAAAATGTTTTATCGTTAAAAATATAATTTTTAACGTGAATATGAATATAGTGAAAGTAAATAAAATAAAATATCCATTAACAAACCGAACGGTTTGTTTATGTACACCTATTTGAAGGACATTGATTGGGTCGATAAATTTTACACATCGCCCAACTGCACAAATAAAATCCGTGTTTGATTGTTTGAAACCCCACACGGGTGTTGGGATGAAATTTGAAGTTCACTCATCCTGATTGATTAAATATGTCGATCGATTGATTGACAGGCTGTTATAAGCGTTAGATATCTATATTTGATGCTTATACAGTGTAGTGCACTTTGGTTGATGGTTGATTATTTTTCAATGCTATTATATACATGTGTTGTATGGAAATCCATATAATTAACTTTATATGGTGATTGATTGGGCCTCATTCCAATTTAGAAAATAAAGAACAATATAAAATAAAGGTTCATGTGTTGACTGTACTCATCCGTTGAGATTAGTCATGTGTTGAACGAAATATTTTAACAATAAATTTTATATCTTTATCCATATAAAATAAAGGTTCATGTGTTGACTGTACTCATCCGTTGAGATTAGTCATGTGTTGAACGAAATATTTTAATAATAAAATTTACATCTTTATCAATATAAAATAAAAGTTCATGTGTTGACAGTACTCATTCGTTGAGATTAGTCGTGTGTTGACAAAGAGATAGATTCGTATATTGAAATAGAAATATTTTGAAATAGAAATATTTTGAAATAGAAATATTTTGAAATAGAAATATTTGAAATAGAATATTTGAAAATAGAAATATATGAAGCCGTGTTGATTAGATTGACGCCATTTAGACGTGAACGATATTTATATCGATTTTATTCATTTTAAAATGAATATTGAAAAGTGATTTCGAAATCAAATATTTTGAAATGAAATTTGAATCGAATTGAAAAGAAAACGAATTTGATTCGAATTGAATACATAACGAATTTGATTTCAATTGAATATATAACGAAGTTGATTTCAATTGAATATATAACGAATTTGATTTCAATTGAATATATAACGAAGTTGATTTCAATTGAATATATAACGAGTTTGATTTCAATTGAATATATAACGAATTTGATTTGATTAGAAAATGAATTGAATTTGAATTGAATTGAAAACGATTTCGAAATGAATTGAATTGAAAACGATTTCGAAATGAATTGAATTGAAAATGATTTCGAAATGAATTGAATTGAAAATGATTTGAAATGAATCGAATAGAAAACGACTTTGAAACCAATTTGAATTGAATCGAATAGAAAACGACTTTGAAACCAATTTGAATTGAATCGAATAGAAAACGACTTTGAAACCAATTTGAATTGAATCGAATAGAAAACGACTTTGAAACCAATTTGAATTTGAATTGAATAGGAAAACGAATTCGAAATCGAATTGAATACTAATTCAAATTGAATTGAAAGCGAATTGAAATGAATTCAAATTGAATTGAAATTTGAATTGAATAGAAATGAACTTTAAACGAATTTATAAAGAAGAATTCAATTTTGATTGGAATTGAGATGGAAGTTGAAATTGTTTTTGAAACGAATTTAAAACTATTTATATAATTCGTTTTAAATAGAAATCGACGAATTATATATTATATATATTATATATATAATATAATGGCCTGAATAGAACGCGCCGCGGCAGTTCGTGAATTTCGACCATTTATTTCAAACGGACATTACGGGAGATCCAACCGTCGGATTCTCCTAAAACCGGAACCGTTGGGTTCGTATCGAAAATAGCTTCCTAATGAATATTAGAAATTCAAAATCTAACGGTTGGATTTGGAGATACGTCCAAATCTAATTCGAAAAAGATCGCTATAAGTGCAGTTCGATGGCCATTGTTGGAAATCGACTGTACGGGCCTTAATAAAATTATTAAAAATAGTAATAATTTGTGTAAAATCATAAGAAATGATTTGGGAAAATTTGGGATGGAAAACTCCATATTTGAAAAGATAAAAATAGATTTTATCAAAATGAACTAGTTTGAACTAAATTTAAAACCCGATTTGTTTTTAAATAAATAAATTAGATTTAAAAAGGGGTTTTAAATAATCGGAATTCCTAATATATTTGATTTGAATTGAACTAGAATTGATTTGTAGGTTTATCGTGAACTGTGTTTTAAACAACACTAGTTCTTTAACCCGATGATAAATAGAATGTGATTTGGGTTTGTCGTGAACTGTGTTTTAAATAACACCTAGTTCTTTAACCCAGTAAAAGGAGTTTTAACGAATCTGCAATTAAATTGAAATGTGAATAGATAATCTGAATTATCAAATTTGGAAAATGAGCGAGAATGGAGTATCGCCAGTTTTGCTCCAAAGCGATAGTCAAATCTTTAATTAGATTCGAACGTGAAATGGTAATTAATTTTACCGATAACACCACGGTGTTAGATATGGAGTATTACCAGTTTTGTTTCATGGGATGAATAGGTTGGGATTGGGAAATAAAATAAATAATTACTTCGGTGTGGTTCGCTAATCTCGACTAGTTTAGAAAAACCATAATTTGGTTTGAAACGACATCCAAAGGAAGATTACAGGATAAATTTTAAAGAATTTATCTTGGATAAAATTAATGGGAACCTTTCCCTAAGAATATGGGATTTAGAAACTAGCTGTAGGTTGGCTAAGAAGAAGGGTTTCCGGGGTATTGATCTGATGTTGGTTTCGGCCTTCGGGGTTAATGTTTGGGAAATTGTTCTCCTGCTAATTTGCGGTTAGTGACTAATGAATTGGAATGAGGCGTATGTTGTGTTTGTGTAACATTTGTTTTTAATATACGCGGGTTGTTCGGAAAGTCCGGGTTTATACCCATTCTGAATAACCGATTCGATGATAAGTCGAAGATGAAGACGGTGGTCGAAGACCGGAAGTCTTCACATCATTTGGATAATTACTGACAATCCTGATTGGGCTGTACACCCAATAGGATGGAAATAGTTGGTGGTCGTCCAGACGTACTTGGAGATGGATGGATATGCGAGGAAAGTGCCTCCGGTTTCGTTCAGACCCAGAACGGACTTGTAAATGGATTGTGTGTCTGACATTGGATTTTATTCTGTGTTGATTGATTTCTATTAAATATACATCTGTTTTGCGGCGGAGAATTTATTCTTTTGCTTAACGCCCTTCTCGGAGACGTACGAGCTCAGAGGTTGTATATCGATGGACATCAGTCGCATGGCATGAATTGCCTGTGTGGCACGCTAAGATGCAATGATCAAGGCTTTTGTTGAAAAGAAGAGTCTTGTGGTTGATGATCAAAGCACGGCCTACGTGGCAGCTTTGTGTATAACGTGAATTCGCGAGCCTCACACCTCGGTATGAGTTAAAAACGGGATACGGACCGCTGGGAGAGCACGACGTTTCTTTCTAGCTATGGTGGTGTCAGTGACTTACCAGCCCTGACATTTATATACTTTTCACCTTTGTGGTTGTTGGAATGAGGCGCCTCGATTATAGGTCTGTAAGGACCGGGAAACGTGTGTTCAGACATAATTAATCCTCTAATGTAAGTGAGGACCGGCCCAGCCGCATCCAGGGTTGCCCAGAGTGCGTAACCCGGAGGCATTTGCTAGAGTGTCTCGAACGCGGAGAGGAGCTTGCCCCTTGCCTCGACTCATGATGGAATCCAATTTCCAATACGTGTAATTCGTCTTTAATTGTAGAACTAGTATGGCGACATAGTAGATGGTAGCTATGCCGCCTATGATTTATAGTTATGATTGAAAATGTTTTGACACTATACACTTATTATAGTATCAAATGATTTGTTTTAAACGTATCAAGCATGCTTTGGTTGTTATAAGGGAAAAACCCTATCCCCCGGCTTGCGTTGCATTGTGTGATAGGACCTGGGTCTTATAACAGCTTCATTTTCTTTATTTTAGCATTGCGCTGTTTGTTCTATGCACTGGTATTCTTGGGAGGAAACCCGTTCCGTGTTATACGGCGTGGTCCCTTGATTTACCTAACTTTAAAACCAATATTAATAACTGTTTTAGTTCTCACACCAGTCACATGACTGACCTGGAGTTTATTGTTTTAACCTAAACTCTGGGTGCCCTTATTTTCCGCACGGGCAGCTAGTAGTTTTGGTTTTGTAGATTTATATTCACAGGATCCTGGTTTACAGCTGGAATGATATCCGGAAAGCTCTGTATCCGTATATCACCTTCAGTTGTGCTTTGTATTATTTTCCGCTGCTATGTAATTTATTGTAATCTCTGATATTTATCGAATGTAATTTATTCATTTATACTCTGTATATTCTTGTATCTGATGGAATTGTTGTAATAGCAATGAAATGTTCTTCCGTCTGCGTTCTATTTTGTCCTGTTCTCAACGATCAGGGGTTTCGAACGGTCTAGATCGGTTTAACGACTGATTCGGATCGAGCGAAATTCCAGGTCGTCACACCATGTCAGTTAAATGGCTGTACATAAACAAATCATCTGATTCGTAGATGAACGTTTATTTTCATTCTAGGAGAATTTATGCCGTTCATATATACGTTAAAAATTATATTTTTAACGATAAAATATTTATTTCAACATATGAATATTTTATATAGTTCATATATTCAATTAAATTAATATTTTTATTTTTCAAACATTTTATTCAACAAATGAATATTTCATATAGTTCATATACACATTAAAAATAACATTTTTAATATATAAATCTTTATTTTAGAAAATTTTGGCTTATAACGACCCGATATTAGAACCAGTGTAATGTCTAGCATTACCCCTCTCCTGATACTGACTCGCGCCACACGTTATAATCAGTCCAATCAACCAAACCACAATACAATCAATTTTCAATACAACCAAATTTCCACAATACAATCTAAACACACAATCATGGTTTGTATAATAAATAGTGTCGGGGAATTCTAAGCCCCGTCTGCATCCTAGTATATATTTAACTGTGAAATAATTAGAGTGAGAAGGAGCTCTCACATTGGGATCTACTCTGCCATTCTTTTGTTGATGATTTGCTCGTTGCGCGTACCTTTTATCGCTTTCACCGTTCGAATTTGTCGTTCTGATTTTAACTTCTTCATACGACCTCCAAACTTCACCAAACTCTTTTTCTAACATAAATGCGTCATTCCAGACAACTATTACCTAGGGGATTTCTTCCAAAGACGCATTAATTCGGCGGAAATCGCAAAAAACAGCAGCAAATCCGTGGACTTTGACATGTTTTCAAGACAGCTCCGAACTCCTAAATTTGACTTCCATATATCCAAATCGAAGAGAAAATCGTGCTATACAACTTTGACTCTGTGGTGTTTTTGCTAGAAACGCACGGTTTGGGATTTATTGGCGAAATAGCGATAGGGTGTTATTTGCAAAACAAGAAATTTGTGAAATATGCGTTTTTGGTGATGGGGGGCCCACGGCCGGAGCTAGGGTGGTGGGTAGCGGCGCCGGACCTAATTGGGTGTGGGGGTGGTGCCGGAGGGCGGCGGCGGGAGGTGGTGGTGGAGGAGGAGGAGGTCGAGGGAGCTAGGGTTTTCCAAATTAGAAGAAGTGAAGAGGAGAAGAGAGAGAGGAGGAAGAGAAAGGGGTGCAGCGGCGACGTGGGGGATGCTGAAGGGGGCGACAGGTTAGGGTTGTGGTTTTATCTTTTTTTTCTTCCGTGAGTTTGAATGAGAGTGGAGAGAGTGAGGGAGTTGACCAAGTATAAATATATATATATATATATATATAATTTTATTTTAATTCCAAAAAGTTATTTTTTATCCGAACTCGAAATTGATCCCAACGACTATCGCCCCTAGCTAAATACCGACATTCCGGACACAATGGGATATGTCCCGTAAGCCAATTCAACTGTTTCGATCGGTTTTCATCAAAATTAAAATATAAATTAATATAACGTTCTAAATTGATTTCAGCGTACATTTTAATTTACCGGGGCCACATACTAACTCCAAAAATTCTAAAAAAATAAACCTAGCTATATTTTGATGATACAGTCCTATCAAAACTAATTTCGTCGAATTTGAAGACCATTTGAAAAAGGGTCCTTTTCCAGTCGATTAAATTCAAACTGAAATTGCCAAAACACATTTAAATTTACCACGCTCACGTATTTATTCCAAAAATTATGAAATTTGAAACCTAACAATAATTTGACATTCCGGATCCAACAAAAATGGTTTCGTCGAAAATGGAGGTCGTTTGCAAAATGTCTATTTTTTAGGGCTATATATTATACTAATATAGATATAAATTCCATAGCGACTATTTAAAATTTTAAACTGGACATAACTTTCAATTTATATTATGAAATCTCAGTTTCTTACATTTGTTAGAAACATATAATTAAACAGACTCAAATATTTCTGGTTTTACTGAAATCCGATTTATTTTGTGTCATATACATTCAATTGAAATTTAAAATCGAATTTTCAAACTACCCCGCCATTTCAGGCTCGTTTTATATTTAAAATAAATTTATACATTCTAACTTCGATTAAAATAATTTTTTAGTCATTATTATTTAAAATAAATCATTTTAAATTCCCAAAACCCATTAAAATAGCTAAAATAAAATTTTTAAATTGGTTTTGAAATTCAGGGTTGTTATAATCTCCCCCACTTAAAATCTTTTCGTCCTCGAAAAGGAAAGGAGCTGAAAGTTGTTTAACTAACCAACTCAACTTTCATTTTGGCTTTCATTCTTCAAATTTTCAGTTTCTAAGAATTTTCTAATTTCTCAAAAATTTGGCTAACACCCTAAATTTTCGAAAAATTTCGCCATAACCTCCTTTGTACGGGGAGACTTTTACAACTACAACTTGCCTCACAGGTCCCTCATCAATCGAAAAGAAAATAAAAAGCCATGCGGCAAGCCAATCGGCTCATAAAATCATCAAAACCAAAGAAATACAATAAACATGTACCTATTTGTCGGGCATACAATTTTATTCCTCTTCTTAGCTTCCTTGCTATGACCTATTCAATTATGTACGTGTACATATATGCAATTCTAACAAAATTTCAATTCAGTTCAGTATTTGCTCGCTTTGGCTAAATCTGCCTTACAATTTCATATTGGTTTTATTAGTCTAATATTTTAATCTAGTCACACTAATTATCATACAACATAACCATCAATCACTTAGTTGATTAGCTTTTCAAATATATAACTTTATACATATCCAAAAATCACATTTTTAGTGTTAAATCACAACAATAGACCCTATCTAGTTTTGGTTCTCACACCAGTCAATTAGAAATATATAGACATCCCACTTTTGAAACTTGGACTTAAATGCTAATGATGTCATGATCATCATCAGAATCATCTCCAGGCGACTAAAGTGTGATTTTACATCTATCCAGTATATTTGAGGCTTCGAATACATGTTAATTATGCTTATATTCAAAATCTTCATATACTCGATTATCCAAAATCAATATAAAATAAAATACTCAAATACGTATAATAAGATAAAATTTTCAACACTAAATTTGTTTTTAATAAATAATACTCTTCTAACTCATTCTAGGATACTACTGATCCTATCTCTAACGAGTCATTCTCATTAGATATTACTAATCCTATCTCTGATGAATTCTTTCGTTTGGTTCTAATGTGTCTTGTTCTCGAGCTCTGTAAACCAAAGTTCCGATACCAAACTATAGCAACCCGAACTCGCCCTTACGGGAAAGCCCGGATTGAGTTGAGAGCACGACAAATTAGAACACAAACGACAGAACATTTTATTATTATTACAACAATTTACATCAGAGTACAAGAATATAACAGAGTATGAATAAACAATATACATCAGAAAAATATTAGAGATTAAAATACCTTACATAGCAGCGGAAAAATAATACATAACACAACTGAAAGAGATACACAGATACAAAGATTTCCGAATATAGCTCCAGCTGTAAACCAGGATCATGTAAAAAGGAAATCTGCAAAACCAAAACTACTAGCTGCCCATGTGGAAAATAGGGGCACCTAGAGTTTAGGTTAAAACAATAAACTTCAGGTCAGTCATAGGGCCGGTGTGAGAATTAAAACAGTTATTTAAAACTTTACTTTAGAAATAAAGTAAATCAAGGGACCACGCAACATAACGCGGAACGAGTTTCCTCCAAGAATACCAGTGCATAAAACAAACAGCGCAATGCTTTTTGGAAAAATGAAGCTGTTATAAGACTCAGGTTCCATCACACAATGCAACGCAAGCCGGAGGATAGGGTTTTCCCTTATAATAGCCAAACATGCTTGGTACATTTAAAACAAATCGTTTGGTTATTACTATTAGTGCACATTGTATCATAAACAACTTCAAATATAAATGCATCAATCGTAGACGGCATGGGTACCATATATCATGTCACCATACTAGTTCTACAATTAAAATTGAAATGTCACGTATAGGAAATTGGATTTCTGTCATGAGTCAAGGCAAGGGATGGTCTTGTTACCGATTCGAGACACTCTAGCAAATACCTCAGGATCCCCCACAGTCCTATCAGACCTATCCATCGGCTCTGTAGTGACCGATATATCCGAGGCGCCTTGCTATCCGTCATCCACATAGGTAAAAATATATATAATGTCTGGGCTCCATACCATGACACCACCGATTGCTAGAAAGAAACGTCGTGCACTCATTGCGTTCCCTTATTCCATTTTTGACTCATACCGAGTGTGAGGCTCGCGAATTAACGCTATACACAAAGTTATGCTATTTAAAGTTGTGCTTTAATCATCAACCACAAGACTTTGCTTTCCAACAGAAGCCTTGATCATTTGCATCTCAGTATGACACACTGACAATTCACGCCATGCAACTGATATCTATCGATATATAACCTCTAAGCTCGTACGTCTTAGAGAAGGGTGTTAAGCAAAAGAATAAATTCTCCACCACCAAACAGATATATATATATTTAATAGAAACCAATCAATACAGAATAAAATACAATGCCAGTCACACATCCATTTAATAGTTCGTTCTGGGTCTGAACGAAACCGGAGGCACCTTATTCCTCATCCCATATGTCTAATACAGGAGAGAGGTCCTTGCATATCCGGTCGATCTCCAAGTACATCTGGACGATCACCACTTATTACCTTGTCTTTGGTGTACAGCCCAATCAAGGCATTAGTAATCATCCAAACGATGTGAATAACACCGGTCTTCGACCACCGTCTTCATCGTCTACTTATCGCCGAATCAATTATTCAAAATGGGTATAAACCCGGCCTTTCCGAATAATTCACGTATCTTATAATCAAGTGCTATAAAAACACAACATACGCCTCGTTCCAATTCTGAATATTCTTTTATTCAAATATTCATATCCTTTGGGAAAGGTTCCCATTAATTTTATCAAAGATAAATTCTTTAAATTTATTCTTTAATCTTCCTTTGGATATCAATTCAAACCAAAATAAGGTTTATAAACTAGTCGGGATTATCGAACCATACCGAAATAATCATTTGTTTTATTTCCCAATCATAATCTATTCATCCCATGGAGCAAAACTAGTAATACTCCATATCTAATACCACCTTGTTGTCGGTAGAATTAGTTACCATTACACATTCAGATTTAACTATCACCTAGAGTAAAACTGTTGGTACTCCATTCTCGATCATTTCCCAAATTTGATAATTTACATTATCACATTCTCATTTCAATCTAATTAAAGATTCATTAAAACTCCACTTAGTTTTAATCTTCCAACAATCATTATTAATGATTATTTAACTGTGGGAAATCGAACATGCCGCATCGACAATCTACACCGTACCATTGATTTCTGCCAATATATAACCTCTAAGCTCGTACGTGCCAGAGAAGGGTGTTAAGCAAGAGAATAAATTCTCCGCAACCAAACAGATATATATTTAGCAGAGATCAACAATACAGTTCGAAATACAATGTTAGACATGTAATCCTGTCTTTATTTGGGTTAAAGAACCAATGTCATTTAAAACACAGTTTACGATAAACCCAAAATCACATTCCACTAATTATGGAATCTTCACGGAAAACAAACAAATATATAATCGATATCATTTTCCGTATCCTACTAATGATATAAATGGAATAATGAAAAACCCTTTTAAATTCCATATGTATTAACAGTATTCCTCCACAGAAGTTCACTTCGATTATTACCAAATCGAATTCCATTCAATCCCAATTTATTTTATTAAATTGGAAAACTTTACTTTGGAAATTTCCATTAAATCTTAATAGAAAGATTTATAAATTCCAAATCACATTTCACTGTTAATCGGGTTAAATAATGAATGTCGTTAAAAACACAATTCACAGTAAACCCAATTCACATTTCATTTTATTTCAATTACAAAATATAATTGGAAACTCTAATAATCTTAATTAAAAGATTTATTCATTTCACATGGGGTTTAAGAACAGTGTTATTTAAGACACCATCCATGACAACCCCAAAATCCACTTTGATATTAAATATAAGGCTCTAAATAGAAATTATATTGGCTTGTATTCAATATAAAACTCTTGACACCAACACATATTGTATGGGGAATAACGATATATATCTATCTTCCAAATTCCTCCATAATATCCGTATAGTTACGGAATCCAATATCGAAATCTCTCGAAGATGATTTCTATTCAAATCCATTCCAATTTATATATTGGAAATTCTGGTTTGATTAAAACCATTTCCCTATCCAATTTATTCATTTAAAATCATTGGGTTATTTTTTTGTCAATAACTAGTTCATTTGATAAAAATATATTTTTATCTTTTCAAATGTGGAATTTTCATCCCAATTATTTCCAAATCATTTATTATGATTTTACACAAATTATTAATATCTTTAATAATTTTATTAAGGCCATTTCAGTCGATTTCCATAAACGGTCATCGAATTAAATTTACAGCGATCGTTTTCTAATTTGATTTGGAAATAATTCAAATCCAACCATTAGATTTTAAATCTCTTATAATCGTTGGAAAGCCTTTTCGATACGAGTGCAAAGGTTCTGGTTTTAGGAGAATCCGATGGTCGGATCTCCCGTAATGTCAATTCGAAGTCAATGGTCGAAATTCGTGAACGGTCGCGCCGCGGTGCGTTCTTTTCAAGACATTAATAATATATATATATATATATATATATATATATATATGTATGTATGTATATATATTTCGTTTAAAACGTATTTTATAAATTCATTTTAAAAACGATTCCCACTTTCACTTCAATTTTAAATCAAAATTGAATATTTATTATCATTATAATATTTAAATGACAATATTTTCATAACATCAGATTTTGAAATAATTTCCTTTTCGATATTCATTATAAAAATGAATAAAATCGATATAAATATCATTCGCGTTGAAATGGCGCAAACTAATCAATACGGCTTCACACATTTCAATATTTTTGTGTCCATCCAAAATCGGACATCAAATTCACATTTTAATCCTTCACTGAATATTATTTTAAAATATTCGTTATTCTAAAATATTCGTTATTTTAAAATATTCGATCTTTCCGAACTGGAATCAGACACAGTCAATTACCATATAATTTATTATATGGATTTCATACAAACATGTACACAACAATAATTATACACAGTAAACCATCATCCGGAGTGCATTACACAACGGCATAAGCATTAAATATAAATAATTAACGCTTACAACAGTCTGTCAACCAATCGATTGACATACAATTAAACAATTGGGATTAGTGTATGCCAAATATCATCCTAATACCTGTGTGGGGTTTCAATCAACAAATACTGAATATTATTTGTGCAGTTGGGCAACCTATAAAATTTATCGTCCCAATCCATGTCAGTTAAATGGGTATACATAAACAAATTGTCCGATTTGTAAATGAATATTTATTTTCATTCTAGGAGAATTTATGCCGTTCATATATACGTTAAAAATTATATTTCTAACGGTAAAATATTTATTTCAACATATGAATATTTTCTATAGTTCATACATTCAAGAAAAATAATATTTTTATCATTCAAACATTTTATTCAACACATGATTATTTCTTATAATTCATATACATATTAAAATAACATTTTTAATGAATAAATATTTGTTTCAAAAAATTTCGGTTTAAAACGGCGCGACATTAGAACCGGAGTAATGTCTAGCATTACCCTTCTCCTGATACTGGCTCGCGCCATACATAATAATCAGTCCAATCAACCAAACCACAATACAATCAATTTTCAACACAACCAAATTTCACAATACAATCCAAACACACAATCATGGTTTGTACAATAAATAGTGTTGGGGGCTTCTAAGCCCCGTCTGCATCCTAGTATATATTTAACTGTGAAATAATTAGAGTGAGAAGGAGCTCTCACATTGGGATCCACTGCACCATTCTTTAGCTACTGATTTGCTCGTCGCGCGTGCCTTTTGTCGCTTTCACCGTCCGAATTTGCCGTTCTAATTCTAACTTCTTCATACGACCTCCAGACTTCACCAAACTCTTTTTCTAGCACAACGCGCAATTCTGGACAACTTTTGCCTAGGGGGCTTTCTTCCAATATGCACCAAATCGCCGGAAATCGCGAAAAACAGCAGCAAATCCGCGGACTTTGGACGCGTATTC
Source organism: Allium sativum (assembly GCA_030737875.1). Classification (NCBI taxonomy): domain Eukaryota; kingdom Viridiplantae; phylum Streptophyta; class Magnoliopsida; order Asparagales; family Amaryllidaceae; genus Allium; species Allium sativum. Next base: position 119,495,442 of record CM060913.1, on the reverse strand, counting down.
CGGACAGCTCCGAACTCCAAAATTTGACTTCCATATATCCAAATCAAAGAGGAAATCATGCTCTACAACTTTAGAACTATAAAGTTTTGGCTAGAAACGCACGGTTTGGGGGTTACTATCGAAATAGTGACAGAGTGTTATTTGCAAAACAAGAAATTTGTGAAAAATGGGTTTTTGGTGATGAGGGGCCCACGGCCGGAGCTGGGGTGGTGGGTGGCGGTGCTGGACCTGGCTGGGCGTGGGGGTGGTGCTGGAGGGCGGCGCCGGGTGGTGGTGGTGGAGGAGGAGGCTGGGGGCGCTAGGTTTTTCCAAATTAGAAGAGGGAAAGAGGAGGAGAGAGAGAGGAGGAGAAGAGGAGGAAGAGAAAGGGGTGCGGCGGCCGGAGGGAGGTGGTGGGTGCGGCGTGAGGGCTGCTGAAGGGGGTGATGGGTTGGGGTTGCGATTTTCTCTTTGTTTTTTCTTTTGTGAGTTTGAACGAGAGTGGAGAGAGTGAGAGAGTTGACCATGTATAAATATATATATATATATATATATTTATAATTAATTTAATTTTAATTCGAACAAGTTATTTTTTTATCCGAACTCCAAATCGAACCCAATGACTATCGCCCCAACTAAATATCACCATTCCGAACACACTGGGATATGTCCCGTAAGCCAGTTCGACTGTTTCGATCATTTTTCATCAAAATTAAAATATAAATTAATATAATGTTCTAAATTTATTTCAACGTACATTTTAATTTACCGGGGCCACATACTGACTCCAAAAATTCCAGACAAATAAACCTAGCTATGTTTTGATGATACGGTCCTAACAAAACTAATTTCGTCAAATTTGGAGACCGTTTGAAAAATGGTCATTTTCCAGTCGATTAAATTCAAATTGAAATTGCCAAAACACATTTAAATTTACCACACTCACATATTAATTCCAAAAATTATGAAATTTGAAACCTAACAATAATTTGATAATCCAGAGCCAACAAAAGTTATGGCTATTTTTAAGGGCTATTTTTAAGGGCTATATACTATACTAATATATATATAAATTCCATAGCGACTATTTTAAATTTTAAACTGGACATAACTTTCAATTTATATTATGAAATCTTAGTTTCTTACATTCATTAGAAAGATATAATTAAACAGATTCGAATATTTTTGGTTTTAGTAAAATCCGATTTATTTTGAATCATATACGTTCAATTGAAATTTAAAATCGAATTTTCAAACTACCACGCCATTTCTGGCTCGTTTTATATTTAAAATGAATTTATACATTCTAACTTCGTTTAAAATAAATTTTTATTCATTATTATTTAAAATAAATCATTTTAAATTCTCATAACCCATTCAAATAGCTAAAATAAAAAATTTAAATTGGTTCTGAAAATCCGGTTTGTTAGATAAGAACTTCACTTGCGAGATCATTATATCCGGTGCATCCTCTTACAACTTCATCACATTGTGTTTGTAGGAACCATGTTTACAACACATTATCTTTACCATCGAGCATCCTAGCCATATGATAACTGAACGTAACTTCCTTTTGATCTCACCCTGGCTTAAGACTTATTTAAGTACTAACCTTTGTTGTGCTATATCTTACAATATGTTAAAGCAATCATCAAGAAACAACCTCCATCATGACATTGAAGACTACACCTACAATCTCCCTGGATTGCATGGCCATACCGTTTGTCCTTATGGATTGTTACTGATCCACCTTATGGATTGGTGCCAATCAATGTACTTAGACAAAATTCTGGATAAGTACTCAAAACCTCCTCTAAGCATCCCATAGCTTCCTTATAGTCCAATCCCACATGCTCTACTTCATGCAAAGTCATACATATCGATTCATCCAACATCGATCAAACTTCATCCATATTTCACTGAAATTAGCTCAAGCATTTCTAAAGCCTTCCTAAGCCACCTTCATGGATCGTATGCTCTCAAAATCAGGTATGATAGATTGATGCCAGTCGATAGGCTATGGGTAGGTATTGATCCATATACCTTGGCAATTTCGAGCTCAAAGTTTCTAAGTTCGATAACGATGCTTTCCAGAGCTTATCCTCTAAGTTTCGTGCTATTCCGATGTACTTTAATTCTGATATTCTCCTATCTTCATTCCTATTCCTAATTACGACAATTCTAGCACCTGAATCTTGCATAGTATTCAAAGAAAACATCTTGACAAATAAAACAACAAATCATATGAATATCAGTTATAGGCAAACGCCTGAGTACATAGAAAACATAAATCAAGCATATATATGCATAGATATAAATTTGACCTATTTACTAATCCATTATATGCTTACATTTGTTAACCTAACATTTTCAAATCTGAAATCAACAAGTATAATCATACTTTTATGTATTTTATTATTAGTTATAATAAAAGGATTCTGTGGTTACCTTTAAAACTGACCGGCTTTGCTAAAAAACCTAATCTAAACACATAACGTAATATAAACTTGTGAGAGATCAAAACCACTCACCAAAATTAATAGGCCTTTGTAAATTAGTAGGGGATCAATCTAGGACATCGAGAAATAAATGTGGATAGCCTTTTTAATGCAGAAAATGTGTAGATCTATAAATATCTAATTTCTTTTAGGAAGAAGAATTGGAGCAGATCATAGTTCTAGAGCTGAAGGGAAACGAGGAGATAGGATTGACCTAATCTCTTTCAGCCTATATTTATACCAGCAGGTCACTAAACTAATGGGCTTGCCAATCTCAATCCAAAGCTATCTCTGTTTTGTCCAATAGTCTTAAAATCTCAAAACTACCATATTCCTCAGACCCCTTTGTCAAATCACTTACATGTCCACTATTTAGAAATTACAAACCGTCTTTCTGATTCAAACGAGACTGGTTTGAGCATCTAATTCTGCACCAATAAAATGTTATGGCTAGAACAAGATATTGGAGGGTAAAATAGTCATATAACAATCCTACAAAATTCATAGATATGTAAAATATCCTAAATAACCACATTTAAAAATATTATAATGATACAATCTCATATGAATTACAATAAATCATTTTACGATCAGTTGAAATGTAAAATATAAGTATTTATATTCTCCCTCCCCCTTTTTAGGGAATTCACCCTCAAAATCCCCAAAACAATCATAAGCAAATATAGTATTTTGCATGCCTACCATCCATACGCCTCCAATCTAACATTTTTCTAGAATCCAACAATCCATGCAAACAATTTTCTAGCTTAGCATACAAAATTCTAATAGTGTAAGATAAATGATGGAATTTGTTGTGAAAAATGGGACATACCATCCGAAGAGTTTTGGGCATGCTTCCTTTATACTCTCCTTCGTTTCCCATGTATGATCCCTATCATCCTTGCTTCATTGAACCTTAACTAGCTTAATGACCTTCCTCCTAAGCTTCTTCGTGTCGTTCCCCATGATCTAAAGTTGTTCACAAGGTTTCGACGCCTCTACTTCCAACTCTAAGTCAAGCTGATCAGCCCTTATGATCCTAAACTTATTTTATAATTGTTATTGTAAGCAAACTCCACCGAATGGAGATGATCATCCTATGATCCTCCAAAATCCAAGACACAAAATCTAAGGAGGTCTTCCAAAACTCGATTCATCCTCTTAGTCTATCCATCCGTATGAGGATGATAATCTGTACTCAAATGTAGCTTGGTACCCGCATCCTTTACAGGCTCTTCCAAAATATGCTGGTAAATAATGGATCTTTACCACTTATTATACATTTAGGTACAACATGGAATCAAAAAAATAATCCATTTCACATATAGCTAGTCCAAATTCGACGTCGTTCTCGTAGATTTGAAAGGTATAAACCTTAACTCTTGGTCAGCGTATCCTTTAGCACCTAAATACTATCATAAACTACCTTAGATCGTAATAATCCATCAATGAAATCCATAGATATTTGTTTCCATTTCCATTCTGGTACTACCAATGCATGAAGCAATCCGTCGGGTTCCTTTGTTCATCTTTTATCAACTGGTAGTTCTTACACTTTGAGATAAACTATCCCAAATCACACTTTATACCCACCTCATTTCTCGAAACATCATATGACCACCAGGATTGATAGTCAGTCTAGAATATTGAAATTCTCTGAAAAATTCCTCTCAAATCCCATCAACATCTGGGACATACAATCCTTCATCCTTACGATGCCAACCGTCTCGATCGATCTTATATTGCCTCAAATCTTCGAAATCAACTCTCATCTTAATCTCTTACATACTCTTTACTAACTTAGCATCTTGCTTCTAGCTCGCTCTAATCCTTTTAAAGAGAATAGGTCCGATAGATAGACTCGCATATGCTCCAACTCACAATGAGGCCTGAAATCAAACTCAGCCCAACACTCTAGTTGCTTCCACTCTAGCAGCATAGCTCTAAGTCCAACATGAATCCTACTTTAAGCATATGCTACCACGTTGTCCCTTCCTCAAGTGTACGAAATATCAAAATCATGTAAGGCCAAAATTTTAACCAACTTTCAGTCGAAGGTTAAGATCCTTTTAAGAGAAAAGATACATCAAAGATTAATGATCTGTGAATAACACAAAGCTTTCTCCCAAAAAGTAGTGCCTCTATATCTTCAAAACGAAGGCAATCACCACCAATTCTAAATCATGAGTAGGATTATTCCTTTCATGTGACTTTAGCAATAGACTAGCATAAGCAGTCAATTTCCCTCTCCATCCATATGCACCTAGAACTATACCAAAAGGAGTTGAATACATGGTCATATCTTTATTCCCACTTTGAAGAACAAATATGGATGCACTTATAAATCTCTCTTTTAGAACTATATAGGCATGCTCGCACATAGAATCCTAAACCAAAGTGGGACTCAGCTTCGCTAAGTTGGTTAACAATGCATTATCTTGGAGAAATCCTTGATAAAATGTTTATAATAACCAGTTAAACTAAGGAAACTTCTAACATCCGTGGTATTCTTATGTCGACTCCAATCCTAGATTGTTATTATCTTCCCAGGATCCACTGTTATCTCCTGTCTGGATACTACACGACCTAAGAATCTCATTTCTTCTTTTGAAAAGTGACACTTTGAAAACTTGGTCCTTATCCCGTACCTTCTCTAAACATTAAGCATAACTCTTAGGTACGTCTTATGTCCCTTTTCGTCCTAGATTGGATAAGAACATCATTCATAAACAAAATCACAAACTTGTGCAACTGATCTTTGAAAACCTTATTCATAAAATTTACAAAGTATGCAGGTGTAGTAGTCATTTCAAACGGCATCACAAACCACTCAAAGAAACACGATAGGTTTGGATTCATCCACTGAATCAAACGTAAACAGGATCTCTTGATGCAATAACAACCCTATTGCTCCCTTAAAGATGTACGGATACTCGATAACAATAGGCATAAATGACAAATGTTCATGTGGAGTCACACGTGGATATAAAATTGTAACAACCAGTTTTTTGTCAATTTATTTTGTGAATATTTAATTTATTTAAATAGTTGATCGGTGATCTTAATCATTAAACTCTATTTTAGTGATAGTTAAGAATAAAGTATTTATTTTAATCATTCAAGAAAAGGTTTCTGACAGTTTATAGCCTTTTCAAAATTTATGTTAAATTAAAATATAAAAAAACTTTGTTTTTATTTTAGTATAATAATCGATATTTATTTTATTGTAAATTTACATATATATATATATATATAATAAGATTTTATGTTTTGTTGTAAAAAGAGTGAACTGATGTTTTGAGAAAAAATATACTTAATTCTATTTTTAAAAAAATGTTGATTTTATGTGAAATAATTGAAATTGAGAAAAGTGGAATTTTGATTACAAGCTTGAGTAATTAAGTTAAATTTGCATTTAATGCTTTGTACAATTTAGCTTTTAAAGAAAGTTTAAAATAATGCTAAAGGGCAATTTGGTCATTGTTGATTTATTATTAAATTTAAAATTTTACGTCAAATAAAAAGTGTACACACTACAACGAAAACATTCTATTACAACGTCCATTTACAATGGGCATTTCCTGCCCATTGTAATATAGTTCTATTAGAACAGGCCACTCAGGCCCGTTGTAATAGATTCCCTATACAACGCCGATTTTACAACGGGCAGAAAATGCCCGTTGTAATAGAATGATATTACAACGGTCGATTAAGGCCCTTGTAACAGATGTAAATTTTACAATGTTCAGAAAATGCCCATTGTAATATGTGTCAATTTTACAATGGCCTTAAAATGCCAGTTGTAATAGATACCAATTTTACAACGAGCAAAAATATGCTCGTTGTAATAGGTGTCAATTTTACAACGGACAAAAAATACTTGTTTTAACTAATACCAATTCATAGAAATAATTAGTATTTATTATTTAGTAATTAATAATTGATAATTTCAATTAAATACTATAGAATTAATAATTAATATTTACTACGTATTTGATAATTTATTTTTAATAAATTTTTATTAATATGTAATTTTTAATAATTAAGAAGTGATTTTTGTTATTTCTTTTTAGTATTTAATAATGTAAATACTTGTTATATATAACATTCCAAAAAACTTAGAATTTTGAAAATTTACAAGATAAATTTACTAATATTCAAAAAATTAGAATTAAAATTTGAAATTTCGATAAAATAAAAATTATAACATTTGATACATTTTAATATTTCAAAAATGTTAAAATAATTTTAAAATTATAAAAATATAGACTTTATATCTTAGATATACTATGGATAACCTTTCCCTGACATTCTCTTGAATTTTTGGGTCAGTCCTCTAAATTTCGGCTAAGTTTAAATTAAAACTTTTTCTGACAAATTGTAACATATGATATGCTATGGATAACTTTTTTTCTCGTAATAGGCATATGTTACAATTTCCATATGCCTATTACGATAATTGACAATTTCCTCTTGCCCGTTTGTAATAATTAACTAACAATTATGCTTAAATAATAATACTGAACAATTAATTAATTAATAAAATATTAATAGTTATTTACTATTAGAGCTGTTTTTTTTCTTTATTTCGATTTCCATGGAATTTCTTCTAATTATTTCCTGCAATTTCACTTTCCATCATTATCCAGATAAATGCATTTTGAAGGAAATCATTTCACTAAAAATTGGAATCTACTAGAAAATTTGTGGAATTTTTGTAGGAAATTATTTCCTATCAAGCCTATTGAATATGCCTAGTTCGTGTACTCATTTTATTTTTGTTGCTCAGAAAATCGATTTCCTCCTTACTATCGTAAATCTAATTTCTCTTCTTCGTTTTCACCCACCATCTGCATTCGCATCCTTCTCATCTACAATCGGAATCCTCTTCTCCTCCGCACTCTCTGTCTTCCATCTGCACTTGCATCTACTCTCGCGCGAATCCGGGCTTCAGTCAGAAACCCTAGTTTTCTGGTACTTCGATTTTTTTTTCTTTTTGGGATTTTTCTTCAATTCGTTCTTGCTTTCTTTGTTATTCATCTTTTCTCAATCTCCAGTACACGATTTCCTTAGATTCAACAAAGGGAGACGTAACCCTAGCATGGAAACCACTGAATTCAAGCGATTACTTTTCAGATTTTTAGTTTAACTGAATTCGCAATCTTATCAGAAATTCGGTGATTTTCAGGTTTTTTATTTCATTAAATTTAGTTTTTTAATACCAATAGCATGTTAATTGCAATGTGGAAAAAGGTTTAAAATTTTAGTGCAATTTCAGTGAGGTTTCTATGTTCACCAGTGATCATGTTGGGTAATATCCTTTTCTATATTTGTTGCGCTGTATGAATAAACAATATTTTAATATGTGTTAGCTCTATGTAATACTTATAAGCAATATCTTTGTTGCGTTTGAAATACTGTGTTCCTACATTACTTTGTTATGTATATGACATCATCTTCTATGCTTGATATTTTTTTTCCACGTCCAGGCAACCCATATATTATCAGCATGGGAAATGAAAGCATTGAAGGGAGCACTGCAAGTAGCAACTTTCCAGTTTTTAATATTAAAAATGCCAAGGACACCTTTCACTCTTGGTAAATGAAACTTATTGAAGGAGTAGGGGAACAATTTCTGGTTATGCATTGAACCATTCCAAAAAAAATCTCATCATGGCCGACTTAATCATAGCCAATAGCTTTTGGGGAAGAATGTGTGCACTCCATCCCAATATACTACCATGGAGAAGCTTATAGAACTGATTAAGACTAGGGATGGCAAAAAAATCCGTACCGGCGGTTATCCGCGGGTAAAATCCGTCATGGATATAAAATGGATAGTTAAATGGGTATCCGTGGGTAAAATAAACGAGTATTTTTAATATCTGTTAATTAATGGGGCGGGTACAGATAGCAAGATATCCATGTCCGTGGATACTCGTGCCCGTATTGAATGTGATTTATTATTAATAGTCAATACAAAAAACATTGTTGTTGGTTGTTCGGTATTTGTTGCATGCTTTTACTCAACAATTTATAACTGGCTGTTTATATTTTGATGGATACTTCTGTTGTTGTCTCTTCTTTTCTGGATGTTTATTTAAATATGCATTGGTATTTTGTGGTTAACATTTGAGCGTTGTCTAATTTGTCTTTTTTACCAAATGTACTTTTGAATAATTTCAATAAACGGCTAAAAAGTAAATTGAATAAATATAATGAATACCCACGAATACCCGCCATTACCCGCAACCTGTTTAAAACCCGTTTAATGGGCACCCGTGCGGGTATGGGGCGGGCACGGGGAAAAAAATCACCCAACGGGACGGGTGATGGGGTGGTACTACCCACGCCCGCCCCGCCCCATTGCCATCCCTAATTAAGACAAGCCTTCCAGCTTGTAACAGAAATCTGTTATCCCAACTGTTCATCCTTAAAAGTTATCCTATTAAACAATGGCAAATAATCAACAGTAGTAATTCTGGAAGAACAGAGGGGGGAGCCCAAGGTAATTGATGTCATTTCCATGGGTTGCACACCAGCCAGCGAGATAAGCATATCGACTCTTTCTTGAGAGATACCATAAAAAAGAATATGAGACTTTAGAGCATTCAACTTAAGACCGGTCATAATATAAAAATCATTAAGTGTCAAAAGGATATTAGGAAGAGAAGTCTAATTATTGATTGATTTTCATGTTTCAATTGTTGATGGACTATATGTGACATTAAAACATGTGTGCACACCTACACCTCATTGTTCATCATATTATGCTTATGTCTTTCACTTGAATGACCAATTGTGTGCCCTTTGTTTATGTTTGGTTATAATTTGTACATTAAGGCTTCAAAACTAGTCAACAGTTGTAACTGGATATAAAAGTGAATTGTCATGAGTATCTACCTCTTACAGTAATAGTTAATGAAATATAATAGCTTTTTAAGACTTGGCTTTTTCATATATTCTACTGTTGTGGAGGAAAATAGTGGCACAATTGTTGACGAACCATAACCAATATATTTTTGGCACAATTGTTCACAGTAATAGTTACCGTAGTTTATTTGTGTATGTTAGTAAACTGTCAACATAAATTATACTATGTTATTATTACTGCATTTTGTCTCCTTTGAATATATTTTTGTTCATGCTGTGTTTTATACCATGTTGTTATTACTGCACTATAGAATTACACTGTGGTTGGGTTATTAATTCTAAATTTACAGCCTCAGAACTATGTTTCTTTTATGAAACCTCCAACTCTGCATGCATAAAAATATTTATGTTGATTATGCTTACATTAACTGTGTACTGCATTCATTTCTAGATTCTAATAATTTTTTTGTCTGAGTACAAATTTGAAGGGCTTCACGTGCTGCGTTAATTTTAGCAATTGACTCTGGATCAATCGCTGAATTTGCGGAGTACAAATTTGAAGGGCTTCACATGTTGCTTATATTTATATTGATTAAGCTTCTTACTCATGGCTCTGCACTTACAGCAACGAACTTAGCGCCCATTAATTGATATGTAGCTATGCGGTGGTACATACTAATTTTGTTCCCTTGATTTTGAGTATTAACATCTTTGTTTACTTCATTACTTGATTAGTATAAAATTGATTGATATCTCTGCTAATTGTACTGTGTTAGCATATTTATGGCCATTGTTACTGTATTTCATACCTTTTACGTCGGCCAAATATGCCTTCTTACCTCATGAACTTATTGCTTGTTAAACTATAAGTTTTAACTTACTGTGATTTTGTTTTAATCCCGTTTTTCTTCATTTTAAACCGTTTCATCGTTCTAACCATGAGTTTTCACTTATTATATGATATTTATTATTTGAGAATATGATTTACCTAATGCAACGTAAACAAATGGCAGAGGACATTCTCTTTTGGTGTAACTATGGGATCTAAGTACAAATAATAATAATGATCAGTTGCTTTGAATGTCATTATGTCATCCTATAACAAATTGTAACTGTAACAAATTTTGACCTATCAATAACTTTTAATTTTGGATAGCTTGCATGATAAGAGGTTACTTTTAATTCTCTATTGTTTTTCATTTTATTTTGTTTTATCATTTCAAAACTTCGTCTACAAGTAAATAAACTCATCCTGTAAACATAATCGTCATTATATTATAACTGAACATCAACAGAATACAGAGAAACGACACAAGGTTCTCCATGTACACTGACGTTGAAATATGGAGAATTCACCTATAGGCGAAGATTGAACAATTCACAGTTACATACACCAACTGCTTTTTACTTTAATTCCATTTATATATTATAATATGCTTCAACATTATCTGTCTACCAATGTTCTATGTCTAACGTTTGATACAACTCTATTTGCATATATGAAATGCTGCATTCACCCTTGCAACTGAGCAGATATCTTTGAAATGGCATTATAATTTAGATTGATGGTTACTCATGGGGCAATGGACACAATTAGGCAACACCGATTCTGATGGACAGTACCACTATTACAGAAAAAAATGCTCAATTTCATTCACTGACGTTTTGTTTTCATCTTTTCAGATTTATTATCTTGGATCTATGGAATATAAGATATCTATATTAACAAGGAACTAAATGATAGTAACTCAGCGTAATTTTCAACTAGCTACACTATAACCGGAAGGTGAACTGCAATGCTGCTCTTTTTGTAGTTCAAGGTATTTGCGTTTTTGGAGCTTTTTGTTACAAATATTAACTGATGTGCACTTGCAATACCAACTGATGTGTCTTGAAGCAATAAGCCGAAGACTAAAACTATAGTGAGAGTGTGAGTGACTGTGTACGTGTATATGAGTGAATAAGTGTGTAGTGAGGAGTCAATGTGGAAGTGTATGTACAAGTGATTGTGTAAATAGAGGGGAAACACTATGTGTACTATTTGAAAGTGTAATAAATATTTATTTGAATAAATATCTGTTTAAAAATAATTTTTGAATTAAATATTCAATTCTTGTAAATATTATTAATATTATGTGTAATATTCAAATCCGTTGCAAGTTTCAGCATTTTACGACGAGCATTAATTGTTGTTATAGAAGATATTACAACGGTCAATACCTATTGCAAAAAATATTACAAGAGGCTGCTATTTCTATTGAAGGAACATACAACAACATATGACCGTCGTAAAAAGTCTATTACAACCGCCTATTACAACCTTCATTACCCGTTGTAAAAGGGGACATACTACAACATGCCTAATACAACGGGCGGGCAAGCCACTATAAAACCCCTATTACAACGGACATTGCCTGTTGTAATAGATCTGTTGTGTTGCAGTGACAAAAGAGTAAACTATCCTCTTAATAAGTAGACACTATATAAATGGTACAAAAAGTGAAATGATGATATTACTTATGAAATAAATAGTGACAATATATGTGTTTGGCTTAGAAAAGAAGCCTCACTTGTTTGGTTATGAAATATCAACAACCCTTCATTTGTTCTTGAATTTTTTGTTTGCTTCCTTAAGTTCTTCTTCATTCTTTGTATAAAAGAAGAGATGAAAAGCAACTCAATTCTTCCTACAAACCTGCTTACATCTGCTTATTCGTTCTCCACTGCTTTTCCGTTTTGTTCCCATGTTTCTTTAATCCTCTATAGTTTACCGAAGATTTTAAGTAAAAAAAATATAAAGAAAGAAAGAACTGCAAATGAAAAAAGGTAGTAAGTAAAATCTGTGCAAATTCAAAATTCAAGTGGCATGCTTGCTAGTAAATCGTAAAGCTAGTTTCAACTTGTCTCTTGTGTTAAATGCTTCAATCCAGTAGTATTTCAGTGTGGTTGTGTTAATTAAGCATGCTGAAGGATCGACAATAGCCATGGCAGCCTATTATTCAAGCTTGGGCTAGCCTTTCTGGGTGGTTCAAGAGGAGTCAGGCGACATGGCTAGTTGTAGAAGGTTCGTCGTGGTGAAGAGAAATTTATGGTCGAAAATGGAGGAGTTCTCTGTCTAAAACGATCGCACATCTTTTAGTGTTTTTGGTGATCATAGAGGTATGATTTTGAAGTAAGGGTATGGAGCGGAGGTTGTGGGGTCAGGCATGTGGACGAGGTGAAGGAGGATCAGATGGTGATCACGAGATGGGTGATCGTTGACTATAGGGGGGCTGCCATGCACGGTGATGCACATTTTTGTTTACCATAGACGCTTCTAAACCGAGGAAGGGAGGCAGAAGAAGTGTTGGATGGGGTTTGATTGTTTTTGCCGGTCTTTAGGTTTGGAAATGATGGGCTTGGTTTTATGGTGAGAAAACACTTTTGCTAATATAAAATGTGTCGCATTTAAAATTTAAATATCATGATCATATAAAACCCTTTTTACAAAGGGATTTCCATGTTGAGTTTGTAACAATGAAATCGACATCGTTGTGTAGCTTGTTATTATGTTTGGACAAGTAAAATTTGATGACATCTTAAAATAGACTAGATTTGGATGACGTTACTTTCAATAATAACATTGCTTAAAATTTGTACACATTAATTTGTGTTGTTGCTTGGTCAAATAAAATACTATCAAGTTAATTTGGATAGTATAGATTATTATGGACATTTATTGAGTAGAATAAAACCTCCTTTTGTGCTTGTTAATGATAATTAAATTGTGCGACTAATTTCTGTCAATATTGATTGATATGGATTAAATAGTTGTTTAACTAATGATTGTAAACTGTTAATATAAAGAATATTTGTATACTGGCCAAACTGTATATGACATTGACATGTGAATCCATCTAGATGTAGAAATTTATGGTAACTTATATAGGTACAATTTTGGTCGCTAAACGTAAATTGTGAAACTATTTTCAGTTATATAGATTCATAACTGGAATTTTAAGAAGCTAAATATTCCGTTTAGGAATGTTTTAAAGAATACTTATAAAAGATTTAACAATTTATTTAAGTACTTCTAAAAATGGTTTGATTTGATCAAATTGTTTAAGATTAATTTTATTAATCAAGTGTTTAGGTTAGCAACTATTCATTAATTATGGTTTAGCACTTAAGAATTTGTTAATTAATAATATTTTGATTTACTAATTATTTATTAATGATGTTTTAAGTGTAATTTATATTTAAGATCAAACAGGGAGTTAATTGAAATTATTATAATTAATTAAAGTCTAATTATTGTTTAATGATTTATTAAAGGATAAATTATTCTTTTAGATTAAAGTTAAAGATAAATTATTTTTTTAAAGGTGTTTTAAATATTTGTTTAAATATTTATTTAATAATCAACTGAGGTTTTAAATTATCAGTTAATTATTAAATAGAGATTATTTGGGTTTTAAATTATGAATTGAAAGATTAACCATTAGTTAATTATTTAATTAAAGGTTAAACTAATATTAATTTTTTATTTTAGGGATTTATAATTTTTTTAAATAATTATCTAGTAGTAATTATTATTTTATTAACAACTGTTTAAGATTATTATTATCATATTTTAAAGGTGATTGAGTTGATTTCATTTTCATAAATAGTCATATTATTACATATTTATTAATAAACGATGTTTTAAAGTAGATTAATTATTTTAAATAAGGGTTTTAAACTAATTAATTGTAATAACAAGGGCTAGACTTGTTAAATTACTTTTTAAACGTGGTTCATAAGTTATTGATTTATTTAAGAATGAAGTTTGGAATTAAATGAATCATTTTACTAAATGTATTCAAGATAAGTAGTTTTGTTTAGTTAATTCATTTATTAATTTAAAAGATTTAAGTTAATCCAATTAACTCGAGATAAGCTTTAAATTTAAGATTTGATTGTGAAATCAAATTTGAAGCTAGAAAGTCAATTGCGACAAAAGGAATTTACTTAAACAAAATAAATCAGGTAAGTGGGTTACGAAATTCGAGAGTAAAGGAAAAATGGGTTTTGAAATATGTTTTGGAAATTTGGTAAACTAAATTGTAGAAATTTAGAAAGCGAGATAAAAAACTTTTATTATTTAAAAGACGAAGGTGCTATCAAGTCAAGGTATGAGAGGTAACTAAATATCCTAACTTGAACAGCTTTACCTTTATTCGAGGAATAGTAATAGTTTGAGATCAAGTGTTGACATTGGAATTTAATAGGTATTCCCATTAGTGATGTGTTAGTAGACAAAATCTTAGAAGTTGAAAGAAGTGATTATGAGTTCCAGTAACCCATTAAAGGTGAATTAGAAATGAGAAACCAAATTAATTGTTTTAAATTACATGTTTATATCGGAGGGTAAATTACGTGAATGTTTAGGATAAGGGATTTGAAATTCAATTAATAAGCAATAACTGATTTAAAAGTGGCATAGTGATTAATATGGGAAATAAACCTTCGATTGTGTTGTTTGATAGTTAAATAACCAACTATCAAATCTAGATCTAAAATCTTACTTTGGAAATATCTAGGGGAAACGCATGAGTTATACAACCTTGTCTTTCCTATTAATGATTCACTGTATGTTTAAACCTCATTTTGTTCTCTTGGGAAAAGCGATAAGGAAACACATCTACAAATGGTTAGGAGGTGAACTCCACTCTTATCCTTGGTTGTTTATTTCCAAAAGATCCAGGATTGAGTTTATTGGAAATTATCAAAAGTCATTTCGAAGAGATCAGGATCGGATCGAGTGATCCGGAGACCACTTCGATCCAACTTGGCGGCGAAAATGGTATTTATTAAAGACGAAGAGATCAAAATGGAGTTAGAGTGAAAGGCCTAATCGCTACAAATCCTGTGCATGATCATAAACTGGATGTTGTAGGAGTAGTGCCTTCGGTTTGTCCTGTTCCTAGAAAACTTGTATAGACAAATGTATGACGTTGAATTTCTTAGGTCATATACATTGATTTTTACAAACATACATCTGTTTGTTAGTGGAGGAGGCAAATTCTCTTAGCTTAACACAATCTATAAGACATATGAGCTCGGAGGTTGTATTGTTGTGGATGTCAATTAGTGACTGACGAAATGGCGATGTGGCATCTAAAGATAAATGTATGCAATGTATGAAAGGTAAATACGTAGCCTCTAACGTCATTAACCGGTAATGATTAAAACATGGGATATGCTTCAGGGCTAAGTGGGTAGCACCCAAGTAGGGTATTGTCACCAACCAAATCTAGATCGGACGACCCTTTGATTTTTGTATGTTGTAGTTGGTTGCTGATCACAACCAAGGGGGTAAAATATTCAGTACATTCTAGAGAGAGGTTGACCAATCCTGATTCGCAGGGAGTTCATGTGAGGCTTTCGGTACGCATTATCTAAAGAGGTACCATGATAAGGAATGCCCTAGTGCCTTGCAATTGTATGAAATCCAAACTCTAATACGTGTCCTTACGATTTTAGATGTAAACCAATTATGTTGAAACATGGTTAGCAAGCATTTCAGCTATTTTTTAAGTACTTGTATTTTAGACATTATAATAATATCATGAGGTTTCCTATAAAGTGTTTTGGTTATCGTAAAGTAAAAACCCATATGTGTGTATATGTGGCGTTGTCTTACGAGATAACTTTTGTTTTCAAAGGTTTTTAAATATAATAATCAGGTTGTTTGAGTTTTCTCACAGAAGACACGTGTCTGACCCGGAGTTGTATTTTCTTTCCCTAAAACTCTTGGGTGCTCAATTTTTTATGAGCAGCCAAGTAGTTCAGGTTTTTAGGGGAGAAATTGGAGGAGCTTGGAGCAGGAGGCTTCATTTATAGTTAGATATCTCATGCTTCCGCTATATATTATGTTCTCTATTTGTTGTATAAGGACATGCTGCTATAACTTACCTAGGGTAGAATTGATCTAGTGTAACTCTTATGTAATCAGCTTTGTAAATGACTTTGAAAAGTATTTCATGATTATTATATGTTATCCGCTGCATTTGTCAGATTTTGTTCGATCTTCTTTTTCATTAATCCCTAATGATTTGGTTTTCCGACACTTGGATGTTTGGCATGTTAATAAAGTGGATGTATCAGTGTCGACTATGAGGGTCGAAAAATCGGGTCAGTACAAAAATGTTGATTGATACCCCATCTTCCAATAAATAGTCAATCACAACCCCTCGCCTTTTCACATTCCCAATTGTCACCTTAATCCTCCCACAGTCACCACAGTCGCATACTTTCTAATACTGTCCATACCCAAAATAATTCCAAGGCCATAGAGCTCGGAATAAAGCAATAAAAAACAAAGGATAACATATAATCGGATGACCCTTATTCTAGGTTAGTGACAATCGCAGACTCATCTAGAATCTCATGGTGCATATCTTACCAACAAACTAAAACAATATCGATAAATAAATGAGTAGCTCTAGTATCAAATAAAACTCTAATAGGAACATCTCTAACAGAAGGCATATTTTGCATAACAACGCTCTGTCCCTTTTCCTTAGTGGTAGGTGCACCATAAAAAGTCAAAACTGCATCCAAAGAATATGCCTTTGCCACTTATTTCTCCATAAGAAGCTTTGTACCATCCTTCATCAAATGCCTACAGTTGTAACACTTCTTCTCCTTTGAGGCCTTCTATTCCACAGAATACTAACCCTTCTCATGACAGTTATAACAAACCACCCCATTCTTATCTTTTTTATTTTTACATCCTCCCTTGCCTTGTTGTTTCTTCCTATTTCCATTACATTTTTTTTTGATTTAACCACCCTGCTGCTTGTAACGACCCAGAAAATCTGAACCAATTTAAAAATTTTAAATTGGCTAAAATAATGGATTTTAAATATTTAAAATAAATATTTTAAATAATGGCAATGAAAACTGAGTTTGAATCGACATTTGAAAACAAATATAATTAATTATAATTATATATAGAATTGAAAATGGCGCGGTAGTTCGATAATTCGATTTCAAACTTCAATTGAATATACTGGGTGCAAAACAATCCGGATTTTAGTGAAACAAAAATATTTAAATCTGTTAGTCAATACCTTTCTAACGAATCTGAAAAATCGAAGTTTCATAACGGGAATCAAAAGTTATGGCCGAATGAATTTTCAGAAGAGTCGGTATATAGAATATATAGGCCTGGAAAATTGATATTTTGCATACGACCTCGGATTTCGACGAAACCACTTTTGTTAGATCCGCAGTGTCAGGTTATTGCTAAGTTTCAAATTTCATAATTTTTCGAATCAATATGTGAGCGTGGCAAAGGAAAACGCGTGTGACCAGTTTCTGTTGATTTTAATCGAATGGAAATTGGCCATTTTTCAAACGATCTCAGAATTCGACGAAACTAGTTTTGTTAGGACCGTATCGTCAATACGAAGCTAGAAAATATTTTTCTGGAATTTTTCTAGTTAGTATGTGGCCCCGGTAATTTGAAATGTACGTTTAAAATTCAATATAGTGATTTAAATGAAAATTCAAAAGGAAACTGATTGTAACGATCAAATCAGCTTACGATACATATCCCATTGTGTTCGGAATGGGGGTAAAACGCTATGGGCGACAGGCGGTGGGCCTCGTTTCGAGGTCGTGGGTAAAAGTCAACTTTATGCAATAAAATTAAATAATTAAATAAAAAAATATTTTTAATTCCCTCTCCCCTTCATCTTCCTGCCCCCCCCCCCGACTTCATTTAACAGAAACAAAAGAAAAAAAAAGAAAGCTTAACCCTCGAAGCCGCCTCGTCTCGAAGTCGCCGACGAAGACCATCGAGCAGCTCCTGGAACTGCTGCCGCTGCTGCTTCTTCTCCCCCCCCTCCGTTCATAGATCGGCAGCGACATCGCACCCCCCCCCCGAATCAAACGCGACACCCGATTAGCAACGCCGCCACCTCGAAGCGCCTCCGATCTTCTTTCCCCCCCCCCCCTCTGTAAGTTTTCTTTTCTTTTATTTTATTTTATTTTTGTTTTAATTATGATTTTATTTACTTAAGGAAAGAATGCTGTTTTTTTTTTAGTTTAAATACCGTTTGTTTTTTTAGGTTTTAATACCGATTTTAAAAAAGAATATAAAACTGTTTTTTTAAAAAAATATAAAATTGAGTTTTTTTTTATAAGGTGAAAACTGTTTTTTTTTTAAAAAGTATAAAACTGTTTTTTTTTATAAGGGTTAAAACTGATTTTATAGGATTTATAAAACTGATTTTAAAAGAAATAAAAACTGTTTTTTTTAAGGTATATAAAACTGATTTTTTAAAAAAGAATTTTAAACTGTTTTTTTTAAAAGATTAAAACTGATTTTAATAGAAAGAAAAACTGATTTTAAAAAGTATTAAAAACTGATTTTTAAAAAATGATTTATAAACTAGGAAGAGATTAGAAATTTAAAAGGAAAAATCAGATTTTTTTTTTTTTTTTTATATATCGAAAGTCGAAAGAAAAATCAGATTTTTATATATTAAATAGCGAAGTCAAAATGCAATCTTTATATATGGAATAACATCATAAAAATTCGATTTTTACATATGTAGAGGATACGGGCGAAAGCGACAAAAGGCGAAGATTTCTCTAAGGAAGAGTCGTGGTACTGGATAGCTATCGGTGAGATTTCTGATTTAAAATTTATATATATATACGTGTGAAGTAAAAGTGAATTGCTATATATAAATATATATATATATACGCCCCTCGTCCACAAACCATGGACGATATTTATTGGTTGAAATTGTGGTGAAAATTGATTGATAGCGATTGATTGTTTGGGGATTGTTTGTGATTGATATTGGTTGATTGTGGTTGAAAAATACCCATTGGTGGTTGTGAAATATTTGGTTGAAACCACATAGGATTAGTTTGTGGAAATGAAATAAATATATACATGCCGCCTGCGTGCGAACTAGATGCATGATCCCCATTGTCAAAAACCGCGAGGTTTTAAGGTAGAGCGAGGAGCCGTACAAGGGACGGTCCCGGTGTAACTACCCTGCCGTTATGCTGCCGAAATTTTGAATAATATTTGAGTGTTTGAATTATTTTCATATGCTTAAACTATATTTATTCATTGTATAGAAAACATTCATGTGTTGAATTGATATTCATTCGTTGTTTAGAAATTCATGTGTTGAATGGTATTCATATTTTGAAATAAATTGTTCGATAATAAAAATCACATTTTTATCTATATATAAAAACTATTGAAAACATTCATGTGTTGAATTGATATTCATTCGTTGTTTAGAAATTCATGTGTTGAATGGTATTCATATTTTGAAATAAATTGTTCGATAATAAAATCACATTTTTATCTATATATAGAAACTATAGAAAACATTCATGTGTTGAATTGATATTCATTCGTTGTTTAGAAATTCATGTGTTGAATGGTATTCATATTTTGAAATAAATTGTTTGATAATAAAAATCGCCTTTTATCGACTATATGAACTGTGTAAAATAATCTCGTTTTAAAAAGAAATTGTTTTGTGATAAAAAATCCTATTTTGTCACCTATATGAACTATATAGAAAAATAGTGTTTTGAAATGAATTGTTTTACAATAAAAATCACATTTTTATTGTATGCATAAATCGTTGAAATGTGAAGTGTTAAAAATAGCCACTTGTTCAAAATAAACATATATGAGTTGAAATATTCATTAATTAGCTAATGAAATGATTTGCACCTATTTATGTAACATTAGAATGAATGGAGTTTTTAAACCAAATAGAAATCAAATATGAAGTCGAATAGAAATTGATAAATGATAAGAACTGTATATATATGTACATGCAATATTCATTGAACAAGTTATAGCAAAGGGGCTAGAGAAGAGGAATAAAATTTTGTGCCCGACAAATAGGTACACATTTACTGATTTGTTTGGGTGATGATTTTGAGCCTGTTGGCTAGCCGCTTGGCTTCTTCTTTTTCTTTTTGAGATTAGAAGGACCGGGAACACTATTTGCGATTTCCCGATGCTCCCGGTGCAGGGGAGGTTATGGCGAAATTTTTCCAAAATTTAAGGTGTTAGAAAAATATTTGAAGTGAAAACGATATTGAAATTGTTGAATGAACTATATTTATATAAATATATAAATATAAATAAAATTAAAACGAAACGAAGCCGTGCAGTTCGTATTTTGAAACCGTGATTTCAAACGACTAGTGCGGGAAATCCGACCATTGGATTTTCCCGAAACCTCAACCGTCGGGTTCGCCTTGGAAATATCTTCCCAACGGCACCAACTTTGTAGAAATCCAACGGTTGGATTGTCTGGAATGTTTAATTCAAATCTGAAGAAAAACAGCGCCAGAAACGATTATATTTATTTATTTATATATATATATATATATAATTATATTTAATCGAATAACGACGCTGCAGTTCGTATTTTGAAATCGAAATTTCAAACGATTGTACCGGGAGATCCGACCGTCGGATTTTCCCGAAACTGGAACCGTTGGATTCGTTTTGAAAAGACCTTTCTAATGATGTAAATTTTGTGAAGATCCAACGGTTAGATTTTCAGATATGTGTAAATCAAATCTGAAGAAAAACAGCGCCACGGCCGCCTTATGGCCCGAAGCGTCGTTTTGAATAAATTAGCTATTTTAAAATAAATAAAAATAGCGATAAATAGTTATAAAATATCGTAAGCGATATGGAATGGAAATAAACTGAATTTGCTTGATTTATGTGATATTTGATGGTTGAATGTGTTTGGTGTGAAAATTACATTAAAGAACAAAATTGGTGTTGTCGAATAATTTAACCATTGAAATAAATCGAATTGAAATTCTAAATATACGTGAATTATTTGAAAAGGCCGAGTTAATTCTCATTTCGAATAATTGACCGACGATTGAAATTCGAAGATGAAGACGGTGGTCGAAGACCGGAGATCTTCACCTCGTTTGGATGGTAACCGAGGTCCTGATTGGGAGGCATCCCGAAATATGGATAATGAGTGGTGATCGTTCAGACGTACGTGTTGATCGAAGGGTTTGCGAGGTATTTAGTGCCTCCGGTTTCGTTCAGACCCAGAACGGACTTGTAAATGGACTGTGTGTCCGACATTGGAATTTGTTCTGTGTGATTGATAGCCATCAGTTGCACGGTGTGAATTGCCTGTGTGGCATGCTAAGATGCAGTGATCAGGACTTCTGTTGAAAAGCAAAGTCTTGTGGTGATGATCAAAGCACCGCCTGTGTGGCGTAGCTTTGTGTATAACGTAAATTCGCGAGCCTCACACCCCGGTATGAACCTAAAACGGGAGGAAGGACCTCAGGGAGGACATGCGTTTCTTTCTAGCTAGGGTGGTGTCAGTGACCTACCAGCCCTGACATTTATATACTTTTTACCTATGTGGTTGTTGCTGTTGCGAGGCGCCTCGGTTTGATCGGACGATCCGGGTCCGATGGAGTCATTCGTTGGCTCGTTTGCGCCCCAAAGGGCGGGGAGACGTATTGTTCAGGTATAATAATCCACATCAGTGGACCGGCCCTGACGATCCAGGGGGCAGTTGCGGCTGTTCCTGAGACATGGTAGGCTAGATTGTCTCGAATTCGGTAAGGACTATCTTTTGCCTTGGTTCATGACAGAAATCCAATTTCCAAATACGCGACGATGCGGTTTCAATTGTATAGATATTTGGCGACATAGTGGCATGGGACGCTCATGTCACTTATGATTGATAGTTATGATTTGAAATTGTTTTCAAAACATATAAACACTAGTAATAATATCAAATGCCTTTGTTTTATTCGTATCAAGCATATCTTGGCCGTTATAAGGTAAAAACTCTATCCTCCGGTTTGCGTTGCATTGTGTGATGGGAACTGAGTCTTATAACGGCTTCATTTTTATAAAGAGCATAGCGATGTTTAAAAGAAAGATTTGTTTTAAAGCACTGGCGATCCAATGGAGTAAACCCGTTCCACGAAAGTGGCGTGGTCCTGTGATTAGCCAATTATATATGTGTTGAGTGGATTTCTCATACCAGTCCCATGACTGACTCGTAGTTTGTTTCACTTTCAAACTCGGGTGCCCCTTTTTCTACACGGGCAGCCTTGTATTCAGGTTTAGCTGGTTCTTTTCTGGATAGCTGGAGCTGAAGATGGATTCTATCATTTATTTCTTTTTATGCTGTTCAGCTCCTATTGTACATATCTTGTTTATTTCCGCTGTAGACATTTATGTATAGCTGAACTGTATTTGTACTAAGTAAGATCCTGTATACTGTGTAACTCTGATGATTACTGTTATCCAGTATATTTTATTGTTCATTATCTGGTGTATTTATTTAATTCTGTTCTGCTATTATATGTTTCTGTGTTATATTCCAAAGATAACCTTGTTTCCGTGAGAACGGGAAATCGGGTCGTCTCACTGCTGGTTCGGCTTCTCTGATATTAGTAACAACACTCTTTAGGAACATACTCACATGTCCCAAGGCATTTTCAACTAGTTTCTCGAATGGAATACCGATATGATCCACAATCTTCTCTCATAGATAATCATCTAATACAGTAGTGAATTTCTCGTTCTTGCTAAATATAGTGTTTATAATAGAAGATCCATACTTTGATAGAGTTTCGAATTTTTAACATATTCCAAGACTGTCTTACCTCCCTATTTCAGCTAGGTAAACCTCTTGACTTCTGGGATACAAGAATAAATTTATCCATGAATTTGGTCTTAAAGTCATTCCAAGTAATCTTCTCTTTTGAGTAGTGAGGGTAACAGTTCTCACTAACTCATAGCTCCATGCTAAAGATGTCTAGAAGCGAGCTTCCTCTTCATATCATTTTTATCCTGAAGTCCCAAAAGTTACTAGCACAAGGCCCAAGCACTCCTGAACCTCAATAATAGACTCGGCCAGTCTGAATGGAATGCCTTCCAAAGTAAGAAATCCTTGCATAACTTGGCAAAGTTCATTCATGGCATAAGCAAAGGAGCGCGATCATCTTTGATAGCTACACTTTGGGAAACTGAGGCTCTTCTCGCGATCGACACCATCATAGCGTCGAACATAGCTTGATAGTCAGGAATAGCCATTCATGATCCACCTTCACTGACCACCCTTTATGTTAATTTATTCCTAGACGAGTTTCTAGTGACCGAATAGTCTTTAATCCATAACAAGATCAGTCCCAACTAAAGAAAAGCCACAATGTGCTCGAGTAAATGCTACTATATATACTACTAAATTTAGTATAAATCCATATCATCTATAAGTGCATCTCTTGTACATATATATTAAATAACTTTGTTAAATAGAATAACTAAAGCTATAGTGACAAATAAGACGACCACCCCATATCACTCGCACATAAACAAGAAAATAATAAACCATAAGCTTGTGATGATCAAAGAAAGACCTATCTGATATTTTACAACATATAGAAAAACTATAAGAAGAAATATAGACAATAATGTAGAGAGTCATAACAGAGTGAATAAAGCAGTTGAAACAACATTATATCACTAAATTATGTACATAGGAATCCAAAACATCTGTGTATATCCTACACTCACTACAACACTTAGAGTACTCTCGTAATATCATAATGAAAACTTATGAGTAAGAATACACTAAAGCTCCTCCAAGCTCATCTTTGGCTCACCATCGTCGTAACATGACCTGCTATCTAGTTTACTAATCGGCATCATTGATGAGTACCTAAGATAATAAGAGAAAACATAAAACCTTAGGTCAAGAAACATTTTAGCCTATGTGATACAATCTATCAATGACTATAATGTAAAAGATGGAAATAGACAGGTAAATCTCATACCTGACCTATCACTGAAACCAAAGTGTCAGCATATATTAATCAAGTGAAATATGCTACTTTAACAATATAAGTAATGGGTATAATCATAGGATATAAGAATTTAAATAGCCCATGCCAACTCCATTCCTCACCCTCTCTCCAATACCCTATATTTATAGTTTACTCAATCAAGATTAATAAGAGCAACTATAACAATAACGAGCAATCATCAACCAAATCATAACTATCACCATCTAAAGCTATGAATACATTAATACCCATATGACAATCCTCACTCAGCGATGGACTAATGGAAATCCCAGTTCTAGTTTAATTCGTACTTTCATGGCCCAAGTGTTTAGCACATTTCCTCTAGGATCCCAGTATCCAGTAATTTAAGAACTTCTACAAATTTAGTTAGGGTATATAACTATCGTTGTCATGCTTGCTGAAACCATGTGTCAAACATATTTGCCTTCAGGATCTAAGGGTCTAACATACCCAATTTCCAATAAACACTAGAACTCTCTGAGCAATCAATTATTTCTTACACTCCCATTCCATAGATGCCTTCAGTCATGGCCTAAGCATTACAGCTTCTCCTATTTCATTATACCACAGCCTCATCCTAATCCCGAGCTAACTATCCATCACTCCTTGGATTCAAACTAGTTCCCAAGTTTTTAACCAAAGAGTCACAACCTTATTAGAACTATGCTTGTAGGACCTATATATCAAGAACATCCTCCTAAAACTTTGTCACAATCGTATTTGCGGGGCGCATATCTCCAGTACATTACCTTCACCGTAGGGCAACCTCGTCATATCACGAACTGCATGTGACTACCCTTCGATCCCATCCTTGCTAGAGTCCCACCGATGAACTAACCTTTGTCGTGTTCTAACTTCCAATCTGTAGAAACAATCAATGAGCAGTAACCTCCTACTCGACAGTAAAGACCACTCCTTCCACCCACTTGGATGGCATGGTCGTAGCCTCTTTCCTTAAGGATTAGTATTGATCCATATCTTATGGATCGGTGTTGATCCATCTACTTAGCCAATTTCTAACTATAACTAAAGACCCTCTCTAAGCATCCCTGTAGCCTCTTTCTAGTCGAATTTACGTGCCCAACTTCATTCAAATCCATACATGTCGATTCATCCAACCTTGGTTATGCGCTTCATCTAATCTTCATATAAACATCACCAAACTTAGCCCAAGCCTTTCTGAAGCCTACCTAACTTACCTACATGAATCACCTGCTGTCACAATCAAGTATGATGGATTGATGCCAATCCATAGGCAATGGATCCAGACTGATCTATGTACTTAGATCATTTCCAGCCCAATTTCTCTAGGCATGATCATAATGCCTTACAAAGCCTATCCTTCAGCTTTGTATGATTCCAACGAACTTTGATCCTGATATGTCGGATCTTCATTCCAAGTCCAGACTACAAGAATTCTAGCACACGAATTAAGCATAGCATATAAAACAAACACATTCATAAATCAAACAGTAAAGCATATGAATATTAATCATATGCAAACACCCAATTGCAAAGAAAACATGAATCAGCCATACATATGAATAAATCCAGATAGATCTACTTATTTCTCCATCCAAACTTACCATTTTAATCAAATATATATATCTAATTAGATTAATTAAGGATTTTTAAATATGAAATTAACAAGTATGATCATATTTTAAGGTAATCTAAATGCGTGATAAAAACCCCAATCGAAACATATAATGCAATATAAACTTGTGAGAGATCAAAATCACTAACCAAATCAACAAATTACGAAATTGATAGGAGATCAACTTAGGATAATAAGGAATTGATGTAGGGTGCCATATAAATGTAGAAAATGTATGGATCTATGAAGATCTAATCTCTTTAAGGTGATTAGAAGAGAGTTGAGTGAGTCATTGTTTAGGAACAAGAACTGGAGTGGATAAGAGTTCTACAGCTGATGGTAAATGAGAAGAAAAGATTAGGGTAATCTCCTCTAGCCTCTATGTATAACAGCAGGTCATTAGATAATGGACTTGATAATCTTAGCTCATTGGATGTATTTAATTCAGTTCAGTAGTCTTAAAATCTAAAAATTGTCATATCTCCAAAACTCCTTGGCAAAATAGCTTATATGACCACACTATGGAATAGAAAATTACCACTTCGGTCTAATAGACTGGTTAAAGCATCTAATTTTGATCCAATCAAAACTTATGGATAGAAGGAGATATTAGGGGCAAATATTAAAATGATACAATCTCATATGAATTAAAAAAATTATTTGACGATCCTTCAATATGAAAAATACGGGTCGTTGCATTTATTATTGCAAGATGAGTAATATAATGAATTGTAAAGATAAATAAATGATTCTATATATGGATATGTAACTCTAGTTGTTCTTAAGGTGAGATTCACTACTCTCAATAAGGAGTATACATAGCTTGGAAGTAGAAAGTTCACTGGAGCAGAGGGTGTTATTGAAGCATAACCCTGGATAAAGAGCTTTGAAATGACTTTCACTGGATGAGATATTACTGATGGATAGAAGCGTCAGTTGGCAGCTTGAAAGTTGCATAAGGCTAATAGACATTAGTGGGAATTTGTTATGGCTTATGCCATTGAAGAAATTAACTGTTTGCTTTATCCATGTGAAATCTTTATAGGAATTCAATATTGAACAAGATTTTCTCTTCGAAATATAGCGCATCCTTATATTCTAAAATTTACACGGAAGCTTTCATAACTCAAGGATATCCAACGTCAAAAAGGCTTAATGGTGCCACAATTTTACGTATCTTAAGTAGAGACATGATAGTTTCAGAGTATGAGAGGGAATTTAATGATCTGCCATGTTCGATCCTAGTATGATTGACACCCTTATAAAAAAACAAGTTTTGCACTATAGTCATACAATGGGAATACCAAATTTGTCCTATAGGGAATGCATATGGAACATTCCTGGCCCTTATGGATATGGTTATTATACATAAAACCCTGAACTTGAAGAGGAGACCGGATCACTAAACCACAATTGCTTAAGGAACCAACAACATCTCGATAAAGAGAAAGTTGATCTTTAACCAACAACAACAAAAATTGGGTGATCGAGAATGCATTAGAATATTCACATACTTTAAGCATGACCAAAAGAGATATCATTTCAATATTTTCCTAGTAATAGTAGGAGCGCTTGTACCCCAGCTAGGGTGATAAGGAGAAACCTTTGCCATAATTGCTTGCAGCATGACCACTTTGAGAAAGACTGTCCCACGTAGAAGAAAGACACAACTTCTACTGCCTTCGCAATTATAGCTTCTACTGCAACCATGGAAGAGACAAACCCAGTTCTTTAAGTTCTCCTTACATTGAATCAGACGTCTATTTATTTTTTATTTTACACTAAGGCATCCCAGAACCTTATATTGGTTGACTTATGTAACATGCTTGATCAAGTTTTGAGACCTGTACCTATATATAAATCATTATGTGGATTAAACCCCTTTGGTGGTCCAACAAACCTTGAAATAATTTATAAAGGAGTGGTCTTCTTAAAGATCAGCATCGACTTACATGAAACTTTTATGTTTTGGGCTTCAAGTGCTCGATATATTATTAGGTTTGACTGGTTAACAAAATTTGATGCTATCAACCCTAATAAAAACCGGTCAATCTCTTTTACTAATTATCATGGAAATTGTTTAGTAATAGAGTGTAAGATGTCTAAAAATCATGCTAAGAGTTTTGTTTTCTCATTTGATTCATTTCCATGTGATATTAGCGTTATCCTCGTTGCTTGAAAGTTCCCGGATGTTTTCGAAGAGGCTGATTGTTTACCATAGTACTCCATTTGAGAAGAATGTCGCCTTAGGAGAAGGCAACATTAAGAACTCAAATCGATGGTTTATATTCTAACAGGTCTGACTAGACATAGTCATTAAATCAGATGATTCCCTCAGGATATGTGTAAACTACAAAGTTTAAAATAAGCGTACCCACATGAGCAGACACCCAATGTGTCATACTTAACATATATTTGACTAGTTATACAGAGCATAAGTATTTTCATAGCTTGGTCTAGCCTTGAATTTCCATCAGCTTAGAATTGCAAAAGATTGCATTCACAAGACAACTTTTCATACTGAAGATGGTTTTTATGAATGGTTAGCTATACCATTTGGTTTAACAAACACTCTAGCTTATTTTGTTGACCTTATAAAAAGTATTTTGAGAAGTTATGAACAAATTCATTCTTATTTTTATTAACGATATTTCGGCCTTTCCACTACTAAGGAGGAACATGAAAGGCTCTTAAATTCATGCTTGAGACCTTGAGGAATTATCATTTAAAGGCTAAGTGTACTAAATTCTATTTCTGCAAGATGAGTTTAGATTTCTTGAACATATGCTCTCTAAAGATGGGATGTCTATTGCAAGATAAGATCATTATGATTAATGCTAATTTTTCTCTAGCTTCAATTTCCTAAAATTTGAACCAACTTATCTCATTAAATTCGAAATTTATACCTCTCTCTAAATTATTAAGACTGGGAAACTCTTATAATTCTAACAAACATTTCAAGTCTTTTAGGGTTAGCTGTAGTGGCGGATCTAGGAATATTGTTGAGATAGGGCCAAGTTACGTTTCAAGTAAAAATATACAAAAGCAGAAGCAAAAGTGGCTTATGAACAATGTCAGATAGGGCATTTGAACAAATCCAGATAGGGAAAAGTCATAATTTCAAGAAAAAATAGCTAGGTAGTACTGAGTTGAGATAGCGCAGCTGCTCCACCTAGCCCCCGTTTAGATCCGCCGCTGGTTAGCTGGTTATTAGCGTAGATTTATCGATCATTTCTCTCATATTTCCTTACCTCTAACAGCTTTGACAAAGAAGGAAATTAAGTTCTTTTATACTAACAAATGCTAAAAAGCATTTGATGAATTAAAACAAAAGTTAACCACTACTCTTATTCTCACTATTTTTAATGGAAGTCGAGGTTTGACAAAATATATAGATGCTTATAGAAATAAGCTTAGTGCCACTTATTGCAACATGACAGAGTCACTAATTATGCTAAAAGACAATTGAAGGTTCATGAAATAAACTATGTGGCAAATAATCTTAAGTTATTGGCGGTGGCCTTTTCTTTGAAAATACGAAGGCATCATCTTTTAGGGATGAAGTTCAAACTTTTTACTGACCACAAGTCATGGAAATACATTTTCCCTTAGAAAGATCCTAACCATAGGTAGTTAGATGGCTTGAGTTCCAAGCTACTAATGACCCTAACTGTAATGCCCAGTGTTTTTAAGTAATAAACTAATGTGCATTTAATAATAAAATTAGAAAATAGTGAAAAATAGATATGTTACAAAATTTGGAATTTGGCCATGAAACTTATTCAATTATGTTTATGGCGATTTTTTAATAAAATTTCAAATATAATATTTTCCGATCGAAATTGAACTGGAGAAGTAATCACGGTTTGACGTTTTATTGATGGAAAAAAATTATGTATGGAAAATTGGTAATATATTTAATTTAAACTGACTGATTGTGTCTAGTGTTAACATTCAAATTAAAGATGGAAATACCTGATTAGGTAAATAAAGAGAGAATCTAATCCCTCAAATTAATAAAATAATGCAATGTACAAACACAAGCCATGAAAAAGGAAAATTAACAATGCAATCAATTAATGAAGTCAACTAATCAACATATAGAGAAAATTAACTTGTAACTATGCAATCAAATAATACAACGGACAACAGATGAAAATGTATGAACTAACATGTTTGAAATATTTTACAAAATTAAGAAATTAGCATGCATGAAAAAGAAAAGAAAAAAATATAAATATGCGTGGTCAACTGTGGCAATCGACCCTTGGTTGGAGCGGTCAGCCTGCACAAGTGTGAAAGACAATGAACAATTTTGGGTCATGTTTCCATATTGATAGGATTTGATTTAAAGGTTAGTGCTGATTTGCACCTCTATAAATAAAAATATAGAGTTCCACTTTCAACTCATTATTTTATAATGAGCGTGGAAGCTCTACCATTATTCTTTCTCCTTCAAATTTCTAAATATAAATTATAGATCTATAATACATGGAATCAAATTGGAGGAGAATAAAACAGGAAAGTAGTAGAGGATTAGGAATTTTTTTAGATCAAAAAGTTACATTAAAAAGGTAAACCTCTATATTTGGTTTTAAATCATTAACCTAAATCCAAATTTCTCTTCTTCTTAATCCAATATATTATATCTGCATAAATATCATTTGTAAATCCGCATTGGATTTGCAAAGTAGGGAAAAGCAATAAATAAAAAATGTTTAAATATGATGGAAGAATGTAGTTGTAAATTTATTCCATTTTATATAATTAAAAATAATAATTTTATATTGTGAAATACATTAGTGAAAAAATAACATAAATTAGAATTGTAATTGTAGAAAGGTTGCATATGAGAATAAATGTAAGGGTACTTACATTGCTTATTTATGCCTAAATTAGTTGACCTTGGTTGAAGCAAATAATAAAGATGTTGTTCTTTAAATATAAAGCATGCAATAAGATTTATTTCACCTTTTGTAATTTGGTTGATATTTTAATTTACTGGAATGAATGTTGAGGCAAGCAGACTTCCATATTTTATTTTATTTAAATCATCAAAAAATGCGATGCATGGAATTATAAAAAGTGAATATATTGTTTTCCCAAAAGGAAGATATATATAGAATATGGGTAGTTACCATATTTTGCAATAAAGAAAAAAAAAGAATTCTTTTAACTACAAACATTGCACTAGGTAAAATATGGAAATAGGCTATGTAGCAATTAAAGGAAAATTTAGGTTCCCATTTATTAGAATATGGTGGGTTTTAGGATTGAAATGTTAGGAAAAAGAATAAACTAAAAAATTTAATAGGATTAGAAATTAACGTAATGGTAAAAGTGGAAAATATAGGAGAAACAAAAAAATGGAATGAAAAGGGAAGAATGATAATGATATGAATAACCAATGAATGTGAAATATTAAATGAAATTGGTTATAATTAAGATAAATGCATGGCTGTGGGAATAAAGATGGTATAACTAAAAAGGTAAAATTCTAAAAAGATAAGTTCAAGGAAAAGAATAAGTATATATAAGGAAGAAATTGTATCGATAGCCTTGTAAGTGCAGCTAAGATGAATTTGGGTAAATTTATAGCATAGGCATGGGCAGCTCATTATGATAGGCATGGCCGGTTCGTTATGAATATATGTGTGGAACTCAATGTTCAAAGACTGGACTGGTTGTGATAATTTTGTTAAAGCCCATATTAACAACGAGATGTTAAATATTGTCAGAGCACGAAACAAGCGACTAAAGACGAGACTTGAGAAGTTTGACCCTGGCAATGTAAAATTAAATATTATTGAAGTAGTCAATAATGGCCTTAATGCTTGTGGTGATGAAAATTGTGCATATTTAACTAAAGGACCCATAGAAAATGCGGTTATATGTAAGAATAAGTCCAAGATGTAGGCATGGGATGTCCATCAGCGATTTATTCTACTTTACGTTATCAAGGGTAAATTGCATTGACTGTGCTAGGAAATCTAAATAGACAAAGTTTGGTTGTATATTTTATGCAACTGAAATGTGCAAGTACCAAGGGTAGTGGTTGCATATTTATATGACCATCATCGATCCCAACAGTCAAACTGGAAGGAAATGGATTACAAATTGGCTGAATGTGCATGCTACTAAGACATTCTAGTTGGTTATGTAATGCCATGGTTTTTTGTTTATATTTTTAGTTAGATGTGACATCCCACGTCTGTTAATGTCACTCTTTATCAGAATGCATTAAGTTCTGTGAAGCGTTATAGGTAAACAAAAACCGAATCTCACAAGACATGTATAAAAATAGCAGCGGAAATTTAAAACTTTATTATTCATCAAAAAAACATCGTAGTCTCAAACCCAGTTGCAACATCATGCTAAAATACTGAAACAAAATACATCAAACCAAAACTTATGCCTTGCGCTAAAAACTATCAGAGTACAGAAATGTAAAATCATAATCCCCAATAATAGGCATAGCAAAGTAGACAATTAGTCGAAGCGATACATCAAAGCGGATCTAAATCTAAGCAAAAACAGAAGAGAGAGAAGGTCCTAATCACACCTGAGCGTTCCCACCCTGAGAACCTGGGGGGAAAGGAAAGAGAGAAAGGGAAACAAAAAGGTTCAGACATAAAGTTTGGTGAGTCCAGTGACTTTTAGCATATAAAGAAGTAAAAGTATCATGACAGACATATAAGACTGGATGAGAGATAACATTATCACAGGTATAAATAGGATGAACAGGATAAGTAGAATAAACTATGATGCTCAACTATTTTTCTCTGCACCAATACTAGTATAACAGATATGTGATAGGATTAGGTACCTTCTAATTACTTAACATAAACATAATGATCCCAACAGAAATGTAATGGTAGGATTAGGTGTACTCTAGTAACATAACGGGTTTTACTCAAACAAAAATAACAGGTACTTCAAAAGAAATAACGGGCATTACCCCAAACGGAAATAACGGGTACCTAAACATAAAACATGTTGGACTAGATGTACCCTAATTACTATCCCGAGCGACCGACTCCCTATTGTATAAATATCCCGTGTCGACCCCACAGTAGGTTATATTACTCCCTAAAGTGGCAACCTACAGAATGACACAAACCTATTTACTGGTGCTACAGCGGCTTATTTTCCCCCACTGATCGGACCTATGCACGCTCATTGAAACAACCTGAATTCTGACGGACCGATTTTTTTTCTCGAAATTCTAATCTATCGAAACTCATGTTGGTTTGTCTGGTATCCTGAAGAAAAGACAAAGATATAAAATATATCAGAGCTTAGAAAGCATCTCACAACGGAATGGATAAAATATAATATAATCAAAATATAGCCTTATCCAGATAATATTGTTGCTTAACCAGTATCCAAAGCTATCATATCTTTGCCACAAATGTACCCTCAGTATGTTATGAGGAGGGGGTTAGAATACAAGTTATGGTGACTGGATTTAAACTGCACATTTTGGATAACCCTACATATACCGTTCAGTTACATTTTATTTATTTCTTAGGTTACTTGGGTTAACGGGACTCAAGGCTTACACTATCGTCGTACCCATCTACTTCCCAGTGGATTAACCTAATACAATATATATGTAGCTACCCCAACATTAAGTACACCCCATGGTAACCCACTTACACGGCCTCCGCCGTAACACCAGTAGAAATATACGCAGTCCCTCATCCTACGATGGAATGACGTAAGGATCTCTATACAACAACGCTACGTTTCGCATAGAACCGCCACCACCATGCTACGTAAGCGTATGGACTACCACCTTCGATCGAATTAGATTCGTCACAAAGTAATGCCCTAGAGTCCACGATATGCGTTTATTTGCGTATCGTTAATCATACTCGATGCCTTAACCTTTATGATACACCATCCGAAAACGATATGCATGTATTTGCACGTATTATCTACTGTACACCGAGTTTCGTAACAGGTCTATACAAGAAACCCGAAACTCGGTTGGGAGCTTTTCAGATATTTGTATACATAGATGCTATGGTCTACATTTTCACGGTGGTATGGTCCCACCATGTAACACCCC
The DNA here is from genome assembly GCA_030737875.1 of Allium sativum. NCBI lineage: Eukaryota > Viridiplantae > Streptophyta > Magnoliopsida > Asparagales > Amaryllidaceae > Allium > Allium sativum. The sequence goes on along the minus strand of CM060913.1, from coordinate 119,461,538 downwards.
GTGAATTCTATAACATTAAGCTTCAAAAATTAAAGTGTAATTAATTCTAAATGAAATAATTAAGGGAAATGGGTTACGCCATTGCGTTCGTCTCGGAATTCTGCTTGAGATAGAGTCTGAGTTTGCGTGAATCGGACTCCGTATGAAGGAGTTATGACCTTCGGAAGTTTCAGAATAAAATTTAAAATTCAAACAGCTCAGTTTCAAGTTTAAAAATTCGAAAAACAGGTTCAAACTAGGCTGGGCGGGAAAATTCCCGCCCAGGGACCAGGTCGACCATAGGGTCGACCATGGTGTCGACCTGGTCACCCTAGGTCGACCATAGAGTCGACCTGGGTGTCGACCTGCCAGTCGACCTACCTGGTCGACCTGGCTGGCTGGGTCTGGCTCTGGCTCGAATTTCTGTGGCTCGGTGTGTCATTAGGGCTGATATATCACCTCTTGATTGGCTCTTTGAGCTTTGGATGGTCTAGATTTCTCTTGTCTTCATCTAACGGCTCAAAACAATTTAAAAATCTATATATACAACCTAAGTCTCAACTAAAAATTCACATAAAAAAAAATAAGATTGGAGTCGTCATGTTGCCAGGAAGGAATTGAGCGTAGCCGTTAAGAGAGAGGAGCTTAGAGACGAATCAAATTAAGAAGAAGACTAAAGCTTAATCAAATTAATCAACGCAACGTTAATCTACCCAAAGGAACGCATCTCAATTTCAGAATTAAGAATCCAGAATTCAAGATTCTGCATTTGTTGTAAGTATAGTGATCTTTCAGAATATGAATGAAAACTGTGACGTGATTCGATGTAAATGAAAATAGAATTGTGTTATTGTATGATAATGATATAAATTCTGTGTATTGTAATGATTCTATCATGACTTGTGTATTGATATTTGTGGCCTAAATTGATTGATGCAAGCCTATTGAACAATTGTATATGAAAACAATGGCACTTGCAAGTTCGTGCAAAAACTAGAATTTGATCCCTTTTTGTTTATGTCTATGGCATGGACTATATACATTCTCTAAGTCTAAATTAAGGCTTATGTAAACATGTTCTAGATTTGAGACCTTTTATGCCTACATGACCCAAAACCTATGAACACATTCTTATGTTTATTTGCAAGTATAATTGGATCTATGTTAAGTATCGTTTGGGTTACATAAACTATGCAAGTTCATGTTGAAATAGGCTATATGATTAGATGTTAAAATTGGACATTTTGGTGAATATACAACATGTTAGTTATGTGGTTGACATTATGCCAAGTTAAACATGTTTAAACCCAAGTTTGTATAAGCCTAAACTATGCCATTTCATATGTCACCTACTTAGTTATACTTTGATTTGAATGCAAGTTCACATGACCCATAATTTATGTTAGTATCGCTAAATTGTAAGTTCATGCGCCACACACCTTTATGTATTGTGAAATATTACATGTTCTTAATTTCCCTTTTCTCATGTTTAAAAAGTTGGGCCGAATTGTGTCGAGCCCAACATTTGTTATAATGTTGCGAACGTACAAACGAGGGTAATAACGTTGGGTGTAAAACATGAAAAATATGTGTTGGCATGGTTGGCACATGCCAACGACAATGACATTTAAGCGGTATGAATTGTTATACCCAAGAATAAAGGACATGACATTTACATATAATTGAGAAGTGATAAAATATGCAAATTTAGAAAACACAGTATGCTTAACCCGAGGTTGGATTGAGTTGTGACGTAAACCTGCCCGGACCCGTCCGGCTGTCCAGTAGTCACAACAATACCTATCCAATGTGGGTGGTTAAGCATTGAACCCAATAAGGACCCGAGGTTAGACTGAGCTACGTTGTAAACCTGCCCGGAACCAACCGGCACATCCAGTAACCGTAGCAATATCTGTCTAATGTGAGTGGTCAGGTGCTTTAAGAGGCTAAGGACAGATGGTAGGGTTAAGTCAACTATAAACACTTAACCAAATTCAACATGTTAACAAGAATTTATGGGTGGGGTTAGGTAAATACAGACACTTAACCACTTAACATGTTTGACTAGAAAACTCTAGTAACGAGGGACCCGTTTCAGCAGTAACCCAAGTTAGGTATCATGGTACCATGAAACTAGGCAGGGTGGGGCACGATTACTGGGCTGATTGTAAGCGGTCAAAGCGACGGCAGTGGGTGCAACAGTGTAGGTTCTAACGGGGTGCGGGCATGCACACACTCCGGAGCAGACAAACAGGGCACTGGGGGCACCAGTAGTATAACCTATGCCTTCTAGAATTGTGTCGGGGCCGCCACCATGGGTCTTGATACACCCCATGGTGGGACCAACATAGGTATCTACAATTTTTGGGGGCCGTATGACACATGTTTACGCGAGTAGGAGCCGATCTTTAGAAAATGGGGATCACTTCACCCTCAGCATGGGGTGCCGGTTAGAATAAGCTCAAGTAGGTGCAGAGATATAGTGTGGGTGCGATAGTACATTCGATTCTAAACTACACTTCCTTAGCTTGTGATACTTGCCTGTTTTCAGTTTATATCTATCATGCCCTTTTTCTTATTCACATACTAAAGAGTCACTAGATTTACTTAGGATTTATGTCTGACTCTATTTTCTTTTTGTCTTCTTTTCTTTCGTTCCCCCCAGGTACACAGGGAGGAAACAACTCAGCTCAGTCAGACTCTTTGCAAGCTCCTAGACCGTAAATGTATGGTTTGGACCTCTTTTGCTTGGATTATGGCATTGGATATCAGTATGGGGATTTTTGTTACTTTTTTTGTGTTTTATGCTTCTTTAGTAATCAAGACAGTAATGAGGTTGTAATGGTGGAAGTATTTTGAGACAATTATGGAAATGTTTTTGTTTGAACACGTATTGATGAAATAAAAGTCTATTTGGTTTCCGTTGTTCAAAATATGTGTATTTATATCTGTCTTGTGTTTATCTGTGGCTTTTACTTATAAACCTCCACCAAAGTTAAGGCATTCCCTTTGTGAGTGACCTTAACGGAGGTGGGTTGTTTCACTTGGTATCAGAGCATAGGTTTACCAGATAAGACAAAAGTTTTTGAAATTGTTTTCAAAAGGAAGTTTAAAGAAGCATTTTTTTCAAGAAAAAGTGTTATATTTATAAAAAGACGTAATCCCCCAAAGCCATGTGCACTATCTCTCTCTATCCTTCGTTTTGAATCTTTCCTTTCTGTTTCAGCATGTCTGGAGACCTTAACCTTCCAGAAGGAGTACCGATACCCGGCTGATTTAGGAGGTACTTAGAAGCAAGGGCCAATGGCGCGGTCCCAGCAGACATTCCTCCTCTAGTGGCCGCGGTTCCTCCTCCACCTCCTCGTGGAAATGCCTTCGCAAAAACTTGTAGAGACTTCAAGGCTATGGGTGGAAAAGACTTTTATGGGATAGAATCCTTTGTAGGAGCAAGAAACTGGCTAAAGGAGATCGAGGATCTGTTTGTCATCTTCGGAGTTGTTGACAGGCAAAAGATACAGCTAGTAGTGTGGTTGCTTAAAGATGAAGCTTCCTATTGGTGGAAAATTACCAATGCTCAAAGGGCGGTGGAAACATGGGAAGATTTCAGGACAAGGTTTGAGATGAAATTCCTCTCCCAAGCTGAAAGAAGCCTGCAAATGGAGAAGTTTCTAACTCTAAAACAGGGAAGTATGACAATCAGGGAGTACGTTAATCAGCTTAATCAACTGGCCAGATTTGGGCTGGACTTAGTAAACACCCAACACAAGAAGGCGCTTCGCTTCGTCAAAGGTTTGAATGAGCCTCTACGCAGCCTTGCTATGACCCATGTATCTACGGGAGCGACTTATGAAAGCTTGGTGGACATGGCGTTGCTACACGAGGAAGACAACGGCAAGAAAGAGACTAAGGTGGAAGAAAAGAAAGAGGGTTTACAAGCTAAGAAAACAGACTTCAAGAAAGGAGGGAAGAACAATAAGCCCCGTGAGAGGAGAAGGTGCAATTTCTATGGCATTGTGGGACATATATCAAAAGACTGCCAAAAAAGGAAGGCGAAGATGGGTGATTGCTTCCATTGTGGAGAGACTGGGCACAAAGCTAAGGACTGCCCAAAGAAGAGAGGGCAGGGACAGAAAGCTGGATCCACTTCAGGGGGTCAGGTTCATGCGCTAGTGGCACCTCCGTAGGAACAAGGTAGTAATATTTCTATAGAAAGTGTAGTCTATCTTTATGATCATCCAGTTAGCACACTTTTTGACTCTGGCGCATCACACTCCTTTGTTTCATCTGCCTTAGTAGAATCTCTGCATCTAGACACTAGTATGGTAGAGGATCCCTTAGTAGTTTCAAATCCAATTGGGGGCTCTGCTTATTTGTCAATGGTTTGTTTGGGTTTGAAAAACTCTATTCTCAGCGTTGAGTTTAGTTGTAATGCCTTTGTTTTGGGCTTCTCGGGATATGGTTTGATCTTAGGCATGAAGTGGTTATCCAGTAATGGGGCCATTCTTGATTGTGAGAAAAGAGTAGTTAGACTCTTGACTCGGCTTGGTAACACTCTAGAAATTTATTGTAATCCCTTAAATGCTGTTATGCTTAGTTATCTAGAGTCGCTTGATGCTTCTGATGAGAATTTACAGTCAGTTAGAGTAGTCCGGGAATATCTGGATGTCTTTGAGGAGGTGAAAGGCTTACCTCCGAGGTGGGAAATAGACTTCCGCATATATCTTGTGGATAATGCAAAGCCTGTAGCTTTACCTGTCAGAAACATGGCTCCAAGGGAGAGAAAGGAGCTCAGTAAGCAGGTTAAAGAACTTCTCGAAAAGGGGTTCATTAGACGGAGCATTTCGGAATGGGGTGCTCCAGTGGCGTTCGCAACCAAAGCGGACGGTTCGCTTCGCCTTTGCGTTGACTGTAGGGAGTTAAACAAATTGACCAAGAAAAATAGGCACCCTCTTCCCCGAATCGACGATTTGTTTGATCATCTTGCAGATGCGTCGGTCTTCTCCCAATTTAATCTAGAAACTGGGTTCCATCAGCTAAGAGTAGCTGAAGACAGCATTGATGAAACGACGTTCAGAACCCCAGACGGTTTCTTCGAGTGGCTTGTCATGCCTTTCGGCTTGACAAACGCACCCGCTTATTTCGTAGACCTAATGAGCAGGGTGTTTAGAGAATTCCTCAACAAATTTGTGGTTGTCTTCGTAGATGATATCTTAATCTTCTCAAAGAATGAGGAAGAACATGTTCAGCATCTAAAAGAAATCATGGATACTCTCCGTGCACATCAGCTAAAAGCCAAATTCTCCAAGTGCCGCTTTTAGAGAAAGGAGGTAAGATTTCTGGGGCATATAGTGTCCAAATAGGGGTTGGCAGTGGACCCTGCGAAAGTGGTGGCAGTGCAAGATTGGTAGACACCAAGAAATGCAACCGAAGTTCGAAGCTTTCTCGGGCTAGCCGGTTTTTATCGAAAGTTCATTAGGGATTTCACCAAAATCTCTAACAAAGAAGAATCTGGCGTTCACTTGGGATTTGGACTGCGAGTTTGCTTTCCAACGATTAAAAATGTCTCTCACAACAGCCCCAGCTCTGACTTTGCCAGATGGAAGAAAAATGTTCACAGTATATATGGATGCTTGTGGTACGGGGCTAGGCGCTGTTTTGATGCAAGAAGGGAGGGTAGTAGCTTATGGTGGAAGTCAATTGAAAGTTCATGAAAAGAACTACCCAACCCACGATCTTGAGTTTGCCACCATCGTCTTTGCGCTTAAGTCTTGGCGCCATTATCTCCTAGGTGAGAAGTTCGAATTATACACTAACCATAAATCGTTGAAATATCTCTTCTCACAGAAGGATCCTAACTTGAGGCAGCAAAGATGGATGGAGTTTCTTGCCTCGTATGACTTTGAAATTTCTTATACTCCCGGCAAAGGCAACGTAGTAGCAGACGCGTTGAGCCGAAAGAAATTGACCTTAAGCCCTCTCTTTGTGGAAAGGCAAAGCTTGGAGTATATAGCCAGTTTTAACTTTAGGCCCTCCTCGGATTTTGTACCGGGTTTGTTAGCATCTCTCGAAGTACACCCTACTCTCTTGGACTCAATAGGGGCTGCACAACGTGAAGACCCTCAGCTTGTTGATGTGATTGATAAACTTATTAGGGGTGAGACTTCTAGTCACCTCAATAAATACACCATCAATGATAAGGGTTGGCTAAGGCGAGATGGAAGATTATGCGTCCCACAAACAAGGAAGTTGACAAAGAAGGTTCTCGAGGAAGCGCATCATTCCAAGATGACTATACACCCTGGCGGTGATAAGATGTACAAGGATATAAAAAGAACTTTCTTTTGGAGCGGCATGAAGCAGAACGTGGCAGATTTCGTTTCTAAGTGCGTGACCTGCCAACAGGTCAAGGCGGAACAGAAGAAGCCTGGAGGACTACTTCATCCTTTAGAGGTCCCACAGTGGAAGTCTGATAGCATTTCAATGGACTTCATTGATGGACTACCTAGGTCGAGAAGAGGCAATACTGGCATTTGGGTAATAGTGGATAGGCTTACTAAAAGCGCCCACTTTATACCCGTTAAAAGTAGAAGGACTGCCTCATCTCTAGCATCTCTTTATCTCAAGGAAATAGTTTGACTCCATGGGATACCCTCCAGCATTGTTAGTGACCGAGACCCTATCTTCACAAGCGAGTTTTGGCGGAGTCTGCAAGAAGCTGTAGGCACACAGTTATGTTTGAGCACGGCCTATCACCCCCAAAACGATGGCCAGACGGAAAGGGTGAATAGAGTTTTAGAGGATCTTTTAATACTTTGCGTTCTTGACTTTGGAGGGACATGGGAGGATCACCTTCCTTTAGTGGAATTTGCCTACAACAACAGCTACCAAGCTACCTTAGGCATGGCACCCTTCGAAGCCTTGTATGGAAGACCGTGCAAATCACCAACTTGTTGGTGGGAGTCTACAGATAAACTTATACTTGGGCCGGACATGATTCGAGAGACTTCGGAGAAAATGGACTTGATACGAAGGAGAACGAAAACTGCCCAAGACAGACAGAAATCCTACGCCGACAAAAGAAGGACCGACCTTGAGTTTGAGGTTGGGGACAGGGTTTTCCTTAAGGTATCTCCTTTAAGGAACGTCGTTCTCTTTGGATCTGCAGGAAAGCCAGCACCAAGATTTGTAGGACCGTTTCCTATCATCGAGAAGGTTGGGAAGATGGACTATATATTAGAGCTACCCGAGAGACTAGCCGGAGTTCACAACGTCTTTCATGTTTCTCACCTCCAGAAGAGTTTGCATGAGTCTGCAGAAGTGGTCGAACCTAGCATTCTAGAAGAAGCTGAAGTGGAACGTGAAGCAACTGTGAGGAGAGTTCCAACCCGCATCTTAGGAACTAAAGTGAAAAAGCTACGCAACCGCGAAGTCAAACTCATTAAAGTTCAGTGGAGCGACGCCGAGGAAGACGCGACTTGGGAAACTGAGGACATAATACACGCTGCCTACCCTTTTCTTTTTGTGGGTACATATTTGATCTCTCTTTTTCCTTAAGTTATGCCTTATCTATCTTTTTAGGTATATCTCCTCGGTCCTTTTCCTAACTCCTTAGGTAGAAAACAAATGGATGCAAACATGTATTTGAAAACATGTTATGGATGATGGCTGCAAATGGTTGCTAGTGATTGCTAGTGGTTGCTCGTGGATGCATATACGCACACACCCTAGGTTTTAGATCGGTTCAGTCACTTCATATTGCATATGTATATATGTATTCTCATTTGTATATGGTTGAAACTTGATATGCTGTCATATGGTTGTCGCATTTGTATGAATAGTTGTGCACTCATGTAGAATTATGAGTAGGAAAAATTTGCATACATAATGGATTCATGACACTTACATGATTCGCATTAAGGAGGTCAACTGAATCAGTAGACCGCCTGATTTTTGCATTATATAAAGACATGTACACACTATGCATTTGATCATGAAGCATTAAAGTCTTTTAAGGACAATGGACACCTATGTTTGTTGGTTGAGTAGATGGATGGTTGGATGGTAGGATATACATTCTTCCTAACTTGAAGATTTCGGGGACGAAATCCTTTTAAGGGGGGGGGGGGGGGAGAATGTAACACCCCATGAATTCTATAACATTAAGCTTCACAAATTAAAGTGTAATTAATTCTAAATGAAAGAATTAAGGGAAATGGATTACGCCATTGCGTTCGTCTCGGAATTCTGCTGAGATAGAGTCCGAGTTTGCGTGAATCGGACTCCGTATGAAGGAGTTATGATCTTCGGAAGTTTCAGGATAAAATTTAAAATTAAAACAGCTCGGTTTCAAGTTCAAAAATTCGAAAAACAGGTTCAAACTAGGCTGGGCGGGAAAATTCCCGCCCAGGGACCAGGTCGACCATAGGGTCGACCATGGTGTCGACCTGGTCACCCCAGATCGACCATAGAGTCGACCTGGGTGTCGACCTGCCAGTCGACCTACCTGGTCGACCTGGCTGGCTGGGTCTGGCTCTGGCTCGAATTTCTGTGGCTCGGTGTGTCATTAGGGCTGACATGTCACCTCTTGATTGGCTCTTTGAACTTTGTATGGTCTAGATTCCTCCTGTCTTCATCTGACGGCTCAAAACAATTTAAAAATCTATATATACACCCTAAGTCTCAACTAAAAATTCACAAAAAATAAATAAGATTGGAGTCGTCATGCTGCCAGGAAGGAATTGAGCGTAGCAGTCAAGAGAGAGGAGCTTAGAGACGAATCAAATTAAGAAGAAGACTAAAGCTTAATCAAATTAATCAATGCAACGTTAATCTACCCAAAGGAACGCATATCAATTTCAGAATTCAGAATCCAGAATTCAAGATTCTGCATTTGTTGTAAGTATAGTGATCTTTCATAATATGAATAAAAACCGTGACGTGATTCGATGTAAATGAAAATAGAATTGTGTTATTGTATGATAATGATATAAATTCTGTGTATTGTAATGATTCTATCATGACTTGTGTATTGATATTTGTAGCCTAAATTGATTGATGCAGGCCTATTGAACAATTGTATATGAAAACAATGGCACTTGCAAGTTTGTGGCAAAAACTAGAATTTGATCCCTTTATGTTTATGTCTATGGCATGGACTATATACATTCTCTAAGTCTAAATTAAGGCTTATGTAAACATGTTCTAGATTTGAGACCTTTTATGCCTACATGACCCAAAACCTATGAACACATTCTTATGTTTATTTGCAAGTATAATTGGATCTATGTTAAGTATCGTTTGGGTTACATAAACTATGCAAGTTCATGTTGAAATAGGCTATATGATTAGATGTTAAAATTGGACATTTTGGTGAATATACAACATGTTAGTTTTGTGGTTGACATTATGCCAAGTTAAACATGTTTAAACCCAAGTTTGTATAAGCCTAAACTATGCCATTTCATATGTCACCTACTTAGTTATACTTTGATTTGAATGCAAATTCACATGACCCATAATTTATGTTAGTATCGCTAAATTGCAAGTTCATGCGCCACACACCTTTATGTATTGTGAAATATTACATGTTCTTAATTTCCCTTTTTCTCACGTTTAAAAATTTGGGCCAAATTGTGTCGAGCCCAACATTTGTTATAATGTTGCGAACGTACAAACGGGGGTAATAACTTGGGTGTAAAACATGAAAAATATGTGTTGGCATGGTTGGCATATGCCAACGACAATGACATTTAAGCGGTATGAATTGTTATACCCAAGAATAAAGGACATGACATTTACATATAATTGAGAAGTGATAAAATATGTAAATTTAGAATACACGGTAAGGTTGGATTGAGTTGTGACGTAAACCTGCCTGGACCCGTCCGGCTGTCCAGTAGTCACAACAATACCTATCCAATGTGGGTTGTTAAGCATTGAGCCCAATAAGGACCCGAGGTTAGACTGAGCTACGGTGTAAACCTGCCCAGAACCGACCGGCACATCCAGTAACCATAGCAATATCTGTCTAATGTGAGTGGTCAGGTGCTTTTAGAGGCTAAGGACAGATGGTAGGGTTAAGTCAACTATAAACACTTAACCAAATTCAACATGTTAACAAGAATTGATGGGTGGGGTTGGGTAAATACAGACACTTAACCACTTAACATGTTTGACTAGAAAACCCTAGTAACGAGGGACCCGTTTCAGCAGTAACCCAAGTTAGGTATCATGGTACCCTGAAACTAGGCAGGGTGGGGCACGATTACTGGGCTGATTGTAAGCGGTCAAAGCGACGGCGGTGGGTGCAACAGTGTAGGTTCTAACGGGGTGTGGGCGTGCACACACTCCGGAGCAGACAAACAGGGCACTGGGGGCACCAGTAGTATAACCTATGCCTTCTAGAATTGTGTCGGGGCTGCCACCTTGGGTCTTGATACACCCCATGGTGGGACCAACATAGGTATCTACAATTCTTGGGGGCCGTATGACACATGTTTACGCGAGTAGGAGCTGATCTTTAGAAAATGGGGATCACTTCACCCTCAGCATGGGGTGCCAGTTAGAATAAGCTCAAGTAGGTGCAGAGATTTAGTGTGGGTGCGATAGTACATTCGATTCTAAACTACACTTCCTTAGCTTGTGATACTTGCCTGTTTTCAGTTTATATCTATCATGCCCTTTTTCTTATTCACATACTGAAGAGTCACTAGATTTACTCAGGCTTTATGTCTGACTCTATTTTCTTTTTGTCTTCTTTTCTTTCGTTCCCCCCAGGTCCACAGGGAGAAAACAACTCAGCTCAGTCAGACTCTTTGCAAGCTCCAAGACCGTAGATGTATGGTTTGGACCTCTTTTGCTCGGATTATGGCTTTGGATATCAGTATGGGGATATTTGTTACTTTTTTTGTGTTTTATGCTTTTTTAATAATCAACACAGTAATGAGGTTGTAATGTTGGAAGTAATTTGAGACAATTATGGAAATGTTTTTGTTTGAACACGTATTGATGAAATAAAAGTCTGTTTGGTTTTCGCTGTTCAAAATATGTGTATTTATATCTGTCTTGTGTTTATCTGTGGCTTTTATTTATAAACCTCCACCAAAGTTAAGGCATTCCCTTTATGAGTGACCTTAACGGAGGTGGGGTGTTTCACACCAGACTCCTCCCTCAACTAGTGGAAGACAAACATAATTGAGAGCTAGTGACATGGCCCAGAAAAACAACAACAACAACATCCTAATTGGCCTGTCCCGCAACCAAATCCTTGATAGCGAATGGTCGATGATCTGTAGGATCAGCTCTTTGTCTTTTCGCATCACGCATCATGCTTATTGTTGATGGTTGATACCCGACGACTACTATCAAAAAGATGGTTAGACCCGCCAAAGGCAAACAGATAAAATGGTCGTAACCCGCCTAGTCACAAGGCAACCGGATTGTCGAAACACCTATGCCACCCTACAGCCTTCTGACTATCCACTATCGTGGCAGTCAAGGTATACTCACTGGGTAGTAACGCGCAGACCTAACCTCTGCGAAAACAGCCTAAATGTTGCAACCGCACAGAGGGCCACCAGGAGTACCCTCCACTTCCCCGGAAGCCGCGTGCTTCCCTTTCTAGTCATTCGGAGCCAACCTAATATCAGCAGAATAACAGGTAGAATTGGAAGAATAATTAGATGGGCGTGCACTCCCCTCGTACCTCATGACATCACGATGATCTACCCCGTTGGGTTATTCACCTTCAGACGTACGGACTGGTCCAAGCGCCTCAGTTAACATGTTATTAGACCCCATGTCTAACCATTTAATTACGCACTTGCTCTACCTCATCAGATTTCCATTTAACTTGGTTATTTCAATCATGTTAACTTCTTATTCAAGTTACCAAGTTCCTCTTGCTTATTAATCTCAATTACATAACTTAACCCATTTAAGTTCATTAATAAGCCTTTAACATGTCATTCTTGTCAACAGATCCTAGATTCTTCGGTTTGTAGATTACTTAATTGGTAATTAAGTACAATTTATTGACTTTCATAAGTTTTCCCTTCTTTTCTCTACTTATTACAAACAACAGGTTTCAGGTTTCCATATTTTACATATTACTTCATTTATAATTAAGTACAACTTATCTCATTTCATAAGTTATCTCATTCCCCCTATCGTTTATTATAACCTAAGTTATAATTTCCACTTGTCCCTAGGACAAGCTTACCTATTATCTTTTCATTTCCCTTTTTTAGGTTTATTCATAATAGGTTATTATCATTCTCCGTTCATTCCAAATCTTTTACTGTTGTAAATCTCCTTCATTTCCATTAATTACAATCAATGCCATTTACTTTTATCATGTTATATATATATATATCAATGCACCAGACCCCTTACATTAAGCTGACCACTTGTGGATGCTAGATTGCTGGGCGGTTCCGGACAGACTTCTACCACAAGTTGGACTTAATCTCGTGTCTTAGCACCGTTATATGTATGTTTACGCACCAGACCTCTCACATTAAATTAACCACTTGTAGATGCTAAATTTGCTGGGAGGTTCTAAGCAGACTTCTACCACAAGTAGAATTTAAACTCGTGTCTAGGCGCGATTACAATTCTCTATTTACTGTAAATTTAGGCGTATTCATTCTTCCAAAGTTTACTGTAATTCTTATTTACAATCTTTTGACATAATATTATTTTTAAACAAATATTCATGTTCATTGTAAATTTCCTAATTACAGTATTTGCAGTAAATTCCAACTCAGACAGATGATTAATGGAAAACCCGTCTTACAAAACATTACAATTATTCCTAATTTTCACTATAACTTAACTTACAGTATCCAATTAACAAGTTATTAGAACAGGTCTATATACAAAAGTAATCCTTTCCACATATTTTAACAAGTTTATACATTCCAGCAATTTACATTTCAGCAGGTTTATATATTTCAATAGGTCTACATTTCAACGGATTTATACATTTCAACAAATTAATCATTTCAATAGATTTATTATACATATTAACTGGGAATGCCAAATGATAAATATACCATTATCAGAAAGTCATAACTTAAATCCACTCACCTAATTGCTTTCCATTTTTGAATCAGGTCTAGACCTAACATTCTATGGCTCTCCTAACTAGATCTAGAATCTAAGTGACAATGGATTCACAATTCTTAGATTAAAAGAAAAAGGGAAGAAAGAGGAGAAATTTAAATTGACAAGATACAGAATTTAGCTTACTTCGAGCAGAATTCTGAACAGCCTTATTGTAAATATACATTCTTTTCCTCCAGATCTTGAATTAGAATCTCCTAATAGTAATTATTCTACTTTCTGAAGAGGTCGGAGGAGGAAGAAGAATGGCAGAGTCTCGACAACCTCTTAGAAAATGTGAGATTTAGGCTAGGCTCTGCTAGTCTTTTTATAGGTGTTCAGGATCTTATCATACACGCAACATTGAGTCAGCAATGAACATGGTTAGAAAAACACTCCAGATTCATTAAATGAATCTGCCCGGATCAGGGGTGGGTCGACCCACATACCTAGCCTCTGGTTGACCCTAGGGTTGACCCATCCCCTCTTGGGTCCAACGAGCAGAAATGGGGCGCGGTGTTTATACGTTAACGTTTATTGATTAAATGTTGATTAATTTCTTATTATACCTCCTTTAATTAATTTACATATAAACTCCTTATATTTATAGAAAATTTCTAATGCCTATTTTACACGTATATATATATATATACGCACAACTTTTATTTCATTTCCAAAATTCAAACGGCGTTGTGTCGTTTTTAAATTCTTACCAGATTTCTTTGATTGCAGCCTTATTTTGAACTTCTCCCTTATGTGTGTGTGTGTGTGTATATATTTGGATCTACTTACATATCCATGTATACATATATTTTTGTTCTTCCTTATATGTGAAAATATGCCTACTTTTTTCTTAGAACATGCATTATTTTAGTCGTTCCCTTAAAAAAATATGGCGCCAATGGGAATCGAACTCGCACCACTCTCTTGAAAGTCACATGCTTTTACCAACTGGACTACATAGGCTTTTGTTAACAAGACTAAAAACAATGGTGGTGGTCATTGTTCTTTTTCTTTTACCTTCTTTTCATGTTTGCTCCAATATTTCATTTAAAGGCGTCTCTTTCATTTTAAATTGACCAGAAAATCGCCATAGGTCTAAATTGACCACCCCCAGAGCTCGGAAAGCCGTGGGAATAGTACCAGATGGGAGACTGTCTAGGAAGTCCTCACGCTTTAGTACGGGAGCCTTCGGCACGGGGTATCCACCATCCACCTTTCTGTAATCCATAGGTCTAAATTGACCAGAAAATCGCCATGGGCGCTGTAATAACCCGGAAATTCTGAACCAGTTTAAAATTTTTATTTTGGCAATTTTAGCGAATTTTGAATATTTAAAATGAATTATTTTAAATAATATCGACGGAAATTTATTTTGAATATATTTAGAACGTATACATTTATACGCGTCGTCGTTAGAATATAAATAATTATATATAATTATAAATAGAATTGAAAATGGCGCGGTAGTTCGATAATTCGATTTCAAACTTCAATTGAATGTACCGGGTGCAAAACAACCCGGATTTTGGCAAAACTAAAAATAATAGGATCTATATGAAAATATCTTTCCAACGAATCTGAAAAATCGAAATTTCATAGCGGGAATCAAAAGTTATGCCCAGTTGAAAATTCAGAATAGTCGCTATGTAAATTATACATGGCCCAAAAAGTCAAATTTTGCATATGAATGAATTTGGACTTGAAACCACTTCCATTGAGTTTAAAATGCCGTTTAGAACTCTGAAAAGTATAAGCTTTGATATATTCCGATATCAGGTATAGTGGCTATGGGCTGGAGTTGTTCGGTTAACAAAACATAGCCCTTAAAAAGTGAAATTTTGCATACGAGCTCAGAATTCGACGAGATAAATTTTTATGGATTCACAATGACAAATCATTGTTGAGTTCCAAATGGCACGTCGAACGGAGTTAATATGTGGCCGTGCGAGCTGAAACAGTTCCGTGTAAAGCAAGTAGTCATTTTTCAAAGAAACATTATTGATACGACCTCAGAATTCGATTTCGTTTTTTTTTCTGGATTTGTATCGTCTAAAAATGGTTAAATCCAAAAGGGCTTGATTTTTTGAGTTAGCATGTGAGCGTGCGAGAAGAAAAGGTGCGCCAAAATCGCATTTTTAGAGCTTATCTGAGCATTTTTGTGATTTTTTTTGAATGGTCAAACGAACTCGGAATTCGACGAAACTTGTTTCGTTGGACTCGTCTTCACGTCTACTATCTCGTGTCCGAAATCCGCAGCCATCGGAGATCGCTAGCATTCAGGCGATACGCGAGAAACTAACATATAAACACTTTTACTTCCTTTTCTTCTTCACTTTCTTCCTCTTCCTCTTTCTTCAAAAAAACTCATTAATGGCCGCCGCCTCCTCCTTGCCGCTGCCACCCCTCTCCTCCACCTCCACCACCACCGTCGGCCTCCTCCTTCTCCAATCCTCCTCCTCTTCCTCCTCCTCTCTCTCCTCCTCTTTCTCTCTTCCAATCGCAAACCCTACGAGCCAACCACCACCACCGCGGTCACCACGGCCACCACCTCCACCACCGCCGACCACCAGCGGACTCCCCATGTCCAATCAGGTCCGGCGCCCCCTTCCCCCTCCTCAATTTCGGCCGTGGGCCCCCCCGGTCACAAAAAACCCATTTTACACTAATCGCCCGTTTTGCAAATAAGTCCCTGACCGTATTTCGCCAATAACTCCCAAACGGTGCGCTTTTGGCCAAAGTCTCTCTAGACCAAAGTTGTAGAGCACGAAATTCTCTTCGATTTGGCTATATGGAAGTCGTGTTTTGGAGTTCGGAGCTACTTGGAAAACGCGTTCGAAGTCTGCTGTTTAAAAGCGGTAAAATTCGTGTACTTTCGCGAATTGTGGCGAATTGGAGCATTTTCGGCCAAAAGACCCTTAGGCGAAAGTTGTCCGGAATGGCGTGTTTAAGCTAGAAAAAAGATGGTGTGAAGATTGAAACTCGTTTGCAAAGTCTAGGACCCGAACAGCGAATCCAAGCGTTAGAAAAAAGTGAGTTTTCTCCATTTTAAAGCTTCTACAGTTTTTGACATATGAAGTAAATAAAAATACGATCTTTATATTATAGAGAGGATAAAAATCCGATTTTTAACTTATAGAAGATATAAAGATAAGATTTTTATATAATGTAGATAATAAAAATGTGATTTTTATACATGTAGTGGCTACGGGCAACGAAATTGACAAAAGGCAAGAACGACAAGATTTTCTACATAAGGAAGAGTCGAGATGATTGGATTAGCTAGTTGGTGAGAACTTCTCACTCTTTAATTTCTTTTTCTAGTTATATATATATACTAGGATGCAGACGGTGCTTAGTAGCACCCGACACAATCGTCCACAGACCATGGACTTGTTTGTTTGGTTGTGTAGTTGGTTAGATTATTTGAATTGATTTGATTGATATGTGAATGGCATGGGCCTTCACTAGACCGGGGATAAGGCTAGGCCTCGTCCCGTTTCTAGTATCGTGCCATTATGCCGCCGAAATTTTCTAAAATAAGTTAGAAAAATAAAAATATCATTTTATTTAAGGAACGAATTGAATAGAAATTCATGTGTTAAAATAAAATGTTTTATCGTTAAAATATAATTTTTAACGTGAATGTGATAATAAAATAAAATATTCATTTACAAACCGGACGGTTTGTTTATGTACACCTATTTGAATGACATTGATTGGGTCGATAAATTTTACACATCGCCCAATTGCACAACTAAAATCTGTGTTTGATTGTTTGAAAACCCCACACGGGTGTTGGGATGGAATTGAAGTTCACTTATCCTGATTGATTAAATATGTCGATCGATTGATTGACAGGCTGTTATAAGCGTTAGATATCTATATTTGATGCTTATACAGTGTAGTGCACTTTGGTTGATGGTTGATTATTTTTCAATGCTATTATATACGTGTGATGTATGAAAATCCATATAATTAACAGTATATGGTGATTGATTGGGCCTCATTCTAATTTAGAAAATAAAGAATACTATAATGTAAATGTTCATGTGTTGACTGTACTCATCCGTTGAGATTAGTCATGTGTTGAACGAAATATTTTAACAATAAAATTTACATCTTTATCAATATAATATAAATGTTCATGTGTTGACTGTACTCATCCGTTGAGATTAGTCATGTGTTGAACGAAATATTTTAACAATAAAATTTACATCTTTATCAATATAATATAAAGGTTCATGTGTTGACTGTACTCATCCGTTGAGATTAGTCATGTGTTGAACGAAATATTTTAACAGTAAAATTTACATCTTTATCATATATAAAATTAGAAACTGACTGGAAAATAGATTAGATGAGTGGTCTCCTGAATATTAATCTGATGTTGGTTTCGGCCTTCGGGGTTAATGTTCAGGGAATCGTTCTCTTACTAATTTACGGTTGGAGTCTGATTTAATATCAAACGATAGATACCTTAATTTTCATAAAATATATTAAATAATAAAAATAGTCACACGCGGACAGTTCTCATTCGTTGAGATTAGTCGTGTGTTGACAAAAATATAGATTCACATATTGAATAGAATAAATATTCATTTGTTGAATAGAATAACGAATTTATTGAAATATATAAAGCCGTGTTGATTAGAGATGCGCTATTTTGACGCGAACGATATTTATATCGATTATATACGAAAACGAATTTGAATTGAATAGAAAACGAATTTGAATTGAATTGAAAACGAATTCGAATTGAATTGAAAGCGAATTGAAATGAATTCAAATTGAATTGAAATTTGAATTGAATAGAAATGAATTTTAAAACGAATTTATAAGGAAAAATTCAATTTTGATTTGAATTGAAATGGAAGTTGAAATTGCTTTTGAAACGAATTTAATACTATTTATATAATTCGTTTTAAAAAGAAATCGACGAAATATATATTATATATATAATATAATGGTCTGAATAGAACGCGCCGCGTCGCGGCAGTTCGCGAATTTCGACCATTGACTTCGAACGGCTATCACGGGAGATCCGACCGTCGGATTCTCCTAAAACCAGAACCATTGGGTTCGTATCGAAAAGAGCTTTCTAACGAATATTAGGAATTTGAAATCTAACGGTTGGATTTGGAGATACGTCCAAATCAAATTCGAAAAAGGTCGCTGTAAGTGCAATTCGATGGCCGTTGATGGAAATCGACTGTACGGGCCTTGATAAAATTATTAAAAATAGTAATAATTCGTGTAAAATCATAACAGATGATTTGAGGAAAATTGGGGTGAAAAACTCCATATTTGAAAAGGTAAAAATAGATTTTTATCGAAATGAACTAGTTTGAACTCAATTTAAAACCCGATATATTATTTTTAAATAAATAAATTAGATTTAAAAAGGGGTTTTAAATAATCGAAATTTCTAATATATTTGATTAGATTTGAAATGGGTTTATCGTGAACGGTGTTTTAAATAACACCAATTCTTTAACCCGATAATAAATAGAATGTGATTTGGGTTTGTCGTGAACTGTGTTTTAAATAACACCTAGTTCTTTAACCCAGTAAAAGGAGTTTTAATGAATCTGTAATTAGATTGAAATGTGAATCTATAATCTAAATTATCAAACTTAGAAATTGAGCGAGAATGGAGTATCACCAGTTTTGCTCCAAAGCGATAGTTAAATCTTTAATTAGATTTGAGCGTGAAATGGTAATTAATTTTACCGATAACACTGTGGTGTTAGATATGGAGTATCACCATTTTTGCTCCAAAGCGATAGTTAAATGTTTAATTAGATTTGAACGTGAAATGGTAATTAATTTTACCGATAACACTGTGGTGTTAGATATGGAGTATCACCAGTTTTGCTTCATGGGATGAATAGGTTGGGATTAGGAAATAAAATAAATAATTACTACGTTGTGGTTCGCTAATCTCGACTAGTTCAGGAAACCATAATTTGGTTTGAAACGACATCCAAAGGAAGATTAAAGGATAATTTTAAAGAATTTATCTTGGATAAAATTAATGGGAACCTTTCCCTAAAAATGTGATTTGATGAATAAAAGAATATTCTGAATTGGAATGAGGCGTATGTTGTGTTTGTGTAACATTTGTTTTCAATATACGCGGGTTGTTCGGAAAGTCCGGGTTTATATCCATTCTGAATAACCGATTCGACGATAAGTCGAAGATGAAGACGGTGGTTGAAGACCGGAAGTCTTCACATCGTTTGGATAATTACTGACGATCCTGATTGGGCTGTACACCCAAGAGGATGGAAATAGTTGGTGGTCGTCCAGACGTACTTGGAGATGGATGGATATGCGAGGAAAGTGCCTCCGGTTTCGTTCAGACCCAGAACGAACTTGTAAATGGGTTGTGTGTCTGACATTGGATTTTATTCTGTGTTGATTGATTTCAGTTAAATATACATCTGTTTGGCGGCGGAGAATTTATTCTTTTGCTTAACGCCCTTCTCTGAGACGTACGAGCTCAGAGGTTGTATATCGATGGACATCGGTCGCATGGCATGAATTGCCTGTGTGGCACGCTAAGATGCAATGATCAAGGCTTCTGTTGAAAAGCAAAGTCTTGTGGTTGATGATCAAAGCACGCCTACGTGGCAGCTTTGTGTATAACGTGAATACGCGAGCCTCACACCTCGGTATGAGTTAAAAACGGGATACGGACTGCAGGGAGAGCACGACGTTTCTTTCTAGCTTTGGTGGTGTCAGTGACTTACCAGCCCTGACATTTATATACTTTTCACCTATGTGGTTGTTGGAATGCGAGGCGCCTCGATTTTAGGTCTGTAAGGACCGAGAAACTTGTGTTCAGGAATACTAATCCTCTAATGTAAGTGAGGACCGGCCCTGAAGCATCCAGGGGTTGCCCAGAGTGCGTAGCCCGGGGACATTTGCTAGAGTGTCTCGAACACGGAGAGGAGTTTGCCCCTTGCCTCGACTCATGACGGAAATCCAATTTCCAATACGTGTATTGCGGTTTTAATTGTAGAACTAGTATGGCGACATGATATATGGTACCCATGCCGTCTATGATTTATATTTATGATTGAAATGTTTTGACACTATACACATATTATAGTATCAAATGATTTGTTTTAAACGTACCAAGCATGTTTGGCTATTATAAGGGAAAACCCTATCCTCCGGCTTGCGTTGCATTGTGTGATGGGACCTGGGTCTTATAATAGCTTCATTTTTCGAAAAAGCATTGCACTGTTTATTCTATGCATTGGTACTCTTGGGAGAAAACCCGTTCCGTGTTATACGGCGTGGTCCCTTGAATTACTCTCTTTTAAAGTAAAGCTTTAAATAACTGTTTTAGTTCTCACACCAGTCACATGACTGACCTGGAGTTTATTGTTTTAACCTAAACTCTGGGTGCCCTCATTTTCCGCACGGGCAGCTAGTAGTTTTGGTTTTGCAGATTTATATTCACAGGATCCTGGTTTACAGCTGGAATGATATCCGGAAAGCTCTGTATCCGTATATCACCTTCAGTTGTGCTTTGTATTATTTTTCCGCTGCTATGTAATTTATTGTAATCTCTGATATTTGTCGAATGTAATTTATTCATTATACTCTGTATATTCTTGTATCTGATGGAATTGTTGTAATAGCAATGAAATGTTCTTCTGTTTGTTTTCTGATTTGTCCTGTTCTCAAACGATCAGGGGTTTCGAACGGTCTAGATCGGTTTAACGACTGATTCGGATCGAGCGAAATTCCGTGTCGTAACAGGCGCAATGACGCTAATCCCGTGACCAAATTCGGGAAGCTCTTCAAATTTTATTTTATTTTACTTAACTAAAACATGGGGAGTTACAATCTCCCACCCTTAGGAAATTTCATCCCTGAAATTTAGTAAGGGTAAAGCCAAGTAATTCCTTGCATAAATCACAACCATCATGTGTGCATCCAATTTTCCAACCATTTATGTATTGGTGCAAAGTGTAATTCAACATAATAACACATGAATGAAATGAATGCCTAAGCGGTACCTCCTATATGAATGCAAATTATTCTTGAAAATCTCTTTGAAAACATGATGCACACATCGTAATTATACTAGCAATTTCTATATGAATGCAATATTTGAAAACCAAAATACTTTTTCACCCAAAATTTCCCACATTCTTACTAAGCAAGAGCGTGGTTCATCCAATTTTTGTATCCAAAACCCTACCAAGAAACTTAATTTTTTGAATTTCAGAAAAAATCTAATTTTTTAAATTCGATTTCTTATGTTACAAAAAGATGGAAAACGACAAGCTTCACCTCCTCCGTTTTTCTTTTAGTCACCTTTTCTATCCGTACTTAGATTTTATGTAACTATTATATAAAGATTCCCTATTTTCCTATCCAAGCAAGGACTACATAAGAAAAACTTTCTTTGTTACAAATTTTCTTTCCCAACTTATCTTGGAAAAACTTACTCTTATTCACCTTTTCTCAGAATTTTTCATTTTTCTTTAACTGTCATGTTTGTTGCTTTACTGAATTTGCTGTTTCCTTTTTAGTTGTACCATTACTCTTTTCTTAGCTTATTTAATTTAATCCTCTGATCTAAGTTTATTTTCAAATAAGCCTTCTAGTCCTTCAACTAAAACAGGAAACAAACGCTTTATACAGCTACTACTAATGGCCAAGAATCTCAGGACTATGTCCTCCTCCGACAGAAAAGTTCAAACCGTGGGATCAATGACAGGTTTAGTTGTTATCCTAACTACCCAAAAAGAGCAAAATAATAGAACAATCCCAACAAAAATGTAATAATGGGTTTTACCCCTAACAGGATAACTAGCAATAGGATCTAAACACTAACTTGCCCTTCACTATCTAGTAGTCACCACTAGTCCTAGCTGTGTACCAATAGTCATTTTCAAGCAACACCCTAGGCTTCTCATTGCTTATGCATTCTACGGGAACTTTCCATTATTCCAAAATAATTCTCGTTATCTACTTCATAGCCTCAAAACTTTTCCCGTCTTTCCTAGGCACTAATCTTACGTACTCCATACTTTTTAAAACACGGTTTGGCCTTTTCATTTCACTTTTCTTCCAAAATTTAAAACTATCAAAGCTTTATTTTCCTCACCAAAACTTACTTTTTCCAAACCATGAAACATGTCATTTTATAAAAATGTAAAACATTTTTTTTTCAAATCACAAAAACCAGAGTAGACAAGAACAACTATTACTGAATCAAGTTTACAGCTATTCTTACATACAACTAGGTGTGGGCATCTACTTTATTCATAATTTCCACAACTTATTTTATCTGCCCAGCAAAATTTTATGTCAAAACAATTATAAAAAATGATTGGTAAATGAATAGAGATTTCAAAACTTTCTTTATTGAAAATTCTAGCTTTCAACAAATTACAACACATTTTTCTCATACCATATAACTTGAAAACTAGCGAGCTATACATGCTCTATAATGTGCACCTTTTTACTGAGAGATTATTTTAGACCAAATTTCACAAGAAATATCTGTTTCCAAAATATACCCCATTTTACATCAAAACTCAATATGTACTTTTCAAATATGTTCTTTACATATTTTTTTCAAACATCAAAAACACATTTAGGATCAAAACTTGAAAACACCATAAACCATTTTCCAAAAGTTTTTTACAATTTCAAGTTCTTAAAAGTTAACAATGGAGTTAGATTCCAAGTGGGTTTCCAACTTAACTAGGCTTTCCTAGACACTCCCACAAAGTCAATTCTCTCAACAATATATATTCCTGATCCATCTTTTTCTTTTTAACTTTTTTCCAGTTTATAAGGGTTTACTGCAAAAACCTACTAATTCTGAAATACTGACATATGGAATCCATATTTCTCTAATACAAAGCATATTGTACACTTCTCACGCAAATTACCTAAGGGTCTCAGATTTCCATATTCCTTTAGTGTACAAAACAGATATCTCATTACTTACCGTATTCGGCTCTTTCTATTTAGCGGGTTGCTCTTTTGGATCTAGGGGTGTGTGTGTATATATATAATATATATATAATAGTTATATTTTAAAAATCAAATACGTTCACTCACTATCTATACAGGAATCCTAAACCTAAGCTCTGATACCAGATGTAACAACCCGAATTCCGACGTATCGATTTTTTTTCAAAATTCTAATCTATCAAAACTCATGTTGGTTTGTCTGGTATCCTGCAGAAAAGACAGAGATATAAAATATATCAGAGCTCAGAAAACATCTCACAGTGGAATGAATATACTATAATATAATCAAAATATAGCCTAACCTAGGTAATAATACTGCCTAACAAGTATCCAAAGCTATTATATCTCTACCACAAATCTAACCTGCGAATATGTTATGAGGAGGGGGTCTGAACACAAGTTCTGGTGACTGGATTTAAACTACACATTTTGGATAACCCTATATATACCGTTCAGTTACATTTTCTTATTTATTAGGTTACTTGGGTTAACAACACTCAAGCCTTACACACATGTACCCATCCACTTCCCAGTGGATTAACCTAATACAATATATATGTAGCTACCCCAACATTGTAGTACACCCTATGGTACCCCACTCGCACGGCCTCCGTCGTAACGCCCACTACACCATATATGCTAATTAGACTGTACTAGTGGCCGTATCTACAGCGATTTGGTATGCCCATAAGCCGTATCAAAAAATGGCGTGTCTAATTATTAGATACGGCTATAGGCCATGTCCAACTGAAAATTTGACCCTCCCACGTAACCATATCAAAAGCTAAAAAAGAAACGGCACATTGCCATATCTAAAGAGCAACTAGATACAAATATAAACTGTAGCTGATTTACGATGGACGCTGCTTTACTGTATTTTAGAAATGGTTTTTGACCGTATCTATGATGTCAGGAGACACGGTCTTAAACCGTATCTTATTATATGTATATATATATAAACAGAAAATACAACACATATTTTCCATAATACAGACTATATCACAATTTATACAAAGCATAACACAAATTATACACAAAGAATAACAAAAAATTTCATAACACAATTTATAGAGTGTCATACAATTATTAAACGGAAACAGCCATAGATGTTTCATCTAATTACAATGCCTGATAAAACTGAGCTGGTTATTGAAAGTAACAAATTTAATTAAAGAAAGAACATATGTGATAAAACTGCAGGATCAGACTGGGAAGATTGAGCGTGCTGACCATGCTGTGTAGTCCACGTTGCTGTAAATTAAGGCAGTTATGAGCAGATGTTGATATTGAATGTATAAAATTTATATGTTTCAAAGCATGCATTAATAAGCATAAGCTAGATGCTAAATGTTGATGTGTGCATGCACGAATCATGTGCATAGTTTAAGTGTAACAAATACATGACATGTAGGCAAATAGGCGCTACATCATAGAGGTCAGTAATGGTGACAAACATACATGGGCAAATAAGCATACACATGGGCAAGTTAAGAGCATCATCATTATTATGGCAGTAATCGAGTCGACAGACGTCTAGTCAGTCGACTCGTCAATAAGTCATAGACTATAGTTGACAAATATATTGCTACTTTCAGGGTATCCACTGACTTTCGGTCGACTATATGGAAGGTCACAACAAAGTTCAGGTTCAGGAAGTAGAAATAGGCATATTGAAGGTCACAACACCAAACAAGCGACAACACGAAACAATTTCATAGACAACAAATACATGGGTAAATAGGTCAACATAATCAAATACATCATGTATTTGATCATGTTGACCTATTTTCCCATGTATTTGTTGTCTATGAAATTGTTTCGTGTTGTCGCTTGTTTGGTGTTGTGACCTTCCATATGCCCAACAAAGGGTAGTTTGTTGTCGCTTGTTTGGTGTTGTAACAAATACATGGGCAAATAGTGAAGGGTAACATGATCAAGGCAAACAATACGAAACAATTCCTCATGAACTGCAGATGTACACACATGAATTATCAACGGATCAATCAATTTGTAGAACATTAACAAATAATATTCAAAGTATTTTCATAGTAAAAAAAATGGAACACAAAGCCATGATATTCGGAGTGAACACTCCGATGTATTATTGCTTACATCATGGTAGTTAAGGTCTGGTCAAGTCAGTATCGTGGATTTGTGTTCGTGTGTGCATATCATGTCTCACATATGCATGTGTATGACACCAAAGAGAGTTCATGAAACTAATGCAAAAACAAGTGTCATGAAATTCTTATTTCATAAGTAAACAAAGAGTCAAGTGTAAAATTATATATACCTGCTCCAACATCTAAAGATATTAAATCAGGGATTTCACATGACACACAAACCCACACACTCGGACTTCATCAAAGGTCTCTGCAAATTGACAATTCAAATTGGAGGTTTTCTCATCTGTTAGCAGTATCTGTCCAAAACCACTTTTTCATGTGTAGGTGGTATAGCAATCCCATGGCATCTAGATGACGTAGGATCTCGACAGACAGTACCTGTTGCAATAAAGTCGAGAATTTCAAAGGACGGTATTAATAAAATATGCTTAATTTAATTAAAACAGGAAAACTGGAGTACGTATCCATCAGACTTTAAGCACTCGCTTTAGATCAGGGTGCAATAAAATATGCTTAATTTTATTAATAAAATACCTATTGCTATTATGTCTAGATCAGACTTAAGAATTTCACAATGTTGATTGTTTACCACATTGGTCGTATCCTGGATCGAAGAAGCAACACCCTTTGATGCACTGATTTGTGTACTGTTGCGACCTCCATCTGATGTAGTTAACGGTGCGTGAATTCCTTGATCAGTCAAAGTTCCCACCATGTTATTTAGAACCTCCATTTTTCTAGACAAATTTCCCACTGTACCCTCCATATCAGTCATCATACCCTCCAAGCTTCCCACCCTCATTTTCAACTCATCATTGTCCTCAGAACATGTTTTAATTGTTTCTGTGCAATGACACAAGCCTTAACATGCATCTTTGGTATGATGCTCCCAACAGCGCGACTCCTACTCCTTGTATCCTTACCCAACACTTATGATAAGATATCTTCGTCAACAAGCTATTTTTCTTCATCACTATCGGTGATCTTTTCCTTCAATTTGGCAATTTGATCCTAGGATAAAAGTTAAATGCGTTTACACCAACATTTACTTGTAACAGCTTGTAACTATAGTATGTTACTCCTAACTGAATAAATTAAATCCAAACAATAGTACCATAACAATAATAACACGTAATGAAGAAAATGTAATGAGAAACTAATTAATAACAATTATGGAAAGCCTGAAATGAAAGTCCAAACAATAGACTACTCGATGTTAACCATAATACAAGTAAAAACTTACGAAGTACCCAGACGTGGCATCTGGTATGCTACCATCTTTTTTCCTATGTGTCTTCTCCCATACTTGAAGATGGTTGATATTTGCAGATGGACTTGCAACGATCTGTAATATATTCCATTTGATGTATATTCTCTCCCTTAATTGTGATTTTTTACTACTGTTGAAAGAAAATGATCAAATAATTTACCAATTTGTGTTCTACTTTAGCATGACTTTTACGTCCTGCATGGTGGGCATAACTTAGACTATATCTTTTTTTTGGCATGCCGCCCTTCTTCCGCTCACTTCAGGAATTGCTTCATTCTTTATGAACTCGTTCCAAACATCTTGAGCAATTGTAGGTGGACAATGTTTCATCTATTCTTCATCATTGTCGAAAGTGTCATAATAAGTTGCTCTCAAAATTTTCTTATGCCCCTAAAAGCCTTAGCCATTATTTTTGAAAACATTTTGTTCGAAAAAGGCTCAAGCGTATACATTTTCTGCAAAAATTAGGATTCGGAGACTGTAAAAATGAACTATAACATTTATATGCTATTTTTCACAAATTTACAACCAACTAGTTCCAAACATCATCCTTATATGTTTTGGGTACTTTATCCCAACCTGTGTAAGAGATCGACACATTAGATTGTCATTTTGCGGTAGATGGATATGCCGGGCGGTTCCGGGCAGGCTTATACTGCAAACCGAATCTAACCTCGTGTCTTTGCATTATTACGCATCTAATTTCTGCCTTTGACCTCTCACATTAGACTGTCGTTTGCGGTTGTTTGATATGCCGAGCGGTTCTGGGCAGACTTCTACCGTAAACCAAGTCTAACCTCGTATCTTAGGTGTTCAATGTATCTTCTTTTATTCAAACCCAATTTCAAGTTTTGAATTATAACATATATTCCAATTACCCACAATTTCCAATTCAAGTTATGTATATAATTCCAATCCAAGTCATGCCTATAATTCCATGTATATAAATTGTACCACTTTATGCCCCAAATCAATTACATGATTACAAATCAATTTATGCCCAATTACATATTATTCAATATTTTCCCAAAATTTTCCCAATCGTTTCAACGTTATTTGTACGCAAATCTCAACGTAATATGTTAGGCTCGAAGTTAGCCAAATCTTATAAAGAAAAAGAAAAAGAAGAAGGGAAGAGAATCATGACATCAAAACTGGCATAAAAATAGGCATATGAAATATGAACTGGCATAGAACAATAAAATAGATCCAATAGGCATATGGAATATGAACTGGCATATGATAACATAAATTTGGGTATGAATCTGAAAGATAAGGACTTACAAACTTGATATGATTCATCTTACAGACATGTGCATAAAATCCAATTTACAATCTTATCACAATCACTTTTAATTTAATTATGTGTGAAAGTAACATAGACTCACAGCGATAGGATTCTTAGAAAATTACGCATTGTTGTAGAAATTTGGATCATGAATAATCTCTAATAGATTGTTGTAGATCTGATCTTCTAATTTGATTGTTGAAAAAGAACTACCTCTAAATCTCTACTTTAATTTTGGTTGGAGAAGAAAGGCTAGGTTAATTTAGATTAGAGCAGCATGGAGGCGCCATGGATGAATAACAATGAGATTAGGGTTAGGTTTAGGGGTATTTTATAGATGCTCTAGGTGAATTAGGACCCTTAGATTATATTAGGATCCATCTGAACCATCCAAACCATAAAAACACGCCACCCAGCCAATCCCAGAAGGACACATCAGCCCTAGACCATCAAAATTCGTCGTCCAGATATAGACAGATGGGGGGTCAACACCCCTATAGGGGAGTCAACATCTATGTCGACTCCTCTAGGGGGGTCAACGCCCTTGAGCGGGAGATTTCCCGCTCACCTAGATTCGGCTGATTTTGATTTTTGAATTCATTTTTGATCTTTAATTATTATTTTAATTTAAATTCTATTTTAAGTTGAAATCTTCTAAGCTTCATAACTTCTTTATATGATATCCGATTTATGCAAACTCGGACTCTATTCCAAGCAGAATTCCGAGACGAACGTAATGGCGCAACCCGTTTCCCTTAATTCTTCTTATAAAAATTAAGTATTCTTTAATAATCCCTTATAGCATGTTTTTAAAATTACGGGGTGTTACATTCTCCCCTCCTTAAAGGATTTTGTCCCTGAAATCTTCAAGTTAAGAAGAATGTATCCTACCATCCAATCATCCATCTACCCATCCATCATCCACAAGCATCCATTGTCCTTAAAAGATTTCTAATGCTATATGAACATAGGCAAAAGTGTGTGTATATGTCCCTTATCTAATGCAAAGATCAGGCGGTCTAGTGATTCAGTTGACCTCCTTAATACAAAACATGATAGTGCCAGGCGTCCATTATGTATGCAAAAGAATATTAATGATACATATCATTTCTGTATGAGTGCACAACCATTCATTCAAATGCAACATCCATATGATAACACATTCAATATACATCCATTAACATAATATGCACACTCATTCATATGCAATATGAAGGTGATTGAGCCGATCTAGTGCCTAATGTGTGTGTAAATGCATCCACGAGAAACCACTAGAAAACACTTACATCCACTTGCATCCACCAAACATAACATGTCTCAAACACATGTTTACAACCATAGGATTTTCTACCTAAGGTCGAAGATATAATCGAGAGGATACACTAAACGATAGAATAAGTATAAACAAAGTGGTAGAAAAAGGAGAAGTTAAGAACATACCCTCAAAAAGGAAAGGGTACAACGCGTGTATCTTGTCTTCAGTCTCCCAAGTTGTGTCTCCTTGATCATCTCCCCATTGGACTTTAACTAACTTGACCTCTCGGTTGCGTAACTTCTTGACCTCCGATCCAAGAATGCATGTAGGAGCTCGTCTAATCATGGCATCTCGCTCCACTTCCACTTCTCTAAGCATGCTCGGCTCTACTAGTTCCGCGGTATCATGTAAACACTTCCGCAAATGCGACACATGAAATACGTCATGAACACCACTAAGCTTCTCGGGCAACTTCACTCTATAGGCCATCTGTCCAATTCGCTCTGTAATGGGGAATGGCCCTACGAACCTTAGTGCCAATTTCCCTACAGACCCAAAACGAACTACATTCCTCAACGGTGATACTTTAATAAAGACCATGTCTCCAACACTGAACCGAAGATCCGTCTTTCTCTTATCAGCATATGACTTTTGCCGGTCATGTGCCGTCTTCATGTGCCTTCAAATCAATTCTATCTTCTCTGAAGTTTCCCTAATCATCTCGGGCCCAAGCAAAATCTTATCCGTAGACACCTAGCAATAAGTCGGTGATCGGCAACGTCGTCCATATAGAGCCTCAAAAGGTGCCATGCCAATACTAGTCTGATAGCTGTTGTTGTAGGCGAACTCTGCTAATGGAAGATGTTCCTCCCATGTCCCTCCAAAGTCCAAGATACATAACCTCAAAAGATTTTCTAGGATCCGATTCACCTTTCTGTTTGGCCATCCGTCTGAGGGTGATAATCGGTACTCAAACACAATTTCTTTCCTACCGCCTCTTGCAAGCTCTTTGAAAACTCACTGGTGAAAATGGGATCTCGGTCGCTTACGATACTAGAAGGTATGCCATGTAGACGAACTATCTATCGGAGAAAAACAGATGCTAACCATGCTGTTGTTCTTTTACCCTTAACGGGAATGAAATGGGCACTCTTGGTAAGTCTATCCACTACTACCCAAAATCCGTATTACCCTTCCTTGACCTTGGCAACCCGCCAACGAAATCCATGGTAACACTTTCCTATTTCCATTGTGGAACCTCTAAAGGGTGAAGCAAACTACCAGGCTTCTTTTGTTCAGCCTTGACTTGCTGGCACACTAAGCATCTCGAAACGAACTTAGCCACATCCTTCTTCATTCCGGCCCAAAAGAAAACTTGCTTCATGTCCCTATACATCTTGTCCCCGCTGGGATGTATGGTCAGCTTAGAATGATGTGCTTCCTCAAGGATTGTCTTTCTCAAACTATCGTCTCAAGGTATGCAATGTCTCCCATCCCTACACAACCAACCTTTGTGATCGATAGTATATCTGCTAAGATGGCTCGAAGACTCCCCTCTTATGAGTTTGTCTACTATCTCTATCAACTGTGGGTCATCTCGCTGTGCCACACCTATTTGTCCCAACAGCGTAGGTCGCACCTCTAATGATGCCAACAAACTGGGTACACAATCAATAGAGGGTCTAAAGTCAAAGGTAGAGATATACTCTAAACTCTACCGCTCGACAAACAAAGGACTCAAAGTAAACATCTTTCTACTCAAGGCGTCAGCTGCAACGTTACCCTTGACAAGGGTATATGCAATTTCAAAATCGTAGGATGCTAAGAACTCCATCCACCTCTGTTGCCTTAAGTTTAAATCTTTTTGGGAGAACAAGTACTTTAGTGTCTTATTGTCTATATACAATTCAAACCTCTCTCTAAGCAAATAGTGACGCCAAGACTTAAGCACAAAAACTGTGGAAGCTAATTCTAAATCGTGGGTAGGGTAATTCTTCTCATGGGCCTTTAACTGCCTTCCACCATGGCATATCACCCTTCCCTCTTGCATCAGAACTGCGCCAAGCCCTATCCCGCAAGCATTGGTATACACTGTGAACTATTTACTCCCATCCGGCAAAACTAAAACTGGAGTTGTCATCAATGCCCTCTTCAAATGTTGAAAAGCATCGTCACAGTCAACATCCCAAGAAATGGTCAAATTCTTTTTCGTCAACCGTGTAAGTGGGGCTGATATTTTTGCAAAGTCCTTAATAAACTTTCTGTAATAGCCCGCCAAACCAAGAAAACTTCTTACTTCTGTTGCATTCTTAGGAACCTTCCAATCTTGGATTGCTACCACTTTCGCGGGATCCACATCTATCCCTTCCTTGGAGACCACGTGCCCTAAGAACCTCACTTCCTTTCTCCAAAAATGACATTTTGAGAACTTAGCTTTGAGTTTATGTGCTCGAATGATCTCAAAGATTTCCTAAGATGTAGGGCATGTTCTTCCTCACTTTTAGAAAATATCAAGATATCATCCACAAAGACCACCACGAACTTGTTTAGAAACTCCCTAAACACCCTACTCATCAAGTCTACGAAATATGCGGGTATTCGTCAAACCAAAAGGCATGACGAGCCATTCAAAGAAACCGTAGGGATTCCTAAAAGCATTCTTATCTATACTATCCTCAGCTACCCTCAACTGATGAAATCCTATAGCTAAGTCCAACTACGAGAAAACCAAAGCACCGACCAACTGATCGAACAAATCATCTATCCTCGGCAATGGGTGTCTGTTCTTCTTCATGAGCTTATTCAGCTCCCTATAGTCCATGCACAATATAAGCGAACCATCATCCTTTGTAGCAAAAACAACAGGAGCACCGCACTCCGAGATACATCTTCTCTAAGCTCCCTCCTTTCCCTTGGAGCCATGTGGTGCACCGGCAATGCAACTGGCTTTGCATTGTCCACCAAGTATATACCGAAATCTATCACGCGTTTTGGAGGTAAGCCCCTAACCTCCTCAAAGACATCTGCATACTCACAGAATGCTCGAACAGACTGCAAATCATCAATAGATATGTCAAGAGATTCTAAGTAGCTAAACATGACAGAACCCTTAGGGTCACAAGAAATATCGAGAGTATTACCCAAACCAGTCAACAGCCTAACTACCCTCTTTTCACAATCGAGAATGGCATCATACCTGGCTAGCCAATCCATTCCTAGAATCAACCCATAGCCTGTGAAGCCAAGCACATAAGCGTTGCATTCGAACTCAACGCCATACACATATATTCTCAAATCCCCACATAACATAGAAAAGATGAGCCGTACCCCCAATAGGATTTGAGACTACAATGGGATCCATAACTAAACTAGTATTTAAGTGTAGTGTTTCAACTAACGAAGCGGATATAAGCGAATGTGAAGCGCCAGAATCAAACAAAGTTCGAACAGGATGATCAAAAAGGAAAATCAAACTTTCAACAGAAATGTTTCTACCTCTCTCCTGTCCTGGTGCCATGAGATCATGAACCTGCCCTCCAGAAGTAGATCCTCTCCTCTGTCCTTGCCCTTGTCCTTGCCTCCTTGGGCTTTCTTTAATCGTATGTCCTTCCTTACCACATTGGAAGCAAACCGTCTTCTTCTTTTTCCTACAGTCCTTGTTTAAGTGGCCCGATGTTCCACAATTAAAACACCTTTTCTTCCCTTGGCCCTTGTTATATTTACTACCTTTCTTTTGTTGTTTCCGTGCTTTCTTTAGATCCACTTTCTTATCTTGTGCCTTAACCACATTAGCACCTTTCTCCTCTTCATGCATCAACGCCATATCAACAAGTTTCTCGAAAGTAGCCCCCATAGGAATATGGGACATAGCCAACCCGTGTAATGGTTTTTTCAGACCCTTGGCAAATCTCAAAGCCTTCTTATGTTGTTTTTGACTAATTCCATACCAAATCTTGCTAACTGGTTAAACTTGTTAACACACTCCTTCACAGACAAATTCCCTTGTTTCAAAGCCAAGAACCTCTCCATGTATAAACTCTCCTCTGCTTATGAAAGAAATTTCAATTCGATTCTTCGTCTGAAGTCTATCCACGTCTCTAGTGGACATCCTCCATTATTACTTCCCATCAAAAGGAAGCTTCATCCTTCAATAACCAAGCAGCTAGCCGAACCTTCCTTCCATCGTCTATCTCAAAGATACCAAACAAATCCTCCAATTCCTTGAGCCAATTTCGAGCCTCAACGAACGTCTCTGCTCCATAAAACGATTTTCTGCCCATCGCATGGAAGTCTTTGCAAATCTTAGAAAAAGCATCTACATGAAGAGGAGTAGGGGAGCAGTTGCAGCTGGGAGAGGAGGAACGTCTGCTGGGTCTGCGGTAGTAGCCCTAGCCTCCAGATAACTTCGGGACCATCCCTGTATCTGTACGCCCTTTAGAAGATTAAGATCCCCAGACATGCTGAAACGAAAGAAAAAGAGATTCAAAACAGAGAATCGAAAGATAGATATATGGCTTTAGGGATTATGTTTTTCAAAATTAACTTTCCTTTTGAAAATACCCACTTTAAAACATGTTTTTGAAAATACTTCTTTCTAAAAATGCTTTCGGAAATGGTCTTCCAAAACTTTTATCTGTTCTAGTAACCTTCAGCTCTGATACCACGTGTAACACCCCACGTCCATTAATGTCACTCACTACGGGAATGCATTAACTTTCATGGAGTATTATAAGAGTACATAACAGAATATCACAAGACAGATATATAAAATGATACTTAAGAAAATTCAAAATTTATTCATTGCAGCGGAAAAGCAAAACATGTTTGGTTACAACATCAAAACCACATACTAGAGCCAAGTATACAAATATCCATCTTGTACAAAATTATTATCAGAGTACATAAAAGTAAAACCATAATCCCACTCCAAATAGCCATAATGGAAAAGGGATAAAGCTGAGCATTACTTTCAACACTTCCATGCACTTCAAGAAGAAAGAGATCCAAGTCAAGCTTCACTAATCCCACCCAGAGGACCTAGTGGGGGGAAAAGAAAGAAAAGAGGTGAAACAAAAAGGGGTCAGACATACGTCTGGCTAGTCTAGTGACTTTAACAATATAATCAGTAAAGTAACAGGATATGTAACACCCCGAATTTTAGTTAATACTAAAATTCACTAATTACAGGATGAATAATCTCAGATGTGGGAATTGGGGGTAACGGGCTGCGTTATTGCGTTCGTCTCGGAAAAATACGCGAAATAGAGTCCGAGTTTGCGTAAAACGGGTACCGTATGAAAGAGATATGGACGAACGAAGTTAGGCAGAAAAACCAGAAACAAGCCAGAATTGCACTGGCGCACTTGTGAAGTGCGCCAGAACAAAGATGCACTGGCGCACTTGTGAAGTGCGCCAGTACAAATATACACTGGCGCACTTGGGAAGTGCGCCCGTGCCGAGCCAAGAAACCTGCACAGTTTCTAGTGAGTTCTGTGGTTGGGTGCACCAGTTTGGGGTTTGGGCTTGGTCTTAGGGCTAGTTTCGGGAAGGTGCCGAAATCTAAGGGTCCTAATCTAATCTAGGGTTAATCTAAGGGCCTAAAACACTCTCTTAATCTATAAATACACCCTAAACCTACCATAATCCATACTAAAAATAGAGATGATGGCCTCATGCCGCCAAATTAAATCCTAGAAGGAGCCTCCACAAATTAATAAGGAAATTGCAAGCTAATCCCTCTCTAATCAATCTCTAATCATTGGCTTCTTCATATTTAGCAACTAATTCCCCTTCATAAGTTTGCTAATCTTGGTTTTGGTGAGTTTCTATCACTTTAACATCAATTGTTAAAGTAAGTAGATTGGGTGTAATGAGACTTATGGTCTTAGATGCGGATTAGTGAGTTTGAATCATTTGTAATGATATGCTATTCCATGTTTTTCTATGTATATGCATAATTAATAAGTGAGTTTATGCATGTTTGATAAGTTGGTTTATGCATGCTTAATAAGTTGGTTTATGCATATTTAACAAGTGGATTTATGCATGTTTAATATGTGGGTTTATGCATATTTAATAAGTGGATTTATGCATGTTTAACAAAGTGAGTTATGCAAGTTCATATGCAAGTTATGTATATGTTTAAATGCAAGTTTAACATGATTTGCAAGTTATGAATGCTTATGCAAGTATATGAATGCTTACAAGATATGTATATGCTTAAATGCATGATTAATGTGATATGCATGCTTATGCAAGTATATGAATGCTTATGCAAGTTATATATATGCTTAAATGCAAGTTTAATGTGATATGCAAGTTATGCATGCCTATGAATGCTTATGCAAGTTATGTGTATGCTTAAATGCATGATTAACATGTTATGCAAGTTATGAGAATGCTTATATGCAAGTTCAACATGTTATGCAAGATATGTGTATGATAATATGCAAGCTCATATGTCATATGTTATGCAAATCATGTGTATGATAATATGCAAGTTTGGGTTATATGTAGTGGGGTTAATATATGCTCATATATGCAAGTTGACATCCTCTTAACCCATGACAAAGTTGTATGCTAAACCCATGATATTTGTGATGATCTTCCCCTTATTTATGTCATGAAATGAGAACGATTTACGTGGGGAACGATGGGGTTGGTAAATATGTTAATAAAAAAAATATGATTGGGTATGATTAAGCATACCATAAAAATAAATTACCATAAGTGGGAATTTACCTATTGAGTTAGGTCTACCCCATGGGAATTTACCTATTGAGTTAGGTCTACCCATGTTATGGAAAACTTGATATTAATTAGGGATAATTAATATGGGGGTGATTAATTAGGTGTAATTAATCGACTAAGACACGAGGTTGGACTCATTTGTAGTGTAAAACTGCCCGGACCCGACCGGCTTAACCAGTTGCTACAAATGTCAGCCCAATGTGAGAGGTCTTAGCCATAAATTAAATACGTGATTAAAGTAAAGACACGAGGTTAGGCTCTGTTATGACGTAAGACTGCCCGGACTCTACCGGCTTAACCAGGCGGTCATAACAGCCAGTCTAATGTGGGAGGTCTTTACGGAAGATCACGGTCTTAATTAATTAAGAAACACTTAACCATATTAGCATGTAGTGGGACATGAGGGGTTAAGTGGGTGCCTTGGGTGGCATGTGGAAATTTTGTGGTTGCCTTGGGTGGCATGTGGAATCTAGTGGGTTGCCTTGGGTGGAAATAGAAAATACGATTAGAATACTTAACCAAGTGGAAACATGTAATTAAACATGATTAAAGGGTTAAGTGGGATACACTAGATAAATGACAAGCTTAGGTGGGAAGCTTGTGAGGGCCCATTTCAACCAATATCCCAAACGTATCTTTGTGGGCTCGACCCATGTCGAGTGACGGGACACGCATATTGGGCTTGATTATAAGAGGCCAAAACGGGTTAGCGGTGGCAACGCAAGTCCAACGGGTTTCATATGCGTGTGTGGGCCCGGGCTGGTAGATAAGCCGTTGTTGCATCGTGTAGATATAAAGCCGTGCACCGTTGATAGTATTGGGTAGCCACTTTAGGGGAGTGATACACCCCACTGTGGGACCAGCACGGGTATCTACGGTAGGGAGCCGATCGCTGGGGAGTAGTGGGTACACCTAGTAGAGATAGGGGCAGACGGCACCTATGTAGGGGTACACGAAACTATTGGGTAAGAATTACTGAGTACACCTAGTGGAGATAGGGGCAGACGGCACCTATGTAGTGGGCTAGGAGTACATGAAACTACTGGGGAAATTTTCTAAGTCCTTGGAAGGGATCAACCTTTAAGTAGGAATGACTGGTGTGGTGCAGTTAGTAATTATCCTTGGGTGGGTAGATGCGTCCTTACAGTTATCTTAGTTTATCCTAAGTCTACCAAGCTGCTTAGTGTAGCCATTCATCCCCAGATATTACCGTAGGTCAAGTTTATGTCTTCTCTGGTTACTTTAATGATTGTATTGTTAAAGTTATAGGGCTCACTCAGACTTATGTCTGACCCCGTTGTTTTTATCTTTTTCCCAACCCTCAGGTCCTACGGTGGATCCTAGCGGTAGTAGAGCTTGATCGGATTGCTGTTCCAGTCTTTAGGAGCTTGGGTAGATGTAAAGCTCCAGTTATCCAGTTATCTTTTCTTTTGTTCTGGCTATTGTATGAGAGAGTGGGATTATGTACTTCTTATATTTGATGGATATTGTACTTGACTTTTATCGTGGTTTTATGATGTAACCAGACATGTTTATTTCCGCTGTTATGAGATGATGTTTTAAAATTTCAAGTACTATTTATATCTGTCTTGTTGTAATTTTTCTGTTCTATATTCACTAAAATACTCCACCGATGCTATGGCATTCCCTTAGTGAGTGACCATAGCGGGCGTGGGGTGTTACAGGATAAGAACATAAACTGGATATAAGAGATGACTGTAACATAAGCAGATATGACAAGGCAATCAAGATGAACAAGATATAACGTTGATTACGCTTCTAATCACGATAAGATAATTCCTACACTGCACCAATACTAGTTCCATACTGAAAGTTGATCCCTCTTAACTAACATAATAATAATAATAATAATAATAATGGTAGTTTCGTGTACTCCTAGCTGCTGTCATAGGTGCCGCCTGCTCCTATCTCCACTAGTTGTACACTACCCTCCCCATTCGATCGGCTCCCTAACTCATAGATACCTGTGCTAGTCCCATAGTACGGTGTATCACTCCCTAAAGTGGAAACCTGATACTACTAGAATGCACGGCTTATACCTACATGATGCAACAGCGTCTTACCTACCATCCCGGACCCACGCACGCACATGACTCCGTTGGACTTGCACTGCCATCGCTAACTCTTTATTAGCCTCTTACAATCAACCCAGTAAGCGTGTCCCCTCCTCGACCTAGTTCGAGCTCACATTGATACTAAATGGGTTACTGGTTGAAAAGGGTCCATCCACTTAGACATAAGCTTCCCTCCAAAGCTTGGTCCCCAATAGGAATTCCCACTTAACCCCTCTTTATCCCCATGTCTAATCACATGTCTCATCTTGGTTAAGTGCTTTTATTATGTTTCACATGTTACCCACTTTACCCTTAATCATCCCCATGTCTAATCACATGTCTTATCTTGGTTAAGTGTTCATTAATTTATTATAACCGTAATCTTGCAAGACCCCTCACATTAGATTGTCGTTTTGCAGTTGCTGGATATGCCGGGCGGTTCCATGCAGGCTTATACCATAAACCGAATCTAACCTTGTGTCTTTGCATTATTACGCATCTAATTTCTGCCTTTGACCTCTCACATTAGACTGTCATTTGCGGTTATTGGATATGCTGGGCGGTTCCGGGCAGACTTCTACCGCAAACCAAGTCTAACCTCGTGTCTTAGGCGTTCATTATCTCTTCTTTTATTCAAACCCAATTTCAAGTTCTGAATTATAACATATATTCCAATAGCCCACAATTTCCAATTCAAGTTATGTTTATAATTCCAATCCAAGTCATGCCTATAATTCCATGTATATAAATTGTACCACTTTATGCACCAAATCAATTACATTATTACAAATTAATTTATGCCCAGTTACATATTATTCAATATTTTCCTAAACTTTTTCTCAATCGTTCCAACGTTATTTGTACGCAAATCTCAACGCAATATGTTAGGCTCGAAGTTAACCTAATCTCATAAAGAAAAAGAAAAAGAAGAAGGGAAGAGAATAATGACATAAAATCTGGCATAAAATTTGGCATATGAAATATGAACTGGCATAGAATAATAAAATAGATCCAATAGGCATATGGAATATGAACTGGCATATGATAACAGAAATTTGGGTATGAATCTGAAAGATAAGGACTTACAAACTTGATATGGTTCATCTTACAGACATGTCCATAAAATCCAATTTACAATCTTATCACAATCACTTTTAATTTAATTATATGTGAAAGTAACATAGACTCACAGCGATAGGATTCTTAGAAAATTAGGCGTTGTTATAGAAATTTGGATCTCAAATAATCTCTACTAGATTGCTATAGATCTGATCTTCTAATTTGATTGTTGAACTCTAAATCTCTACTTTGATTTTGGTTGGAGAAGAAAGGCTAGGTTAATTTAGATTAGAGCAGCATGGGGGCACCATGGATGATTAACAATGAGATTAGGGTTTGGTTTAGGAGTATTTTATAGATGCTCTAGGTGAATTAGGACCCTTAGATTAGATTAGGATTCTTCTGAACCATCCAAACCAGAAAAATACATCATCCAGCCAATCCCAGAAGGACACATCAGCCCAAGACCATCAAAATACGTCGTCCAGATATGGATAGATGAGGGTCGACACCCCTATAGGGGGTCGACACCTATGTCGACTCCCCTAGGGGGGTCGACACCCTAGAGCGGGGGAATTCCCGCTCACCTAGATTTGGTTGATTTTGATTTTTGAATTCATTTTTTATTTTTAATTATTATTTTAATTTAAATTCTGTTTTAATCCGAAATCTTCTAAGGTTCATAACTTCTTCATATGATATATGATTTACGCCAACTCGGACTCTATTCCAAGCCGAATTCCGAGACGAACGTGATGGCACAACCCATTTCCCTTAATTCTTCTTATAAAAATTAAGTACTCTTTAATTATCCCATATGTCATGTTTTTAAAATTATGGGGTGTTACATGAACTTTGGCCTATGTATTAGCAGCCAAAGAGTTGGATCTACATCGCTGCAATTCAACAACTACATAAAACACAAGAAGAGAAATCAAGCATGTTCACGAAGGTGTATTGCAAACTTATAAGCAAATGAAATACTTTAGATGATGTAATACCACGTTACGTAACCATATAGTAAAAGGTTTAACGACTTCGACAGTTGTACCTCTGCCTCGTGGTTGAAATTTAGTGCTTTTCACATAGGAGTTATACATTATATACGTAGATAACACATATCGAAATGAATATATAAATTGAATTAAAAAATGGAAATTTGAAACCTACTTCATGAACTTACTTCTTCCGTGGATCCAATCCATCATACTTATTTTGGACTCATCTACACACTTGTTCGAATTGCACTTGGGTTAACGTTATATCTTTACCATTATCCAAAGGTATCTCACCACCAAACTCATCATCCTCATCTAAAAATGCTTCGCGGGATGTTTATGGTTGTCATAACCTCCGTTTGGGATTTATTCCATGCAATAAAGGCTAGCTTCTTGTATGATATATCCTTCTGCAATACACCCTTCAATGTATCTTTTGTTGTGCACATACCCTTTATATGTTTTCATCAACCTATGATTGTGATCAATTATAACTTGCACACGATAGCCATGTATATAACTGAAATTAGTTATTTACCGTTCAAAAGGATACATCCATCTATATCTGACAGTGCCACTAACTAATGCTTGATCGGCTAAATGAACCATAACATGGATACTGATATCAAAAAATGCAAGGGGACTTTTTTTTTCAAAAGCACACATTGCTTCCACCAACATAGCCTTTGTTTTTATAAGGTGTTCCCTATTGATCACCTTTGAGCACAGAATGTTAAAGAAGAGACTAATATGATGAATAGCATTTCGTAGATCCTTATGTTATGTATAAGTATGTTGAAGTAATACCGGAAGCAGATGTTGCATTATGACGTGGTAATCATGTGACTTCATATTTCTTAAATCGAGAGGATTGATGCTCACGTTGTTGCGGTAGTTAGAGGATAATTTGTTAGTTACTTTCAAATTTTTCAATACGGTGCAAAATCTTATCTTTTCTTCTCTGCTCAAGATGAAAGTTGCCTTTGGTATGATCTTTTTTTGGTTTCGAGATCTACCATCACCCACAACTTTTGTTTTATAGCTAAGGTTTTCATATCCTTGCGTGCATTGATGTCATCTTTTGACTTCTCTTTATGGTCCATAATGGTGCTGATGAGATGCTCTACGACATTCTTCTCCATATGCATAACATCAATATTATGTCGATATATATTTGCTTTTCAATATGGTAAATCAAAAAAGATAGACCTCCTATACCAAGCAGAAACATTGTCGCCTTCTTCAACGGCCGAATTTTTCCTTTTTCGACCAACTTCTCTTTGTGTTTACCGATTTTCATTTTGACATTCACTACTCTCTTTTCAACTTCAAAACCATTCAATGGCCTTTTAGGACGACTAAGTTCTTGTTTATTGTTGAAATTTGTCTTGTCGTATCAAAATCTATGTCCATTAAGAAGATACATTCGATGACCCATAAAACACATCTTCTTACTTTCAGGAAGATGATAAGAATAAGTGTTTTACCCACAAATGGGATATGGAAAGTAACCGTGAGTTGTACATCTCGATAAAGTCCCAAGAGCAGGGTGATCATGGATTGCCCACAACACCCTGATTCTCATTGTAAACTCGGATTTATTTGATGAATCATATGTAATAACTCCTTCCCAAAACTTCTTTAACTCATCTAGAACGGCTCTAAATAAACATCGATATCCTTCCCCGGTTGTTTTGTCCCATAAATCAACAGTGTTAACATTGGAAACTCCCGTTTCATGCACATAGACGGAGGAAGAATATACAGTACTACAATTATCGGCCAACAAGTGTAAGGGTTAGTAAGAGAAGCATTCGGACAAAAACCATCTATTGTTATTCCATGTGTGACATTTCGTGGCTCGACTGAGAATGTTTTATCAAAAAAATCCACGGCTTTCCATTGAGAAGTGTCACATGGATGACATGTTACATTTGGATCAGACTTGGCACAACCATGCCAGTCATTGCATCTGCTATCCATGGTACAGTATACAATCTCTTCAATCTAGAAATTAATGGAAAATGTCTTAATGTCTTTCGAGCTACTTTGGTTCCTTTTCTCTCGTCGTTAAAAGATGTCCTATATCTTTGATCATTGCAATTTGTATAAGAAATTCTATTTGCATCATCTTTCCAGTACAACATGCAATCATTGATGCATGCATCATAAGTTTTGTAATTAATCCCAACTTGCTTAATGAACTTCTTCAGGTCGTGGTATTTTGTTGGCAACGTGTTACCTTCGGGGAGTGACTCCTTCATTAGTTCGAGTAGTGCAGTCACACCATTATCTGAGAAGCTGTATTGGG
Organism: Allium sativum; assembly: GCA_030737875.1. Classification (NCBI taxonomy): domain Eukaryota; kingdom Viridiplantae; phylum Streptophyta; class Magnoliopsida; order Asparagales; family Amaryllidaceae; genus Allium; species Allium sativum. The sequence continues at coordinate 119,419,312 of CM060913.1, read as the reverse complement.
TCTTCAAGCTATTCAATTTCACAATGGCATACAACTTTGTTATCCCTTTTGGACATGAAGGATACAGTGGCTCTTTTGCGCTTTCACAAAGTGGTGTATACTTCTTAATTTCATTGGCCTGCCAATTGCCATCATCCGTACACTGCTCTCCAACATTAGCATGATCAAACAACGGATTTTTAGGTTGAAAATCATGAAATCTATTTGCATCATTGACTAGATCTTCCATCATAATATGTTCATCCTCTCAGTACTTGTGGCATTACTAATTGGTTGTTGTTTTCTCGTCTCCACCCTTTTTTCTCCATGAAAATACCACATGCTCTATGATTGGATAAAACCCCATCTAAGCAAATGAAAATGAATTTCATCTAATTTGAACGTCTCCATATTTTGGCACTGATTGCAAGGGCATAAATACACTCCTTTCTTACCACCGTTTTCTTCAACAAAACAAATTAACATGTTCAGCCCATCAATATAGTATGGAGATCTTTGATTAGATTCACTTATCCACTTTTTGTCTGTACTAAATGACATGTTGCCCGCCTATAAATTCAAAAATTGTTACAACTTACAAATCACATCAATCATTGGATGCTTTCATTGGCAAGTTGGTTTTTTTTTCATCTATCATTCGATCACAAATGGGCCCACCCCCTTCACACATGCCCGTATATTTATCCATTAAAACATCAAAGGAATTTTCATGCCTTAGAGAGCCTAGTTTGTCTAGCTTGGTCAGTACATTTGTCTAGGTTCAATACATTTTCAGGCCTTAGCAAGTTAGTTCCAATACATTTTTCTAAGTCCGGTGCATGAAAAGTAAATAAAACTAGCTAATTTTTGTGTATTTTTCAGCACATGAATTAACCAGTTAACCTAAAACTAGTTTTATTTACTGGAATGAGTATGACAGTTTAATAAACAAAATTCAAGGTTCATATTCTACACATTTCCAATATCATGACTAGCTAATATAAGGAAATAGATCAAATGACGTGTGCACCAACCATGGTGTAATATGACCAACTGTGAAAACCAATCTTTCTTTAACGTTCAACCTTGCTTTGTAACCGCCCTTAGGTAAAAACCAATAAATAGCTCTCCGGCCTACAACCTGTTGAGCATGAATTGAAACAATAGCGCAAAAAATATCGATTACTAGAAACTGAATCAAACCAAAATTTTACCGGCAATAAAGACAACTATTGGATTTCTATAATTTTTTGGGAGTGATTTTACGAAATGTAAATAGGGAATGGGATACAATATTAGATGATGGAAATAAAAAAAATGGAGGGACATAACCTGAAAGGATTAAAAATTTGGAGGGATGGGTATGCTTTTTCGGCCAAAAGTTTTACACAAAAAGGCACGAATTTGAAATTGCCAACAATCGAATCAAATTAACCGATCCGGAGCATTCGCGATGGACAGTCAGATTTGGGGTGCTTGGGGTGGTGTGGATTGCAAAGTGTTGTTTGATACGGATTTGAGAATTATCAAATTTGATACGGCTATTAGCCGAATTGTATACCCGCATCCTTGTGTGCCAAATTTGCTGATATGGTGTAGTGGCCAGCAGAAATATACGCAGTCCCTTATCCTACACCGGAACAGTGTACAAATCTCTGTATAACAACGTGACATTACGCATAGAACCGCCATGCTATGTAAGCGTACAGACTGCCACCTTCGATCGAATCAGATTCCATCACAAAGTAATGCCCTATAGTCTACGATACATAACCCAGAGCAGATAAGCATGTATCTAGACTTTCTCACGTACGTATCGTTAATCGTACTTAATGCCTTAACCTTTACAACCAAAAACGGTATGCATGTACCCACACGTATTATCTACAATGCACCGAGTTCCGTAAAGGGCTGTACGAGAAACATGAAACTCGATCAGGAGCGTTTCAAATATCTGTATACATAGATGCTATGGTCTGTAATTTCAAGGTGGCTATGGTCCCACCAAACCCCTCCCTCAACTAGTGAAAGACAAAAAGAATTGAGAGTTAGTGACCTTGCTCAGAAAAACAACAATATCATAATTGGCATGCCTGCAACCAAAGCCTTGATAACGAAAGGTCGATTAACTGTAGGTTTGGCTCTCCGTCTTTCCGCATCACGCATGACGCATCACGCTGACTGTTGATGGTTGGTACCCGACGGCTACTATCAAACAGATGGTTAGACCCGCCAAAAGCAAACAGATAAAATGGTCGTAACCTGCCTTGTCACAAGGCAACCGGATCGTCGAATCACCTATGCCACCCTACAGCCTTCTGACTACCCACTATCGTTGTAGTCAAGGTATACTCACCAATTAATAATGCGCAGACCTAACCTCTGCGAGCACTGCCTGAACACTGCCACCACACAGAGGAGGAGTACCCTCCACGTCCCCCGAAGCTACGTGCTTCCCTTTCCAGTCCGTCGAAACTAGCAAAATATCAGTAGAACAACAAGTAGAATAGGCAGAATAATAAGATGGGTGTGCGCTTCCCTCGTGCCTCATGACACCACGATGATCTACCCTTTTGGGTTATTCTCCTTCAGACGTATGGACTGGTCCAAGCGCCTCAGTTAACGTGTTATTAGACTCTATGTCTAACTTTTTAATTACGCGCTTGCTCTACCTCATCATATTTCCAGTTAACTTGGTTATTTCAATCATGTTAACTTCTTATTCAAGTTCCTCTTGCTTATCAATCTCAGTTATATAACTTAACCCATTTAAGTTCATTAATAAACCTTTAACATGATTCTTTTCAATAGATCTCAGATCCTCCAGTTTACAATTATTTAATTTATAATTAATTACAACTTATTTCCTTTCATAAGTTTTCCCTTCTTTTCTCTACTTATTGCAAATAGCAGCTTTCCAGATTTTACAGATTACTTAATTTATAATTGAGTACAACTTATCTCATTCCCCCTATCATTTATTATAACCTAAGTTATAATTTCCACTTGTCCCTAGGACAAGCTTGCCTGTTATCTTTCCATTTCCTTTTTCAGGTTTATTCATAATAAGTTATTATCATTTTCCGTTCATTCCAATTCTTTTACTATTGTAACTTTCCTTCATTTCCATTAATTACAATCAAAGCCATTTACTTTTGTCTTGTTATATACATATATTCATATATATATATATATATATATATATATATTAATTCACCAGACCCCTCACGTTAAGTTGACCACTTGTGGATGCTGGATTGTCTGGCGGTTGCGGGAAGACTTCTACCAGTTGGACTTAACCTCGTGTCTTAGCACCATTATATGTATGTTTACGCACCAGACCTCTCACATTAAATTAACCACTTGTGGATGCTGGATTTGTCGGGCGGCTCCAGGCACACTTCTACTACAAGTAGAATTTAACCTCGTGTTTAGGCGCGGTTACAATTCTCTATCTACTGTAAATTTAGGCATACCCACTCTTCCAAATTTTACCGTAATTCTTATTTTGCAATCTTTTTGCATAATAATATTCTTAAACAAATATTTATGTTCATTGTAAATTTCCTAATTACAACATTTTCAGTAAATTCCAACTCAGATATATGACTAATGGAAAACAAGTCTTATACAACATTACAATTATTCCTAATTTTCATTGTAACTTAACTTACAATATCATATTAACAAGTTATTAGAACAGGTCTATATACAACAGTAATCCTTTCCACATATTTTAGCAAGTTTATACATTTCATCAGATTTACATTTTAACAGGTTTATATATTTCAACAGTCTACATTTCAGCGGATTTATACATTTCAACAAATTAATCATTTAAATGGATTTATTATACATATTAACGGGGAATGCAAAACGATAAATATTCCGTTATAAAAAAGGCATAACTTAAATCCACTCACCTAATTACTTTCTAATTCTGAATCTAATCCAGACTTAGCATTCCATGGCTCTCCTAACTAGATCTAGAATCTAAGTGACCATGGATTCATGATTCTTAGACTAAAAGAAAAAGGGAAGAAAGAGGAGAAATTATAATTGATCAGATCGAAGAACTTGCCTTACTTCGAGAATGATTCTGAACACCCTTTTTTTAAATATACATTCTTTTCCTCCAGATCTTGAATCAGAATCTCCTAATACTAATTATCCTATTTTCTAAAGAGTTTTGAGGACGAAGAAGAATGGCAGAGTCTAGACAGCCTCTCATAAAATGTAAGATTTAGGATAGGTTCTGCTAGCCTATTTATTGGTGTTCAGGATCTTATCGTACACGCAGCATTGAGTCAACATGAAACATAGTTAGAAAAACAGTCCAGATTAATCAAATGAATCTGCCCAGATCAGGGGTGGGTCGACCCACATACCCCCTAGGTCCACCCTAGGTTCAACCCAGGCCCCCCATGGGTCGACCCACGACCAACCCCCCTTGAGTCAACCAGTGGGTCGACCCAAGAAAGTGTGGGTCAACCCACTTGGGTCCAACGAGCAGAAATGGGGTGTAGTGTTTATATGTTAACATTTATTGATTAAACGTTAATTAATTTCTTATTATACCTCCTTTAATTTATTTACATATAAACTCCTTATATGTATACAAAACTTCTAATGCCCATTTTACCCGTATATATTCACACAACTTTTATTTCATTTTAAAAAATTCAAACGGTGCTATGCCATTATTTAATTCTTACCAGATTTCTTTGATTGCAACCTTATTTTGAACTTCTCTCTTGTGTGTGTATGGATATATGCACATATATGCATCTTCTTACATATCCATGTATACATACATTTTTTATCTTCCTTATATGTATAACTTTCTTTATATGTGCATATATACCTATTTTTTTCTTAGAACATGTATTATTTTAGCCGTTCCCCTAAAACAAAAATATGGCGCCGGTGGGAATCGAATTCGCACCACTCTCTTAAAAGTCACATGCTCTTAGCAACTGGACTACATAGTCTTTTGTTAACAAGACTAAAAACAATGGTGGTCATTGTTCATTTTCTTTTACCTTCTTTTCATATTTGTTACAATATTTTATTTAAAGTTATCTCTTTCATTTTAAACCAGTTTTTTGCAATCCGTATGTCTAAATTGACCAAAAATTGCCGTGGACGCAATGACGATAATCCCGTGATCAAATTCTGCAAGCCCTTCAAATTTTATTTTATTTTTCTTAATTAAAATGCGGGGTGTTATACCCATGAATCCGTTGGAACGCGCCTATATACACCCCTTTTCAGATGAAGCTCTTACAATCAGTTCAGTATGCGTGCCCTGACCCCTACCTAGTGTGGGGTCCCTGTCTAATACCAGAATGAGTTACTGATTGATATGGTTCCCACACAGCTATGACACATGCCAAGCCCCTAAAACTTGTGTTCCCAATTAATTGGGATTTTAACAGGTTAAGCCCTACATGTTATCAGGTTCGCCTAACCCCGACAGATTAACATGTTAAGTTTTATATGTTTACAAGGTCATATAACACTACACCATACATGCCGATTTGCAACACCCAAGAGCGGGCATTTTGCAATGGCTTATGACCGTTGCGGAATAGCAATGGCTTTAGTCCTTTGCAAATCTTATTACTACGGGTTTAGTTCGTTCTATATTGTACAACGGCTCTAGGTCGTTCTCCAATTACCAACTCCCTATCATACACCCCCCGTTCACAATACCCCTTTTCATTCCTTAACCCGTACGCTTTCTTCAATCATCTACCGCTTCATAGAAATGGATCGAAACCTCCTTTCGATTTCTTAAGTATTATTACTCAATTTCAATCAATCAAAGAAATTTCGTTGTTTGAAAACTTCGTTCCAAATCTATTTTCGCAGATCTCATAGTCGAATTTTTTTTCTAGGGTTATCCTGCTTATATCTCGATCAACATCTTGCTTTTTTTCCTTGATTGAAAACATCAGCGGATCCAAATCGAAAGCTTCACAGGATCGGAATCGAAGTCAACAGGCTCTAGGTATGGAAAAATTGATTTTCCTTTTTTTATCATTGATTTATTGTCATACAAATAGAAATCGTTGATTAAATTGTGATAGTGGATGATTGTTAGGTGGTTTTGGCTTTTGATATGTTAATGTAAATTCGTGATTTAAATATACTATGATTATATTGTTTTCAAATGTAGGGTTCAATCTGTTTGCCCTCATTATAAGTTTATTTTGTAGTAATTTTTTTCTTTTTTAGGTTTTCGAGAAAATTGCAGGCTGTGGCTTCTATGATACCAATTTTGCACACGTTTGCATTAGCATTTTACTTTTATCTACAGTTTTCGTTTGTGTTTAAAATTTCTTGGTACAAGGAGTTGCAAACGTTGATGTTAATGTTTTCTTTGGCTATAAGTCTTCACTTATATTTGTATGCACACGGACTGTTTGTATAAATGATTCATCTAACAAGTATTCTCTTTTGAATTTTCCAGTACCTCAAATCTTCAATTATGTTTTTATGCTATATATGCTAAAGTAGGTTCTAATATTACAAAATCAAATTATTGATCTATCTAGAGATGCTAAGTAGACCACCTTTGTTAACATTGTATATCATCATAAAAGAGCTGCAAACTAAAAGGACTTATTACTGGAATTTATTTTATTTTTTCTTGGTTTGTAAGATTTTACTACACAAATAAGTGCGTAGATATGCTAAATATACTGTGATGCTTTAATAGTCATTTTTAGTTAATTTTCAATATATTGGTACTGATCATTTCCAATTTTCATCTTTTGTTAATTGAAACTGTTGCAAATAAGGACATAGTTTGATGCTCCACACAATAATTAGTAAACACCATATTTAGTAAACACTGTAATTATGCATCCATTTTGGCATACAATAAGAGGGTCTAAATATAAGTATATGAGATTATAGATTTACACTTTCAGTCAAAATTAATACTGTTGAATGCTACAAAATAAATCTTACATTATTTCATTTAGACTGCTGACATAAAATTCATTATTTTTTTTGGGTCCTTCAATAACTTCGTTTGAGCATGCATTTGTTATTGCCATCAGGCACCATTAGTTGGTATTCCTTTCTTCCCAACTCAAGAATTGTCTGCTGTCACCAATAAAAGAATGAAACCTTTTAAACATTGCTAAAAGAGCTAAAGATATAATAATAACATTAATATAAGGACTAACAAAATAATTTTAGATGTGTTATAAATAGTATTTAACTACTTTTCTGTATTCTGGTTTTGTCATTTTACATAATTTGGAACTAGAGAAAAAACTATTAAGGGATGAGGAGGAGAGTTATTAGAGAGGAACAATTGTAATTTTTATTGAAGCAAAACATGATACAAAGAGCACATATATATAGTGCTATGAGCCCAATGGATAGTACAAAATATACCAAATATGTTTGAGCCTAACGGCTAGTGTTAAATATACCAAGTATGCATGAGCCTAACGGCTAGTAGATAATGACAAAGCATGCTAAATATGATAAAAACGTGTTCACACGCTAACGGCTCTATTGTAACGGCTCTATTTTCTTTGTTATGCCCCCTCAGTTCGAACTAGGGTTTCCTTTTTCATTCTGGCTTCTGCCAGCACTGATAACGCGAAGTTCCTCTCTCATTCTGATAAAAAATTTGGTCGAAAGGGCCTTTGTGAGAGCATCTGCTCTCTGATAGTATGCGGGCACATGACATATTGCAAGTCTTCCTGATTGCGTTCTTTCTCTCACAAAGTGGAGATCAATTTCAAGATGTTTCGTCCTTGAATGTTGAATAGGGTTTAGAGATAAAGATACTGTGCTCTTATTATTGCACCAAATGGCCGGCTTTCGTCTTGGAGTGAAACCAAGCTCCTCCATCAGTGATTCTATCCACATGATTTCGGCTGTAGCACTTGCCAGTGCACGGTACTCAGCCTCTGTGCTAGATCTTGATGTGGTCTGTTGTTTCTTTATACACCAGGAAATGATATTGGAACCGAGGTAAACGTAGTATCCTGAGACAAACTTTCGATCGTCAAAAACGTTTACCCAATCGGCATCGCTAAAGCACTATAAGTTAAGTTCCTTTTCTGAATTTAGGCGTATGCCGTTATTTTTTGTGCCTTGTAAGTATCGTAACACTCTCTTTAATGCCATCCAATGTTCTGATAAAGGGTTCTGCATGTATTGACTGAGTTTATTATCGCTGTAGCATATGTCTGGTCGAGTAATAGTTGCGTATTGTAACGCTCCTATTATGCTTCTATATTGTTTGGCATTGTCGATAGCTTCTCCTTTATGCTTAGATAGTCTTAGGTTACTAATCATAGGCATAGGTAATGGGTTTTCCTTGAGCATATTTGCCCTTTGCAGTATTTCAGTGATATAATTTTGTTGGGATATATTAATTCACCATTGTTTTTCCTAATCACTTGTATTCCAAGAAATTTTTTTAGTTCCCCCAAGTCTTTAATGGCGAAATTTTGATCTAGCATGTGTACGAATCTGTTTATTTCTTCGCTGTTGTCTCCTGTTATTAGCATGTCGTCAACGTATACTAGAATGAACACAGTTCCATGTATGCCCTTCTTCATATATATAGAATTGTCCGATTTAACTTGTTAGAAACCCATGTTAGACAAAGTTGACTTTAGCTTTTCATACCAAGCTCTCGAAGCTTGTTTTAAGCCATATATTGCTTTGTGTAGTTTGCATACTTCGTCACCAGTACCATATCCTCCAGGCTGTTGCATGTGTACCTTTTCAGTCAATTCCCCATTCGAAAAAACATTGTTGACGTCCAGTTGCCTAACATTCCATCCTTTGTTTAGAGCAATGGTCAGTATAATTCTGATGGTTGTGGGTTTTATGACTGGGGAAAAAGTTTCATTGAATTCAAAACCAAATTGTTGCGCGTAACCTTTTGCAACCAGTCTGGCCTTGTATTTGTCAATAGATCCATCTTCTTTTCTTTTTATTTTGTATGTCCACCAATAACCAATCACATTTTCGTGTTTTGGTTGAGTCACTAAGCTCCAAGTGTTGTTTTTTATGAGAGCTTTATATTCAGTGCCCATTGCCTCCTTCCATTTGTTTGATCTTATAGCCCGAGTGAAATTCAATGGTTCGATCTGACTGGCAGAAATATTATATACTTTGGGTTTGAAGATGCCTCTCTTTGACCTGGTGATCATGTGATGTCCAGTTTATTGTGGTGGTGTTTGCTGCTGTGTATCATTGTTGCTGGTAGTGTCAACATGGTTGTTGTTTTCTGTATCTTCACTATACTGCATGTTTTGATTTGATTGATGTATGTTTGTATCTTCTGAGTCATTGTGTGTCTCATTGGTTTGCTCATTTGTTCGATCCATAGTTTCTTCCTGGGTGTTTAAATTGCTTGTGCGTTGTTGCTCTTCATTTCTATCAATCGAAGGTGGTTCAGTAATGAATGGCTCGAACCGTATGTTATTGTTTATGCTTTGTTCCCCATCCTTTTTGCCGATTTGCTTTTCTGCATAAGGAAACTTGTTTTCATCAAATATCACATGTCTAGAAACATATATTTTTCCATTTTTGTCCATGCACTTATAGCCTTTTTGGTTTTGTGCGTACCCGATGAATGTGCATGGGCTTGATCTCATACTTAGTTTATGATTGTTATAGTCTCTCAAACATGGAAAACATAGACACCCATAGGCTTTCAGAAAACCATATTCTGGTCTAACACTGTATATCATTTCATGAGGGCTTTTATTGTTTAAGACTTTGGTTGGCAACTTGTTAATGAGGAATACAGATGTGTAGAAAGCTTCATTCCAATATTTCATGGGTAATGAGCTTTGTGATAACAAAGTTAGACCAGTCTCTACTATGTGTCGATGTTTTCTTTCGACTAAACCGTTTTGTTCGGACGTATGGGGGCAAGTTAATCTATGTTTGATCCCTCTTTTGAGAAAGTAATTAGTTAGAGGTTTAAACTCAGCTCCCCCATCTATCTGAACAACCTTAACAGTACTGTTCATTTTTTTTTGACATGAGTTATAAATTGCATAACTGTATTGCAAGCTTCTGATTTAGTTTTCAGCATGTATATCCAAGTATATATAGAATAAGCATCCACAAAAGAAAGATCTTACCTGTGTCCCTGATATGAATTTAGAGGCGCGGGTCCCCACAAGTCAGCGGCTATAAGCTCCAGTGGCTCATTATAGCTGGTTTCAGAATCACTAAAAGGGAGCTTGTGGCTCTTGCCGAGTTGGCAGTGCGTGCATGTGTGTTTGATAGGTACATTTTTATAATGAATGTTATTATTACGTAGAACAGTCTTAGCAGTTTCCAGATTAGGATGTCCTAATTTTACATGCCAAGAATTAATCACATTACATTCACTGCTATTATTGTCATAATCAACGTTATTGCAACTATTCCTAATACAGTCATTGTCACTACTAGCATCTACATTATTGTACCAGAATTCTCCACTTGAGTTTGCAGTCTTGAATTTGTATAAACCATCGTATAGGTTACCTCGAAGTAATATTTCATGATTTAGGGAATCTTTAACTAAACAAAACTTAGGATGAAATTCAAAGTAAACATTATTGTCGTTGGCAAATTTTGATACACTTAACAAATTTTTATTAATCGTAGGTACCCTAAGAAGATTGTTTAATTTGAGTTGTCTTTTCCCAAAGATAGTCCCTTTGCCTATGTGCGTGATACTAGCAGTACTACCATTACCCATATGCAAATTTCTCATACCTGAGTAATTTCTGCTCCCAATGTTTAAATTTTGAAGATTGCTAGTTATGTGGTGAGTCGCTCCTGAGTCAGGGTACCATTCTTCGAAGCCATTGCCTTCATTTTTTACTTCACCATCATCTGCAGCATTATGTCTTCGGTTTGTGTTATTATTATTTTGAGTTGAATTCCTTGTTGTTGCCATATTTGCTTGTGCTCTTCTTTGTGAAGAGTAATTTTGGCTTCCTGTTGTCTACCTGTGTCTGAATTATACCTGAAGTAACATTTGTTCGCCATGTGATCAAACTTTTGGCATATTTGACATTTCACACGATAGTTGTTGTTATCTCCTTATATCTGCTTATTTCTGATTGTGGTATAATTGGCAGAGAACTTATTTTGTGCTGTTTTTCTTTGGTCGATTCTGCCTTCATGAGCAAGGAGTGCTGATCGAACGAACTGTAAGTCAGGTAAGGTTTGTTGTGTGGCTAACACAGTCACTAGAGATTCGTATTCTTCATCTAATCCACCAATAATAAATAGGATTTGCTCATTATCGCTAATCTTATGGCCAACATCATTTAGTTTGTCACACAGATTTTTAATTTTTCCAAAGTATTCTTTCATGCTTGCCTCCTGTTTTCTAGAATTTTGTAATTCCCTTCTATGTTGCATGATTCTAGCAGCCGATTGTGAACTGAAAATTTGTTCAACTGTTTTCCATATTTCATAAGACGTGCTACATCCAACTATTTGTGATAATAAATTCGAACTTACTGACGATAGGAGCCATGAGGAGAGGAGGCTGTCTTGTTTTTGAAACTTTGTGTAGTCTGTGTTAGGCACAATTTCTCCTTCCGAATTGGTTATCATCACTGGTGGGACTATTATTGTCCCATTAATGTACTGCAGTAAATCATACCCTCTTAAAGCGATCTCTACTTGATATTTACATAGAATGTAATTGTCTTCGTCTAGAGATGTGGTGATAATTTGGCTTTTTGGTTTAACCAGGTCATGATGGTTAGGTGGAGCGCTGTACCCCATACTTCCTGAAATAGCGGAGGTTACTTCATTGTTGTTGGCCATAAAACAAAAACAAATTTCTGCTTGATAATTAAGCCTTTCGGAAATTTTGCACTGATACCATATTAAAGGATGAGGAGGAGAGTTATTAGAGAGGAACAATTGCAATTTTTATTGATGCAAAACATGATACAAAGAGCACATATATATTGTGCTATGAGCCCAATGGATAGTACAAAATATACCAAATATGTTTGAGCCTAACGGCTAGTATTAAATATACCAAGTATGCATGAGCCTAACGGCTAGTAGACAATGACAAAGCATGCTAAATATGATAAAAACGTGTTCACACGCTAACGGATCTATTGTAACGGCTCTATTGTCTTCGTTATGCCCCCTCAGTTCGAACTAGGGTTTCCTTTTTCATTCTGGCTTCTGCCTGCACTGATAACGCGAAGTTCCTCTCTTATTCTGATAAAATTTTTGGTCGAAAGGGCCTTTGTGAGAGCATCTGCTCTCTGATAGTATGCGGGCACATGACATATTGCAAGTCTTCCTGATTGCGTTCTTTCTCTCACAAAGTGGAGATCAATTTCAAGATGTTTCGTCCTTGAATGTTGAATAGGGTTTAGAGATAAAGATACTGTGCTCTTATTATCGCACCAAATGACCGCCTTTCGTCTTGGAGTGAAACTAAGCTCCTCCATCAGTGATTCTATCCACGTGATTTCGGCTGTAGCGCTTTCCAGTGCACGGTACTCAGCCTCTGTGCTAGATCTTGATGTGGTATGTTGTTTCTTCGTACACCAGGAAATGATATTGGAACCGAGGTAAACGCAGTTTCCTGAGACAAACTTTCGATCGTCAATATCGTTTACCCAATCGGCATCGCTAAAGCACTATAAGTTAAGTTCCTTTTCTGAATTTCGGCGTATTCCGTTATTTTTTGTGCCTTGTAAGTATAGTAACACTCTCTTTAATGCCATCCAATGTTCTGATAAAGGGTTCTGCATGTATTGACTGAGTTTATTGACGCTGTAGCATATGTCTGGTAGAGTAATAGTTGCGTATTGTAACGCTCCTATTATGCTTCTATATTGTTTGGCATTGTCGATAGCTTCTCCTTTATGCTTAGATAGTCTTAGGTTACTAATCATAGGCGTAGGTAATGGGTTTGCCGTGTGCATATTTGCCCTTTGCAGTATTTCAGTGATATAATTTTGTTGGGATAATATTAATTCACCATTGTTTTTCCTAATCACATGTATTCCAAGAAATTTTTTTAGTTCCCCCAAGTCTTTAATGGTGAAATTTTGATCTAGCTTGTGTATGATTCTGTTTATTTCTTCACTGTTGTATCCTGTTATAAGCATGTCGTCAACGTATACTAGAATGAACACAGTTCCATGTATGCCCTTCTTCATATATAGAGAATTGTCCGATTTAACTTGTCAGAAACCCATGTTAGACAAAATTGACTTTAGCTTTTCATACCAAGCTCTCGAAGCTTGTTTTAAGCCATATATTGCTTTGTGTAGTTTGCATACTTTATCACCAGTACCATATCCTTCAGGCTGTTGCATGTGTACCTTTTCAGTCAATTCCCCATTCAAAAAAACATTGTTGACGTCCAGTTGCCTCACATTCCATCCTTTGTTTAGAGCAATGGTCAGTATAATTCTGATGGTTGTGGGTTTTATGACTGGGGAAAAAGTTTCATTGAAATCAAAACCAAATTGTTGCGCGTAACCTTTTGCAACCAGTCTGGCCTTGTATTTGTCAATAGATCCATCTTCTTTTCTTTTTATTTTGTATGTCCACCAACAACCAATCACAATTTCATGTTTTGGTTGAGTCACTAAGCTCCAAGTGTTGTTTTTTATGAGAGCTTTATATTCAGTGCCCATTGCCTCCTTCCATTTGTTTGATCTTATAGCCCGAGTGAAATTCAATGGTTCGATCTCACTTGCAGAAATATTATATACTTTGGGTTTGAAGATGCCTCTCTTTGACCTGGTGATCATGTGATGTCCAATAGATTGTGGTGGTGTTTGCTGCTGTGTATCATTGTTGCTGGTAGTGTCAACATGGTTGTTGTTTTCTGTATCTTCACTATACTACATGTTTTGATTTAATTGATGTATGTTTGTATCTTCTGAGTCATTGTGTGTCTCATTGGTTTGCTCATTTGTTCGATCCATAGTTTCTTCCTGGGTGTTTAAATTGCTTGTGCGTTGTTGCTCTTCATTTCTATCAATTAAAGGTGGTTCAGTAATGAATGGCTCGAACCGTATGTTATTGTTTATGCTTTGTTCCCCATCCTTTTTGCCGATTTGCTTTTCTGCATAAGGAAACTTGTTTTCATCAAATATCACATGTCTAGAAACATATATTTTTCCATTTTTGTCCATGCACTTATAGCCTTTTTGGTTTTGTGTGTACCCGATGAATGTGCATGGGCTTGATCTCATACTTAGTTTATGATTGTTATAGTCTCTCAAACATGGAAAACATAGACACCCATAGGCTTTCAGAAAACCATATTCTGGTCTAACACTGTATATCATTTCATGAGGGCTTTTATTGTTTAAGACTTTGGTTGGCAACTTGTTAATGAGGAATACAGATGTGTAGAAAGCTTCATTCCAATATTTCATGGGTAATGAGCTTTGTGATAACAAAGTTAGACCAGTCTCTACTATGTGTCGATGTTTTCTTTCGACTAAACCGTTTTGTTCGGACGTATGGGGGCAAGTTAATCTATGTTTGATCCCTCTTTTGAGAAAGTAATTAGTTAGAGGTTTAAACTCAGCTCCCCCATCTATCTGAACAACCTTAACAGTACTATTCATATTTTTTTTGACAAGAGTTATAAATTGCATAACTGTATTGCAAGCTTCTGATTTAGTTTTCAGCATGTATATCCAAGTATATCTAGAATAAGCATCCATAAAAGAAAGATAATACCTGTGTCCCTGATATGAATTTAGAGGCGCGGGTCCCCACAAGTCAGCGGCTATAAGCTCCAGTGGCTCATTATAGCTGGTTTCAGAATCACTAAAAGGGAGCTTGTGGCTCTTGCCGAGTTGGCAGTGCGTGCATGTGTGTTTGATAGGTACATTTTTATAATGAATGTTATTATTACGTAGAACAGTCTTAACAGTTTCCAGATTAGGATGTCCTAATTTTACATGCCAAGAATTAATCACATTACATTCACTGCTATTATTGTCATAATCAACGTTATTGCAACTATTCCTAATACAGTCATTGTCACTACTAGCATCTACATTATTGTACCAGAATTCTCCACTTGAGTTTGCAGTCTTGAATTTGTATAAACCATCGTATAGGTTACCTCGAAGTAATATTTCATGATTTAGGGAATCTTTAACTAAACAAAACTTAGGATGAAATTCAAAGTAAACATTATTGTCGTTGGAAAATTTTGATACGCTTAACAAATTTTTATTAATCGTAGGTACCCTAAGAAGATTGTTTAATTTGAGTTGTCTTTTCCCAAAGATAGTCCCTTTGCCTATGTGTGATACTAGCAGTACTACCATTACCCATATGCAAATTTCTCATACCTGAGTAATTTCTGCTCCCAATGTTTAAATTTTGAAGATTGCTAGTTATGTGGTGAGTCGCTCCTGAGTCAGGGTACCATTCTTCGAAGCCATTGCCTTCATTTTTTACTTCATCATCATCTGCAGCATTATGTCTTCAGTTTGGGTTATTATTATTTTGAGTTGAATTCCCTGTTGTTTCCATATTTGCTTGTGCTCTTCTTTGTGAAGAGTAATTTTGGCTTGCCTGTTGTCTACCTGTGTCTGAATTATACCTGAAGTAACATTTGTTCGCCATGTGACCAAACTTTTGGCATATTTGACATTTCACACGATAGTTGTTGTTATCTCCTTGTATCTGCTTATTTCTGACTGTGGTATAATTGGCAGAGAACTTATTTTGTGCTGTTTTACTTTGGTCGATTCTGCCTTCATGAGCAAGGAGTGCTGATCGAACGAACTGTAAGTCAGGTAAGGTTTGTTGTGTGGCTAACACAGTTACTAGAGATTCGTATTCTTCATCTAATCCACCAATAATAAATAGGATTTGCTCATTATCGCTAATCTTATGGCCAACAGCATTTAGTTTGTCACACAAATTTTTAATTTTTCCAAAGTATTCTTTCATGCTTGCCTCCTTTTTTCTAGAATTTTGTAATTCCCTTCTATGTTGCATGATTCTAGCAACTGATTGTGAACTGAAAATTTGTTCAACTGTTTTCCATATTTCATAAGACGTGCTACATCCAACTATTTGTGATAATAAATTCGAACTTACTGACGATAGGAGCCATGAGGAGAGGAGGCTGTCTTGTTTTTGAAACTTTGTGTAGTCTGTGTTAGGCACAATTTCTCCTTCCGAATTGGTTATCGTCACTGGTGGGACTGTTATCGTCCCATTAATGTACTGCAGTAAATCATACCCTCTTAAAGCGATCTCTACTTGATATTTCCATAGAATGTAATTGTCTTCGTCTAGAGATGTGGTGATAATTTGGCTTTTTGGTTTAACCAGGTCATGATGGTTAGGTGGAGCGCTGTACCCCATACTTCCTGAAACAGCGGAGGTTACTTCATTGTTGTTGGCCATAAAACAAAAACAACTTTCTGCTTGATGATTAAGCCTTTCGACAATTTTGCACTGATACCATATTAAGGGATGAGGAGGAGAGTTATTAGAGAGGAACAATTGCAATTTTTATTGATGCAAAACATGATACAAAGAGCACATATATATAGCGCTATGAGCCCAACGGCTAGTACAAAATATGCCAAATATGTATGAGCCTAACAGCTAGTATTAAATATACCAAGTATGCATGAGCCTAACGGCTAGTAGATAATGACAAAGCATGCTAAATATGATAAAAAAGTGTTCACACGCTAATGGCTCTATTGTAACGTCTCTATTGTCTTCGTTAAAAACAATTGCTCTAGCATAGAGTAGCATTGAAGAGAAAAGCCATTGTCTCCCTATTTGCAAATTGCAATGACAGTAGAAACAAATGAAACACCATCTGTAGAATCAAAATGTGGTAAGGAGGTTAAAATAGAGGAATACACACTTATGTTACTAATGACAGGAGAAAATGGAAATTATGAAGTTTTAGTGGTTGACCCACCATTGATGGAAAAACCTACAGGTGGTGCAGACAAAGAGACTTTTGAAATCATGAAAAACCTTTGCCACTCTGTAGCCTTGAATCTTAGATGATGATTCAGCTGCTACAATTATACTATACATTTTTGCATATAAGAAATAAATTTTTAATGCTTGTTCCAATCCATGTTTACTGTTGCTTTTCTTTCCCTTCATCATTCTATTTTAGGTATGTTGTACTTTGTTAATTTGGTTGCATTTGTCCTTTATTTATGGTCTATTTGCAATTAAACGTTGTATTAAAAAACGATTTCGGATCATTTAATCATGTTCTCTAATGAATTAGGATGTATTATTTGTATTCCATATATATGTGTTGTGCTTGAACAATTTTTGCACATTTTCTACTGCATGCTACCTATTTGTCGTAATTATTTATGTTTTGTTACAATGAGGAATTTATGACAGTGCCTGAAAATAATTGAACATTCTATATTAAGCATAGTTACTATATGTGAAGTTCTTTTGGCACACAATGGAATATACATTTCATAAACATTATAGAATTCTTTGATGCTTTTATATGTATATTTTTACTAAACAAACACTTTGTATAGAAAATAATACTTTACTACCGTTGTATTGTCACTTTGTTGTTACTAAATGCTTGGCTGCTATGTTAAATCACCATCAATTGATTAACTTCTTTTAAATGAATATAACACACATTTTTTCTCCTAAACCAGGTCACAGGAAAGAAAGGAATCTGAAATGCTTTTATAATTAATTTTTGCTGTTTTTTTTTTTTTTTGACTATAAGCCAGCCTTACAATAGTCAGTGACCAGCATCATTAACGGTTGTCTCTATAATTCTATTTTTAAAATCCTAACTAAAAAATAAATTCCTTTATTGCACGTGGTTTTGGTTGCACAATTTTTGTGTAAAGTTCATTACTCCATGTACCCATGTATGTAGCACTCAATTATAGTCCTTTTTTCCAGAACGAAAAGCTCTCTAAATCTCGATTCGAGGTCAGATCTACTCTCAGTATGTGAAAATTGTTTTTGGTTGTTTTATTGTTGAATTAATGTCTAAGAAATAGGATCGTTGATTTCCTTTTAATAGTGAATGATTGTTTGTTGATTAGATTTTAATTTTGGTTGGTTGTTTTATTCTTCCAATCCCCCGTTGCCCCTGATTAGATTTTCATTTTGGTTGGTTGGTTGTTTTAATTTTGGTTGGTTGTTTGATTAGATTTGCAGGTTATTCTTTTACAGTTGTTCTTCAATTTAGGAGTTCTAGTGTGTTTTCTTTTTCTGATAAGACTTGTTATGCAGGTTATTTGCTGTAGAATAATTGGTGGAACAACAGTTCAGGCATCGATACTAGCTTTTCTTACTGTTTGACGCAATTGGACAAAGAGGTAAAATTATTTCTTCTGTTATTATTACTATGTTTTTCATGTTCAACTTAAGCTCAAAAATGCACATAAATGAACTTTTTGTGTGTAAATGGATGTGTAGCGAGGGTTACATGCACGCCAATATGATAACGACCAAAATGGATGTGTAGCGAGGATTAAATGCCCATATAAATTGTAGTTGGACTGTTTGATTGTGAATTGTGTTTTGCTTTTGATTACATGGTTTGATTCTTTTATGTTTGACTTGCTGTATGTATATACATGTTGGACTGGCTTCAGATATAAGTAGAACTTGCTTGGTTACTTGTTAACAAAACCTGAAGTATAGGTCAAATAACATGAAAGGCCCTTTGGCTTGTTTAAATGATGCCTGCACATTTGTATACAACTTTTACTTAAGCATAAATAATGATTTGCTCTTTGGGATGTGAATTGATGTATGTGATGGGTGACATGAGTATGCCTGGTTGCATGGATACATTGAAGATTCATTTTTGAAATGCACTTGCATTGGCTGGTATGAATAAACTGGAGTTTCCGAAATTTAAGTGGATATATATATGTATGTATGTATATCATATATATATATATATAGCATGATAATGTGTGTGTATGTACATGTGGGTGTTAGCATCAATCTGCCTGATGGTTCCGGAGAGTATGTGAAGATATATGTACACACATGGAAATTGTGTGTGCATATTTTAATACATATTAGAAATGATCAGGTAGATAAATCTGTAACTAAGTGGATTTATACATGTATACGTACATGAAGATGTATCTATATATGTATATACAAGAAATAAACTGCTAAGTTGAGCTTAACTAAATAGTATTAATATATATATATATATAAGTATATCTGTTAAGACTGATTGAATGGATATCTTCTATTTTCTGGAATAATTAATAAAGGAAATGTGCTTTGTTTGAGGATTACATAACCATTGTGCATGCATTTAGATAGTTTTAAAACAATGCTGAATAAATTTCCTAAAACTGTAAGCATGGATTTTCATTATACAGTGAGCATTCTATATATATATATGTATATGTATATGTATATATGTATATATATATATGTCTTTAAACTGGTATAGTACACACTGCATGATTTTATAAAATATAATCAAACATTTCTAGTCTGACACCCATGTGCTTTTATGCAACTGGGGTGTCCCATTTCATAATGGGGCAGCCTAGTATGTTTGCAGGTAAAAAAAGACAGCTAGGTAAGCAAGGATGGATTTTTGTGAAAGATAATTCATAAGTCTTGTTTGTATAATCATGTTTGGTTATGTAATGTGTAGTTGCTATATAAGTGGCAGGATAGCATACGCTTGAGACCTGCATTGTTAGTAAAATGTTTTGGAAATGGCTTTTTATATACCATGCATTGTGTAATAACGGTATTGATGTTAAATGGGTAAAAGTGTTAATAAGTGTTTATATATGTATATGGTGTAAATAGAAAGGATCATATGCAATATGGTATTTGTAGTGACTTCTCAAGGCATGGTATTATCAAAACTGGAAAAAAGAAAGTGTTGAAATAAAGTAACCTGCACGAAAAGGAATCAAAGGAGCAATGTTTATTGCATGTAAAATCAGCCAAATAAATTGTATAGCTAATAATTTTAAATACGTTTAATCCAATGGCTTTAATACGATGTAACCTTATTTATAATTGAATCTTGAATTCTGAATTAGTTTCTTCGAATACCAATGTAAATTAAAATGTTATAAATAGAGTTAGAATAAAAAGCAAAACATAATATCATTATCTAAAATTTAATATCCTGTATTGATAAATTACTATTAGCAATCAACAATTTACCTAAAGCTATTATATGTTAGTTTGAACCGTTAGATGTTTGTTTCTTAGTTGAATATTAATTTGATAAACGATTTTAGGATGTGCTTCAAAGAGAAATTAATAGTCTCTTAATGTAATTTAAATACTCTTATTGTAATTTCAGAATGGATAAAGAGTGGATGAAAGAATCCGATCAAAGAACTGCACGATATGTGGAAGGAGTGCAGAAGTTTATTGATTTTGTTGTAGAAAATGGTAGTAATAAGGAAATCTATTCTTGTCCTTGTAAATGGTGCAACAATATGAGATCAAAGATTAAATTAGATCAAATTCATTATCATCTGCTTAGATGGGGAATTGCCCAATCATATACCGTTTGGCGTTTTCATGGGGAAGAGTCGGCGAGGAAGCAAAAACAACCCGTTAGTGAAGCCATAAGTACCGATGAGTCTGAACTTCCTAGGATGGAGGATCTGGTCAATGATACCGATAGATTTCATCATTTTCAACCTATAATTTCGTTGCCAGATAATATTAGGGAATTACCTACGGTTGATGTTGATTGGTAAGCAAATTAAAGTGGAAAGTATAAATCACTTTTTGGTGATGCAAAAGTGGCATTGTATCCTTCATGTCCAAATGGGATAACAAAATTATATTTCATCATCAAGTTGAATAGCTTGAAAACACAATATAGCTTTTCCGACAACGGTGTGACTGCACTCCTTGAATTTATAAAGGAATTACTCCCTGAAGGCAATACAATACCAACAAAGTATCCCGACATGAAGAAGATGATTAAACAAGTTGGGATGGACTACAAAATTTATGATGCATGCATTAATGACTGCATTTTATATTGGAAAGATGATGCAAATAGAGTTTTTTGTCCAGTTTGCAAAGATCCAAGGTATAGGACAACATTCAACGAAGAGAAAAAGCTACCAAAGTTCCTCAAAAGACGTTGAGACATTTCCCTTTAATTCCTAGGTTGAGGAGATTGTATACTATACCGTGGATATCTAATGGTATGACTTGGCATGCTCGTGCCAAATCTAATTCAGATGTAATGCGTCACCCATGTGACACTTCTCAATGGCGAATTGCAGATTCTTTTGACAAATCATTTGCCGTGGATTCACGAAATGTCACGCTTGGATTAGCAATGGATGGTTTCAATTCAAGTGCATCTCTAAATAGCCGTTATAGTTGTTGGCCAGTAGTTGTAGTACCGTATAATCTTCCTTCGTCCATGTGCATGAAAAGAGAGTTTTCAATGTTGACATTATTGATTTCTGGGCCAAAACAACCAGGAAAGGATATTGATGTTTATTTTCAACCGTTGATAGACGAGTTACAACAGTTATGGGAAGGAGTCATTGCATTTGACTCGTTTAATAAATCTGAGTTCACAACGAGAGCTAGGTTGTTGTGGGCAATTCATGATCATCCTGCACTTGGGATTTTATCGGGGTGCACAACTCATGGCTATTTTGCATGTCCTACATGCGGGGAGGACAATTGTTCTTCCTATCTTCGTGAAAGTAAGAAGATGTGTTACATGGGACATCGAAGATTTCTTCCTTCCAAACACAAGTTTCGAGACGATAAAAAAAATTTGATAACAAACAAGAATATCGTCGTCCTCCACGGCCATTGACTGGTTATCAAGTTGAAGAGAAGGTAGCTAATATCAAAATGAAAGTTGGTTAAAACAAATCAGAAATCGGTCGAAAACGAAAAAAAAAGAATCATTGAAGAAGAAGATGTCAATGTTCCCGCATGGTATAGGAGGTCCATCCTCTTTGATTTACCATATTGGAAAGCAAATTTGGTTCGACATAATATTGATGTTATGCATACGAAGAAGAATGTCACCGAGCATCTCATTAGCACAATCATGGGTCATAAAGAAAAATCTAAAGATGGCATCAATGCACGTAAGGATTTGAAAATCATGGGTATAAACAAAAATTGTGGATGATGGAAAATCCTGAAACAAATAAAGTAATCATACCAGATGCAGCTTTTGCCTTGGGTAAAGACGAAAGGTTACGATTTTGCACCATTTTGAAAAGCTTGAAGGTGCCTAGAAAATTCTCTTCCAAATTCAATAACAATGTGAGCATCAATCCTCCCGAACTAATAAATATGAAGTCGCATGATTACCACGTCATAATGCAATAATTACTTCCGGTATTGCTTCAACATTCTTATTCACAGCATAAGGATTTGCATAATGCTGTACATCGTATAAGTCTATTCTTTAACATTTTATGCTCAAAGGTAATCAACAGAGAACATCTTTTATTAGCGAAGAGTAGTTTGGTAGAAGCAATTTGTGTGTTTGAAAAATATTTCCCTTCTGCATTTTTTGACATCAGCATCCACCTTATGGTTCATTTAGCCGATGAAGCATTGATTTGTGGTCCTGTTAGATATAGGTGGATGTATCCGTTTGAACGGTAACATATTAAATTTAGTTTTGTTCAACATCATTTGATTAAAATATGTACTAATTATTTATGATCGATTACCATTCATAGGCTGAAGAAAATATATAAAGGATATGTGCGCAACAAAAGATATATTGAAGGATGTATTGCAGAAGGATATATTGTACAAGAAGCTAGTCTTTATTGCATGGAGTATATGCCAAAAGGAGGCGATGGCACGCATAAACATACTCGTGAGGCTTTTTTAGACGAGGATGATGAGTTTGCTGGTGAGATGCCTCTAGATATTGGTAAAGACATAACCTTAACCTCAGTGCAGTTCGAACAAGTTCGTAGATGGGTCCTCAATAAATATGATAGATTGGAAGAATGGGAGAAGTAAGTTCCCGAATAACTCTTGAATCTCCACCATAGTAAATCAGCTCATATATATGTTTTGAAATGTGTTTGTTGCAGGAGGTATGCCATTTATGTGTAAAGTACTAAATCTCAGTCTCGAAGTGGGGTTTCATCCGTGGAAGCATGTCAAAGCTTTACTGTTTGGATGCGTGGCGAGGTATCTTAAAGCTTATTTGATATTTCGCGCGTACTTAAAAAGGATCATACATCGTATTAATCATATTTTCACATATTTTATTTTTTAGTTGGTGAAAACAAATGATGTTGATTCAACTCTTTGGCGGCTTGTGAATGGGCCAAAGTTCAATGCGCGTAGTTATACGAAGTACCAAGTAAATGGTTTTACATTTTCCCCAAAAAGTTACGATGTGCGGATGGTAACACAAGACAGCGGTATATGCATGAGAGCAATTACAAAATTTAGAGCCAGTGGAAAAGATAAAAATTATAAAGAAGCAGAAACAATGTATTACAGAGTTATTCAGGAGATAATTGAGTTGGATTACATAGATTTCAAGCAAACGGTTTTTTATTGTGATTGGGTAAAGGTCGAAGACAAGGTCAATGGTTGCAAGATAGATCCTGTTTCAAACATGATTACAGTTAACTTAGGAAAATTAAAGACCAAGGATAGGATGAATGATGAGCCATTTATTCTTGCGTCGGAAGCGGGTCAAGTGTTCCACTCAAAAGACTTAAAAAATAACGGATGTTTTGTGGTTTTACATACACCTAAGCGGTTGACTACAACCGTGGATGACGTTGAGTTTCCTACTGCTTATCAGTCAGCCTTTGAAGATAACCAAAAATTAGTAGACCTTATGAAATGCATATGCTAATATAAGATGTATTTTTAATTGAATTGAGTTGAATTTCATATGTGGTTATATTTGTCGACTTTGAATATTATCATCGTTTGTAATGTTTGTTATTTGTGGATTAGATTGTAATGTTTGTTCTTCTTCTATTTTCTTCGTATGGCATATGAGAAATTATTATCATGGAGGTGTGCCTATATGCAACTGCCATTTGATAAAATATTTATCACTTGAAAAGCTATATGATAGTGCATCGCATAAAAATAAATTTCTTATGTTATAAATCAAAATAGCTCAGGCACACGGAAGTTTAGTTTCTCTATTTCTTTTCAGTGATATGATATCACATTGTCGGCATACGTGAGCTAGTTGAGAATCCATTTGAAATAGCTCAGTGATATGATTTGAGTCTCTACCATGTGAATCTAAAATTTCAAATGATATGAAAGCATCTCGAGTTTTAAATTAGGATTTGGTCAGTAGATTATCATAGTCAAATTTCAAGTTATTTTTTTTGATCAACTTGAACAATGAGGAAAACTATTTGTCCTTTGTTTGCAAAAAAGAAGAAGAGAAGACCCAAGATTTTTTTTCTTTTCTAGAGATCAAATGTTAAACACTGCTCGACAATATTTGTTTTGCTCTAGTTCATTATTCAGTAATAGATATTATGTAGTGTCATGTTCAATCTTTTTGTCAGAAATTCCTTATGGTGTATTTTGATTTGTTGGTGTATTAGAAAACTGTTAATATGGATTGTGATTTGTTTAAGATTATCACACGGAATTAGTTTGTGATTTATTCATGGGTTTTTTACATAGAAGATTGAATATGGTTTAAATTGTTTCAATGCTTACATATGTACAGTTTTCATACAGTTTTCATACATGTTCATTATTCAGTAATAGACTACCATTGTAGAATATACTGAACATTGTAGTGCAATTTTCAACTTGTCATGGTCATAAGAGTTTGCAAGCACACTTCAGTTCATAAAGTATATTTTAGAGATTCCGAAGCTACTAAATGGAGAATTTGCTGCCACTGTTTGCTTTCTAAATTCAAATTATGTGTATGCTTTTTTATGTAACTTAGTTTAGTAATTTCAACATTGCATATGTTTAACCAATGTCAGTGCTATCTAAATTCAAAAAGTAAATGAATTATAGCTGTAGATTAATAAGACTTTTTAACGCAATTTTTTTTAATAAAAAGGTTTTTTTTTTATGTTTAGAGTCACATATTTTTTGCATGAATCCTATTTTCAAATTGATAAAACTAGGATCTGTAAGTAAGACTTTTATTTAATATTGTTGAGAAAAATTTGACAACTAAGGGCATCGACTAAAAATTTGCATCGGGCACTATATACCTCAAAACCGGCTCTGAAACCACTTCATCTTTTGTGTTTGTGAGGTCTTTTCTCATATGCCTAGAATAGTACCAATCTCTGTCTTTTCCAAATACTCAAAAAATTTATTTTATACAGCAGCAATGTCAGAAGCTGCGGAAGCTGCGGAAGCGTCGAATCAGTCAGTCGCACATTCGTCATCCTCACAACCCGAGAAAGTTGAGGCAAACACATATGGTGCTCCAATTTCAGATAATGCTGGAAAAGTAGCAGTAAAATTGGTAAATTGGTGCGAATTCACGTGCCGATATCATATGAAAGTTATGATAAAGTTCCCATGAAATATAAAGATGACGTTTGGGATGAATTGCGGGTAAGCCTACCAAGTGTATAGCATTTTGATCAAAATACAATGGTATATGCTTGCTATTTTCTTATACACTTTATGCAGGATTCACCATATATTTTAATTACTATGTAGATTAAAAATTCATAATAGATTAAACAATAGTAATGAAGCAAGACGATAAGCATGATTATTGTTCAGCATTTTAATTTGTTCTGCATTTTACTTCTTTAACTGTATGTTTTTCTGTTTTGGCTATGCAAAATGCATAGCCTAGAACCAACTCAGTCTGAACGTTTGCACAAACCAAACTGAACTTGAACGACTACAATCGAGCGCCAACATGGGTCCAGTTTTAATTCTACTGCTTCAGTCTATTTGTCTGGTATTTATATATTTGTTGATGTAGCTAATAGATTTCACTGAATTTTCCAGTAGTTGTACCAGCTACCAGTTTCTGATTTTTCTCATTTGTGAACATACATTTTAAATTGGTTATGTTGCCCTTTACTGTACTGTGTGGCCACCATTGCATACCCTATAAACCATCTTTAGATAAGGCAAAACCCATTTTTCTACAATTAGTATTTAAGGACTCTTAAGGCAAAACAACGTAACATTTTTCTTGTATAGGCTTGAGGAATCCAAGACATTAAATTATTTTTCATTGTTTTCTTAGTTTATATATAACCAGTTGTAAAAGGAGGTTTCTCCAATGTTCTCCATAAGGTGCAATAACAACGTCACGACAGTTGTATGTGTACTCTTTGAAGTTTACAAATTGAGCACGAGAACAGAAGGCAAGATCATGAGTTTTGAGGACTTGTTGAGCGTAGTATCGAGAGGAAATTACTAAAATGGGTACTTCACCAAGTCTAACGTGAAATATAGGACCATAGATTTTGTAGAGATCAAACTGAGACTGATGAATGAGTTTTCTGACTTGGTGGAGATTTCCGATTATGGGAAGAGATGGTGGGCATGGTAAACCATGGTTCGTGAGCTTTGATTTTGTATCCTGATGTTTTATAAGTTGGAAAAGAAGGGAAGTGAATAGAAGAAGAAGAAGAAGTGCAAAAACTTCAGCATACATGTTTATGAGTATTAGCTTGGTTGTAGTCCAAGTTGGTACGATATCTGTTAGATTTATAGCAGTTAATAAATTGTCCACATATTGTAACAACCCATATTTAGAATAACAAGATATAACATAAATCAAGGCAGAATTAAATTATAAAATATGAATCAAGGGAAACGGGCTGGGCCATTGCGTTCGTCTCGGAAAAATAGGCGAAATAGAGTCCAAGTTTTCGAAAATCGGAGTCCGTATGACCCAGTTATTGCCCAATGAAGATTTCAGAAAATTCCAAGTTAAAAATCAGGTTCAAAAATCAAATCTGGAGCAAGAAAGCATGGGCGGGAAAACTTCCCGCCAAAGCCCCAAGTCGACATGGGAGTCGACTGGGGTGTCGACACACCCTGGGTGGTGTCGACTGCCCAGTCGACACCCCTGTCGACACGGGTGGTTGAGCCAACCTGGCTTGGTGCACCTGCACTTGTCTCTGGTCCAGCTCTAGAAGTTTTTGATGGGATTTGACGCACCTGATGTGTTTTAGGGTTAATCCTATGGTCTAAACTAACCTAATCACCTATAAAAAGACCCTAATACCTAGCCTAAGTCATCATAAATCAATCCTACAACTAAACTATGCCAAAATGTTTAATCATGGCCTCCACCCTCTTGTCATAGCCTCAATCTTCATTCATATGAGAGTTCCTAAGCTTGTTTGAGAGTTGCAAAGCTTGATTCAAGGCCAAAGTTCAATCTTTCTTCATTAAAACAAGGATCTTTCTTCATAGAATCAAAGGAGCTTCTTGAAGCTTGCTATTTGGGGGTCTTTAGAGTTGCAAGTGGCTTTGTCTCAATCTTATTTATATTTTATAAGTCTACATAGCATTGTAAGCCCTATACTACTCTTAGATTCTAACTATGAAGTTAAATATGACATGTTGCAAGTTGAGTTTGGGCCTAAGTATGATATGTGCTTTGATCCTATCATGTTATGCATAAATATATTCTATGCATGTTTGTAAAGCTATCACCTTTGCCTTATGCATAGAAAGCTATGAGTTTGATTGGAAATGTTGCATAAAGCAACATAGAAACTCTCATAAACCTTGTGTTATCTTGCATATGATGCTATATGCGAATCACTAGCCACCATCCTATGTCATTTATGATCATGTTTCACCTATTTGCTTAAGCTTGATATCATGCATATTTTGAGGCTCATGATGTAATATGCAAGTTGCTATCTTGCATATGGTGTTATATGCGAATCACTTGCTATCATCCTATGTCATTTATGACCATGTTTCACCTATTTTGCTTAAGTTGATATTATGCATGTTTTAAGGCCCATGATGTAATATGCAAGCTTATGAACATATTTATGCCTCATATGCCACCATGTTTAACTTGTGGCCAACCTTATTACCTTATGCCCTTTTTGTCATGTTTTGCCAAGTTCCCTCTTTTGATCTATGTTATTTTATGCGAAACGTACATGCGAGGGGAATGCGTTGGGTTTGGGTAATATTAATGACATGAAACATGATTTTAAAATATGACATGAACACTGACTTGTGATTATGTTTGTAAACATGAATTTGGACATGACTTCTAGAAAACATGAGAGTGGCCAACTCAAGGTTGGGTTGAGTTTGTAGCATAAATCTACCCGGAACCGACCGGCTTAACTAGTGGCTACAAGCAATAGGACCCAATGTGAGTAGTTGGTCATGTCGCACTTGAAACCCGAGGTTAGACCAAGTTGTGGTGTAAAGCTACCCGGACCCGCCCGGCTTAACTAGTAACCACAACAAGGTCTAATGTGAGAGGTTGGGTACATTAGATTAATTAATGCCACATGATAGGGTTAAGTTATGGACCACTTGAATACTTAACCAATGAAACACGATGGGTTGATGGGGTTAAGTCATGAACCTTGGGTACACTTAACCAACTTGATGGGGGTAGGGTTAACCACATTTAACCCGCTAGAAACCCTAGTTACGTGGTCCTTTTCACCAGTAACCCTCTTGATTGTATTATGATACCCTAGGGACTAGGCTAGGGTGGGGCACGATTACTAGGCTGACATGTAAGCGACCAAAACGACGGCTGAGTAGGTGCGCCGGTGTAGGTTCAGGCGGACTATGGTCGTGCACATAGTCTGGAGTTGATAAAGCAGACACGGGCACCCGTAGGTTTAGATTGTGCGTGCTTGATTTTTGTCCGTGGTTGGCACCCTAGAACTTGATACACCCTAGGGTGGACCTAGCACAGTTTGACTACACTTCGTGATTGGGCCGTGTGACACCGACACTTGACGAGTTAGGCTTTTAGGGAGCCGATCGACTAGACAGTGCTGTTGGACCTTGATCTAGGTCATCTCGGGATGTTGGGCCAAGATTGGGCCAAGGGATCTTTTCTTGTGGATACTTGACATAGATTACTAGTACACACTTGGTGCAACTTAACCTTGTATATGCGATGCCACACTTGATCTGTCTCTTCACCATGCTAGTTTTTTCCGCTGCTTTACTACTCTGTTTTACTTATATGTTCTGCCTTGTGATACCTGCATGCATGTCTACCTTGTCCAACAACCCTCCGAAGCTAGTGTGCTTGCAAGAGTGGCATTGGCGGAGGTGGGGTGTTACACATATCATATAATTTCATAATGAAACAAAACTCATACGCGAGAAGCGTGCCTTTACTTACCATTGATCTCCTCAGGCGTTATGTTATTTTCATGTACAATAATAATTGTACAGGACGTATTTAATAGTGTCACTGTCGGCAATAAAATAATTGTTTGGTTATCTACTGCTCAAAATATTCATTATAAGAAGGCTTGATTGAGAATCAGAGGACCTTTCATCTATTAATTTATGATTAGAGTGTTTACTATTTTCATTTACAATTATAAATGTACCAATCACATATCTGGACAGTTTAGTTACTAGTATTATATAAGTTTTCTACAGCTCATAAATGTGATAGTGGAAGAAGTCACGTTCGTGATGTCTGGTCATTTTATGCTCATATTTTGTTTCGATTGACTTTCATGTTGAGTCTGCTTCTACATGTTTTTCCAGTTAAAACTCATTTTCATGTTGAATTACACTAACATATTTTTAATCTTCATCATTTACAGGAATTTTTTGAGGTAGAGTCAGATGCAAAAGAGCTTTATTTAAAAAAAATGTGCGAGTCATTTAGAAGATACAAAAGCGAATTGAGGACCGGGTACTACGACAAATTTGATAATGATGAAGAAAGAAGGAAAAACTATCCCCTAAAAGTTAGCAAAGAAGATTGGGACGGATTCTTGAAAAACGAAGCAAAACCTGGTGCATGCGAAAGAAGGGAGCTAGGCAAAAAAAATAGATCACAATACAATTATACTCATCACAGTGGTCGTACAAGTCATGCCATAGTAGAACACAAATTGGTACACATTTTTTGTTTTCATGTTTTCGTGAGGTCTCTTATTAGTTCATAGGCAAGTTTATTAGATAGTTTATTGATCATCAATAATAATGCTGGAAGTTGTTATGTGCGTTTATCCTCAAACGCCCACAATTTAAGATTTTGTTGTCATAGACTCAGAAATAACATTTATTAAAAGGTTGGATTATAAGTTGTCCTGCAAAAAACATCGTAATATTAATATATATTAGGTTGTGACCAAAATACTTGTGAGTTGATTGTTTGCCTCCTGTCGTTCTTAATTTAGGCTGAGATGATGTGCCATTTTGTTCTTTGATTCCAGTTTCATTCCCATGTTTGCCTTTGCCTGTACTCTCTTATTTCATATAAAATAGAATGTATGTCAAAGCAACCGTATATGTGATTTTCCTTTGCATAATGGTAGCAATGGTGTTTAATGCGATTTGCATCCATCGGATTATTAAGGCAACCATAACTTTATTTGTTACAAAAAACTGCAATGTTATTGTGTTCAGAGAACAGATATAAACACTGCTCATTTTTCGTTTACAAGTGGTGAACAATAATCTATGTCCAGTGAACATATATTAACACTGCTCATTTTACATGGTTGACATATATTCGAGTGTTGAAATATGTTTTCAGGCTCTAGAACGTTTAATAAACTTCATGAATTTTATGCTCTTTAAAAAATAAATCAAATTTTAATTTCATTTTGATATTATCCCATTATTTGACTTATTTCTTCATTGCATTAACTATTTTCTAATACATGAAAACAGAAAAAGAAAAAGAAAAGAAAAACCAAATGGAATTATATCTGAATACATTCTATTTAGAATTACAGTTATCAAATGTATTCATGCACACTCTTTTATGTAGAGAGCTCTATTGAAATTATAGGCTATGACCGTTTATTTGTGTTTTTCTCTAACTAATAGAGCCGACCCTGCATGAATTTCTCAACAAAACAAGTTTAGCATGAAACAAAAGAATAATGATGACCTTCGAGTAATTTAGATAGTTGGGCATTAAATTGGTATATTTTCGAAAGCATTAAGATAATTTATAACCACCAATAACCATCTAATAAATTAGCGGTGTGGAGATCAAAATTATTAAGTGACAGTTAAGATACAAGCAAATTTTCACTTTGGAAGAAATAAGATACAACATAGAATAAAGACAGCACAAGGGAATAATTCCCTGTCCCACAATATATGAACTCTGACACAGGAAATCCCTTATCCCACACTACAAAAATATATAGCTCAACCGAAAATTATGATTGTAAAGAAAATTTCAAAAGAGGCAACTTTTGAAAGCTGACAGAGACATAGCACTATAATCAGCATCAACTAGCTTACCAAAACATCTAAAACATACCTCAAGATACCCAGCCCTTGAATGATATATTGAACCTCTTATTTCATACAAAATACTTTACACATACTTACGATGTTTTATGTTTGCGTTGGTCTGGTGAATTACCTACTGGTTGTCAAACCTTGAGACTATGATACGAACCACATATGTAATTATTGATTATGTGTACCATCTGAAACTTGAAGTTGTGTACCTAAAACTGGCTTACGGTCCGAAACCCAGCTAATATACAAACATGCTTATTATTGGTTATATATTTCAATTACTATGTAGATTGTAAGATTTAAATTGCACCTTAACACAAGACAAACCTGTATTCATTTTCAAAGCATGCATCCGTAATCAAGTGTCATATTATAAACCATTCTTGGTGTAAACTGCCCATATTTCGTTTTGTTATATAGATTGGACAAGCCCCACTACCATGCATTATTCAGTTTCAGCTATACTGATCTTTGTATGCATGCTAAATGGAATTTATATATAAATGATGCTTAATAGATCCTGAATGTTGACAAAATGTACGCTGCCATGCTTTGTCGGTGATGTTAATTTTGCTAATCTCTAATTTTCGGCAACTCACAAGCTTTGATACTCGAATTATATCTGTTATTACTACGATGCTTTGCCATACTTTGTGAGTTGACAAAATAATAATGCTTTGCCATGCTTTGTCCGTGTTCGTAATGATGACGAACTTTTTTTTTTTAAAAAAAGTTACTTAATTGTTGTAGGCAAGTGAGAATCCAGAAAAAGAAATCACACGTCGTCAAATATGGGAGAAAACTCATACAAAAAAGGATGGCACCATATCAGATTCAAATTCTTCGTACTTTGTAAGTTAAACAATATATTATTTTAGTTTAGTGACCTATCAATTCATGTAATATTTTAAGTATTTTCATATTTTAGGATAAAATTGCAAAACCGAAGCAAACAATCAATGATGTTGAGGAACAAAATTTGACAGTGGATGAAGACATTTTATCACAAGTGTTTGGCAAGGATAAAAGGGGCCAAACTCGAAGTGTTGGAGCTATGATATCAAAATCACAAGTTAAAGCTTCTACCATTCCACGTAAACAACTCAAAAAGAGTAAAGCAAGCTCGGATATTTTGACAGCAAGGATGGATACAATGGAGGGGAAATTGGGTAATATGCAAGGAACATTGAACTCAATTGTCGGCTTGTTAAAAGGATATGTGAGTCAAGAAAACCCGATACCATATATTGCTTCCAACGAAGGAGGAAGTGGTGGGACACATCAGGAAAGTGGTGGAAGAACGTCGAACAATGACGTTGTTGCTAATCCGCTGATTTCGCATCTTTCGGCAAATTAAAAATGTGAAGTGTTAAGCTTTAATCTAGAGGTTGTTGCAACAGGTTTAGTATGCAGAGATCCAACGGCATCCATCATACATGGAAAACCCGTACCTCCAACACATGAGAAGGTGATTGTGGACAATATACTGTTACCAGATGAGATGACAGCCAAACAAAACCATCCTCTTGCTATGACCTTTGGTGACATTGGAGTCGGTGGTTATGTGTCTCATCCAAAGAGTTCAATTCGATATCTTTAGATGGAGGAGCAGGTATGAGCTATTATAGTCTTTTAGATTTATTTTTTATATTTTTAGATTTATGCACTTATGATAATGATGAATGATGCTTGTTGCTTGTAGCTATTACAGTCTCTTAGATTTAATTGGGTCTGCTAACAAAAAATGTCTTGGATATAATTAATTAGGCTCTAATAAATACTGGTTTTTTACAATATATTTTTCAACATAAGTTTTTATAGTATACATGGAATTGTCAGATTTATTTTTAAAGTATTTTTTTTGTATCACTTAATTAAACATATAGAGTTGAGTGGAAAATAAAATGATAAGGCTTAGTAGACTTATGTAAATAATTGTGTTGGTCATTAAAAGTTGATATCTAAATATAAAATGATATTGGGGAGAACAAATTGAACTTTATGATTATAACAACGATAAATTGTATAAATTGAAAATGAAATATCATGTGGAAAAAAATCAAGGAGTGATAAGGAAATCATTAGAACTAATTAAATATTAGGAAATTCATCTAATTTACGGTTATTTAACGGACGGAATTACCTTCATTTGGGCCTTTTGAAATTACAAAATATCCACGAGCGTAATAGCATGCCTTTTACGCGTGATAATAGCAAACGCTTAACGTATAATTTATTTTTCTATATATTGCAAATTATTAATAATTTATTTGACAGGTCTTGTTTCTTAAAGTGAATAAGCTACACATACTTGCACGATGGCTTGTTTTGTTGAGTTGCTCTTTTAAAATGAACGAGCAAATTAAAAAGAAGTGTAACACAGTCTCCAGCGTAAGTCCCTTACTAGTTCTATATAAGGTTTGAGAAGAACGAGCAAAACAAAACAAATTTTACGTTTTTGTTCAACCTGTGTTCATAATTTTTTCATAATGAATTTCTAATTATGTAGTATATTATCAATTTTTTATGACTGCTCATGAATTCCAAACCATTTAAAAGAGATTTGAACACAAATCGACGACACAAAACCATGAGAAGCATGCCAAGATTATGCACGGTTGTGCATGATATACAATAGGTTGGTTGTCTATCAGCTGAGCCCATGTAAATTCTCTCATCTGCTGGGTCTTAATCACCCAATGATTTATTTTTATTTTTCATTTCCCTTAAAAAAAATCCAATGTGATGAATGAATATTTTTATGCAGAATAAATTATTTTTATGCAGGGAAATAGGTTGGTTGGTTGGTTAAGAAAAACCAACCAACCTATTCTTCAGGTAGTGTATTTTTATGCAGGGAAATAGGTTGGTTGGTTGGATATAGGGATTTATGTTTGTTTGATCATTTATTATTGGGTTGGGTAATAGGAATGTGGTCTGTTTGATCATTTTTTATTGGCTTATCTTGTAAAAAGGCTTAATCAAATAATTAGTAAGTAGTTACGGTTTTGGGTAATTAAATTTGGGTTTTGTTAATCTACCTAGGATGGTTATTCTACTCTATTCTTCACCAAGAGTCATAATAGTTTCAGCAAACTTCTACACTTTAGTGCCAGCTGCGTGTAGTCTCGGCGTAGTAAAATGTCTCAAGACAAAAATTTGACATTTGTTTAGGACATTCATTTTTTCGAAGACCCAATTCCGATGAACTTCGGCCATAGTCTTTGCGTTTCAATAAGGCCTTCTAACATATCCAGGCTTTGAATTGCTTCCAGTTCCACAGACTCACTTTTAACGATAGAAACTATAGGCTTCTTAAGAATCTTGGCAAATGCATTTAGTATATTGCCGAAGATGTTCGTTATAGCTTCATTGTATTGAGCATAACAAAACCATATACAGTTTACTTCATATACCCAATTACCGCACAAAAGGCAAGGAGATTGATCCTCATACTCAAAATCACCTAACAAATCCTCCGCAAGGTTTCCTATGCTTCTCATGAATCTAGGTAGTTTTGTTCTAAACTGCGCCTGTTCTTAAATACACATATAGGTTGGTTGGTTGGTTGGTTGTTCTTAAATACACATAAGAAGAATAAATTCTTAACTGCGCCTGTTCTGTTCTAAACTGCACTGAGCTGAAGTAATGCAGGTCTGAAACAGTTTGAATTTTTTTATGCAGGGAGGAGGTGAAGGAATGCAGACACTACCTGAAGAAAGAAAGCTAATTAAGTAATGATGCGCAGTACTAATTTATGATATATGTGAACAAGTAATATCATTGTGATGAAGTTGAAATGCACTGTAATATTATTTTAGCTACAACTATTGAACTTTGTAATGCACGGTAATATTTTGCTGCTACAAATTGTTAGAACTTTTAAGTTTGTAATATATTGTTGAAATTTGTTGTTAATTTTGTTTTTTATGTTGATTATATTAGAAATATTCGGTTTTTGCTATTTCTTTTGTTATAATATTCAGATATGTAACATTTGTATTGAATAGGCAGTATCAGAGTAGGGGAAAGCACAGATTTTTTTATATATTATAAATCAGCAACGGTTAAAAGCCATTGCGAATACAAAAACAGCAACGGATTAAAGCCGTTGCAAAGATAGATTTTGCATCGGCTCTTAGCCGTTGCAAAATACATGTATTGCAACGGCTCGGAGCCGTTGCAATTTTTTTGCTACTCCTTATTTTGTAACGGCTTGGAGTCATTGCAAAACCATGTTGCAACGGCTCTAAGCCGTTGCAAAATGGTAATTCTGGTGTAGTGTAACCCCAACAGATTAAACAGGTTAAGTATTACAGGTTAAAATATTCATATAACCCCAACAGATTAAACAAGTTAAGTATTACAGGTTAACAGGTTTATATAACCCCAACAGATTAAATAGATCTACTTAACCCCATAGTTTTAACAGATTTATTTAATCCCACAAATTTAACAGATTCCCCAGGTTACTTACAGTTTCATTACCACCTAATTCTTAAATTAAGTCTACAGATTTACATGTTCATATACCTCAAATTTTTAGTCATATCCCACAATACAAGGTATACCCCAAATTTTCAGTCATATTCTTCGGTACAAGATATTCCCTAATTTTTTCCTTTTATTTTCATTCCCAATCATTTCCAATTTCATTCATACGTATGTCTCATGCGAGATTGGCCTAGGCCCGTAGGTAGCCTAGGCTTATAAAATAAAAAGGGAATAAAAAAAGGAAGAAGAATAGAAATAGGCATATAATAACAGAAACATGCATATAATAACAACTAAACAGCAGAACATGTGTATGGAAAAATATATGTAATTACAGCTGAACTGTTTAGGCATGAATCAGTTTCTTAACAAGCGTAGACTCAGATCCCGGTTTATTAACATGTCATGGTTACTGTTAAATTTTTATATCTAAATCTAACATGAACTCACAGAGATTGGATTTAAAGAACAAAGGATAATATGCTGATGTTAAAGAAGGGATTCTCATATAAGTCAGATAAGAGTTGTCTTGATTCAATCCAAGTTTCGGCAGAATCTCCCCATCTTCATTTTATATTTTTAGAACAAGACTTCAAGGAAGAAGTATGAAGAAGTATAATTGATTTGATAGAAGTGCATGCCTTTATATAGAGTTTACAAGACAATCCTTAACCATCAGATCTCTGTTTTTAAATCCAACCACACAGTAAAATAATGAACCTGGTAGCAAAACAGGCCAGGTTCGCTCAAAGAATTCGCACCGATCCAAGTAGGGTCGACCCTAGGGTCGACCCACAGGTCGACCCAGCGGAAGCGGGTCGTCCCCTAACGGGACTAATTCCCACTTCAGTTTCCCGCATCGTTGCTCGATTTAATTTGAATTCTGGTTTGTTTTATGCTTACATATATCCTTCTTATATGTATACAGACTTCTAACCTTTACATCTTCCTCATATGATATCCATTTTAGGCAAACTCGGAGCCCATCTTAACCGGAATTCCAAGATGAACACAATGGTATAGTCCGTTTTACTTAATTCCCAATATTTATTTAAGTAACCTTTAGTTTATTATCAATAATGTTCTTTAAAATTATGGAGTGTTACATTCTACCCTACTTAAAGGATTTCGTCTCCGAAATCTCCAAGTTAAGAAGAATGTTTATCACATCCACTTACAATCATCTACTCATCCATCATCCATAGGCATCCATTGTCCTTAAGGGATTTATAATGCTTTTATGAACATATGCAAAGGTGCGTGTATATGTCCCTATGCTAATGTGAAAATCAGGCGGTCCACACATTCAATCGACCTCATTAATGCAATATAAGTTAGTGCCATGAATCCAAGATATATGCAAACAGTCTTAGTATATCCTAAAATTCTATATGTTTGCACAATAATCCATTCGTATGTAACATTCATATGATGATACATCCATTTTCATGCATTAATAGTAAGATGCACACACATCCATATGCAGCATGAGAGTGCTTTGAGCCGATCTAGTGCAAGTATGTGTATATGCATCCACGAGCAACCACTAACAAACATTTGCATCCACTTGCGTCCACCAAACATAACATGTCTCAAACATATGTTTACATCCACTGATTTTCTATCTAAAAGTCGAAGATTCGATTGATAGGATATACTCGAATAATAGAAGCAAGTACGAATAAAAGCTTGGAAAAAGAAGTTAAGAACATACCCTTGAAAAGAAAAGGGCTTGAAGCGCGAATCTTGTCTGCAGTCTCCCAAGTTGCATCCTCGTGGTCTTCTCCCCATTGCACTTTCATCAACTTAACCTCTTGGTTGCTTAGTTTCTTAACCTTTGATCCAAGCATACGGGTAGGAACATGTCTAACTGTTGCCTCCCTTTATACCTCTACTTCCTTAAGCATGCTCGGCCCAATCACTTTGGTTGTATCATGAAGACATTTCCATAGGGAAACGTGAAAAACATCATGAACACCCGCCAATCTCTCAGGCAATCTCTCCCTATAAGCCATTTAGCCTATCCTCTCTACCATGGGAAATGTCCCTACAAATCTTGGCGCCGATTTCCCTACAGATCCAAAGCGAACCACATTCCTTAGAGGTAATACTTTGATAAAAATCATGTCTCTTACATTAAATTCAATGTCAGTCCTTATTTTATCTGTGTAGTATTTCTGCCTGTCCTGAGCTATCTTCATATGTCTGCGGATAAGATCAATCTTTTCTGAAGTCTCTCTAATCATCTATGATCCAAATAGAAGCCTATCCGTAGTCTCCCACCAACAAGTCGGTGATCTGCAAGGTTGTCCGTATAGTGCCTCGAAGGTGCCATGCATATACTATCTTGGTAACTGTTGTCGTAGGTGAACTCAATAAATAGGAGATGCTCCTCTCAAGTCCCTCCGAATTCTAGGATACACAACCTTAAAAGATTCTCAAGAACTTTATTCACCCTCTCCGTCTGTCCATCTGTCTGAAGGTGATATGCGGTGCTGAAACATAAATGTGTACCTAGTGCCTCTTGCAAGCTCTTCTAGAACTCACTAGTGAAGATGGGATCACGATCACTCACTATGCTAGAAGGTACTCCATGTAGATGGACTATCTCATAAAGATAAACTGATGCCAACTATGCTGATGTTCTCTTGCTCATCACATGAATGAAATGAGCACTCCTAGTAAGCATGTCTACTGTAACCCGAATGCTGGTATTGCCTCTCCTTGATCTGGGAAAACCATCGATGAAATCCATAGAGACACTCTCCTACTTCCATTATGGGAACTCCAAAGGGTGAAGTAAACTTCCAGGCTTTTTTTGTTTAGCTTTTACTTGCTGGAAAACTAAACATCGAGCTACAAACTCTGCTACATCTTTTTTTATCCCGGCCCAAAAGAAAATCCTCTTCTTATCTCAGTACAACTTATCGCCGTCGGATGGATAGTCATCCTAGAATGATGGACTTCCTCAAGGACTGCCCTCAACAAATCCCTAACACGGGGAACACAAAGCCTCTCATCTCATCGTAGCCACCCCTTGTCGTCTATGAAATATCTACTAAGGAAACTAGAAAACTCCCCTCTATTGAGCCTATCAAAGATGTCTGCTATTTGTGGCTCCTCTCGCTATGAAGATCCTATTTGATCCATAAGAGTAGTTCGCACCTCTAAAGATGCCAACAAACCAGGTGTAAGATCCGTAGATGGCCTAAAATCGAAGGTCGATATGTACTCCAACTCTGCCTCTCTACGAATAGAGGTTCCTCTGCCTACTCAATGCGTCCGCCACTACATTACCGTTGCCTGGGGTATAAGCAATCTCAAAATCATAGGACACTAGGAACTCCATCCATCACTGCTATCTCAAGTTGAGATCCTTCCGCTTGAACAAATACTTGAGCAACTTATGGTCCGTGTATAACTCGAACCTTTCTCCAAGTAGATAAGGCCACCAAGTTTTAAGTGCGAATACTATAGCAACCAACTCCATATCATGGGTATGGTAGTTCCTCTCATGAACTCTCAATTATCTACTACTATAGCATACTACCCTTCCCTCTTGCATCAAGACGACACCAAGCCCTGTACCTCATGCATCAGTGTACACTGTTAACACCTTTCTCCCATCAAGCAATGTCAAGACCGGGGTTGTTGTCATATTCCTCTTTAACCGCTTGAAAACATCCTTACAATCAATACTCGAAGAAAAGGTCAGATTTTTATTCGTCAGTCTAGTGAGTGGGGTTGATATCTTTGCGAAGTCCTTGATAAACTTTCTATAATAGCCCGCCAAACCAAGAAAACTCCTCACCTCTGTTGCATTATTTGGAACCTTCCAATGTTGAACTGCAACTACTTTCGTGGGATCCACCGCTATCCTATCCTTGGAGATCACATGCCCTATAAATATCACCTCCTTTCTCCAAAAGTGACGCTTGGAGAATTTAGCCTTAAGCTGGTATGCTATGAGAGTCCTCAAAACCTCTCCTAAATGTAAAGCATGCTCTTCCTCGTTCTTCGAGAAAATCAGGATGTCATCCACAAAGACCACCATGAACTTATTCAGAAACTCCCTAAACACCCAACTCATCAGATCCACAAAGTACATGGGTGCATTCTTCAATCCAAAAAGGCATGACTAACCACCCAAAGAAGCCATCCGGAGTTCTGAAAGCGATATTATCTATATAGTCCTCGGCCACACTCAACTGATGAAATCCTGTGGCCAAATATAACAATAAGAAAATAGATGCGCCAACTAGCTGGTCAAACAGATCGTCAATCCTCGGGAGTGGGTGCCGGTTCTTCTTGGTGAGCTTATTCAATTCCCTATAATCCACACATAGATGAAGTGAGTCATCCACCTTGATTGCGAAGACGATTGGATCACCACATTCTGATATACTTCGCCTAATAAACCCCTTCTCAAGTTGCTCCCCTTCTCGCTTGCTATGCTCCCTCCTCTACCTAGGAGCCATGTGGTGCATAGGCAATGTGACTAACTTCGCATTATCTACCAAGTATATCCAGAATTCAATCTCACGCCTCAGAGGTAAGCCCCTAA
The DNA here is from genome assembly GCA_030737875.1 of Allium sativum. NCBI lineage: Eukaryota > Viridiplantae > Streptophyta > Magnoliopsida > Asparagales > Amaryllidaceae > Allium > Allium sativum. The sequence continues at coordinate 119,378,835 of CM060913.1, read as the reverse complement.
CCTCATCAAAAACATTTGGATACTCATAGACTATGGTTATAGATCTCAAATCATCGACAGAAGCATCAAGCGATTTTAGGAAACTAAGCATGACAGACCAATTTGGATCACAGGAAATCTCGAGAGTCCTCCCAGGCAAGTCAAAATTCAAACGACCATCTTCTCATAGTCTAGGATGGCACCATACATGGATAGCCAATCCATCCCTATTATCAGACCATAGCCCATAAAACCAAGCACATACGCGTCACATTCGAACTCAACCCCTAACACAGATATCCTCAAACCCCAACATATCATAGACAGATGAGTCGTGCCCCCGATGGGGTTTGGGACGGTAATGGGATCGGAAACAATACCAGTACTAGGGTGTAGAGACTCAACCATAGAATCAGATATAAAGGAGTGAGAAGCGCCAGAATAAAAAAGAGTCATAACTAGATGATCAGAAAGGGAAATCAAACCTACAACAGAAACTTTCCTACCTCTTTCCGGTCAACTGGCCTCGAGAGCATGCACCTTCCCTCAAGAAGGTCTCGCCCTTTGCCCATATCCTTGCTTCTTCGGGAATTCCCTAGTATAGTGTCCTACTTCGCTACAGTTGAAGCAAGCATTCTTCCTTTTCCTGCAATCCTTGACCAGATGACCCAAGCTCCCGCAACCATGACATTTCTTCTTGTCCTGAGCTTTGTCATTCTTTCCACCTTTCTTTTGTGTTTCTTTCTTGGGCGACACTTTCTTGTTTTGCGTCTCATCGGTCTTAACCTCTTTCTTCTCATCCTTACCCTATTCGTGCATCAATGCCATGTCAACAAGTCTCTCAGAAGTTGCCCCTATCGGTGTATAAGACAAAGCCAATGCTTGAAGAGGTTGATTTAATCCTCTCGCACCCCTTAAAGCTTTCTTGTGTGGGTATTCACCAATTCCAGACCAAACCTTGCCAGCAGATTGAACTTATTGACATACTCTTTAACATACATACTTCCTTGCTTATGCGCCGAAAATCTCTCCATCTGCATACTCTCTTCTGCCTAAAAAATGAACTTTGTTTCAAATCTCTATCGGAAATCAACACAAGTATCTACTGGACGCCCTGCTTGTTTCACCTTCCATCAAAACGAAGCGTCATCCTTAAGCCGCCATGCGGCCAACTGTACCTTTCTACGATCGTCGACCTAAAAAAGTCCAAACAAGTTTTTTTATCTCTCACAGCCAATTCCATGCTTCCACAATTCTTTCAGTTCCACAGAATGGTTTTCCTTCCATAGAACAAAAGTCCTTGCATATCTTAGAGAAATTATCTACTCGAGGAGGTAGAGGAACAGCGGCCGCTGCTGCGGGAGGGGCATCTCCTTGGCCTTCGACAATTTTCGTAGCCTCAAGATATCTACAGAACCAAGATGATATCTAAACGCCCTCGGGAAGATTTGGTTCCCCAGACATGCTGAAAAGACAAGAAAAAGGGATTCAAATAGAGAATCAAAAAGATATTTTGTATGACCTCAGGGAACATGTTTTCCAAAATAGACCTTTCTTTGTAAATACTTTATTTTTGAAAACAATTTTCAAAACTTTTATCCAATCTTGTAACCTTCAGCTCTGATACCAAATGTGACACCCTACGTCTGTTGATGTCACTCTTTATACGAGTGCATTAAGTTCTGTGAAGTGTTATGGGTAAAAAGAAACCGAATTTCACAAGACAGATGTAAAAATAGCAGTGGAAATTTAAAACTTCGTTATTCAATAGAAAAACTTTGTAGTCTCAAAACCAGGTTATAACATCAGGCTAAAATACTGAAACCAAAACATCTGTCTTGCGCTAAAAACCATCAGAGTGCATAAATGTAAAATAATAATCCCCAATAATAGCCATTACAAAGTACATAACTAGTTGAAGCGATACATCAAAGCAGATCCAAATCCAAGAAGAAACATAAGAGAGAGAAGGTCCTAATCATACCTGTGTGTTCCCGCCCTAAGAATCTAGGGGGGAAAGGAAAGTGAGAAAGGGAAACAAAAAGGGGTCAGACATAAAGTCTGGCAAGTCCAGTGACTTTTAACATATAAAGAAGTAAAAATATTATGACAGGCATATAAGACTGGATAATAGATAACAACATCATATAACAGGTATAAACAGGATGAACAAGATAAGAAGAATAAACTATGCTTCTCAACTACTTTTCTCTGCACCAATACTAGTATAATAGATATGTGACATGATTAGGTATCCCCTGACTACTTAACAGAAACAGAATGATCTCAACATAAATGTATTGGTAGGATTAGGTGTACTCTAGTTACATAACGGGCTTTACCCAAACAGAAATAACAGGTACCTCAACAGAAATAACGGGCGTTACCCCAAACAGAAATAACGGGTACCTAAACCGAAAACAGGTAGGACTAGATGTACCCTAATTACTACCCTAAGCGTTCGACTCCCTATTTTGTAAATATCCTAGGTCGGCCCTACAGTAGGGTGTACTACTCCCTAAAGTGGCAACTTACAGAAGGACACAGACCTATTTACTAGTGCAACATCGGCTATTTTTCCCTCACAGAATGGACCCATGCACGCTAATGACTCCGTTGGAACGCACCCGTAAACACCCCCTTTCATATGAACCTCTTTCAATCAGTTTAGTATGTGTGCCTTGACCCCTACCTAGTGCAGAGTCCCCGTTTAATACCAGAATGGGTTACTGATTGATATGGACCCCACACAGCAGATGACACAAGCTAAGCCCCTAAAACTTGTGTCCCCAATTACCTAGGATTTTAACAGGTTAAGCCTTACAGGTTAACAGGTTCGCCTAATCCCAACAGATTAACAAGTTAAGATTTACAGGTTCATATAACCCCAATAAATTAAATAGGTTAAGTATTACGGGTTAACAGGTTCATATAACCCCAACAGATTAAACAAGTTAAGTATTACAGGTTCATATTACCCCAACAAATTAAACGGATCTACTTAACCCCATAGTTTTAACAGATTTACTTAACCCCACAGATTTAACAGATTCCCCAGGTTACTTACAGTTTCATTAACATGTTCCACTTAATTCTTAAATTAAGCCTGCAGATTTACATGTTCATACACCCCAAATTTTCAGTCATATTCCACAGTACGAGGTATGCCCCAAATATTCAGTCATATTCCTCAGTACAAGATATGCCTCAAATTTTCCCTTTTATTTTCATTCCCAAACATTCCTTAATTGTCCCAATTTCGTTATACGTATGTCTCATGCGAGATTGGCCTAGGATCGAAGGTAGCCTAGGCTTATAAAATAAAAGGGAATAAGAGACGAAGAAGAAAAAAATAGACATATAATAACAGAAATAGGCATACAATAACAACTGAACAGCAAAAAAGGTGAATGGAAATATATCTGTAATTATAGAAGAATTGTTTAGGCATGAATCGGTTTCTTAACCGGCATAGGCTCAGATATAGGTTTATTAACATGTCAAGGTTATTGTTAAATTTATATACCTAAAACTAACATGAACTCACAGAGATTGGATTTAAATAACAGAGGATAATATGCTGATGTTGAAGAAGGGATTCTCGTATAAGTCAGATAAGAATTGTCTTAATTCAACCCAAGTTTCGGCAACATTTCGCCATCTTCATTTTATATTTTTAGAACAAGAGTTTGAGGAAAAAGTATGAAAAAGTGTGATTGATTTGATAGGAGTGCATGCCTATATAGATCATACAAGACAATCCTTAACCGTCAGATCTTTGTTCTTAAATCCAACCGCACAATAAAATAATGAACCTGGCTAATAAAATAGGACAGTTTCGCTCAAAGATTACGGATGGATCCAGGCGGGGTCGACCCACCTACCCCATGGGTATTCCCCAGGTTCGACCCAGCCACCTAAGGGACGACCAATAGGTCGACCCAGGCTGGAGCGGGTTGTGACACCCCATGTATGTTAATGTTATTCACAAAGGGAATACAATAAGTTTCGTGAAGCGTTATAGTAAACATAACGGAAATATTACAACAGACATATAAAATAACAGCAGAATAAAAACTTTATTAATCATAAGATAGCTGGTCCAAATACATCACATGTCAGAAATACAAAAGCCCATTACAACATAAAAGCCACTGTCTTGTACTTCAAAAATATCAGAGTACATAAAAGAAATAAAATTCCCCAAAAACAAAATATGGCCATAGCAACAAGGATAGGTGCTTGATCCATACATATCAGCAGCTCTAGCAAAAATTAAGCAGAATCAAAGTCAAGCCTGAGTGTTTCCGCCCTAAGAACCTTGGGGGGGACGAAAGAAAGAAGGAGAAACAAAAAGGGTCAGACATAAAGTCTGGTGAGTCCAGTTACTTGTAGAAAGTAAATAAATAAAAGTAGCATGACATGCATATAAAGTGGATAAGAGAGATTACTACATAAAAGACAGGTGTGACAAGGTAGACAGGATGAGGTGTATACGCTTCTAATGATACTATGCACTATTACTAATATATCCAGAATGAGATGATCCCTTCCACTACAAGGTGGTAGACTTAGGCATACGTCCAAATGTACCCTAGCTACTACCCTAATCGATTGGCTCCCCAATCCGCATAGATACTCTTTGCCGGCCCTATTGTAGGATGTATCACGTCCTAAAGTGGCAACCCTCCGTTAATATGCACAACCCCATATCTACATGCGCCACGGTCGTCTTATCCCCCTCTTCCCGTCTCATGCATGCACATGGCCCGGTCGGTTTGTGCCGCCCACACCATCCTCCACGTTTGGATCTCTTACAATCAGTCCAGTAAGCGTGCCCCTTCTCCGGCCTAGTACGGAGTACATGTTTTGATACCTACTCCAGGTTACTGGATGAAACAGGTCCCACACAATATGATACAAGCTCTCCCCTTTGTCTTGTATCCGCCACTAGGTTTTCATTGGCTATGTATACCACTAGGTGTCTTTAATTACATAACCCTATCATTTCTACAAGTTATGTTTTACCCTAAAAGGTGTCTTTAATTACACAACTTTATTATTTCCACCAGTTATGTATTCCACTAGGTGTCTTTAATTACATAACCTTATCGGGTTAAGTTTGTGGGACTATATGTAAATAGGGTCTGTTTGGCACAAGTCCCTATTAAGTTTCAAAATTAAGCCCACATCCGGTCATAAACTTATTGTAAATTACATCCCTATTTTTTGAAAATTCATTAAAAAAATAAAAAAAAATCATGTAAATTCATAACTAAATAGAAAATTAATTGGGAAAAAAATTAGGGGGGAAAGCAATCAAAAAACATGTCAAAATAAAAAAAAAACAGAAAACAACGGAAATGCAGTAAAATGCATCGATAGATGCATATATATTCAAATAGTTGCATACATGTATGCATCTGTTTTAGTTATGCGCCAAACTGGAGCATACATGCATACATATATGTAGATTTTATGAAATACATGTATGTTTTCGTGCAACAATTCAATTTCTGAACGTAAAACATGCATACTTGTATATCTGCATACAATTATGCAGTTATGCATAAAAAAATGCATACAGGTATGCAAATATTGTCATGCCTTCGGCCTTCAACACATTCTTGCATAGTTGTATGTGGTTATTCTGAATAACTCCATACTTGTATGCAATTATTTAGAAGGCGTGGACAAATTCTTGCATGGATATTCAAATATTTGCATAAATGTATGCAACTATTGATAATAGTTACATACATGTATGCAACTTGTTTTTTAATTTTCGTGGACTTCCAAGAAGTTTTCCATAATTTAGTTTTTTTTTTAATATATGAAGCAGCGCATAAAATTCTGGCCAAAACATGTAAAACATGGAACTTTTGAAAACAGGGACTAGGTTTGCATTTTAAAAACGTAAGGGGTGTGAGCCTAATTAACTTTGAAAATAGGGATGTGTGCCTAATATTCACATATAAATATTACCCACCCCTTAGATTTGCTTAACACACCCACTGTCCAACCAATTTTACTTAACCCTAACTTTAGTTCATAATCATACAATCCCTATGGATTAGATTAAGTTAAGTAGTTCAATTTATTACCATGTCCATTTATGGTTTATAATGGGCTAGGCATTCCACATTAGGCCTACAACTTGTGGATGTTGGAAATGTCGGTCGGGTCTAGGCAGTCTTATTCCACAACTTAGGCCTGAGTTCGTGTCTTAGCCCGATTCGTACTTGTGCACTCAAACCTCTCACATTAGGTTCAACATTAGTGGTTGTTGGATATGCCGGTTGGGTCCGGGCAAACTTCCACCACTAATGCCACCTAACCTCGTGTCATAAGTGCAATTACAATTTCTAATTGTAATTATTAGACATTTCATTCTAATCGAAATTTACCAATGTCATTATTGGTAATTATGCCCCCTTTTGAATTATATGTCTGATTCATATAAATATTATTTAAATTATGTCAATTCTAACCTCTCCCCCTGTTCCCTAACTAGTATATTCACATAATTTGCGGCATGCCTAGGCTAGATAATGGCCTAGTCATAAATAATAAAAAGGGAAAAGTGATGGGAATATGACAAAGGTGATTGTTCTTGGCATAAACATAAACTAGCATGGTGATAAGATGGACATATAAGCACAAATCTGATTAACTTGTGGCAGTTAACTAATTCTAACATAACTATGATGTCATAATAGGCGTAATAAGATCTAAATTAACAATTTAGATGTCCAGCTGCTTCAGATCTAATATGATATGATAAGGTGATATACTAGATCTGATTAATAAGTTAGATGTCCACATAATTCAGATCCAACAGTAAAAAAATAGAGCTAGAACAAATAAGGTCAATATCCACTTCATAGAATGCCACAAAAGTTACAATAGATCCAACAAGATAGGGATTAGATCCAAGTTATAACCAATTTAGAATGTCAAAATTTACAATGGATCTAGTATAATATGGGAACATGAACAAATCCAAACTATAGTCATATCACGTTTACTTTCAAATATTTAAATCTAAAAGCAACTAGGAACTCACAATGTTTGGATTAGAAAATAGAAAAAGAATGGATCCTGAATTTCTAACTGATTTGCTTAAGTTGATAGTTGTAGAAGATAGGATCCGTCTCAGTTCAGACACCGGCAACATTTGTCCTCCATGATTTCTAGTGAAGAAAACAGGAGAAATGGACATGTATTTATAGCTGCCAGCACCTAGGAAACCGACTGCCACGTCATCCCAAGGGGTGTCAACACCCCTATATGGGGGGTCTACCATGGTGTCGACACCCCTTAGGGGGGTCGACCCCCTAGAGCGGGAATTTTGCCGCCATACGAAATTTTGATTTTTTTTTTATTTTTGAACAATTTTAGATAAGGTTCTAACCCACACACACACACACACACACACACACACACACACACACACATATATATATATATATAGTTCATCTGCGTGCATACAAACTTAAAGTCCTCATAACTTCTTCATACAGTGTCCGTTTTACGCAAACCAAATGTCTATCTTGACCAGAATTTCGAGACGGACGTAATGGCATAGTCTATTTCCCTTAATTACGAATATTAAATAATTATTATTTTATTTATCCTCTTTTAGTGTTAACAAAATTATAGGGTGTTACATTCCCCTCTACGTAAAGGATTCCATCCCCGAAATCTTCAAGTTGAGAGGAATGTATATCCTACCATCCATCATCCATTTACTCATCCATCAATCACTGGAATCCATCACCCTTAAAGATTTCTAATGCTTATATGATTATATGCAAAGGTGTGTGTATATGTCCCAGTACTAATGCGAAGATCAGGTGGTCTACTGATTCAGTTGACCTCCTTAATGGAATGTATGTTAGTTCCATGTATCCAATACGCATGCAAATAATCCTATTATAACATGTGAGTTCAATATGTGTGCACACTCATTCATCCAAGCGCAACATCTATATGCTAATACATCCATTTCCATCCATAAAAGAAAATAAAATGTACACGCATCCATATGTAGTATGAGAGTGATTGAGCCGATCTAGTGCCTAATGTGTGTGTATATGCATCCACAGGCAACCACTAACAAACACTTGCATCCACTTGCATCCATCAAACATAACATGTCTCAAACACATGTTTACATTCATAGGATTCCTATCTAAAGGTAGAAAATACTATAGATAGGATATATTCAAATGATAGAAGCAAGCACATATAAATTTTTAGAAAAGGAGTTAAGAACATACCCTCAAAAAGAAAAGGGTACAAAGCCTGCATCTTGTCTTCGATATCCAAGTCGCATGCTCCGGGTTATCTCCCCATTGAACGTTTATTAGCTTGATCTCTTTATTGCATAGCTTCTTAACTTCTGATCCAAGAATACGGGTAGGGACTTGTTTGACTGTCGCCTCTCGCTTTACTTCCACTTCTTCCAGTATGCTTGGCTCAACCACTTCCGCGGTGTCATGCAAACACTTCCGTAAATGAGAAATGTGGAAAACATCATGAATACCAGATAAATTTTCTGGAAGCTTTACTCTATCGTCCATTTGGCCAATCCTCTCGGTTATGGGAAATGGTCCCACAAACCTAGGTGCCAACTTCCCTACTGATCCGAAGTGAACCACGTTCCTCAGAGGTGACACTTTGATAAAAACTAAGTCTCCTAAATTCAATGTCAGTCCTTCTCTTGTTTGTGTAGAATTTCTGCCTATCTTGAGCTGTCTTCATCCACCGTCGAATAAGGTCAATCTTCTTGGACATTTATCTAACCATATCTGGTCCAAGTAATAACCTTTTTGTAGATTCCCACCAACAAGTTGGTGATCTACAAAGTCACCTGTACAACGCTTCGAAAGGTGCCATGCCGATGTTAGCTTGATAACTGTTGTTGTAGGCAAACTCTACTAAAGGAAGATGCTCTTCCCAACTCCCTCCGAAGCCTAGGATACACGGCCTTAAAAGATCTTCAATAATAATGTTCAACCTCTCCGTCTGTCCATCGGTCTGAGGATGATAAGCGGTGCTCAAACATAACTGTGTACATAATGCTTCTTGCAAGCTCTTCCAAAATTCACTAGTGAAGATGGAGTCACGATTGCTCACGATGCTGTAAGGTACTCCATGAAGACGAACTATCTCTCGGACATAGATCGCTGCTAACCATGATGTCGTCCTCTTACTCTTAACTGGAATAAAGTGAGCGCTACTAATGAGTCTATCTACCACAACCTAGATACTGGTGTTGCCTTTCTTCGATCTAGGAAAATCATCTAAGAAATCCATAGAGGCGCTTTCCCATTTCCATTGAGGAACCTCCAAAGAATGAAGTAAACCACCAGGCTTCCTTTGCTCAGCTTTAACTTGCTGGCAAACTAAACATTAAGAAACAAATTCGGCCACGTCTTTCTTTATCCCAGCCCAAAAGAAAACCCTCTTCATGTCTTTGTACATCTTATCACTGCCTGGATGAATAGTCATCTTAGAATGGTGGGCTTCTTCTAGGACTGCCTTTATCAGACTTCCCGTCTGAGGAACACAAAGCCTTCCATCTTTTCGCAACCACCCCTTTACATCTATGATATGTCGACTGAGGTGAGTAGAAGTCTCCCCGTTTTTGAGCTTACACATGATGTCTAAAATATGTGGGTCACCTTGCTGCGAAGCTCCTATCTGATCCATAAGAGTCAGTCGTATTTCTAGCAATGCAAACAAACTAGGAAAAATATCGATTGAGGGTCTAAAATTAAAAGTTGAGATAAACTCCAAGCTCTTCCTCTCCACAAACAGAGGACTTAAGGCCATCCTCTGCCTACTTAGTGCATCAGCTACCACATTACCCTTGCCAGGGGTATAAGCGATTTCAAAATCATAAGAGGCTAAGAATTCCATCCAACTTTGTTGCCTTAAATTAAGATCCTTCTATGAGGATAGATACTTGAGAGATTATGATCGGTGTATAACTCGAACTTCTCTCCAAGTAAATAATGACGCCACGTCTTAAGCGTGAATATTATGGTAGCTAGCCCTAGATCATGGGTGGGGTAGTTCTTCTTATGAACTCTTAACTGTCTATCCCCATAACACACTACCTTTCCTTCTTACATCAGAACTGCACCAAGCCTTGTACCACATGCATCAGTGTAAACTGTAAACACTTTACTTCCATCAGGCAAGGTCAAGACTAGGGCTTTTGTAAGAGCCCTCTTCAAACATTGGAAAGCAACATCAAAATCTATATCCCATGAAAATATCAAGTTCTTATTCGTCAGCCTGGTGAGAGGGGCTGATATCTTTGTGAAGTCCTTAATGAACTTCCTATAATAACCTGCCAATCCAAGAAAGCTTCTCACCTCTGTTGCATTTTTAGGAATCTACCAATCTTGCACTGCAACTACTTTTACGGGATCCATAACTATCCCTTCTCTGGAGACTACATGCCCTAAGAATCTCACCTCCTTTCTCCAAAAATGGCATTTGGAGAACTTTGCCTTAAGCTGACGGTCACGAAGAATTTTCAAAACTTGTCTCAAATTCTGGGCATGCTCTTCTTCTCTCTTAGAAAAGATCAAAATATCATCAAAACAAACTATGACAAATTTATTTAGGAACTCCTGAAACACCCTACTTATCAGATCAACAAAATAGGCGGTGCATTCGTGAACCCAAAAGGCATAACTAGCCATTCAAAGAAACCATCTGGAGTCCTAAAAGCAGTCTTGTCTATGCTATCCTCATCTACCCTCAACTGATAAGTCTAACCGAGAAAATACTGAGGCACCAACAAGCTGATCAAATAAATCATCAATCCTCGGAAGCGGGTGCCTATTCTTCTTAGTGAGTTTGTTCAGTTCTCTATAGTCCACACACAAAATAAGCGAACCATCCTCCTTAGTTGCGAATAAACTGGAACACACCATTCAAATATGCTTCTTCTAATAAATCCTTTCTCAAGTAGATCCTCTACTTGCTTACTCAGCACCCTCCTTTCCCTTGGGGCCATATGGCGCACTGGTAATGTAACTGTCTTTGCATTGTCCACCAGATATATATGATAGTCGATCTCGCACCTCGAAGGTAAGCCTCGAACCTCCTTAAAAACATCCGAATAATCTCGGATTACCGGAATAGATTGCAAATCATCTATGGATGCATCAAGAAACTCTAGGAAGCTAAGCATAACGGACCCTTGTGGGTCACAAGAAATCTCGAGGGTCCTCCCATGACAAGTCAGAAGCCTAAGGACCCTCTTCTCACAAACCAAAATGGCATCATATGTGATAAGCTAATTTATTCCTAGAATCAACCCATAGCCCATAAACCCGAGCACATACGTGTCGCACTCAAACTCGACGCCTAACACAGATATTTTCAAACCTCGACAAATCATAGATAAATGAGCTGATCCACTAATGGGGTTCCACTATCATACTAGTAATTAAGTGCAGAGATTCAACCACAGAACTAGATATAAATGAATGTGAAGAGCTAGAATCAAAAAGTGTTCTAATATGATAGTTTGAAGAAGAAATTAAACCTTCCACAAAAAAATTTCTACCTCTATCAGGAGCACTGATCGCGAGAGCATGCACCTGCCCTCCAGACTTTCCTGCACTTTGACCCTGTCCCTGTGATCCTTGTTTATTCGGGCACTCCCTAGCAAATTGTCCGAATTCTCCATAATTAAAGCAAGTTTTCTTCCTTCCCTTACATTCTTTGATCAAGTGACCCTCTTTCCTGTGATACTTCCTTTTCTCCTTACCCTTGTCATTCTTTCTTCCTTTCTTCTGTTGCTGTTGTGGTTGTCTTTTCTTGGGCTATGTCTTCTTGTTTTGCGTTGTTTCCTCGGATTTAATCTCCTTCTTTTCCCCTTTCTCTTCCTCATACATCAAGGCCATATCAACGAGTCTTTCAAAGGTGGCTCCCATTGGAATATGGGACATGGATAACCCATAAAGGGGTTCATTTAGCCTTTAGCAAACTGCAATGCCTTCTTATGCGGGAGTCTACCAGTTCCAGTCCAAATCTTGCTAGCTGGTTAAATTTTTCACATACTCTTTAACCGTCTGGTTCCCTTGTTTGAGCGCTAAGAACCTCTCCATTTGCATGTTTTCCTCAGCTTGGGAAAGGAATTTCATCTCAAACCTCTGTCTAAAGTCATCCCAAGTTTTCACCGGACGACCTGCTTGGGTTGCCTCCCACCAAAATGAAGCTTCATCCTTCAATAGCCAAGCAGCTAACTGAATCTTTCTTCGATCCTCTACTTCAAAGATTACAAAAAAGTACTCAGTCTCCTTGAGCCAGCTCCTAGCTTCCATAAACATCTTGGTTCCATGGAATGGCTTACCTCAAATAGCACAGAAATCTTTGCAGATCTTTAAGAAGTAGTCTGCATGAGGAGGAGGAGGAGGAGAAACAACGTGTGCAGCTAGGGGAGGAACGTTTCCTTGGCCTTCGACAGGCGTCATGGCCTCCAGATACCTATGGAACCAACCTGGTATCGTAACACCCTTAGGGATATTAGGTTCCCCAGACATGATGAAAAAGAAAAGGAAAGAGATTCAAACAAGGGAACGAAACTTATGGCTTTTAGGGGAATGTTTTTCAAAATAGACTTTTCTTTTGAAAATGCTTCCTTTTTAAAACATTTATGAAAATAGTTTTCAATTTTTTTTATCTAATATGGTAACCTTCAGCTCCGATACCAAATGTGACACCCCTAGTCCGTTATTGTCACTCACAAAGGGAATGCATTAAGTTTCGTGAAGCATTATAGTAAATAGAACAAAAATATTACAAGATAGGCATATAAAATAATAGCGGAATAACTTTATTTATCATAAGATACCGTGGTCCAGAAACATCACATGCCTGAAATACAAAAGCCCATTACAACATAAATGCCACTGTTTTGTACTTCAAAAATATCATAGTACATAAAAGAAATAAAATTCCTCAAAAATAAATATAGACATAGCAACAAGGATAGGAGAATGAACCATACATATCAGCAGCTCCACGAAAAACAAGCAGAGTCACAGTCAAGCTTGAGTGTTTCTGCCCTGAAAACCTTGGGGGAGGAACGGAAGAAAGAAGGAGAAAAAAGGGTCAGACATAAAGTTTGGCGAGTCTAGTTACTTTTAGCAAGTAAATAAATAAAAGTAGCATGACATGCATATAAAGTGGATAAGCTAGATTACTACATAAAAGATAGGTTTGACAAGGTAGACAGGATGAGGTGTATGTGCTTCTTATGATTACTCCGCACAATTACTAGTATATCCAAAATGAGATGATCCCTTCCAGTATAAGGTGGTAGACTTAGGCGTATGTCCAAATGTACCCTAATTACTACCCTAATCGATCGACTCTCTAATCCGCGCAGATACTTTGGGCCGGCCCCACCGTTGGATGTATCACGTCCTAAAGCAGCAACTCTCCACTGATATGCACAGCCCCATATCTACAGGAGTCACGGTCATCTTATCCCCCTCTTCCCGGCTCATGCACGCACATAGCCCGGTCGGTTTGCGCTGCCCACACCGTCCTCCATGTTTGAATCTCTTACAATAAGTCCAGTAAGCGTGTCCCTTCTCCGACCTAGTACGAGTACATGTTTTGATACCTACTCCGGGTTACTGGATGAAACGGGTCCCATACAGTATGATACAAGCTCTCCCCTTTGTCTTGTATCCCCCTAGGTTTTCATTGGCTATGTATACCACTAGTTGTCTTTAATTAAATAACCCTATCATTTCTACAAGTTATGTTTTACCCTAAAAGGTGTCTTTAATTACATAACTTTATTATTTTCATTGGTTATGTATACCACTAGGTTTTTTTAATTACATAACCTTATCGGGTTAAGTTTGTGGGCCTATATGTAAATATTACCCACCCCCTCAGATTTGCTTAACCCACCCACTATCCAACCAATTTTACTTTACCCTAAATTTAGTTCATAATCATACAATTCGTATGGATTAGATTAGGTTAAGTAGTCCAATTTATTACCATTTCCAGTTATGGTTTATAATGGGCTAGACCTCCTACATTAGGGCTACAACTTGTGGATGCTAGAAATGTCGGTCGGGTCTGGGCAGTCTTATTCCACAAGTTTGGCTTAACCTCATGTCTTAACCAGATTCGTATTTGTGCACTTAGACCTCTCATATTAGGTTCAACATTAGTGGTTGCTGGATATGTCGGTCGGGTCCAGGCAGACTTTCACCACTAATGCAACTTAACCTCGTGTCATAAGTGCAATTACAATTTCTAATTGTAATTATTAGACATTTCATTCTTATCCAAATTTACCTATGTCATTATAGGTAATTATACCCCTTTTTTCCTATTTTGAATTATATGTCCAATTCATATAAATATTATTTAAATTATGCCAATTCTTACCTCCCCCCTCCCCGGGGCGTTCCCTAACTAGCGTATTTACATAATTTGCGGCATGCCTAGGCTAGATAATAACCTAGTCATAAACAATAAAAAGGGAAAAGTGATGGGAATATGAAAAAGGTGATTGTTCTTGGCATAAACATAAACTAGCATGGTGATAAGTTGGACATATAAGCATATATCTGATGAACTTGTGGCAGTTAACTAATTCTAACATAACTATGATGTCATAATAAGTATAATAAGATCTAAAATAACAATTTAGATGTCCAACTGGTTTAGATCTAATATGATAGGCACAAGGTGATAAACTGGATCTGATTAATAATATAGATGTCCACATAATTTAGATCCAACAATAAAAAAATAGATCTAACACAAATAAGGTCAAGATCCACATCATAGAATGCCACAAAAGTTACAATAGATCCAACAAGATAGGGATTTAGATCCAAGTTATAACCAATTTAGAATGTCATAATTTACAATGAATCTAGTACAATATAGGCACATGAACAAATCCAAACTATAGTCATATCACATTTACTTTTAAATATTTAAATCCAAAAGCAACTAGGAACTCACAATGTTTGGATTAGAAAATAGAAAAAGAATGGATCTTGATTCTCTAACTAATTTTCTTAAGTTGATCGTTGTAAAAGATAGGATCCGTCTCAATTCAGACACCGGCAGCATTTGGCCTCCATGATTTCCAATGAAGAAAACAGGAGAAATAGACACGTATTTATAGCTGCCAGCACCTCTGAAATCAACTGCCACGTCAGCCCTGGTGTCGACACCCCTGTAGGGTGGTTGACTTCGGTGTCGACGCCCCCTAGGGGGGTTGACCCCCTAGAGCAGGAATTTTGCCGCCTTACGAATTTTTGATTTTTGAATGATTTTGGATAAAGTTTTGACTCATATCTGACTCATATGTACATATTTCTTCTGTGCATAAACAAACTTAAAATCCTCATTACTTCTTCATACGGTGTCCGTTATACGCAAACCAAATGTCTATCTTGACCAGAATTTCGAGATTGATGCAATGGCATGGTCTGTTTCCATTAATTCCAAATATTAAATTAATTATTATTTAATTTATCCTCTTTTAGTGTTAACAAAATTACAGGGTGGTACACGGGTCGTCCCCTAATGGGACTAATTCCTGCTTCAGTTTCCTGCTTTGTTTGCTCGATTTATTTTGAATTCTGGTTTGTTTTATGTTTAAATATATCCTTCTTATATGTATATACAAACTTCTAACCTTTATATCTTCCTCATACGATATCCATTTTACGCAAACTCGGAGTCTATCTCAACCAGAATTCCGAGACTAACACAGTACACTCCGTTTGAATTAATTCGCAATATTTAATTAAGTAACCTTTAGTTTATTATCAATAATGTTCTTTAAAATTACGGGGTGTTACATTAGGTCAAGGTTTAGTTAACCCTTCACCGATATTCCTTCAAAATAGGTTAGTGAGCAGAGCTTGGTCTGTGTAAATAGGAAGCAAATAGAATAGAAAATCCTCAACTGAATTCCATAGCATTGACAATTAGGTTGTCCTTTAGCATAATACATCATAACCACGATGTAAGCATTAACAGTCCTCTTCGGATGTAGATTATATGTGCTCAAGATATACAATGGCGGTTTTGTGATATGATGAGTCAGTTGTGTTAGTATCATGTATAGGTGTTTTGATGGTAACAACTTTAGATAATGATATAAAATATATTTCCATCTTCCTTAATGATTATCTAAATATGTATTTATATAGTACAAGTTATTAGATATGTATTGATAATGAAGATTGGACAGTATCAAGGCAGAAGACATTGATTGAAGATGATATAAAGATTCAAGAGTATAGAAGAATTCAACAATTCAAGGTGATCTAAATATATTATTGTGTCTTAGATTAGACGTTAAAACTCAAGTAGCATCCACTTAATCTCTCCCTATTAATTTTACAACATATTTTCAGAGTATTCCCATTTTAAAATATTTCTAAAATGATTTTTAAAAATATTTTCGACAAGGAATTTTAAGTATCAAACATTTGATTATATCAATTTGTATTTCAAATATTTTGGTTTGTACGTTTATATTTTGATTTTAATATTATACATGTATTTTTTTTATTTCAGTATTAAACTTTGGTTTTTATATTTATACTTTGTTTTTTATTTTGATTTTAAATTATACTTTATACTTTGATTTTAATATACTTTGGATATATGTTTTACCCTGAAGAATTATAATTTGGTATTATAGTTTGGTAATGTAGTCTTGATATTTTATCTTTATTTTAATATATTTAATTGTATATTGTTTCTATATATATGTATATATCATATTTTAGTTTATTTTTCTAAAATTATTTTTTAAGTTTTATTTGGCTTTATTATGTTTGATATATACATATATTACGTTTAAATATTTTCACAAAGTTTCAAATCATTATATATAGTTTTATATTTTCAAAACATTTTTTAAACAAATTTGATTTCAAGTGCACTACTATTACATCAACATAGGTAGGTAGGATATGCCGACATAGGTATTAATTTTTTCAAAATTTCAAATTTGAACTAAAGTGTATATTCGCCATGACCATTCACGATCACTTTTCTTCACCCTTATCTATATAATTTTTCCAAAAATGAATTCACAATAGAATAAACTTATTTTCTTCACTTCTATCTACTCTCTCTCATTTTCTAAGAAATCTACAACGATGCTCTAACTAAATTCAAAACAAATTTGGTACACTCTACTCTAATTTGATTCTAAATATAAAGTTTATTGTTTATCAAGACTAGAGTGTAATTTTGAGTCGTAGGAGCAGTTGTAATCATGATCAAAAGTTTCAAATGTGCATTCTTTGTAAAGCCAATATCGAAAAACATATAAAAACGTGACTTGTTGGACTTAAATCAAATTGACTTTGATTGTTCCCGCAAAACAATTGGGAGTGACTTGTTTGCTAGGAAATCAAGTTGGTTATGACCAAAGGTTGAGATTATAATACAATCTTCTTGCCACCTTGAATTCAAGAAGTTAATTTAATTAATCACGATTGAAGGCCATGCACATTACAAGATTCGATGTAGGGTAAATTTGAACTAGTATAAAATCTTTTCTATTTTATTGCATTTACATTAGTTAAATTTGTTTCTATAATAAAATATGTGATCAATAAATATATACTCACAAGCATAATCTAAAAAGATTCATAAACTTAAGTAAACACTATTCATTTGCTAGTGTTTATATAGCCTTAAGATCATTTTGCATCACTCACATTTGATATTAAATCATTAGTTTTCAGAATACTTATAATTTGGTATTTTTTCTTAAATGGTAATTTCTAATGAAATTATTAACGCCATTTTCATATGGATTTGTCATAAAATCAAAATGAAGTTGTTATTTATATTTGCATTTATTTATTATAAAAAGTCATTTGATATTTTGAAAATCTGTAGTTTGCATTAACAGTCATATTACGTGGCATTTGATGAAAAGAAATATGGCAGTATGGAGATTCTGAAGGATATTGTTTACAAAGATGGTAGATTCTTCAATTTTGAAGACGACTCTAAAGATATGTTTTTGACATTAGCAATGTTAGTAGTTCTAAAACTTCTACTATTTCTAATGTTTTATTGTTAGGAATTTAAAACATAATATACTCAGTATTAGTCAGTTATATGATATAAATTATAAATTAAATTCAAGAAAATAGGTCCTATATTGAAGATAATGAATTAAATATTACATTCGAAGGCAATAGAAACTGAAAAATTTACATCTTAAGTACAAAAATTTCAAATAAAGACGTGTCTTTTGGATGATACAAGTGACCGTTGGATTTAGCATAAAAGATTTGGCAATTTAAGATTTATACTTTTGTCCAAAATTTATAAACATACTCCTCAAAATTAATAACTAAAAAATTACTCTATATCGAGCTATTTGGGCAAAGCATTTTAGCAACAATTTATAACTTTTTCAAATTTTTTAAATATCCGAAAAATAATAAGAAAAATGTAAAATTAAGAATATTTAAGTTTGTATATATATATATATTCATTTTTTTTATTGTTTTTGTTAGATGTCTTCTAAAAATCAGTTACATAATAGATAATTTATGTGAGCATGGAAACAAGTGAAATTTTGAAGAAGTTCTTTTAAGTTAAAAGATATGATTTCTAGTCTTTACCCCATGAACTTGTTCATCTAAATCTCTTTTCTCCATCACAAATAAAATATCTAAATCAAAATAAATATGTGTTCATAATAGTAGATGATAATTCTAGATTTACATGGACAATTTTGTTAAAACATAAATGTGAAGCTTATGAACAATTTAAAATCTAAAAGAACTCCAAATCAACAATCTATTCAAGATAAATTATATTAAGTGATCAAGATAGGGAATTGGAATATAAAAAAGTGTGAAATTTTGTAACAAGAAAGGGACAATTTGTAAAGGCCCACAAATCTGTACCCTTTTGAGTGGACTAATATCATACACGTCCAACCCAGATTGAACGGAAATACGAATCTTTAATAGAAAGAAAATTGGTGGATGAGAAAAAGGTAAGAAAAAAGGGAATAATAGAAGAAAAGGAAGAAGGATTGTTAGTGGTTCTGTACCCTTTTGGACCGTCCCAAACCGGCGGTTAAACCGACCCGAGGCACTCCCAAAGGTAGATTGTTAGGGCTACTTACACATTATCGCAGAAAAAAGACCTTTTCATTAATATCATTATAATATTACATCAAAGTACAAGAAATATCAGAGTACAACGGAAATATACAAACATAGCTGAAAATATACAACTCAACGGAAGAATACGAATGCTCTAATAAAATAGCTCTTACTAAAATCCAACACATGCTTTATAAAATATCTGCAAATCAAAACTACTAGGATGCCCATGTTGTAAATATGGGCACCAAGAGTTTAAGGAAAAAATGATAAACTCTGAGTCAGTCATGGGACTAGTATGAGAACTAAAAGCAGCTACTTTCATTTTAAAGTTACATAAAACATAAGACCACGTCGTATAAATGGAACGTGTTCCCCTTATGAATACCAGTAAATAGGAACTCGATATGTTTTTGGAAAATGAAGCCACCATAAGGTCTCTCGTCACACACACACACAATGCAAATGTAGATTAGGAGAGTTTTTCATTATTATAACCAAACATGCTTGATACGTAAAATTCTCTTTTATTATTATTGATGCATACTGCTGAATTTTTTTCACAAATGTATCAATCTTGGATGGAAACTAAAACCATACAAACTCGTAGTGGAGAATGGATTTCCAATAAATGACCGGGCTAAGGAACTTCTTTACTAATTCGTAACACCTCTAGTGGGATGTCCGGGTACAACACAATGTCCTCTGCCAACACAAGTCTGTTGCATCCTTTCCTGGATGAATTCGAGTACTCCTAAGTTTGTCATCTCTCGGTCGTTACCAACCTACAACCGGGACCTACAACATCAACAATCATAAAAAGTAGAAGTCACCACAAAATTAATACATGGGCTCCATACCATGGTACACTTTTTATCTAGAACGAGATGACACACCCATAACCTCGCTGCAACTTTCTTGTTTTGGTCATTTACCAGGGTGTGAGGCCTGTCGAAGCCATGCTTTGATCATCACTAGCCCATCACTATGCATGCCATATTGTCATTCTGCAACACTTAATTGATAATCACCAATCACATCGCCTTTGAGCTCGTACATCTCAAAGAAGGGTGTTAAGCTTAAAAATTAATTTCTCCGCCACCAATAGAAATAGGTTTCGTATAAATCAATCACATATTACAAAACACGATGTCAGATACACATCCATACAAGTCAGTTATGGGCCTGAATGAAATCGAAGGCCCCTTATTCCTCGTCCAATAAAGGATAGAGGCCCTTGCAATCAGAAAAATCTCCAAGTACGTTCAGACTCTTGTTACAATATAACCTCTTAATAGGCGGTCGCCTATTAGAGACCACAACAAACTATCCTACGATGTGAAGATTTCCGATCTTCAATCATCATTTTTAATTGCTCCGTTTCATCACATCATTTTCTGAAAAAAAAAATCGGATGGAAATCAGACCCGGTCTTTTCGAATAACAATAGTTATTTCAAAACCATATGGAAACATTGGATCAATCAAGTTTCTTTCCATTTTAATTGGTTTATTAAAAAATCAGTCATTAACCTCATAAATCCTTTATTTATTAATTCAAAATTTGGAATTACAATACTCATTCTCTTTAATCTTTAACAAAGATTCATTTAAATCTTAATGAAGATTTATTCTCAAACTTAACATTGGGAAAACTTCCTTGGATCTTAATTAAAAGATTTGTCATTACTTTCTATTTTCAAATCATAACTTAGTCATGGTTTGGTTAAATAATAATGTTATTTAAGACGTCGTTCACAACAAACCCAAAATCCAATTGATATAAAATATAAGATTTAAATAGAAATTATATCGGCATATATTTAATACTAATACTATAAGTGGAATAACGATATAAATATCTTCCCGGTTCCTCAAATAGTATAAGTCTAAATACGGAATTTAATATCAAATATCTTCTTGAATTCCAATTAAAACTTAACTCGACTAGTTTAAAGAACGATGTTATTTAAGATACCGTTCACAACCAAAAATCATACTTTCATTTTCAATGAAATCTCCACGGAAATCATATCATCTCATAATTTATATAAATTACGTATCGGACAAATACTATAACGGGAATAATGGCAGAGCCTTTTAAATTCCTTAAATAGTAAAGGTATTTATCTATAGAGACTTATCTCAACTAGAACCAAATCGATTCCCATGCAATTCCAATTTAATTTGGAAAACTTAAGTTTGTTTTAAACTTTCAAATCCCAAAATATCCTAAAAACATCATTTCAATCCTTTGAATATGTTGGCAAATCATTTGGATATCGTTGGTTATCTTAAAACCCTTGAAATCTTAATGCATTCCAAAAAATAATCGCAAATAACGTTGCTTAAACAGCTCATTTTCATAAAATAGCTTTTTAACTTTTCAAAACTTGGTATATCAAATCGACATCTCTTTCAAATCATTTATTTTGATTTGTCATAATTTATTCCTATTTTTAATAATTTAAAAATATCTCATTTCATTAAAATCTAATTTCAAGTCACTAACGACACTAGCGCTATTTTTATTCAAATTTGATCTGAACTTATTTCAAAATCTATTTGTTGGATTATAAAACTTTACATTTCATTTGAAATATCTTTTTTTTTCGAACCAAATGTTTTTCATTTCGGGAAAATCCGACGATCGGATCTCCCAGTACGTCAATTTAAAGTTAATGGTCGAAATTCGCGAACTGTCGCTCTACGACTAGTCCTATTCAAACCAAACTTCGATTTATATTTAAAATCAAATCAAATCACTTTCAAAATAATGTATTAAATATATAACAACTTTTGGAAGCTATACGTCTAATATTTAACTTTAAATTCAAATATTCTATTATTTGAATTTTATAATATTATCAAAAGTATTAAAATAATATTATTTTTTAGACTTCATCTTTTGAAATCCAAACTTTCCTAAAGTCCATTTTAAAAATAAATGAGATGATTTGGATAATAAAATCAAGTTAAAACATTTTATGGATATCCAAACCGCACTTCATTTTTAAAGTTGCTATTCACTTTTAAATTCAAATTTGAAACATGCCTTAATTGCTTGAAAACTTTTTCAAATTAATTTGGATTTTCACGAAAACTGTTCGTAATTAACTTAAACTATCTTTGTAACACCCTATATTTTCTATGAATATTAAATTTGGCAAAATGAAGAATACTTAATTTTTAGAAGAAGAATTAAGTAAAACAGACTATACCATTGCGTTCGTCTCAAAATTCTGGTCAAGACGGACCTAAAGTTTGGGTTAAACGAATAATGTATGAGAAAGTTATGGACCTTGGAAGTTTATATACATAAAAGTGGAATGTATGTATATATATAAATTAATAAAATAAAATCAACCTAATATTCAAGAAAAAATTTCAAAACAGCGGAAGCGGGAAGGCAAAACGCCGAATCGACCTATTTTTTTGGTCGACCCGAGCCCCGTTGGGTCGACCTGGGGTCAACTAAGGGTGTTTGGAATCGGTCCCATCGGCCCAGAATGGGCTGTGCGAATTCTTGTGTTTTAGGGCATACATGGTGTTCTCTAATTGGCCTGGTGATGTATTTTCTTGGACTAGATGGTTTGATGGATCCTATGTTGATCTAAAGGCTCTAATTAATCCTACACATCTATATAATCACATCTAACCTAAACCATAATCTTAGCTAAAATCATTCATGAGCCTATATGCTGCTGCATCCTAAACTAACCTAGCATCTACCATAACAAATCCAATTCAAGCTAGAAGATAAAAATCAAAGTCTACATCAAGGGTTCAGCTTAACAAATTCAGAAATCAGATCCCAGAATTCAAGATCCGTTCTTTTTCTGTGAGTGCTAGTCACTTTTAGGTTTAAATAGATAAATGTGAATTGTGGTATACTATGAATTGGGCATATACTGTAAATCAAGAACTTATGCAAGCATACTATGTCATTTTGCCTAGATCTAATATATGGACATTCTACTATGTCTCATATGTGAATCTTGAATTACAATTATATTGTGGTGCATGTGAACTTGTTAATACAGATCTAACTTTCTAGATCTGATTGTGGTGATTCGATATGAAATTTATATGAACATTGATTTGTAACCATGTTAGGATGATAGTACATCCACTAATTTGATATTACTTGGATCTAGACTTTGGTGTTAATCACCTTTCACTTGTTATATTATGATACCTTGGTATATGTGGTAAACTTGGCATGAGAATCTAAACTTGTTATTATGACACCCTGTCTATGCTAGATTTAAGTAATTGGACACCTAATATTGAATCTATATCTTATTATGCTTGCCAAAACACATGTTATTAATTTGATGTCCACTTTATTATGATAATTATCACATGTCCATTCACTTAGTTACTATGCCAGTTATGTTAATATTTATACCAAAACATGTTGAACTGTCATCCTTACCATGTTCCCTTTTATTGTTACGACGAGGCTACTTTATAGCCTCGATGCCGCCAAAATACGTGTGAATACGTTAGTTAGGAACGGGGATAAAGGGAATTTGTAATTGGCATAGTTTATATAATATTTATATGAAATGAGTATATAATTCAAATAGGGAAACGTAGAATTAATTACCTATAATGACATAGGAAACGTTGGGTAAAAATGGCATAATTTGAATATGACCATTTATGGATATGTAATTCAAATTATTATTGCAAAATAGGTATTGACACCTATGAAAGGAAAGGATTAATTAATTGGTAAATTAATTAAAAATGTAATGTTAGTAATTAAAATTAATAATTTTAATTATACTTATGACATGAGGTTAGGTTACATTAGTGGCGGAAGTCTGCCCGGACCCGACCGGCATATCCAGCAGCCACTAATGTTGTACCTAATGTGGGAGGTCTAGGTACGCAAATACGAATTAGGCTAAGACACGAGGTTAGGCACAACTGTGGAATAAGACTGCCCGAACCCGATCGACATATCCAACATCCACACGTTGTCGTCCTAATGTGGGAGGTCTAGCCCATTATAACCATAATTGGACATGGTAAAGAAATGGATTACTTAACTTAATTTAATATTAATATGGACTTAAGTTAGGGTTAAGTGAAATTGGATGGGCAGTGAGGAGGGGTTAAGTAAGTTAGAGGGGATGGGTAATATATATATATATATATATATATATATATATATATGCCACACACTTAACCCAATACACGTTATGTAATTCAAAACACCTTAGTGGTATACATAACGGGTAGATAAAATAATAAAGGCTATGTAATTAAAGATCACCCTTTTAGGGTATACATAGTCAGTTCAAAGCCTAGTGGGGATACAAGACAAAGGGGAGAGCTTGTATAATATTGTGTTGGAGTTATGTAATTAAAGATCACCCTTTAGGGTATACATAACTAGTATAGGGCTATGTAATTAAAGATCACCCTTTTAGGGTATACATAGTCAGTGGAAAACCTAGTGGGGATACATGACAAAGGGGAAAGCTTGTATCATATTGTGTGGGACCCATTTCAGTCTGTAAGCCGTAGTTGGTATAAGAGTAGAGAACTCCGTACTAGGCGTAGAAGGGGCACACTTACAGATTGATTATAAGAGATCCAAAACGTGACAGGTAGGTAAGACAGCGCAAACCGACCGGGGACATGTGTGTGCATGGGCCGGGCAGAGGGTGACAAGACGACTGCGACACTAGTAGGTATCCCTGTGCACATCTTGGGCTTCCACTTTAGGGAAGTGATACCCCCTACTGTGGGGCCAGCACAGGACATCTACAGAGTAGGGAGTCGATCGGTTAGGATAGTGGTTAGGGTATACTTGGACGTATGACCTAAGCCTACCAGCTTATAGTGGAAAGGATCATTTCATTTCAGTTATACTAGTAATAGTCCAGAGTAGTTATTAGTGAAGCATGTATATACCCCACCTTATCTATCTTGTCACACCTGCCATTTGTATAGCGATCTCTCTTATCCACTTTATGTCTGTCATGTTCACCTTTATTTATTTACTGGCTAAAAGTCACTAGACTCGCCAGACTTTATGTCTGACCACATTTTGTTTTTCCTTCTCACTTCCGTTTCCCCTCCCCCTAGGTTCTCAGGGAGGAAACACCCAGGCTTAGCCAGGATTTGGATATCACCTTGCTAGGAGCTACTGTTGAAGTATGGCTCGAGTCTTTGTCTCTGCTATGGCTTACTCTTTTATTGGGGAATAGTGTTTTCTTTTAATTCCTATGTACTCTGATTATGCAAGACAGAATTATTTTGTTGTAATGGTTTTATGAATTATGGTATTATAAACCACTGGATTATGATTTATGTTTGAAATAAATTCTTTGAAACTTCCACTGCTATCTTTATTTATATCTGTCTTGTAATTAGTCTGTGTCTGTTTACCTAAAATGCTTCACAGAACTTAATGTATTCCCTTAGTGAGTGACATTAACGGACATGAGGTGTTTCACTTGGTATCAGAGCTAAAGGTTACCAAATTAGATAAAAGTTTTGAAAAATATTTTTCAAAAAGGTTTTAAAAGAAAGTATCTTCAAAAAGAAAAGTCTGTTTTGAAAATATTCCCCAAGAAG
Organism: Allium sativum; assembly: GCA_030737875.1. Lineage (NCBI taxonomy): Eukaryota > Viridiplantae > Streptophyta > Magnoliopsida > Asparagales > Amaryllidaceae > Allium > Allium sativum. Next base: position 119,353,088 of record CM060913.1, on the reverse strand, counting down.
CCATATGTAGTATCCTTCGGTCCCTTATCTAAATCATCCTTTTTCTTTTTTTCAGCATGTCTGGGGAACAAAACATCCCTAATCTCCCAGAGGGCGTCACTATACCCGGTTGGTTCCGTAAGTATTTGAAGCCACGGCAACAACCGAAGAACAAAGAGACTTTCCTCCCCCAACTACACCAATCATTCCTCCTCCTCCCCCTCCAAGAGCAGTTAACATCGCCAAGATCTGCAAAGACTTCCTTGCTTTGGGAGCGAAGCCATTCCATGGGAAAGTGACAATCGTAGAAGCCCGGAATTGGCTTAAGGAGACTGAGGACTTATTCATCGTCTTTGAAATGGAGGACCAAAGAAAAATCCAATTAGTTGCTTGGCTGTTAAAGGACGAAGCCTTATTTTGGTGGGAAGTCACCCAAGATGGACGTCCGGTGGAAACTTAGGGAGATTTTAGACATAGGTTCGAAATGAAATTCATTTCCTAAGCTGAGAGAAGCATTCAGATGGAGAGGTTCTTAGCTCTCAATAAAGGAAATTTGACAGTGAAGGAATATGTGAACAAGTTCAACCGATTGGGAAGGTTCGGTCTAGAGTTGGTGGATACGCAGCACAAAAAGGCTTTATAATTTGCTAAAGGACTGAATGAGCCTCTGCATGGTTTTGCTATGTCCCATATTCCTATGGGGGCTACCTTTGAAAGACTTGTGGATATGGCCCTAATGCATGAGGAGGAGAAGGGAGAAAAGAAGGAAGTGACAGCTGAGGAGTCATAGCAAAATAAGAAGGTGTGGCTCAAGAAGGGGCAACAACAGCAACAACAATAGCAGAAGAAAGGGGAGAAAGATGAAAAAGGCAGGGAAAAGAGAAAATGTCACAGTTGCGGGAAGGAAGGTCACTTGATTAAGGATTGTAAGAGAAGGAAGGTCAGTTGCTTTAATTGCGGAGAACTCGGACACTATTCTACAGAGTGCCCAAAGAAACAAGGATCGCAGGGACAAGGTCAAAGAACCAGAACTTCTAGAGGGCAGGTCAATGCTCTCGCGATCCGTGCTCCTGAAAGAGGTAGAAAAAATTCTGTAGAAAGTTTAGATTCTCTTTCAAATCATCTGTTTAGAACACATTTTAATTCTGGCGCTTCACATTCATTTATATCTAGTTCTGTTGTTGAATCTCTGCACGTAGTTGCTAGTATGGCAGTGGATCCCGTAGTTGTCTCGAACCCCATAGGTGATTCGGCTCAATTTATCTATGATTTGTAGGGGTTTGAGAATATATTTGTTAGGCGTCAAATTTGAATGCGACGCATATGTACTCGGGTTTATGGGCTATGGGTTGATTCTAGGGATAGGTTGGTTTACCACATATAGCGCCATTCTGGGTGGTGAGAGGACGGTCGTTAAGCACCCTCGAAATTTCTTGTGACCCACAAGGGTTTGTCATGCTTAGTTTCCTAGAGTCTCTCGAGGCGTCTATCGATGATCTGTGATCGGCACCAGTAGTCCATGAGTATCCTGATGTCTTAGACGAGGTTCGGGGATTGCCCCCGAGGCGTGAGATTGATTTCTATATATAATTGGTGGACAATGCAAAGCCAGTTGCATTACCTGTGCCCCATATGGCTCCTAAACGAAAAGGGGGAACTTGATAAGCAAGTGGCGGGGCTACTTGAGAAGAGGTTTGATAGGTGAATCATATCAGGATGGGAAACCTATTGAAGACAATCCTTGAGGAAGCCCATTATTCCAAGATGACTATTCATCCAAGTGGCGATAAAATGTATAGAGTTTGAGATAGTGGGGCCAAAATTGCGAAAGGAAGTGAAAATAAAGAAGGAAGCAATGACTGGATGAGTTCCGACTTGCATACTTGGATCGGAGGTTAAGAAGCTACGTAAACGAGAAGTCAAGTTAGTGAAGTTCCAGTGGGGAGACAATCAAGAAGATGCAACTTGGGAGACCGAAGACAAGATTTTTATGCTTCGTACCATTTCCTTTTTAAGGGAATGTTCTTAACTTCTCTTCCAAAAGCTTTTATTCGCATCTGCTTCTATCATCTGAGTATATCCCATCAATCGAATCTTCGACCTTTAGGTAGCAAATCCCATGATTGTAAACATGTGTTTGAGACATGTTATGTTTGATGGATGCAAGTGGATGCAAGTGTTTGCTAGTGGTTACCTGTGGACGCATATACACACATATTAGGCACTAAGATCGGCTCAATCACTCTCATACTGCATATGGATGTGTGTGCATTTTATTTTCTTTTATGGATGGAAATGGATGAACTAGCATATGGATGTTGCAGTTGGACGAATGAGTGTGCACACATGTAGAGTTTATATGTAATAATAGGTTTTTTTGCATACATGATGGACTCATGGCACTGACATAATTCACATTAAGGAGGTTAACTGAATCAGTAGACCACCTGATTTTGCATTAGATAAAGACATATACACACACTATGCATATAATCATGAAAGCATTTGAAATCTTTTTAAGGACAATGGATGCCTGTGATTGATGGTTGAGTAGATGGACGTTGGATGTTAGGATATATTCTTCTTAACTCAGAGATTTCGGGGATGAAATCCATTAAGGAGGGAAGAATGTAACACCCCATATTTTCTATGAATATTAAATTTGGCAAAATGAAGAATACTTAATTTTTAGAAGAAGAATTAAGTAAAATAGACTATACCATTGCGTTCGTCTCAAAATTCTGGTCAAGATGGACCTAAAGTTTGGGTTAAACGGATAATGTATGAGAAAGTTATGGACCTTGGAAGTTTGTATACATATAAGGGGAATGTGTGTGTGTGTGTGTGTGTGTATATATATATATATATATATATATATAAATTAATAAAATTCTGGTCAAAATTCTGGTGACGCATTTTCTTGGACTAGATGGTTTGGATGGTTCCTATATTGATCTAAAGGCTCTAATTAATCCTACACATCTATATAATCACATCTAACCTAAACCCTAACCTAAGCTAAAATCATTCATGAGCCTATATGATGTTGCATCCTAAACTAACCTATCCCCCACCATAACAAATCAAATTCAAGCTAGAAGATAAAAATCAAAGTCTACATCAAGGGTTAAGGTTAACAAATTCAGAAATCAGATCCCAAAATTCAAAATCCATTCTTTTTCTGTGAGTGCTAGTCACTTTTAGGTTTAAATATATAAATGTGAATTGTGGTAGGCTATGAATTGGGTATATGCTATAAATCATGAACTTATGCAAGCATACTGTGTCATTTTCCCTAGATCTAATATATGGACATTCTACTATGTCTCCTATGTGAATCTTGAATTACAATTATATTATGGTACATGTGAACTTGTTAATACAGATCTAACTTTCTAGATCTGATTGTGGTGATTCGATATGACATTTATATGAACATTGATTTGTAACCATGTTAGGATGATAGACATCCATTAATTTGATATTACTTGGATCTAGACTTTAGTGTTAGTCACCTTTCACTTGTTATATTATGATACCTTGGTATATGTGGTAATCTTGACGTGAGAATCTAAACTTGTTATTATGCCACCCTGTCTATTCTAGATTTAGGTAATTGGACACCTAATATTGAATCTAGATCTTATTATGTTTGCCTAAACACAGGTTCTTAATTTGATGTCCACTTTATTATGATAATTATCACATGTCCATTCACTTGGTTACTATGCCAGTTATGTTAATATTTATGCCAAAATATGTTGAACTGTCACCGTTATCGTGTTCCCTTTTATTGTTATGATGAGGCTACTTTATAGCCTCGAAGCTGCAAAAATACGTGTGAATACGTTAGTTGGGAACGGGGATAAAGGGAATTTGTAATTGACATAGTTTATATAATATTTATATGAAATGGGCATATAATTCAAATGGAGAAACGTAGATTTAATTACCAATAATGACATAGGAAAAGTTGGGTAAAAATGGCATAATTTGAATATGACCATTAATGGATATGTAATTCAAATTATTGTTGCAAAATAGGTATTGACATCTATAAAAGGAAAGGATTAATTAATTGGTAAATTAATTAAAAATGGAATGTTAGTAATTAAAATTAAGAATTGTAATTGTACTTATGACACGATGTTAGGTTTCATTAGTGGCGGAAGTCTGCCCGGACCCGACCGGCATATCCAGCAGCCACAAAGGTTGAACCTAATGTGGGAGGTCTAAGTACGCAAATACGAATCAGGCTAAGACACGAGGTTAGGCCCAACTGTGGAATAAGACTGCCCGGACCCGACCGGCATATCCAGCATCCACATGTTGTAGACCTAATGTTGGAGGTCTAGCCCATTATAAATTTATAACCATAATCGGACATGGTAAAGAAATGGATTACTTAACCTAATTTAATATGAATATGGACTTAAGTTAGGGTTAAGTAAAACTGGAAGGATAGTGAGGAGAGGTTAAGTAAGTTAGAGGGGATGGGTAATATATGTAATTATATATATATATATATATATATATATATATATATATATATATATAGGCCCACATCTTAACCCAATACATGTTATGTAATTAAAGACACCTAAGTGGTATACATAACGGGTAGATAAAATAATAAAGGCTATGTAATTAAAGATCACCCTTTTAGGGTATACATAGTTAGTGGAAAACTTAGTGGGGATGCAAGACAAAGGGGACAACTTGTATAATATTTTGTGGGAGTTATGTAATTAAAGATCAAACTTTAGGATATACATGACTTGTATAGGGCTATGTAATTAAAGAGCACCCTTTTATGGTATACATAGTCGGTGGAAAACCTAGTGGAGATACAAGACAAAGGGGAGGGCTTGTATCATATTATGTGGGACCCATTTCAGTCAGTAACCCGTAGTTGGTATCAGAGTAGAGAACTCCGTACTAGGTGGAGAAGGGGCACACTTACTGATTGATTATAAGAGATCCAAAACGTGATGGGTGGTGTAGACGGCGCAAACCGACCTGGGACATGTGCGTGCATGGGCCGGGCAGAGGGGGACAAGACGACTGAGACACCAATAGGTTATCCCTGTGCACATCTTGGGTTGCCAATTTAGGGAAGTGATACCCCCTACTATGGGGCCAACAAAGGATATCTACATAGTAGGGAGCCGATCGATTAGGGTAGTAGTTAGGGTAGACTTGGACCTATGACCTAACCCTACCAGCTTATAGTGGAAGGGATCATTCCATTTCAGTTATATTAGTAATAGTGCAGAGCAGTCATTAGTGAAGCATGTATATACCCCACCTTATCTGCCTTGTCACACCTGCCATTTGTATAGAGATCTCTCTTATCCACTTTATGCCTATCTTGTTCACCTTTATTTATTTATTGGCTAAAAGTCACTAGACTCGCCAGACTTTATTTCTGACCCCTTTTTGTTTTTCCTTCTCTCTTTCGTCCCCCCCCCCCTTAAGGCTCTCAGGGAGGAAACACCCAGGCTTAGCCGGGGTTTAAATATCATCTTGCTAGGAGCTACTGTTGAAGTATGGCTCGAGTCTTTGTCTCTGCTATGGCTTACTCTTTTATTGGGGAATAATGTTTTTCTTTTAATTCCTATGTACTCTGATTATGATTGACAGAAGTATTTTGTTGTGATGGTTTTATGAATTATGGTATTATAAACCACGAGATTATGATTTATGTTTGAAATAAATTTTTTGAAACTTCCTCTGCTATCTTATTTATATCTGTCTTGTAATTATTTGTGTCTGTTTGCCTCCAATGCTTCACAGAACTTAATGCATTCCCTTTGTGAGTGACATTAACGGATGTGGGGTGTTTCAATCTTTGTAAATCATTTTGGAATAAATTTCAAATTTTTGTTATTCACTAATTATTTTATTAATAAAATTTTCAATCAAATTCCAATTTCTAACAAGACTTAATTAATCACCACATAGTCCAATTTATATGAGTTTAATACATCATTAACAATCATTAACGTCCAATTATCACATAATGACATCATTAACATAAGGATTAAGGTCATTAACACTTAATTATTATTTCAAATCACTTTAACTAATTTATCAACCATTATTAATAATTTATTTGCTATCATTAGCAAATCCAATCTTGTCCAGTTAATGTCAACACACGTCACATTAAGTTGTCAATCAATGTCATATCAAAATTAATTGATGTTACTATTCATCCATAACATGACAATCGTGTTACAACCAAATAAATTGATCATTTATTTCCGGTTTAACTTCATAATCTTTAGTGTATTCGCATTAATTACTAAACTGTCAAGTAATTAACTTACAAACTTCCATTAACAATATTAAACCCAAATCTACTTAACAACTTAGCGATTTCCAAACATAGATAAATTAGTTACACTAACTACACTAGTTAACCAGATGCGAGCAAAGTGTTATCACCATACTTATCCACCCCGCCAAACTTTAAGTGTAGGATCTCAAACTCCGCTACAACTTCGGATCTCACTTCACAATCAGATTTAACACCTTTTCTGCTTTAAAAACTTTTTTGGCAACGCCAACCGGTTTTTAGAGTGGACCGTGCGACTTTCTTTATAACTAGTAATGATACATTAGAGTGCAGGTGATAGAAAGTTAATCTATCAGCCATAAATGGTTTTAAAGTGGGTCATCCATTATATCTAACTAGATTACAGCAAAGGAGGCAAGAAAATACGCGCACTACTATTACATTCCAAATTACATTACATAAATTACACTAGAACAGGAAAATAGAAAAGAACAGAAGTTCATAGCTTGTAGCGCTTCCAAATTCAGTGTCACCTATATCATATTTCCTAAGAGAACTTCCTTCAAATTTGGCACTAGGTTCACTACCAGAATATCACCACCACTTGCAGTATTACCAAGCACATCAGCAAAGAGAATTTACTAACCACTCAGCACGACCATCACATGGACTTACCTAGCAAGCTACACCAAGTACCCAACACTTGGCCAGCAACAACATTTACGTTGAAAACTAACCTCTAACACTTTCAAACAGCAATCTGACACACTAGATATCCCTTACCTACACCTTAAAAACCCCTCCAGAACAATGTATAGGAGGACTACTGCAAAACACAACCACAACAAATCAAATACCCAATAAAATTTACAACACAAGTCAAATACCCAAAAACACGAGTAACAACTAAACCAGACTAAAAGAGCAGAGCCAAAACCAACCTCGGATCTATAAATAACACACTTTAAAAGCTCACCAGCTCATGGCAATTGCGATCCAAACCCAAAGGTCAGACTTGGGTGAAACAGAACAATACATCGTGTAGAAGAAAAGAGGCCACGAGAAGAGTTCACCTTTTGCCAAATTAGTAGGTAACAAGGTATTGGGCCACCATGCGTTACAAGCAAAATTCGGTAGGAAGATAAGAGTGGTAAAATAGTCGTGAGAGGTGGTAAAAAGTGAAACAGATATGAGGGAAACCAGGGTAAGGATGAGGATCGATTTGGAAGAAGAGAGGAGGTGATTTAACATCGCTAAGTTAGGAGGAAAGGCGATGGAAAAGAAAAGGCGAAAAATTAGTCGATATTGAAGAAAATAAGGTTGACCTTTATTTTTCTATTATTGTGTTCTACTTTAAGCACTTCACAAATAATATATGTACTAGTATATACATTTTCATTTGCATTTAAGAGAAGAAACATGGGATCTTTAAGCGTTTTAGGCTCTGGTTTCCTCCTATCTTCGCGATGTCTAATCACCTTCTCTCTTCCTCCAAATCAACCCTCATCCTTAGCCTAGTTTCCCTCAGATCTATTTCACTTTTTCCTACCTCTTGCGACTATTTGACCGCTCTTATCTTCCTACCAAATTTTTCTTGTAACGCGTAGTGGCCCTACCTTATTACCTCCTAATCTGACAAAGGATGAAGTTTTCTCACGACCTCTTTTCTTTCTATAGCTGTATTGTTTTGTTTCACCAAAGTCTGACCTTTGGGTTTGGATCGCAATTGCGACAAGCTAGTGAGCTTCTTTACTGTGTTGTTTTGTAGATCTAAGGTTGGTTTTGGATTTGCTCTTTTAGTCGGTTTTAGTTATTACTCGTGTTTTTGGATGCTCGACTTATGTTGTAAAGTCTGCTGGTGTTTGATCTATTGTGGTTGTTAGTTTTTTGGTAGTATTCCTATACATTGTTCTGGATTGGTTTTTATGGTGTAGGTAAGGGAAATCTGGTGTGTCAGATTGCTATTTGGAAGTGCAAGAGGTTAGTTTTCAAGGTAGATGCTAGTGTTGGCCAGGCGTTGGGTACTTGGCGTAGCTTAGCTTGCTTGGTAAGTCCATGTGATGGTCGTGCTGAGTGGTTGGTGAAGTCTCTTTGCTCAAGTGCTTGATACTATTGCAAGTGGTGGTGATATTCTGGTAGTGAGCGTAGTGCCAATTTGAAGGAAGGTTTCTCAGGAAATATGATACAGGTTACACTGAATTTGTAAGCACTACAAGCTATGAACTTCTGTTCTTTTTCTGCTTTCCTGTTCTGGTGTAACATATGTAATGTAATTTGGAATGTAATAGTAGTGTGAGTATTTGTTCGCCTCCTGTGTTGTAATCTAGTTAGATATAATGGATGACCCACTTTAAAACCATTTGTAGCTGATAGATCAACTCTCTGTCACCTGTACTCAAATGTATCATTACTAGTCATAAAGAAAGTGGCACAGTCCACTCTAAAAAACCGGTTGTCCTTGCCGAAAAAGTGTTTGGAGTAGGAGGGGTTGTTGTGGGCCGCCACATGCTGGTGTGGGGTCCGAGCGAGGGGGTGATTTTGTGGTGGTGGTTCAAGTACGGTCCAATTGGCATGGATCTATGTTTTTAAGGTATAAAAATGTGATTTTTGAAGAAAAGGTCGGATCGTTAAGAAGTTGGGCCCACTTGGAAGCTCATGGGGGCGTTACTAGGGCCGGTGGGGTTAGTTTTTGGGCTGTGGGGTCCACTTTTGGGAAGGAGAGGGGAAAATGAGGTGGTGTTAAGGGGGTTAAGGGTGTTTTAAGGTGGTGGGGACCCACGACAAGAGGGAAGAGGGTTGTAGTTGCTGAGGTGGTAGCAAGGGGAGGACGGAAGGTGTTGTGATGGTGGTTGGGCCCGCGGGTAGAGGGGAGGAGAGAGAATGTGGGATGAAAAGAGAAGATAAGGAAGAGAGAAATAAAAGGTGGAAGATGTTAATGAGAGATGTTCTATTTATAGGCAAGATCGTGGTATTTGGGTGCAAAATGCGGCTTGAGTGTCATAACGTGAGAGGAAAGTTTCATGGTGAAGTAAGGACTTTACAACAATTTTCCTTTCCGTGGTTTATTAATTAGTTCCTTTTCTTATTTTAAGTGTAGAAACAAAATTATTACATTGGAATCATCATGGAGGAGTACAACGGTATAATCATGGAGGAGTATAATGAGGTGGCTTATAGGGAGTGATTTAAGGAAGCTTGTCTCCCAATAAATATCAGCTTTATTTAATTAAACGACCTTTTACGTTTCAGTTCGTATGATCAAACCATAAGTCTGATTGATACAAAATTTCAATTCCTACTATATTTCATCGATATGCATCCAATGAAATAGGTCTCATCAAATTAGGAGACCGTTTAAAAAATGGCCTTTTCTAAGCTTTTATTAAATTTCACCAGATTTTTTGGTATGCGTTTATATTGGGCACGCTAATATACTAACTCCGATTGATATGAAATTTGAAACCTTACCATATTTTTTTTGATGTTCCGAATCTGATGGAACATGTTTCGTCAAAATCCAAGGTCATTTGCAAAATGTCTATTTTTAGGCTATTAAAATAATACTGAATTATCAATTTTCAATATACTTTACTTTTAAATCAATTTTAAAAGTCCGTTAACCTTATCCTAACTTTAGTATGATATTAAACCAAGTGAGAATTCATTTTCCATTATTTTTCACGTCTAGATTCAATATTTTACGAAATTTGAAATTCAGCTAGACTCATCTATTTAAAACCCCTTTTAAATATATTTAAATCCATATATTAAATTGACAAATCGGGACGTTACAACAACACACAATGCACAGAATCTCACATTGCAGAGAAATAAATTATAATATAGAATCAAGTCTTTATTGAGAGCTTGAAATAATACTTACAATCATCAGAGTACAACGGACATTAAACACATATGTATAGTTATAACAACCTATTCTCATATACAACACACAACGGAATAATACTATATACGAATCATACGTCTGAACTTCTCCATCTCGTCTTCTGAAGTTCCTAGCATCCTATCTTGAACCTTTAAAACATAGTCTGACCTAAGCATTGCAAACGCCACGGATCAGTCTGGTGAACTAACTTGAGAAAACTCACTAAGTTTATAGGTATCATCCAACTTATTTACAATTAAAACTCCTTTGAAAGAAAAGGATAATCGGAAGAATAGTCTATACATAAACACGGATGGTTTTTTACTTTACAATAACCTAAAACATTTTGATTTCAAAATCCTATGATATTATAATAGTGTCTATGTCAAATAAATAACCATGTAGCAAAACACTTGCATCTCATGCTTCACATCTAGTATATAATCAAAAACTACATGGAACTTATTGGAGAATGGATTTCAACTATGGATAGCTATGGGACCACCTTCCAAATGTATACCTTTAGAGAGCAATACACTAAGGTTCAACAAGAACATCTTGCAACCTGACCACACGTGACCGACCACTCATTCAACTTGAGTGTATCGAATATATTGTCAACCTACGGTTGGCCAACCACCGTATTCCCGAAAGATACAAAAACAATAGAAGAGAAAAAAATCTTTATATGGTAACAATACACCCTAATGGGAATGACCCACACAACCATGCTGCCTTCCCAAATTTTGTCATTTCCCGGTTGATGAGGCTTGTTCTCCGGATGGTGACAATACACCCTAATGTTAAAGACCCGGATAGTCGTGTTTCCTGCCCGATTTTTTTATTTCCCGATTAATGAGGCTTGAGGTCATGGTTACCTTTCTAAAACATCATATCATCTTGGAATTCCACATTGTCAGATCCATCCAATCACTAGTTGATGTCCATAAATATACTCTGGGTGTTAAGCTAAGAGAAGGTGTCTTCTCCGCCACCAAACTTGGTATATTTGTAAAAATCAACGTACGTGAATCTCAAGAAAATATATTGCCAAACAATTCATCCATGCAAGTCATTTAAGAAATGGATGAACCGAAGGCTACTACATCCTTATATAGGAATCACCCCAAGGATCAGTAGCAAGTAGTCCTTGTAAGCCATCTTTTAACCAGCATCTTCTACGTTCGTGTATTTGCTAGTTCAGAATGGTTTCCGTACATAAATTCGATACCGGCCGTTTCGTACCAACAATCGTATATGCCAAATTTAATAGTTGGTTATCAAATTATCAAATAAACAACCATTCATCCATAAAAAATGAATTCACTGGTTCAGTACGCAGTGTCACTTGGCCTCTCTAATTAACCAACTGCTAATTTGAAACTTCTCAATTTTCGAATATTTAGAATACACATTCCTCTCCTTATATTAATATAAGAATATTCAAAACCATTTCATTTTGAAATAATTAGGATTATACTTCTCATCCGGGTTAACGGTTATAACATAAAAATATCATTACAAAACAGTAATCCAAATGGATTACTATATTCAATATAGACTTATGAATTGCATTTCCATTATTTATCAGTTAACAACGAAGCCAAAAAAGTTTGGGTGTAGCTAATTCCTAGACCTTGAATGAAAAACATTCTTAACTTCAAAATGAATAGAAATTCCAAAACTTAATTACCTCTTTAAAATTGAGATATCCATCTCAATCTTATAACCATATCGATTATTTTACTTATAAGATTATTTGCAAAACGTTTGCTACAACCATTATCAAATATATATAATTGAAACATACTATTTTCAAAACCTTTGATATGACCATAACTGATATTCCATTTTCAAACCATTTGCTAAAAACCATATTTTATACAAAACCCCGATTTCATAAATAATCTTTATAACCATCCTTATAAGTTCATTACAAACATGTCTCAGCTTTATTTCATCAGAACTTCATTTCATAGCTAATTTATCTGTATATAAATCTTATCGTTAGATTTGAATCAACTTCATTAAATAACAGTTCAATAATTGTCTTTAAAATCAATTAATTAAAAGATTGTTTAATCTCTTGAGAAACTGTATTAAGTTTCTACAACTATTGTCACAACTACCTCTATTAAATCAATTTACAACAAATTAATTTAATAATTAGTTGAAACGGTCGACTCAGACAACATAAAACATGGCTAACTCGTTAACCAATTCCAATTAAACTTTTCTTTGAATTAATGTAATTAATTTGAATAATCTCATTTAATTTGTCTCTTGAAAACAATAAATTAACTACTAACCCTTAGGTTAATCTCTCCTCATATTTCTTATAAAAACTATTTAACATAAGAATTTGCTTTATCAACCACTTAATATATACTTAAAAACTTAAGTAATAAATAATAATAATAAATAAAAATTTACCTTCCTTTTTTATAGACTATTATTCAAAATAATTTTTATAAAATAGATTAAAAAAATCTATCTTTAGTTATAGAATAAATTTATAACTCCATTTCTATCAATTCTCCTAATGGAAAATCAATGTTTATAAAACGATGGATTTTTAGGCCATCTGCTGCCAATTACTCAACAAATACTGCCCATTGGTTAATAAGAAAACAATCGTTGAATTTCAATTTTACAGTAAGAAACCTAATCAATTATCCAATCAGATTATTAAACAGTTCATATAATGATAATATGAAAATAAACAATAAATTTGAGGAATCCTGTTGGATCCCCCTAACTCGCTTTTCCCTGCTTACAAATAGGTTATCTCAAATAAAATCGTTCATTCAATATGACAATATGTTTACCATTGTCTATCTCGATATACAACAATAAGCAATTTAACTAATAATTTCAACAATTAACCAATGACATCAATCCAAGCATCCAATTATTAATTTTGTACGTTTATATTATTATAAATGTGACCAACAAGTAAGTTATCTCAATTGGTTACAATCGTTAAAATAATGATTGGTAATTAAATTAAATGATGATTTAATTTAACCAATTAGTCCAATATATGGATATATAACTAACCCACATTCAAAAATCAGCAACAATAGCACACTCTATAAACCCGATTTATATAAAATATAAGTTGGACAAACTGAGTGAGTAAACTCACCTTGATTTTCGTTCGTTGAGATAACAACTGTTTTCAATTAAATTAAACACACATTTATTTTAACTGGAAAGACCAGCTGCATCCAAACGCGTCCAAAAATGTTCCATAATGAAGTTCTCGCCATGATGATGTCAACGTCCTGTTTTGTCCAATTTTGTTAACATATGAGAATGTTATTATTATAAGTTACACCTTAAACTAACTTAAATAGTTATTGTTTAATTATAATTTAATTAACTATTCTTATTAATTAACCTTAATTAAATAGTAATCAAATCGTTAATTACATGTTCTAAACAAATCGGGCTGCATATATATATATATATATATATATATATATATATATAGACACGCACATGTGTATGTGTGTTAATTACCACGTTTATATAAATCTGGCTGTTAACTTCTAGATTAGGCAAAAAAAACCGGCCCTTATTGTAACGACCCGGAAAATCTGAACCAATTTAAAAATTTTAAATTGGCTAAAATAGTGGATTTTAAATATTTAAAATAAATATTTTAAATAATAATGATGAAAAGTAAGTTTGAATCGACATTTGAAATCGAATATAATTAATTCTAATTATAAACAAGGCCTGAAATGGCGCGGTAGTTTCAAAAATTTGAATTCAAACTTTGAATGACTGTACCGAGTGCAAAACAAAACGGATTTGAGTGAAACTAAAAATATTTAAATCTGTTAGTGAATACTTTTCTAACGAATCTGAAAAATCGAAGTTTCACAGCGGAAAGCAAAAGTTATGGCCAAATGAATTTTCAGAAAGGTCGCTATGGAATTTATATAGCCCGTGAAATTAGCCATTTTGCAAACGACCTCGGAATTCGACGAAACCACTTTTGTTGGATCCGGGATGTGAAGTTATTGGTAGGTTTCAAAATTCATAATTTTTGAAGCTAGTATGTAAGCGTGGCAAAGGAAAACGTGTTTTGGTCAATTACAGTTAAATTGGATTGACCAGAAATGGGCCTTTTTGCAAACGGTCTCAGAATTCGACGAAACTAGTTTTGTTGCAATCGTATCGTCAAAATATAGCTAGATATATTTTTCTGGAATTTTTCAAATCAGTTTGTGGCCCTGGAAAATCGAAATGTACGTTCGAATCAAATATTGAATGTTCTATATTTTAATTTGAAGGAAAACAGAATGAAACAGTCGAATGGGCCTTTGAAACATATCCTATTGTGTTCGGAATGGGGTTAAAACGCTAGGGACGACAGTCGTTGGGTTTGAATTGGTGTTCGTGTGTGACAAGGGGTATTTTTGAGAATTTAAAAATATATAAATAAATAAAAATATGATTGGTTGGTCATTTTCTCTCTCCCCATTTTTTTTCTTCTGGAAACCCCCCTCCCCAATGAACGACAGCTGCTCTTCCAACCTTCCCCCTCATTTTCCGATCGATCCAGGAAGAATTAGCCCCACCTCCCGTTAGGGATTTTGTAGAGCTTCGAATCGTCTTCAAATCCATATAAGGTTTGATATTTTTCGTTGAGGATTGGGAGAGAATCACCCTCGTGAAGATCCGATCTTCGAAGCTCCGCCGGCGACACCAGGCACCACCGAGTGGGGGCCCACCTACCTCCGCCTGAGTGCCTCTCGGAGCTCTTGGATGTGGCGCAACCCGATATCAACAACGCTCAACGGATTTTGCAAGAATTGAGGACCTAGTTTTGAAGAATTTTTGAAGGTAGCGGCTGTGTTTTATTTAATCTGATTTTAACACCTTTAAACCATTGCAAACTTTGAAAAATCATATCTTTTGCGTTTCTTGATGAAATTCAGTGAAACAAGAGACAGTGGACTCGTGTGGACGTCTTCTACCTTCTAGAAGAGACCGCATATTTTTCTAAGCCTTCTGCTATTTTTGGTGGAGTGGAACCCAATGTGAGATTTCTAATTTATAAACGATATGGAAAACGACGATGTATAAATTATATAGTCGATGTATGAGTTATATAAGCGTTGTACACCTCTTGTATAAGCGTTGTATAAGTTGTACGTTCGATATATAAGTTGTATATGCGTTGTAAAAATTATATATTTATTGAAATAGAAGTGAAATGCTATATATATATATATATATATATATATACACGCCCCTCATCCACAAACCATGGACGATATTTATTGGTTGTGATTGGTGTGAAAATTGATTAATAGCGAATGGTTGATTGGAATTGTTTGTGGTTGATATTGATTGATTGTGGTTGAAAAATACCCGTTTGTGGTTGAGAAATATTTGGTTGAAACCACATAGGATTAGTTTGTGGAAATGAAATAAATATACATGCCGCCTGCGTGCGAACTAGATGCATGAATCCCCATTGTCAAAAACCGTGAGGTTTTAAGGTAGAGCGAGGAGCCGTACTAGGGACGGTCCCGGTTTTAACTACCCTGCCGTTATGCTGCCGAAATTTTGAATAATATTCATGTGTTTGAATTATTTTCATTTGTTGAAACTATATTTATTCGTTGAATAGAAACCTTCATGTGTTGAATTGAAACTCATTCGTTGAATAGAAATTCATATGTTGAATGGTATTCGTGTTTTAAATATAAAAATCACATTTTTACTCTATATATATAAACTATAGAAAACCTTCATGTGTTGAATCGATATTCATTCGTTGAATTGAAATTCATGTGTTGAATGGTATTCGTGTTTTAAATATAAAAATCACCTTTTTATCTATATATACAAACTATAGAAAACCTTCATGTGTTGAATTGATATTCATTCGTTGAATTGAGATTCATGTGTTGAATGGTGTTCGAGTTTTAAATATAAAAATCACCTTTTTATCTATATATATAAACTATAGAAAACCTTCATGTGTTGAATCGATATTCATTCGTTGAATTGAAATTCATGTGTTCAATGGTATTCATATTTTGAAAGAAATTGTTTTATAATAAAAATCCCATTTTTATCATCAATATGAGATATATAAAATAATCTTGTTTTGAAATAAATTGTTTTATAATAAAAATCATATTTTTATCACGTATATTAACTATATAAAATAGTAGAATTTTGAAATAAATTGTTTTACATTAAAAATCACATTTTTATTATATACATGAATTGTTAAAAATAGTGAAGTGTTGAAATAGAACATAGTTAGATAAAAATATAATTTTTATCAAATATATGAAAAGAATATAGCTTTGAAATCGAAGAATCGATATATATATATATAGAATTAAAATATATCGAATAACGAAGTTGCAGTTCGTATTTTAAAACCGTGATTTCAAACGATTAGTGCGGGAGATCCGACCATCGGATTTTCCCGAAATCGCAACTGTTGGGTTCACTTTGGAAATATCTTTCCAACGGCACCAACTTTGTAAAGATCCAACGGTTGGATTGTCTGGAATGTTTAATTCAAATCTGAAGAAAAACAACGCCAGAATCGATTATATATATATATAATTATATTTAATCGAATAACGACGCTGCAGTTCGTATTTTGAAATCGAAACTTCAAACGATTATACCGGGAGATCCGACCGCCGGATTTTCCCGAAACTAGAACCATTGGATTCGTTTTGAAAAGATCTTTCTAATGACGTAAATTTTGTGAAGATCCAACGGTAAGATTTTCAGATATGTGTAAATCAAATCAGAAGAAAAACAGCGCCATGGCCGCGTTATGGCCCGAAGCGTCGTTTTGAATAAATTGGCTATTTTAAAATAAATAAAAACGGCGATAAATCATTATAAAATATTATAAACGATATGGATGTGAAATTTAGAAACTAACTGAAGGTTGGCTAAGTCAAATGGTTTCCTGGGTGTTGATCTGATGTTGGTTTCGGCCTTCGGGGTTAATATTTGGGAAATCGTTCTCTTACTGATTTACGGTTAGCGACTAATGAATTAAAATGATGCGTATGTGTATTTGTGTTGCACTTGTTTATCATATACGCGAGTTGCTCAGAAAGACCAGGTTTATCCCATTCTGAATAACTGAATCGACGATAAGAAATCGAAGATGAAGACGGTGGTCGAAGACCGGAGATCTTCACCTCGTTTGATGGTAACCGAGGTCCTGATTGGGAGGCATCCCGAAATATGGATAATGAGTGGTGATCGTCCAGACGTACGTGGTGATCGATGGGTTTGCGAGATATATATTGCTTCCGGTTTCGTTCAGACCCAGAACGGACTTGCAAATGGACAATGTGTCTGACATTGGAATTTATTTTGTGTGATTGATATCTATCTGTTGCACGGTGTGAATTGCCTGTGTGGCATGCTAAGATGCAGTGATCAGGGCTTCTGTTGAAAAGCAAAGTCTTGTGGTGATGATCAAAGCACCGCCTGAGGGGTATAACTTTGTGTATAACGTGAAATCGCGAGCCTCACACCCCGGTATGAACCAGAAACGGGAGAGGACATCAGGGAGGGCATGCGTTTCCTTCTAGTTAGAAGTGGCGTCAGTGGTTTTACACGCCCTGACGAGTTTGACTTATGTGGTTGTTACTGTTGTGAGGCGCCTCGGATATATCGGTCGATCCGGGACCGATGGAGTAGTTATTCATTGTCTTACTCACGCCCCATAGGGCGGGGAAACGCATTGTTCAGAAATTTTAATCCACATCGGTGGACCGGCCCTGACGATCCAAAGGCTTGACTGAGTACTTGCCTGAGGGGCGGACTAGAGCATCTCGAATTCGGTGAGGACTATCTTTTGCCTTGGTTCATGACGAAAATCCAATTTCCAAATACGACACCGTGCGGTTTTGATTGTATATATATATGGCGACATGATATATGGTACCCATGCCGTCTATGATTGATAGTTATGATTGAAATTGTTTTCGAAACTTATAAACACTAGTAATAATATCAAATGCTTTTGCTTTATTCGTATCAAGCATATTTTGGCAATTATAAGGTAAAACTCTATCCTCCGGTTTGCGTTGCATTGTGTGATGGGAACTGAGTCTTATAATGGCTTCATTTTTATAAAAAGCATTGTGATGTTTAAAAGAATTATTTGTTTTAAAGCACTGGCAATCCGATGGAGTAAACCCGCTCCACGAAAGTGGCGTGGTACTGTGATTAGCCATATATTAAATGTGTTGAGTAGATTTCTCATACCAGTCCCATGACTGACTCATAGTTTGTTTCACTTTCAAACTCGGGTGCCCCTTTTTCTACATGGGCAGCCTTGTATTCAGGTTTAGCAGGCTTTATCCGGATAGTTGGAGCTGAAGATGGATTCTATCATTTATCTCTTTTTATGCTGTTCAGCTCCTATTGTACATTATGTTTGTTTTCCGCTGTAGACATTTATGTATAGCTGAACAGTATTTGTACTAAGTAAGATCCTGTATACTGTGTAACTCTGATAATTACGTTTATCCAGTATATTCTTTTGTGCATTATCTGGTGTATTTATTTCTGTTCTGCTATTATCTGTTTCTGTGTTATATTCCAAGGATTACCCTTGCCGCCGTCGGTACGGGGTTTGGGGTCGTCTCACTTATATAGTTCTTCGTTTAGGCTTAAATATAGCTCATATATATATATATATATATACACACACACACTTAACTAAATACTAAACTGTTAATTCCATGCTTAAATGAATTGTCCTACGTTAATCATTGATTAGGAAGAATAAAATTTGGCGTGCATATAAATTCCTTCCAACCTGCTTCTTTCATGCAACTTACGTGTTCGAAATTATCCTCCTCAACCCTACACATTGCCACATCATCCCGACCACTGAAGGTTCAACCGTGGGCACTGCACTTTCACCGACCTCCTTTGACTTCACACCACCTGTGCGCCCCTCCCCAACATCGAGACTGCAAGAACCAACCCCATGCCAGAAAACTCGAAACTCATCACCATTATTAACGTCAACTTACATCGATCAACAGATTCCGACCATCGCTACCCGGTGCATCGTGCCTACCTCCTCTACTCATGACTAGAAACTCGCCCTATCCAAACCATCCCCCGCCCAGAAAAGAAGGTCGACTAGTATTATGTTCGACCCCTCTAACCAACACCACGCAACACCGACTTGATAAAACTTTCCCAGTGCTTCGAGCTTACCGCACCCTTCATTTTCTTAGTTAATGACCTTGGCTAATTCAAAGTGGTTTAGGAGTTTTTGATTTATCCTTGGTTGGGAGTTACGGTTTATTCATGCATGTTGAAGAGAAAGAAAACATGTGTGCGTATATATAGGAGTGTGGATAGATAATTTTGTTAGGTACAAGGCAACATGTGGGTAGGCACGTATTTTTAGCCGTGTGCGTTTAAACATTGGCATGTCAAGACAGTTTCAGAATTTGCATGTGCATATATTAAATGGGTATGTCGCTGGCATGTGCATGTAGACAGTTTCTTGCATGTGTATAAGCTTGCCCAGAAATAGGTTGGTACATTGTACAAGTGATAGTTTTGGCTTCAAAATAAAATAGGGTAGGTGTATTAGGCATTAGCATAGTATGTGTATAAATAAATATTTAGGTTTTGCGTTTTGTTTCAGGTAAGCTGAATACGTGTGTGGGCAGCATGTGGGTGACGTCATAGAAAGAAAGAATGTGCGTGAGAAGGGCTACATGATTTTGGATAAAAACAGGGTAGGTTATATTTTTATATATTTTCTTCTTTTGATTAATACCTTCGTTTACTTAATTTGGTTATTAAATTCTCCCGCTAATTGTCGTTAAGCGGTCTTAAATTCGTACTATTGCAAACAAGCTTCAATCGCAATGAGAATAGACGCACTGCTATATTTTTACGTTCCGCATCCAATGAAACTAATTTTGTTTAAATCCGACTCTATTTTGAAAAACAGAGTTATTTTAATTTCTAATTATTTACCGGTTCACATTTAGATTTCGCATACTCATAAAACAAATCTGATTCGCTCCAAATTTGAAATCTAGTAATAACTATCCATTACGGATTAAATAAAATTTGTTTCATCGAAAACAGAGGTTGTTTGAAAAATTGCTATTTCTAAGGCTTAAATAATATCGATAAAATGTTAATTAATCCCAAAACAATTCAATATAATAATAATAAATCAATATTATTATATATATTCAAATAGAATATCATATGACTTCAAGATAAACAAGTTCGAATTTAAACTCAATATTATATAATTTAATCGTTAAATCGTTATACAGTTTATATTAAAATCCTTTTATTATATTAAATAAATCGTTATAGTTTATAAATGATTCCATAGCGATTTTATGAAATATTGATTTTGACATAACTCCAAATCTATAATATAAAATCTTTATTTTTCCCTTTCATTAGAAAATTATAATCAAATAGATTTGGATGATTCTTGTTTCAAGGAATTCCAACTTATGTTTGATTTTATGTATCCAGTTGAAGTTTAAAACTCAATATTATGAATTACCGCGCTGCTACGAGCTCGTTTTAAATTGAGTATAAATTTATACGTTCAAATTTGTTTAATTAACAAATTTGATATATAAAATAATTAATATTTCAAATATAACATATAAAACTAGTTTAAATTGTTAAATTCAAATGATTGGAAAATCTGGGTCATTACATTCTTTCCCTATTAAAAGAATTTTTTCATTGAAATTACTAGGTAAGAAGAATGATCCAAACCTAATTAATTTGAAAATAATCATTTTAGAATTATTGTAAAAAAATCTAAGTCTTGAAATTTTTATGAAAAAATATCCAGCACCTCCCCAGCATGGCTTGATCGGAACAACTACAAATACCGCTCTAGGCCTCACATATATCAAAGAAAACAAAATCCAAGCAGCTACCTGTCTCAGGGGTATAAAATCAATTACCCCAACATCAATATTAAGACTTACCTATTTATCGGGTACGCAGACTCCAATTACTAAGCAAAGCAGCTAACAGTTCATCCTTCTCTTGACCTGTACTTCCTCAAAAACATATAATTATACCAAGTTTTCTCACATTATTAATCCTACTCAATAATGTTGCTAACATTCCTCTAATTCCAAAATTAGTTATGAGTTATTTCATAAAATACTACTCGAGTTCACCCATAAGTAACTCAATTCCAATTTACAGCTTAAATCAAAATCAAAGTTTTACCACATATCTTGTCTTCTAAATCCAAATTCAGATTTGGACTAACCATTATCATCTTAAGGTTAAGTTTTTATATTTAGGACCTGAAGATATTCGTTTTCCAATTTTCAAAGAATTTAAAACTATTAAGAACTACTAACTAACTACGAAAACGCTGCGGTTTCGGAAATATGAGTTAGACATATCTCAAAACTTATAACTTGAATTTAAAAAAAAAAATCTCCCTTATGAAAACTATATTTAATTAGATCTATTTAATTTTTATTTCAAAGTAAACTAACTTAAATCGAATTTTAAGAAATCAATTTAAAGTTCAAATTAAAAAATTACGGACTATCGTGACGTGGTGAGTTCAGCTTAATTAATTTAAATTTCCAATTCCGTTATACTATTGATGGATTTTATTCAATCAATCCCCCATCCAATAAATCTAATTTACCCACTCATTTATTTAACCAAGTTAAGTCTCATTTTATATTCAATTAACTCATTGATCTTTGAATAATTTCACTTTCATCTTCTGATTTTCAATTAACTTATCTTTAGGATAAATTTTGATTCTTTCCATCCAATATTAAAATTCTCATTAACAAATTATATATGTGAAATTCCTTTGGTTATATTAAACCAATTAAATTCATAATTCCATTTGAATTCCATTTAAATCAATCAAACATGCCAATATCTCAATAATTTGATAAAAATATTTCTTTTTCGATACAAAAATATAATTTGGGCAAAATTATTCCATTTACCCTCTTTACCAAACAACATTTTATCAGTTGTGAGTTCAATATGGTCTTTAGACACTTGAACCGATCAAACAACATAATACAAAACATTTGTATATAAAATCTACAAATACGATCACTCTCATATATATATATATACACACACACATATGTAAACTCAAACTCATAATAAGGTATTACATTACCTTATCTCTTACTGACTTACATTACGGGGCTGAGATTATCAATTAACCATTACTCTGACACCAAATGTAAAGGCCCGCAAATTCGTACCCTTTTGAGTGGACTAATACCATACACGTCCAACCCAAATTGAATGGAAATACGAATCTTTAAAAGAAAGAAAATTAGAGGATGAGAGAAACGTAAGACGTAAAGACAAGAATCGAGGAAAAGAAAGAAGGATCTAACATAACACACAATGCATAGAGTCTAACATCGCAGCAGAATAAAATATAATATAGAAATATATCTTTATTGAGAGCTTGAAATAATACTTACAATCATCAGAGTACATCGGACATCAAATACGTTTGGACAGTTGTAACAACATGACCTCATGTACAACACAAAACGGAATAATACTAGATATGAATCATGCATCTTAACTTCTCCAGCTCATCTTCTGAAGTTCATAGGATTTTATCCTGAACTTGTAAAACTCGGTCTGACCAGAATATTGCAAACGCCATGGATCAGTCTGGAGAACCAACGTGAGAAAACTAACTAAGTTAATAGGCAACATCCAACTGATTTAAATTTAAAAACCCTTTGAAAGGAAAGGATAACCATAAGACCAGTCCACACATAAACACGGATGGTTTTTACCTTACGATAGCCCAAAACATTTTGATATCAAAATCTTGTGATGTTATAATAGTGTCTACATCAAATAAATAACCATTTAGCAGAATGCTTGCATCTCACACTCCACATATTAGCATATAATCAAAAACTGCATTGAACTTATTCGCGAATGGATTCAAGATATGACAATGTATGGGACCATCTTCCGATATTATACTCTAAGAGAGCAATACACTAGGGTTCAACAAGAACGTCTTGCAACCCAACCACACATGACCGACAACTCTTTCAACTTGAGTGTATCGAATATATTGTCAACCTACAGTTGGCTAACCACCGTATTCCTGAGAGGTAAAAAAAGATAGAAGAAATAAAAAGAATTCTCTCTAGATAGTGACAATACATCCTAATGGGAATGACCCACATAGCCAGGCTACCTGCCCGATATTTGTCATTTTCCGGTTGATGAGGATTGAGGTCACAATTACCTTTTTGGAACATCAAATCACCTTGGAATGCCACATCGTCAGATCAATCCAATCACAGATTGACGTCCACAAATATACTCTGGGTGTTATGCTAGGAGAAGGTGTCTTCTCCGCTACCAAACTTGGTATATTTTTAAAAATCAACATTCATGACTCTCAAGAAATATTTTGTCAAACATTGGTCCATACAACTCATATAGGAAAAGGATGAACCGAAGGCACCCTCCTACGCATCCTTGTATGGGAACCACCCCAAGGATCAGTAGCAAGTATTCCTTGCAGTCCGAAGATTCCAATCACGATAGAATCATTTTCAAAATAACTCTGGTTGCAAGTCAAAGAATTCAACAAGTAGTTCTTACTCTCATGAAGATCCACGATCTTCACTGCTCCATCTTTTAGCCAACATCTTCTACGTTCTCATATTTGCTGGCTCAAAATGGTTTTCGAAAATAAATTTGATCCCGGTCTTTACATACCAATAATCTTATAGGCTAGATTTGATAGTCTATTATTTAACTATAAAATAAACAACCATTCATCCATAAAAAGAAATTGAATTCACTGGTTCAGTACACAGCGTCACATGCCCTCTTTAATTAATCAATTGTTAATTTAGAACTTCTAAATTTTCCATTATTTTTAATACGCATTCCTCTCCTTATATTAATATATGAATATTCAAAACCATTTCGTTTTGAAATACCTTAGGATCGCACTTCTCATCTTGGTTAACACTTATAACGTAAAACATCATTATAATACTAGTAATCCAAATGGATTACCATATTCAATATAAACTTCTGAATTGCATTTCCATTATTTATCAATTAACAACGAATCCAAACAAGTTGAGGTATAGTTACCTCTCATACCTTGAATGAAAAACATTCTTAACATCAAAATGAATAGAAATTCCAAAACTTAATTACCTCTTTCAAAACGAGATATCCATCTCAATGTTATAACCTTATCGAATATTTTACCTATAAGATTATTTGCAAAATGTTTGTTATAACCATTATCAAATATATTATTGAAATATACTATTTTCAAACCCTTTGTTATGACCATATCTAATATTCCATTTGCAAACCATTGGCTAAAAACCATATTTTATACAAAACCTCGATTTCATAAATAATCTTTATAACCATCCTTATAAGTTCACTACAAATTTATCTCAACTTTATTTCAATAAAATTTCATCTCATAGCTAAATTATTCGTATATAAATCTATTGTTAGATCTTAATCAACTTCATTAATTAACAGTTCCATAATTTACTTTAAAATCAATTAATCAAAAGATTGTTTAATCTCTTGAGAAGCTGTATTAAGTTTCAACAACTATTGTCACAACTACCTCCATTAAATTAATTTACAAAAAATTAATTTAATAATAAATTGTTGTTAAAACCGCCTACTCAGTCAACTTAAAAACATAATTTAACTCATTTACCAATTTTGATTTATCTTTTCTTTGAATCAATATAATTAATTTAAATAATCCCATTTAATTCGTCTTTTGGAAACAATAAATCAAACTCTTAACCCTTAGGTTAATCTCTCCTCAGAATGCTTATAAAAACTATTTAACATAAGAATTTGCTTTCTTAACCATTTAATATTTACTTAAAAACTTAAGTAATAAATAATATTAAATAAATATTTACGTTCTATTTTAATAAACTTTTGTTCAAAACAACTATGAATTGGTCATTGTAAGTCCAATGGTAGGCGTTCGCACTTGTTCTTCTCTTAATAAGAATGTTTGTGCTTTTTACATCCATAATGCTTTTATTTATGAAACTGAACCAAGCTCTTATAATGTTGCTCTTAATGATGAATGTTGAATTTTAGCAATGCAAGATGAACTTAACCAGTTTAAGAGGAATAAGGTCTGAAAATTGGTTCCTAGGCCAAATAACTATCCAATTATTGGAACAAAGTGGATTTTTAAAATGAAACTTGATAAATCTGGTAATGTAATTGGAAACAAAGCTAGGTTGGTCGCCAAAGGATACAATCAAATAGAAGGCATTGATTTTGATGATACATTTTCTCTAGTTGTTAGGTTAGAAGCAATTAAAATTTTGCTAAAATTTTCATGTTTTAAGGATTTCAAACTTAAACAAATGGATGTAAAAGTGTCGTTCTAGATGGAGAGCTAAAAGAAGAAGTTTTTAATAAACAACCCCCGGTTTTGAAAATCACGAGTTTCCACATCATGTGTATAAACTTAAAAGCATTACATGGTCTTAACCAAGCTCCTAGAGCTTGGTATGACTGTCTCTGTACATGTCTTTTGGAAAATGGTTTTTGAAAGGGGTATGCTGACACAACTCTGTTTTTATTACATTATGGTGATGATTTTTTGATTGTTCAGATTTATATTGATGATATCATTTATGTTGCTACTAATGAAGGTTAGCGTGAGAAATTTGAAAAATTCATGCATGATCAATTTGAAATGAGCTCGGTAGATGAACTGAAATACTTCCTTGGATTCCAAATCAAGAAAAGTAGCAATGGGGTTTTCATTTTTCAAACAAAGTATGTAATGGAATTATTGAAAAGATTTGGGGTTGAAAATGCAAAGCCACTGAGAACGCCAATGAGCCCGTCAACCAAGCTTGACAAAGATGAAAAAGGACTTACTATTGATTAGAAAGAATATCATAGGATAATCGGTTCACTTCTCTCTCTCTGGTTCTAGACCCAATATTATGTTTTCTGTCTGTTTGTATGCTTATTTTCAATCTAGCCCGAAAGAATCTCATTTAATAGCCATGAAACGAAATTTGATATATTTGTTGCACACACAACCCTCTTGTGATAACTTTGATATAGTTGGGTTTTCAGATGTTGATTATGTTGGTTCACTCACTGATAAGAAAAGCACTAATGGAATTTGTATCTTTTTAGGACATTCTCTTATTTCATGGTCAAGTCGAAAACAAAATTGTATTGCATTGACTGCTGCTAAAGCTGAATATATTTCTTTAGGAAGTTGTTGTGCATAGATTTTATGGATGATGCAAACTCTTTCTGATTTTGGCCTAATCTACAAACAAGTACCATTGAAATGTTACAAGTGAAATAGATTTGTCAAATACCTTGTCCATCATCCATGCACAAAACACATTGATGTGAGACACCATTTCATTAGAGATCACATTTCTAGAGAGGACATTTCCATTGAATTTATTCCAACTGAATCTCAACTTGCTGACATTTTTACAAAACCACTTCATAAAGATAGATTTTCAAGATTACGCTTGGATTTCGGGATTATAAAAATTGATTAACCCCTTTATATTTTGTTTAAAATATTCTTGGATGTTTTGTTATCTAATTCGTTTTATGACAAGTCAAACCACTTTTCGGAAACCATTAAGGTATAGTTTTTGAAAAAAATATGATGGATATGTGACTATATTATTTTACAGAATAAGAGAGAGCTGAAATTTTTTGAAAATCCTAGTATAGTTGAATATATTTCATAATATTATTAATTTAGAGATTTATTTCATGACCATCTCTATCCCTACTATATTTATATAATCCATTATGGTTTTATACAATGAGGGATTTTTGTATAAATATTACTGTAATCTCATTTAAAAAACCTATACGGTCATGCATGGTTAGATAATGCTTATAATTTATGTTGCAACTGACCTCATTAAAAAATCGTTATGGTTATGCTTGTGGTTAGTGTGCTCTTATAAAAAATGGAAATGAAAAAAAATACATATGAAATTCTTCTCATTATGTAATAACCGACCTTTTGATCCATCCTTTGAAATGTGAAATGTGCTTATATTTTATGAAATATTATGACTTTTTGTTTAATTTTTTTGGGATTTGCGATATTTGAATTTGTCACTTGATTTGAATCTATAATTGTAGTCCAAATCCATCGCTATTTTCCAATTCTGTCCATGTTTTGATGATAACAAAAAGGGGAGAGCGTTAAGATTTTAATAAGTGTGCAAACTTCTACATAATTTTTTCCAGATTTGCTAGGCGTTTAATAGATTTTTATATTTCTCAAATCTTATGTGAATTTGTTAGTTGTGTTTTCGGTTGTAGAGGGGCATACATATAAGGGGAGTTCTCATACTTCACATCCAAACACATTTATTTTCAAAATTTTAAGTGCATGTTTGCCATCATCCAAAAGGGGAGATTGTTGAATATAAAAGTATGATTTTTTGTTTGATGATAACAAACATATATTATTCTATAAATGTGTTTGTAATTGTACTATTTTATATTTCATCTCATATAGAAGCAAATATAATTATTGAATAATAATACAAATGCCCAGAATTTAAATATTATAACAGTAATTATTATTCAATAAAATATTTTATTTCAAATGTACAGGATAGTACGACTTTCAAAACTCTTTTATGTACATATCTCTAATCATATTCATATACATTGTTTCCTCACTACAGTTCACTCGTTTCCCTTAGATATACATACACTCACTCGCATACACTCATACACACTCTGTGAATCTTCCTGTGCTTTAGATCCTGTCTAGTCACTTGCATACTTGTCATAGAAACACACAAAATAAAATGGAATAAAAATAGATTTAAAATCTAGCAAATATAAATTTATTTTAAATTTTATTTGCCTTAGAATTTTTGGTGTGTTTTTCATCATTTTTCTGGACTTGGTCTGATACACAAACACACACACATTTATTTAAGTCTAGACTGCTTGTGATATTCATAGTGATTCACTGTGAATACCACAAGGTAGACTTATTTTCTAGCACTCGCAAACCATCCTCAACTTAGTTACAGTGGTATGTTGATCAAGACCAGTCTCAACTCACACATGTGGTATGCTGATCTTGACCGGGCTCAACACAACCATAACTGGCTTGTTGGACTAGAAATAATAAATATATGTATATGCGTAGAGGCAATTTTTAAGGTGAATAGAGGAAATATGAGCAAATACAATTCAGCATGGCACATGTCAATTATATATTGTAATGGCCCGGAAATTTGGAACCAATATAGAACTTCCAAATTTCATAAGAATCAAAATAAAATTGAAAATGGTTAATGATATAATTGTAACAGGCTTATAATAATGAGTTTTAATATAAAAATAGCACGTTTACAAAGGAAGTATAAGAAATATTGATTTCCATACCTTGAAACTGGTTCCATTGAGTCCAGAATAATGAAATTAGGTAACCAGCCAAATTTGGCTAAAAACAAAATCCGTTTAATATTGATTAAAGATTGAAAGTTTAAAATTTGAACAAAAAATAGACGATTTTGAGGATATCGTGAGAACGAGATATCGCTATTCGTGAGACCACCTCCGTTGGATCCAGAATAGTGAATTTTAGTACTTATGGAAGTTTTGGCATAAAATGACAACCGTATGTAGAAATGAAAAAAAATAAAAAGGCCAAAATTTGAACTAAATTTTGACGGTTAGTGGAATTTTATAGTGCTAACGGCAAAACTGGAACCTGAGACCTATCCAGGTAAATTCTAAATGTAAAATATTAGCTATCTATAAAGTTTGAGAAAATTCCTTATCGAATATAAAAAGTTATTAACAAAACAATAACAAAATAAATTATTTAAAAATGAAAACAAACTTAGATTTTATATTTGAACAAATAGGATTGAAGTACGTTAGAAACCGGACCTTATGGTTGAAGAATTTCAGAAAACCATTATCGTTTGATACTCAGACACGAGGGCGGAAGGTGCTTGAGAAAACACAAGTTACTATTCCTAAGGATAAGGATGAATGTGGGCCACTCATTCTTCCATGCTTATCCACAAGCCACGTGTCATTCATCCATGCATTTGCCTTTATTATAAATAAGCCTCAAGCTTATCCTTGTATTCATTTTTACATCTCTTTTCTTCTTGAAAACTCTCCTCCATGAAACTTTCATGGCCGAAATTTCATGTATAAAATAAAAAGAAAAATCGAAGGAAAGGAAAGGAGAAATTAAAGGGAAAAGAGAGAAGAAGTAAAGGAGAACCAAGCTCTTCCATTTAAGCACCTAACCCCCATAAAATCTCCTCCCACCTCCCACTTGTTGCTAATGTTTTTCCCTCTTATCAAGTTTAAAAAAAGGATTTTCAAGAGAAAAGAAGAAGATAATGGAAAGAAAAGCTAAGGGAAAGACTGTAAACCTTCGGCTAAGATCTGCAAGCTTCTATGGAAAGAAATAGTTTGATTTAAAGTGTTTAAAACTAGTTTTAATAGTATGCATACAAGGTGTTTGTATAAATTCCTAAAAGAGAAAACCTAAGTAAATTTGTAGTGAATATTCATGGATTAAGGTTGTAGTTAATAGCTTATAACTTCCATGAAGTTTATATGTGAATCTGTTGAGATTAGAAGTTAGATCTTGAAGGTAGAAAGAAAATTCTATTAGCAAATTTGTGCATGGAAGTAGAAAATGGTACTAGCAAAAGTAAATATTCCCAAGTGAAAGAATAAATGATTTTAGGATAATTAACACATTTATGAAGTATTGATGTCATTGGAGTTGAGTTAGGAATGAAAATCCTAAAGGTAATAAGCTAGTTACCTATTTAAGTGATTAGCAAAATTAGGTGTAATATTGGGAAAGCTATAATGACCTTTGAAAATTTTAATCATGAATTTAAGTTTGCTAAGTCCATGGAGAAGGTATTCTCATGTGTGAAATATAGTTACATTTGGAAATCAATATATATATTTAAAATTATATTCATGTTAATTAGAGAAGGTATTAATATTACAAAGGCTAACGTTAATTATAACCCTTAATGGTTAGGTTATTAAACATTCGAGAGAGAGCGTAAAGCTGTTATGGTCCTACAGTGAAGGAATTGAAGGAACTTACTAGGATGGTGAGTGGTTTATCCTCTCACATTTGCTTGTGGTATTTGTTTTTGTGAGATGATTTTATGCATGTTGTTGTGTGGCTTGAAATGTTTGATAATGTTTGGAAACCCTACATAGGTCATGGGATAAAATTACATTAGTCCCATTTGTTTAGTACACAGATTGTTATTTATTAGTAAACCCCTACACAGGGTATTGGGATGATGACACACCAGTCCCAAGTGTTCACTAAATTGTGTATGTGATTGCTTTGCGGATGTCATAATGTTTGATATTTGGATTGGGTTGACCAATGGTTATGAACACCATTTGGTTTAATATATGATTTGGATGGCCTTTTAAGGCCATAGTGTGGTTGTATTGATGCTCCTGTATAGGGGAGGTTATGGCAAAATTTTCTGGAAATATAGAAACCAAATTGACATGGCATATATGGTTAAATAACTAACGAGTTTGGTTGCAACTCGTTAGACACATGACATCTTGTTTATATTTATTGGATGTTCGTATATACCTAAATTATCGGGTTATATAAGAGTAGAATGAGTCTCATTCCAGAAATTGGATTTTAAATGACTATTTTAATAATAAAATAATCAGGGAAAATAAAAGTTTGAATTAAAGTTCCAATACTTTTTGGAAATGAAACTGAATTCATAACAATGAACTTTTGCAAAAGAACAAAATGGTTTTGAAGAAGTTAAGAACAAGTTATAGCTTATCGAATATTGAAACGAATAGTAAATCGATTTTACGATGAAAAGTAAATTGAAGTTGCGTTTGCCTAACAAACGGACTCGTTTTTGCGAAATTATGGTTTCAATGTTCTTACTTATTTTTATAATGGGCGTCAGCCAACTATGAGACTCTAATAATCATTTTTGAAGAATAATAATATTTTAATGATTTAAATATTAATTTAAATATTTAAATGTGGAATAATTGATCTAAAGGTCAAAAATGTGGAAATTGAATTCCAAAAATTATTTATTATGGTTTGAATAATTATTGAATTTATTTTGAAGGATTTCAACTCTGTTTTAATAATAAGTCACTTTTGGATTCGAATAGGACTCGTCATGTAATACCCCATGTTTTTAATATAATTAAAAATAATATGTATGCATAGATAGGTTAATAATGGTGATGTACAATGAAAATTAATCAATACATGAAAGAAAAAGAAAGATTAATTAAATAACAGTGTGTGTAATGGAGAAGATAATAAAGTACGGATAATTAATTCAAACATCGGGAATTAAGTAAAACGGGCATCACCATTGCGTTCATCTCGAAATTTTACATGAAATAGAGTCCAAGTTTTCGAAAATCGGACTCCGTATGAAGGAGTTATGGCCTTTAGAAGAATCAGAAAAATTCAAAACAGTTTGAAATTCAACCCAGGCAGCTGGGCGGGAAAATTCCCGCCCATTAACCAGACAGGTCGACCTTAGTGTCGACCTCCTTCAAGGGAGGTCGACCTTAGTATCGATCTCCCTTAAGGGAGGTCGACCTGGGGGTCGACCTACCCCAGATCTGTGCAGTTTTGCCCTGTGACGTGTTCTGCTGTGTTTGTGCGATTCGGATGGCTTCTGGGCTGATCTAATGGTCCTAAAACACTCTCTACACCTATAAATACATCCCTAACCTAACCGTAATTCTTTATGATGCCTCCATGCCGCCAAACTTCAACCAAACATAGCCGCCACCCCTAAACTCTAAATTAAACTGCAAGTTTTTTCATCAGCTTTGGAGTTTAATCAAATCAAATTAGAAGTTCTTCATCAACAATTCATTCTCTTCACCAACAATCAAATAAGAGGGTTAAATCAACGTTTCTACATCAACAACAAATCATTTGTTTCTCCAATCCAATCAATGTGAGTGGATTTTAAGTTATATCTGTTGTATAATGTTATTAATATCGTTCGCCATTCCCCATGTATACATATAATGAATATGATGTTAATTCAATAAGAACAGTTATTTTATTTATGCCTACGTTGAATTCTCCCCTTTTTATTCTTTCTCCTTTTTATTTTTATAGCTAGGCTATCTCGAGCCTACGCCTATCATGGATATATGCATTTTAAACGTGAATGAAAAATTAAGAAGGGAAATGGGTTGTTTGGGCATAATATGGATTAGAAGTATTGAAATTGAATTATGGGTATGACTATAATGAAACATTAAATTTGTGTAGATTTGCATAATTAAATTGGATATGGAATTTGTATAATTTAGTACGATTGGCATGTAATTGGATAACATGTGATGTGAAATTTATCTGTAATTTGGAAGATAAGTATAAAAGATGAATTAAATTATATGTATGAACGTGGAACTGGGTAATATTCAAATTTGGTATGAATAAATATGTGGTTTGGACAATTAATTATAAAGTGGAATAGACATGAATATGATTATAAGTGGATTTGGAATATACTACTTAAAATTTGGGTAATTTGGGGTATAAACATGAAATTGACACTATTGGCATAACTTGAACATGAACATATTTGTGAATTTTGTAATTGGCATACAACACCTAGAATTGACATGAACTGTTAATTAGCTAAAGATGAAACATGGCTAACTCGAGGTTAGACTGAGTTTGTGGTGTAAGACTGCCCGGAACCACCCGGCACATCCAGCAACCGCAAGCAATAGGGTCTAATGTGAGAAGTTAGTCATAACGTGCTTGAACTTGAGGTTAGACTGAGTTATGGTGTAAGCCTGCCCGGAACCGACCGACACTTCCAGCAACTGAAACAATAGGTCTAATGTGAGAGGTTGGTGCATTAATAATTAATTAATGCTAATGACACATGCTAAGTATGGTAGGGTTAACAACACTTAACCAATATAACATGTGAATGGATAAGTGGATGGGGTTAAGTCAACTTGGGTAAACTTAACCAACATAGAGATGGGGAATGTTAACAACCTATTATAAACCAAAGTTGCGGTAAAGTAAATATTGAATAATAGGTAGACCAAGGGAAGGTTATGACTTAAGATATAATACAAGATTTGAAGGTTGGAACAGCTTATACCATAAAATAAGTTAATCTAAGCTGAAAATGTATGAAAGTACCCATGCGCTATCGTTTGATAAAAAGAACTTAAGTCATGCTTGAATTCGTTGGCAAACCTTAGTTAAAGAAGAACTAAGTAGACAAACCTTAGTTAATGAGAACTAAGTAACCAAACCTTAGATAAAGAAGAACTAAGTAAACAAACCTTAGTTAATGAGAACTAAGTAAACAAACCTTAGTTAATGAGAACTAAGTAACCAAAGCTTAGATAAAGAAGAACTAAGTAGACAAACCTTAGTTAATGAGAACTAAGTAACCAAACTTTAGATAAAGAAGAACTAAGTAAACAAACCTTAGTTATTGAGAACTAAGTAAACAAACCTTAGTTAATGAGAACTAAGTAACCAAACCTTAGTTAAAGAAGAACTAAGTAAACAAACCTTAGTTAATGAGAACCAAGTAACCAAACCTTAGTTAACGAGAACTAAGTAACAAACCTTAGTAAAAAGAAACTAAGTAATAAACCTTAGTTAGAGGAAACTAAGTATTAAACAAATAAGTTGGATATAAATTGTAAAGTGATAATGTGTAGTCTATTAAAGAAGATGACATAAGTTATATGAATAACATAACAAGAGATTAGTTGAGTTGAGTAATTCTCTGAGTGTCAATCTGATGTTGATCTCGGTCTTCGGGATTGACACTTAGGGCATTATTCTCTTACTAATGTAAATATGAACGATAAAGAGAACTTGTCAGTAAACCTTAGTTAAGGGAACTAAGTAGACAACGATTAAGAGAACTAAGTATTAAAACCTTAGTTAAGAAGACGAACGATTAAGAAAACCAAGTAGTAATCCTTTGTTAAGAGAACTAAGTATCAAACCTTAGTTAAGAGAACTAAGTACTAAACCTTAGTTAAGAGAACTAAGTAAACAATGCGCTTGCACCAGTCCAGATATAGGATGAATAACCAAACATGGTAGATCATCACTAAGTCATAGAATACGAGGAGGAGCGAACATCCATCTAGAAACTCTTGTAGGCTCCAACGGACTGGGATATGAAGCACGCGGCTTCAGGGGACGTGTAGTAGGGTACTCTTGGTTTCCCTCTGTAAGAATGCAGATGATCCACCTGGGCACACAGAGGTTAGGTCTGCACGGTTACGAACCAAGAATATGCCTTGGTTGCAATAATTAGAAGGCAACCTAAAGACTAGGATGGACCGGCATGAGTCGGGGAGACCATTTAGTGTCCTGTGATAGCAACTCATCGTCTACCTACCATCTTCAGTCAGTACGAAAAGCGGAAAGGCAGAGAACTCCAAAAGACCAAATACTTGCTATCTAGTTATGGGTGAGGTAAGGCCAATAGGGAAGGGCATAGAGGGCCAGGCAGTTGTGCTAGTGAAAGTTCACATTCTTGATTTTCATGGGTGCCTTTCGTTTGTTAGTTGAGGGAGGGGTCTAGTAGGACCATAGCCACTGTAAAGGCAAACCTTAGCATCTGCATCGGCAGATATTTTAAAGCTCCTGACCGAGTTCTGTGTTTCTTGATTAGCCCTGCCATGGGACTCGGGTTCGCACATATAGAGAACATGTGCAAGTAGACAGTAAGTACGATTGATGATACGTACGTGGGAAAAAGTCTAGGTACATACACATCGCTCTGGGAGGTGTATCGTAGACTAGGGGGCATTACTCGATGACGGAACCTAGTCGAACCTAGGGTGGCAGTCCAAACGCTTACGTAATATAGTAATGAAGGTTCTATGCAGACGTAGCGTTGGTATACACATACATATATATACATGAGATTCTGTACGACATGTGGCATTGGATAAGGGACTGCATACATACGGAGGAGACCATGTAAGTGGGATATACCTTAGTTGGGGGTAGCTACATATACACTATATTAGGTTGATCTACTAGGGAGTAGATGGGTGCGACGTGAGTACATGCCATAAGGGCTATCAACACAAATAACCTAATAAACAAGAAAATGCAATAGACCGGTATATGTAGGGTTATTCAACATTTGTAGTTTAAACCCATTCACACAGAACTTATGTTCTGACCCACTCCTCATTACATACTCGCAGGTTAGGTAGTGACAGGGATATGATAGCTTGGGATATTGGTTAAGCAGTATGTTTAATAAGGTAAAGCTATATTTTAAATTCAACATATTTTATTCCTTCCGCTGTGAGATGCTTTACGAGTTCTGACATATTTCTTTATCTCTGTCTTTTCTGTAGGATACCAGAGCAAAACAGCTCGGGTCTCGATGGATCGGAATGTTGAAAAAAAAAATCGATCCGTCGGAACCCGGGTTGTTACACGTCGCGTAGCGAAAATTCAAGAATTTCAACCCAAAATTTGAAATTCTGGGAGATCTAACCGTTGGATTTTCGTGTAACGCATCACGTTTTGTCCGAAACTTGAATAACTTTCCAACAAAAGAAAAAGAAACATTTTTCAACGGTCGAATTTTCCTACAATTCTAAATCAGTTTGATTAGAAAAACCAGTTTTGGCAATTCAAGTTCCAAATTTGACTTTTTTCTGTAAAAAGGTGTTTATAAATTATATAAAAATATGGAAAAATCACGATAAATCATATTAAATGATTTAAAAGTGTTTTGGACCAAATATATATATATATATATAAATATTAATATTTGGTAAGATAAAAATGAATCGTGTTAGCAATTAAAGTGAACCACTCAGGGAATCCGGTTTTGAATTTTAATAAGACCTTTATTTAAATATAATGGTGTCTTCGGTTGGTCTATCTAATTCGTAGGGAAGCGGCTTCCTACTGATATGGATGTTTTTTGGGGAACCCAAACGAAACCATTATGTACCTGCAATTCATAAATAGTTCACTTGTCGACATCAATATACTTCGATTTAAACATTTAATAAGATCTTCATTTAAACATAAAGGAATTTATTTATTAATAAATGAGATTATTAATAAGGGTATAGTAGAATCCATGTTTCTGATCAATTTAATTAAATTGAAATTGAATAGAAACCAGATTGGTCATTGACTGAGATAAGTCTCCACGGATGATAACTTAGACTATTCGAGGATTTAAAAGGCTATGTCGTTATTCTCCTTATAGTATTTATTGGATATGGAGGTTTATATTGATTATAAACCAATACGATTACTGTATAGATTCTAATATAAAAGGAAATATGATTTTGGGTTTGTTGTGAATGATGTCTTAAATAACATTGTTCTTTGGCCCATGAAAATGTAAGATAATTTTCCAAGTTAAGAAAATGAAATCTTTATTTATAAAGATTTTTGGGAAAGGAATGAACATGTTTTTACATGTGGCAAATGGCGAATAATCGATAAGGATTATTGGAATGATTTAACTTGGAGTTTGAAGTTAATTAAACAGAATATTTGATTAGAAATCTTTCAACAAGATTTGAAGGAATAGGATTTGAAAGTTAATTAAAATTACTAAAACATAAGATGATTAAAAATGGAGTATAACTAGTTTTGCTCCATGAGATAGAAATGAAGAGTTTTGACGTCAATAAACTTAATATAGTTTTAATGAATGGATTGAATAAAAGAATGGAATGAGGTTCATGAGATCTTGTAAACCGATTGGTTTTAAAAGATGCTCTAATTATTTGGAAAGGTTGGGTTTTTACTCATTCCGAATAATTATACAACGTGAAAGGATTAAGTTCTCAATGATAATTGTTGAAGACCAGTATTCTTCACATCAGATGGATAGCTTGTTGATACCTCGGGGTCGCTGCTCAAGAGGTTAAAGTAACGCCATTATCTGACCGTAGTTGAAACGTATCAGATTGCAAGGACTTCCACTCCCAGGCGGGGATATGGAATCAAGTGCCTTCGGTTTCATTCCTATTCCCGGAACGGGCTTGAGGATGGATTGCATGTCTGACATGGAATCACCATGGGGGCTTGCTAAGTGTTGAGCAATGATCAGGGCTTTTGTTGAAAAGAAGGGCTCTGTCGTGATGATCAAAGCATGGCTTAAATGCATAGCTTTGTGCATGACGGGACCGCGTGAGAACCTCACACCTCGATATGATGGTATGCTGATGGTCAGATCAGCATGACTTTATGTTTTGCACAGATTTGGTCGACCTAATAGGTGAGCTGATCTGCCTACTGATATGTTGTAGGGATTAAATTCTGCCAACCTAAGAAAATGGGTGTGGCGTTGTGTACAAACATGGTATCCGCTAAATGCCCGAGAGATCTTTCGAATCAGTAACCATTATGATGGAATCCAAACTCCAATACGAACTCTTTTACAATTTTTAGTTGCATACCTATGTAGCCAACTTAGTGGTATGGGACACTATGCGAGCTAAGATTTATTAGTTACATTTTTTGGAAGGATTTTCCCACACCTTAGGCATTATTATAATATGAAATGTTTTGTTTAAACTATATCAAGCATATTTTGCGATTATAAGGAAAAACCCCATCTTCTGGCTTGTGCTTGCATTGTGTGATGGGACCCGGGGTTTATAATTGTTCTCTTTTCTAAAATTCATGTTTTCAAACTTGGTTTATGGTTGCTATGTTTGGTCATGGTCGCTACGGTTAGGTTTAATTACATTATTTTATAACTGATATAACCCAAGCCTGACCCGAGTGTTTATCGCTCGGGTCAGATCCGAGCGAGTGTGTCCAGGGTGAAAGCTTGAAGACTTGGAGTTCCACAGAGAATCGGGGATTCATATGAAGGTGGGACATACTCTATTATTGGTATATTAGGTTAAGACGAAAAAGGTATGCAAAATCAGACTTTTATTTTAAAGTGTTTTTGTTTCAAAAAAAAAATTTCCGCTGCAATGATATTTTCATATTATATTTTATTCGTTCCGCTGTGAGTTTTGTATTCCGCTGTGTTTTGCTCTGATGAACCCTAACAAAGCATATTTTGCTTGCATTGAATCGACATGGGTTCGGGTTTTTGTCGGTTTGAAGTGAGTAAAAATGTAGGTCATTACATATATACATATACATATGTACATTAGTGTACATATACATATATGTGCATAAGTATGCGCATGCACAACATTAAATTTCAAGCCCAAGCAAGAAATAACACAAGAGGAAAACTGGACAATATGGTCACAACTAGCAAACAATGGTGCAACATGGATCAACATGCACAAGTATGCATGAAGGCATGCAAAACATTTTTTCAGAAAAGGATGGAAACAAAATAGGTTCAAAGACATGTACAACTACACATGTGCATGTCAAGTGAAAAAGTTGAACTATAAGTGGCATATAGTAGCAGATGTTACACAAAATGAATTATCATGGCACCAACTCAAGGGATTGGAAGTAAAAAAGCACAAGCAAATACATAGCATGGTAACAACAACACAGATGTGCAAAGTGGCATGCACAAGCTTTTCGGTGCAGCAAGCATGGTGCATGCAACATGCATAAGCACCAGTGTTCAAGCTCAAGTATACACAACATGAACAAATCGGGTCTAAAACTGAAGAGCTTGCAGTTAAAGCGTTCAGTGGATCTAATGCAGTGAACGTGCAAAATGTTGTAGTTGGGATAAAGCGAGGAAATAATGTGTTATAGCGGATGAATCTAAAATAGCATACAAAACTCGTGCTCAATGCTTATACAAACATGTAAATGATAAATAAATGAATATTTAATATTTAATTTAATTATAATTAGTACACTCTTGATTTTAAATAAAATCATGTGCAAATATATGTAAATAAACATATACTTTTAATCAGCTTGATCAAATTTAATAGAATATTATGGTATTTCCTATTCTTGAAAATATGTATTAAAAAGTTCTGCTAGAAAACTAATTATATAATTTTTATAATATAAAAAAAATTCCTTTACAGAAGATATAGCTGGAATAACAAAATATAGCTAAAATAATGAGACATATCGAGAATATCGGAATATAGTGGGGCTTAAAGCGGAAATATTATTTAAGAGGCTATTTGGAAATAGCGTAGCGGTAGAAGTCCACTATAGAGTATCGGGGGAATACAGTGGGATAATAGCGGGGCATTAACTGCATAGCTCAAGAGAGTCAAAATGGCCCAACAAAGTGTGCAGGTATAAAACCTCATAACCAGGCATATGCACATAAGGGAACCAATGGTGCAACTTATCAGAATTTACATGAAGCAATTGCAGTGTTAGTTTTTTTTATGGAAAATCAAATATAGCAACTATCAAGCAACTGGACAAAATGGAAAATACGTATGCTAGTGACAAAAACATACAAACCAGTCAAAGCAAGCAAGTAAAAGTACAAAGATAAACACGTGTATATGGGAAAACTTTAATGCAACAATGATGCAAATATACATGAAGAGGTTCAATGGAGCAGCAAGGAAATGTTTGCATGTTCAAATGGGTATAAAAGAAAAGGCATTTTTCTTTTATTGACCGATTCTAAAATTGGAATTGTTTTCAAATTAGCATTTTTGGCATATGTAAAAACAACAAGAATTTATTCTTAAAATGCATAGTGACCTAAACTCGGCTGTATACATCAATGAAAATCAAGAAAGAATTTATCAACATAATCAGGGTCGAATCTTTGGAAAAGAATGAATTCACATTCTGAAAACATTCCACAAATTCACATGAATTTGTTTTAGGCATGAAAATCAAGCGAGGGATTCTAAAAATCAAAAAAAAAATAAACATGGCAAGTCTTTAATGAAATCAGAGACATTTGGGGTTTAAAAACCCTATAAAATAACCAATTCATCATCGACAAATTCATCTAATCGAAGAAAACAATTGAAGTAATTGAACAAAAATATCAGAGAGGTTATTGTTTGTTCAATCGAGAGGGTGATTGGAGCTTTAAATCGTGGAAGACAACCAACGTTCAATAGATTGAAGATCACCAAAAATCAATCAAAGCAAGCTGCGATTCATCAGAGAATCAAAACCCTAGATTTCATCACCATTGAAAATGAAAGTGGGGCTGTCGTGTATCATATAGGACAAGAAAAAAAGGGGTTATCTTTTTCTCTTTTCTATTTAGGGTTTTGTGTTTGTTTTTTATTTGGCAAAACTTATTTTTAGTTGAGTTGTAACTGCAGGATTTTGAAGTTGAGAAAATCACAACTTAGAAGTTAAGTCGTGTCAAGATTTTGAGATTAGGATTAGAGCTGTAGTAGGGTTTGCGAGTATAGGGTTTTGCAAGCGAGAATATGTTTGAATACCTAGTAGAAATCTTGAGAATCAGCAGTAGGTAGGATTTTCCGAAGCTGGATAATTCTTGTGTGTGATTTATCTTTTCTAAAGTTTCTTTACTATTCTGTGTTAGCTTTTATTTTTTAATTTCCAATAAATCATATTCAACCCCCTCTAGAGTTAATCTAAATCCTACACAAACATTGAGGACATACACATGATTGTACAGTCTACTACTTGAGCATCGCTATGGTTAATCGAAAAAATTCTCCAAAATGCAAAACGTGAAAAAAGGCCAAAATACATGAGGAATCTTGTAGAGAAAGCAGAGAGAAGCAAGCTCCTTTAAATTTAACCAAGATAAAAACTTTCTTAGAAACCAAAGGCTTCTACTAAAGTCGGAGGGTGTGTCGTCACTAGATAGGAGATAAAAAATAAAGCCGAGGTAAGTAGATGCCAAAGGCAAAAAGAACCTGGGATAATAAAGAAAATCCCATTTCAGTAATACCAAAGGGAGTATCTCTCTAAAAATACACTTCTGATCAAAGCGTAGCCCTTAGAAAACTAAATTTGAAGGATTTCGAAAAATTAATCATCTGAAACTACATCATATCTAAAAATCCTCATCAAGACATCAATTGCACTAAAAGATGCTTCACATAGGAGAAACAACATTATTTTTGAAAAGAAACCCTTCAAATATACCTAACCACAAGCTTCTTACCACTAATGACATCTTTGTTGAGCTTGGCCCTCTTTTGGAGGGGATTCAGGAAAGGGAAATCATTTTCCAAATCTGTAATTACTATCGTGGAGTGTATCCCTAATTTCATAAATTAATTCAGGGATTTTCTATTCCTGTAATCTTATTTGGCAATCATAATAAAAGTAAGAGAATGGAAATTATAGCTTATGGATTTTATTTTTAAGAGAAGGAGATTAATCATATTAGCAATTAACTCATTTAATAACTGATTTCTCATGATTTTAACTTCTATAGTTTTATAATTATCCAAAGTCGTGTTGTGGATCCCACAGGATGAATGAAACACTTAGTGCCAACAGTAGTGAAACCTTACTGAAAGTGGAAAGGAAAATTGCTATTGATGGAACCAGACTTCCTCTTTACGATGCAATCAAATTCATATTTTTTGAATGGGTTCCGCAAAGTAAGATTCTCTATTTATTAATCTTTGAAGCATGCTTAGGTTAAAACCCCCGACAGGGTCTATGTTCATCCAAAAGTCGATAGGTCTTTAGCCTTCCTAGGGTTTCAATGAATCTCGACTGGTAAAACATAGTTCTATAAGCCTTTAGAGAACCAAAAGCTGACATATATATATATATATATATATATATATATATATATATATACTTTGTAAAAAAATGAATCCTGTTGATATCAGAGGATGAAGATATATTCCTCTCAGCATAATCTTTGATAATGAAACCTAAACAAATGCATTTCTTTTGTAATTCAATTGGAGTTCGCTAGTTTGGTGTCAATCATTTTTATGACAAACATTTTTAATGCTAGAAGGAGGGTTAGAACCTTCGACCTTCCAATTAGTATGAATTAGCTTCTCTCTTTTAACTTTATGTAAGGAAGAATGAAAACCAAAGCTAAGAAGCTTGATATATCATAGATGAAGATGTGGTACACATTATTAAGCTAGGGACAATGCCATCATTTAATCTAGCGTACAATGCCCAAGGGGAACCGCTGTCATGGAGATGGAGGTGAACGCTAAAGAGATCAAACGGAAGAGGAAAGAAATGATGCAACTAAAAACATTACTTCATAGGGTGATTTTTCTGAAACCTTCCAAAAGCATAAGCACCCGAAACACAAAAACAGCAGCATATCAGGAGGTTGACTCCCAAAAAAAGGTTCAAAAGTCAATCAACTTGAAAGCAAAGGCAAAGTTGGACCTTCATTGCTTAAACCTAAAAACCCAAAGGAAGAAGTTACAAAGGTTTTCTGTCAAGTGATGCTAAAAAATAAATAGGACAAATCAGAGAGCTCGACTACCCAGGGATATGAACCGCATTGGAAAAATTATCACAATGAGGAGGCCTACATCAATGACTTTGCAGCAAAGGCTATTAAAAACTTGCTCAACCCCATAGGGCAGAGGAACTTTGATGCACAATTTATTAGTAATAAAATGGTCGCCCCATTCATCGATGAAATCATGACAACCTTTATTCCATCATGGATGATGGTTCCAACCATTATGTACCAAGGAACCACCTATCTATACGATCAATTTATAGCATTCGATAGCCAAATGGTTCTACACAATGATTCGAAAGGGATGCCCAGTGTAGACTATTCTCGGGGACACTACAAGGATTAACTGCCAAATGGTATATGGTATATCCTAAAGGGACAGTATTTTCATGGAAGAAGTTCTCTTATGAGTTCTCAACCTAATCCTACATCCGGAAGGTCCATGCATCAATTACGCAATGATTGATAAAAAGAAGCAACCGAGGGAGTTTTAGGAAAATATCTAAAATGGTTTAATGCTGAGGTCATGAAGGATGATGGATGAAAATATGGCTAAGCTGATAGTTGTTCATTCTTGACTTCAGATAAATACCCCATTATGGAAAGACCATATTATGAACAAGTGCAAAGAACTACAAGAAATTCACTTTTGAGCTGACAAGTTCATTCACATGTACGAAATCTATCATGCAAGAAAGAAAGCCTCCTTTGAGCAAAAAGGATCATAACCCAGTTTTGATCAAAAGTCTAAACGAACCGATGCAAAGTGACCAACAACAATTCGGTACGGATTGGTACCTAGAAGGCTCACAAGAAGACTCGACAAGAAGACTCTCAAGAGCCGAAAATGAAGACCAAACAATCAAAATGCGTCCATAGGCTATGAACTAGTATCGGTCCGTATTGTAAATTCGTATGGCATTGAGATTTTGGTCAATGGCTTTGAAGTGAATAGAAATTTATTCGTGAATTGTCTTGGTCAATGGCTATGAACTAGATCTGATCTTTTGCATGTCAAAGCTCTACTAGCCTTCATTCTCAACAATCTCTCAACTCTAAGAACATCAAGCACCCTTCACCTAAACTGATTATTTTGATTTAATCTAATAATTGGCAGTACTCGTGATTCTTACTTGTTTACTTACTGTGGAGAGCACTGTATTCAAACTGGTACCTACTGTAATATGGCATGGCAAATATAGTAATAAAGTTATTCAAACTAGATGTAGGTGTAGGATCTATATTAACCATATAGGGGGTTGAATAAGGTTTATCATAGTTTATGCAGAGTAATAAATAATATCAACACTGATAATAATCAGAGTAAATGCGTAAAAATGAATA
Source organism: Allium sativum (assembly GCA_030737875.1). Taxonomy (NCBI): domain Eukaryota; kingdom Viridiplantae; phylum Streptophyta; class Magnoliopsida; order Asparagales; family Amaryllidaceae; genus Allium; species Allium sativum. The sequence goes on along the minus strand of CM060913.1, from coordinate 119,309,098 downwards.
ACACACAGATATACCCAACTTCGGTAAAACCCTGCCTACTGCTGCATTCCCCAAGGTTTCTACTAGGAATTAAAACAATCTCAACCCTTACAATCCCTTAAACTCGCGACACTCGCTCCCAACTGTTCTAACCCTATGCCCAAAACCCTGCACTGATCTCTAACCCTAAGATCAGATTTCCCCGAATTACAACCCCGTTATTCGTCTCCCAAGTTTTGTAGACAAACTAGAAAACTGTAAATACGATTTACAAATTAAAAAAACTAAAATAAAAATCAATTAAAATCCTTAAAATAAAAACCCTAGTTTATATAAATAATAAATTCTTTTAGCCCTTAAGTAATTTAGGAAATCTTGGCCGGCACTTTAGTATTGCTTCACCCAATTTATTTTGGACTGATATCCTTTACTTTTTAGAAATAAATAATGGCAATGGCAATTTTGAATTAGGGTTTTTTCCTTCTTCACTTTGAAACCGCCGCTCTCTTATCTGCTTCAATGTCCGGTATCAATCCTTGTTGCTTAATTCGAGTTGAAATTCTTTATGTTGATCCAAGATTATTTGATTGATTACCAGTATGATTTTAAATTCGAATTTAAGATTTAATTTTGCTCGAACTTGGATGATTAAAAGCCGATGATGATGCGGTGTATTTATAGGATTTAGGATCCATAAAAATCTCTGATTTCGACTTAGAAATGGCCATTGATATATACGAAAATACTAGGGCTTCAAATCTTCGTATGTTCTGAAGATTTCTTCGAATTTAATCTTGAATGAATATTGCATAAAACTTGGGATTTTGAAATCGTTAGCTTATGAATTTGTGGAGTTTAATATCTTCAAATATTCTAAAAAAAACCTTTCGTGAGGCTTTATATCATTGACTTTAAAATAGTCCCTGGAAGAAATGCAATATATTTTAACTTTTCTGGGAATAAAAATTTGAACTCATTTTCTAGATCTTTGAATATTTAAACTCTGAACATGATACTGCTCTTGTCATTTGGTGTATTCGGCACGTTTGATTTGCTTCTTTGGTCTGAAACTTAACCCACTGAAATCTGATACTTGTTATAAATTTGTACTGATGCTATACTTGACTTATTCATCATAGTTTGTACACTTTGATAAGAATAAATACTAAAATGCTACACCATGCTTCCATATACTTGAAATAGTTCTTGTTGTCGTCTTGTAATTTGCTCGAGCATATGCCATAGTCACAACTCATCATGTTTTCAAAAATCTAGAATAATTTCGATGAGTTCCAAATATGGCTTAAATTAGTGAATAATCTCATTTTTCTGAATAAATAATCAAGAATAATTTTAAAATTGGGAATATCAATTTCAAGAAAGATAAATGTGCAAGTTGAAGATCAGTTTAAAAAGAAATCAATCAGCAGAAAGTGGAAATATCTAATACTACTAAGACTGATCGCTCCTAGACAAATTTAAAAAAAAAACTGATATCACTTGCGGTTCTAAACTGCCCATAGATTTTAAAGAAATCTAGTTACTGATTTTTCAACTCATCGTCCAATCCCCAAGATAATTAAATGTATCAAATCAATTTCTTCTATCAGAGCAGCATAAAATCATTTTCAAAGCAAGAGTCACAAGAGAATATTTCAGTGTATCTTTACAAGCACAAGGGATGGTCAATGATTCAAATCAAAAGCAAATTATTTGAAATCACTTTGATAAAAAATCCAAATTTTATAATCCAAGAAATTCAATAACCATCCAAAAATGATTTCAAAATCAATATAATCAAGCAGAGAAAAAAAATGAAATTTTCAAAACTAATCAATTATATTTCAAGTAATACGCTGAATTGAGTGTTGTTTTTCAATATTATTGTGACGAGAAGGAATTTCGCTCGGTCCGAACCAGTCGCTAAACCGACCCAGACCGTTCGAAACGCCCTATCGTTTGAGAACACGACAAAGCAGAACGCATACAGAAGAACATTTCATTGTATACTACAACAATGCATCAGATTACAAGAATATACAGAGTATAAATGAATATTACACAGAAATATCAGAGATTTAAATTACATTTAGATACATAGCAGCGGAAAATAATACAATACACAACTAGAATGAGATATACGGATACAAAGCTTTCCGGATATCGTTCCAGCTGTAAACCAGGATCCTGTGAATATAAATCTGCAAAACCAAAACTACTAGCTGCCCGTGTCAAAATAAGGGCACCCAGAGTTTAGGTTAAAACAATAAACTCCAGGTCAGTCATGTGACTGGTGTGAGAACTAAAACAGTTATTAATCTTTATTTTAAATCATTAGGTAAATCAAGGGACCACGCCGTATAACACGGAACGGGTTTCCTCCCAAGAATACCAGTGCATAAAACAAACAGCGCAATGCTAAATAAAGAAAAATGAAGCTGTTATAAGACCCAGGTCCCATCACACAATGCAACGCAGTCGAGGATAGGGTTTTCCCTTATAACAACCAAAGAATGCTTGATACGTTTAAAACAAATCATTTGATACTAATATAAGTGCATAGTGTATAAAACACTTCAAATCATAAGTATCAATCATAGGCGGCATGAGCGCCCCATCCCACTATGTCGCCATATATAGGATTACAACTAAAACCGCAAGATCACGTATTTGGAAATTGGTTTTCCGTCTATGAACCGAGGCAAAAGATAGTCCTCAACCGATTCGAGACGCTCTAGCCCGCCCCTCAGGCAAGTACTCTGTCAAGCCTTTGGATCGTCAGGGCCGGTCCACCGATGTGGATTAAAATGCCTGAACACTACGTTTCCCCACCCTATGGGGTGTAAGTCTGGTCCGTCAGCCGACCAGAATGCATCGGCCGAAACCGATATAACCGAGGCGCCTCGCAACAGCAACAACCACATAAGTCAAACTCGTCAGGGCGTGTAAAACCACTGACGCCACTTCTAGCTAGAAAGAAACGCAAGTCCTCCCTGAGGTCCGTCTCCCGTTTTTGGTTCATACCGGGTGTGAAACTCGCGAAGTAAACGTTACACAAAGCTACACCACAAAGGCCGTGCTTTGATCACCAACCACAAGACTTTGCTTTTCAACAGAAGCCTTGATCATTTGCATCTTAGCATGCCACACAGGCAAACCATCCTATGCAACCGATATCAGTCACACAGAATGAAATCCGATGTCAGACACACAGTCCATTTACAAGTCCGTTCTGGGTCTGAACGAAACCGGAGGCACCTAGTAACCCGCATATCCATCGATCTCCAAGTACGTCTGGACGATCACTAACTGTTTCCATCTTCTTGGGTGTACAGCCCAATCAAGATCATCAGTTATCACCCAAACGACGTGAAGACCTCCGGTCTTCGACCATCGTCTTCATCTTCGACTTATCGTCGTATCAGTTATTCAGAATGGGATAAACCCGGTCTTCCCGAATAACTCGCGTATATTTTATAAAAGTGTTACACAAACACAACATACGCCTCATTCCAATTCATTAGTCACTAACCGTAAATTAATCAAGAGAATAATTCCCCAAATATTAACCCCGAAGGCCGAAACCAACATCAGATCAATATCCAGAAAACCATCCTGCTTGGCTAACCGACAGTTAGTTTCTAAATTTCACGTTCAAATCTAATTAAAGATTTATCTATCGCCTGGAGCAAAACTGGTGATACTCCATTCTCGATCTTTTCAATCTAATTAAAGATTCATTAAAACTCCACATAGTTTTAATCATTATCTGGGTTAAAGAATCAGTGTCATTTAAAACACGATTCACGATAAACCCAAAATCACATTCCATTAATTATCGGGTTAAAGAACAAGTGTTATTTAAAACACTGTTCACGATAAACCCAAAAATCAATACCAATTCAATTCCAATTAAATATCATTTAATTGGTACACTTCATTAAATCTAAATAAAAAGATTTAATCTTTTCTCAACTGGGTTCAAGAACAGTGTTAGTGAAGACACCATTCACGACAAACCCAAATCACATTCCATTAATTATCGGGTTAAAGAACAAGTGTTATTTAAAACACTGTTCACGATAAACCCAAAAATCAATACCAATTCAATTCCAATTAAATATCATTTAATTGGTACACTTCATTAAATCTAAATAAAAAGATTTAATCTTTTCTCAACTGGGTTCAAGAACAGTGTTAGTGAAGACACCATTCACGACAAACCCAAATCACATTCCATTAATTATCGGGTTAAAGAACAAGTGTTATTTAAAACACTGTTCACGATAAACCCAAAAATCAATACCAATTCAATTCCAATTAAATATCATTTAATTGGTACACTTCATTAAATCTAAATAAAAAGATTTAATCTTTTCTCAACTGGGTTCAAGAACAGTGTTAGTGAAAACACCATTCACGACAAACCCAAATCACATTCCATTAATTATCGGGTTAAAGAACAAGTGTTATTTAAAACACTGTTCACGATAAACCCAAAAATCAATACCAATTCAATTCCAATTAAATATCATTTAATTGGTACACTTCATTAAATCTAAATAAAAAGATTTAATCTTTTCTCAACTGGGTTCAAGAACAGTGTTAGTGAAGACACCATTCACGACAAACCCAAATCACATTCCATTAATTATCGGGTTAAAGAACAAGTGTTATTTAAAACACTGTTCACGATAAACCCAAAAATCAATACCAATTCAATTCCAATTAAATATCATTTAATTGGTACACTTCATTAAATCTAAATAAAAAGATTTAATCTTTTCTCAACTGGGTTCAAGAACAGTGTTAGTGAAAACACCATTCACGACAAACCCAAATCACATTCCATTAATTATCGGGTTAAAGAACAAGTGTTATTTAAAACACTGTTCACGATAAACCCAAAAATCAATACCAATTCAATTCCAATTAAATATCATTTAATTGGTACACTTCATTAAATCTAAATAAAAAGATTTAATCTTTTCTCAACTGGGTTCAAGAACAGTGTTAGTGAAGACACCATTCACGACAAACCCAAATCACATTCGATATTCAATACAAGGCTCTGAATAGAAAATATATCGGCTTATATTCAATATCGAATTCTACGACTAACAAATGTCGTATTGGAAATAACGATACAAATATATATCTTTCAAATTTCCATAACAACACCTGTAATATCACGAATTCCAACATCGAAATATTCCGAAGACAATTTCGATTCAAATCCACTCCAATGCAATCATTGGAAATTTTGGTTATTTTCAAAACCATTTCAAATTCAATTTATTTATTTAAAAATAAATAGAATTATAATTCTAGTTCAAAACTAGTTCATTTCGATAAAAATCTATTTTTATCTTTTCAAATATGGAGTTTTTCATCCCAAACTTTCACAAATCATTTCTTATGATTTTACACAAATTATTACTATTTTTAATAATTTTATCAAGGCCCGTACAGTCGATTTCCAACAACGGCCATCGAACTGCACTTACAGCGACCTTTTTCGAATTTGATTTGGACGTATCTCCAAATCCAACCGTTAGATTTCAAATTTCTAACATTCATTAGAAAGCTCTTTTCGATACGAACCCAACGGTTCCGGTTTTAGGAGAATCCGACGGTCGGATCTCCCGTAATGTCCGTTTGAAACAAATGGTCGAAATTCGTGAACTGCCGCGGCGCGGCGCGTTCTATTCAGGCCATTATATTATATATATAATATATATAATATATATTTCATCGATTTCTATTTAAAACGAATTATATAAATAGTTTTGAATTCGTTTCAAAAACAATTTCAACTTCCTTTTCAATTCAAATCAAAATTGAATTCTTCTTTATAAATTCGTTTTAAAATTCATTTCTATTCAATTCAAATTTCAATTCAATTTGAATTCATTTCAATTTGTTTTCAATTCAATTCGAAATCGTTTTCAATTCAATTCATTTCGAAATCGTTTTCAATTCAATTCATTTCGAAATCGTTTTCAATTCAATTCATTTCGAAATCGTTTTCAATTCAATTCATTTCGAAATCGTTTTCAATTCAATTCATTTCGAAATTACTTAAAATTGATATAAATATCGTTCACGTCAAAATGGCGTCAATCTAATCAACACGGCTTCATAAATTTTCTATTTTCAAATATTCTATTTCAAATATTTCTTTTTCAAATATTTCTTTTTCAAAACTGGAATGAGGCCCAATCAATTACCATATAAAATTAATTATATGGATTTGCATACAACACATGTATATAATAGCATTGAAAATACTCAACCATCAACCAAAGTGCACTACACTGTATAAGCATCAAATGTATATATTCAACGCTTATAACAGCCTGTCAATCAATCGATCGACATATTTAATCAATCAGGATGAGTGAACTTCAAATTTCATCCCAACACCCGTGTGGGGTTTCAAACAATCAAACACAGATTTTATTCGTGCAGTTGGGCGATGTGTAAAATTTATCGTCCCAATCAATGTCATTCAAATAGGTGTACATAAACAAACCGTTCGGTTTGTAAATGAATATTTATTTATTCACATTCACGTTAAAAATTATATTTTTAACGATAAAACATTTTATTCCAACATATGAATTTCTATTAAGTTCATTCTTTAAATAAAATGATATTTTTATTTTTCTAACACGTTTTAGAAAATTTCGGCGGCATAACGGCACGATACTAGAAACGGGACAAGGCCTAGCCTTATCCCCGGTCTAGTGAAGGCCCACGCCATTCACACATCAATCAAATCAATTCGTTATGCAAACCACAAACTTTGGAGTAAGGGTCTAACCTAGCCTTACTCCTTCGCCTTATAACGGCGCACGTCTAATCCTAACCAATTTATCGATTCGATTTTTTTTACACCACAAACCACATTCAAACCAATATCGCAATCAATCACCAAACAGTCAAACAAACAAGTCCATGGTCTGTGGACGATTGTGTCGGGTGCTACTAAGCACCGTCTGCATCCTAGTATATATATATAACTAGAAATAAAATAGAAAGGTGAGAAATTCTCACATATTGCTATCCTAGCTCCACGGCTCTTCATTTGCAGAAGTCTTCGTCGTTTCGCCTTTTTGTCACCTTCGTTGTTGCTTTCACTACATATGTAAAAATCGAATTTTTACATCGCTATTCAATATATAAAAATCATATTTTTAGTTCGAAGTTCAATATATAAAAATCGAATTTTTATTTCAAAGTTCAATATATAAAAATCGAATTTTTATTTCGAAGTTCAATATATAAAAATCGAATTTTTATTTCGAAGTTCAATATATAAAAATCGAATTTTTATTTCAAAGTTCAATATATAAAAATCGAATTTTTATTTCAAAGTTCAATATATAAAAATCGAATTTTTATTTCAAAGATTATATCTTTTCTTTTACTTTTCAAAATTCAATCTTTTTTTCTATTTAGACAAAAATCAGTTTTTCCGCTTTATTAAAATTCAGTTTTTCTACCTTATTAAAATTCAGTTTTTTTCTACCTTATTAACATTCAGTTTTCAACTTTATTAAAATTCAGTTTTCAACTTTATTAAAATTCAGTTTTCAACTTTATTAAAATTCAGTTTTCAACTTTATTAAAATTCAGTATTTAAATCTAAACTAAAATCAGTATTTAAATCTAAACTAAAATCAGTATTTTTTTAAAAACTTACGGGTCCTCTCTTTCGGGGGGCGCTGGTGGTTGCTCAGAGGGGGTCGGAGGTTGCTCGGTCGTGGCGGATGACGGGGAGAGGCGCTGCGTCGGTGCGGTCTCGAAGGGGGGGGGGGGCTGCTTCGTCGCGCTCGTGCGGTCGGGGAAGGGGGGGGGCTGCTTCGTCGGCGATCGTGCGATGGGGGGGGGGGGGGCTCAGGCGGAGGCGCCGATCGATTCCTAGGGTTTCTTCTTTTTTTTTGTTTTTTTTTTTTTTTTTTGTTTCTCTGGATAATGAAGTCGGGGGGGGGGGGGGGGCAGGAAGAAGAATAAAGGGAGGGAGGAGTATTTTTTTTATTTTATTTTTTTTATTATTTAATTATTAAATTTCGCAAAAAGGTTGACTTTTACATACGACCTCGAAACGAGGCCCACCGCCTGTCGTCCATAGCGTTCTACCCCCATTCCGAACACAATGGGATATATATCGCAAGCTGATATGATCGTTTGAATCAGTTTCCGTTAAATTTACATTTAAATCACTATATTGAATTTTAAACGTACATTTCAAATTACCGGGGTCACATACTAACTCTATAAATTGCAGAAAAATATTTTCTAGCTTCGTGTTGACGTTACGGTCCTAACAAAACTAGTTTCGTCGAATTCTGAGACCGTTTGAAAAATGGCCAATTTCCAGTCGATTAAAATCAACTGAAACTGGTCAAACGCGTTTTCCTTTGCCACGCTCACATATTGATTCGAAAAATTATGAAATTTGGAATCTAGCAATAACTTAACATCACGGACCCAACAAAACTGGTTTCGTCGAATTCCGAGGTCGTTTGCAAAACGGCTATTTTTAAGGGCTATATATTATATAAAATATATATATAAATTCCATAGCGACTATTCTGAATTTTCAACTGGACGTATCTTATCATTTCTAAGATGAAATCTCAGTTTGCTAACTTCGTTACAAAGATATAGTTATACAGATTCAAATATTTCTTGTTTCGTTCAATTCTGACTTATATTGAATTCTGTATATTCATTTGAAATTAGAAATCGAATTTTCGAACTACCGCGCCATTTTCAATTCTATTTATAATTATATATAAATATTTATATTCTAACGACGACGTATATAAATATATACGTCGAATTCTATTCAAAATAAATTTCACGTCGATATTATTTAAAATAATTCATTTTAAATAATCAAAATTCGCTAAAATTGCCAAAATAAAAATTTTAAACTGGCCCAGAATTTCCGGGTTGTTACAATCTCCCCCACTTAAAACTTTTCGTCCCCGAAAAGGAACAAAGTCGAAAGTGGTTTGATTAATCAACTCTACGCTCGATCTGGCTTGCATTCTCTAACTTTTCAGTTTCTGAGAATTTTCAAAATCTCAAAAATTTGGCTAACACCCTAAATTTTTGAAAAATTTCGCCATAACCTCCCCTGCACCGGGAGCATCGGGGAATTTCAAATAGCTTCCCCGGTCCTTCAGATCTCAAAAAGAAAAAGAAAAAGCCAAGCGGCTAGCCAATAGGCTCACAAAATCATCATCACCCAAACAAAACAGGAAATTATGTAGTAAACATGTACCTATTTGTCGGGCAAACAAATTTTATTCTTCGGCTCTAGCCTCCTTGCTATGACCTGTTCAATGATACATATGTATATGCAAGCAAACGCAACCAATTTTCGATATAATTCAATATTTGGTTTAATTAGGCTAAATGGTTCAAAATTAGCAAACAAATAAACAAACAACACAAACATCAATCAATTAGTGGATTAGAGTTTCAAATTGATAACTTTGATACATATACAAAAATCATGTTTTTGATGCCAATTCACAACAATAAGCCCTATCTAATTTTGGGTTCTCACACCAGTCTAATGGAAATATATAGATATCACACCTTCGTCACACGAATATAAATTCTGACGATGAGTACTCAACCATCAGAATCATCTTCGGGCCACTAGAGTATGATTCTATATCTATCCAATATATTAAAACTTCGAATACACGCGGATCAGACGTATACGCAAAATCTTTATATACTGGACTGTCCAACTCAATATAGAATAAATAATCAAATACGAATAGTTGATTTAGATTTTCAAAACAAGAATTGTTTTCATTTTAAAAATATACTCTTCACACTCGTTCTAGGATACTACTGATCCTATCTCTAACGAGTCATTCTCATTGGATATTACTAATCCAATATCTGATGAATTCTTTCGTACGGTTCTAATGTGTCTTGTTCTCTTAGCTTTGTAAACCAAAGCTCTGATACCAACTGTGACGAGAAGGAATTTCGCTCGGTCCGAACCAGTCGCTAAACCGACCCAGACCGTTCGAAACGCCCTATCGTTTGAGAACACGACAAAGCAGAACGCATACAGAAGAACATTTCATTGTATACTACAACAATGCATCAGATTACAAGAATATACAGAGTATAAATGAATATTACACAGAAATATCAGAGATTTAAATTACATTTAGATACATAGCAGCGGAAAATAATACAATACACAACTAGAATGAGATATACGGATACAAAGCTTTCCGGATATCGTTCCAGCTGTAAACCAGGATCCTGTGAATATAAATCTGCAAAACCAAAACTACTAGCTGCCCGTGTCAAAATAAGGGCACCCAGAGTTTAGGTTAAAACAATAAACTCCAGGTCAGTCATGTGACTGGTGTGAGAACTAAAACAGTTATTAATCTTTATTTTAAATCATTAGGTAAATCAAGGGACCACGCCGTATAACACGGAACGGGTTTCCTCCCAAGAATACCAGTGCATAAAACAAACAGCGCAATGCTAAATAAAGAAAAATGAAGCTGTTATAAGACCCAGGTCCCATCACACAATGCAACGCAGTCGAGGATAGGGTTTTCCCTTATAACAACCAAAGAATGCTTGATACGTTTAAAACAAATCATTTGATACTAATATAAGTGCATAGTGTATAAAACACTTCAAATCATAAGTATCAATCATAGGCGGCATGAGCGCCCCATCCCACTATGTCGCCATATATAGGATTACAACTAAAATCGCAAGATCACGTATTTGGAAATTGGTTTTCCGTCTATGAACCGAGGCAAAAGATAGTCCTCAACCGATTCGAGACGCTCTAGCCCGCCCCTCAGGCAAGTACTCTGTCAAGCCTTTGGATCGTCAGGGCCGGTCCACCGATGTGGATTAAAATGCCTGAACACTACGTTTCCCCACCCTATGGGGTGTAAGTCTGGTCCGTCAGCCGACCAGAATGCATCGGCCGAAACCGATATAACCGAGGCGCCTCGCAACAGCAACAACCACATAAGTCAAACTCGTCAGGGCGTGTAAAACCACTGACGCCACTTCTAGCTAGAAAGAAACGCAAGTCCTCCCTGAGGTCCGTCTCCCGTTTTTGGTTCATACCGGGTGTGAAACTCGCGAAGTAAACGTTACACAAAGCTACACCACAAAGGCCGTGCTTTGATCACCAACCACAAGACTTTGCTTTTCAACAGAAGCCTTGATCATTTGCATCTTAGCATGCCACACAGGCAAACCATCCTATGCAACCGATATCAGTCACACAGAATGAAATCCGATGTCAGACACACAGTCCATTTACAAGTCCGTTCTGGGTCTGAACGAAACCGGAGGCACCTAGTAACCCGCATATCCATCGATCTCCAAGTACGTCTGGACGATCACTAACTGTTTCCATCTTCTTGGGTGTACAGCCCAATCAAGATCATCAGTTATCACCCAAACGACGTGAAGACCTCCGGTCTTCGACCATCGTCTTCATCTTCGACTTATCGTCGTATCAGTTATTCAGAATGGGATAAACCCGGTCTTCCCGAATAACTCGCGTATATTTTATAAAAGTGTTACACAAACACAACATACGCCTCATTCCAATTCATTAGTCACTAACCGTAAATTAATCAAGAGAATAATTCCCCAAATATTAACCCCGAAGGCCGAAACCAACATCAGATCAATATCCAGAAAACCATCCTGCTTGGCTAACCGACAGTTAGTTTCTAAATTTCACGTTCAAATCTAATTAAAGATTTATCTATCGCCTGGAGCAAAACTGGTGATACTCCATTCTCGATCTTTTCAATCTAATTAAAGATTCATTAAAACTCCACATAGTTTTAATCATTATCTGGGTTAAAGAATCAGTGTCATTTAAAACACGATTCACGATAAACCCAAAATCACATTCCATTAATTATCGGGTTAAAGAACAAGTGTTATTTAAAACACTGTTCACGATAAACCCAAAAATCAATACCAATTCAATTCCAATTAAATATCATTTAATTGGTACACTTCATTAAATCTAAATAAAAAGATTTAATCTTTTCTCAACTGGGTTCAAGAACAGTGTTAGTGAAGACACCATTCACGACAAACCCAAATCACATTCCATTAATTATCGGGTTAAAGAACAAGTGTTATTTAAAACACTGTTCACGATAAACCCAAAAATCAATACCAATTCAATTCCAATTAAATATCATTTAATTGGTACACTTCATTAAATCTAAATAAAAAGATTTAATCTTTTCTCAACTGGGTTCAAGAACAGTGTTAGTGAAGACACCATTCACGACAAACCCAAATCACATTCCATTAATTATCGGGTTAAAGAACAAGTGTTATTTAAAACACTGTTCACGATAAACCCAAAAATCAATACCAATTCAATTCCAATTAAATATCATTTAATTGGTACACTTCATTAAATCTAAATAAAAAGATTTAATCTTTTCTCAACTGGGTTCAAGAACAGTGTTAGTGAAAACACCATTCACGACAAACCCAAATCACATTCCATTAATTATCGGGTTAAAGAACAAGTGTTATTTAAAACACTGTTCACGATAAACCCAAAAATCAATACCAATTCAATTCCAATTAAATATCATTTAATTGGTACACTTCATTAAATCTAAATAAAAAGATTTAATCTTTTCTCAACTGGGTTCAAGAACAGTGTTAGTGAAGACACCATTCACGACAAACCCAAATCACATTCCATTAATTATCGGGTTAAAGAACAAGTGTTATTTAAAACACTGTTCACGATAAACCCAAAAATCAATACCAATTCAATTCCAATTAAATATCATTTAATTGGTACACTTCATTAAATCTAAATAAAAAGATTTAATCTTTTCTCAACTGGGTTCAAGAACAGTGTTAGTGAAAACACCATTCACGACAAACCCAAATCACATTCCATTAATTATCGGGTTAAAGAACAAGTGTTATTTAAAACACTGTTCACGATAAACCCAAAAATCAATACCAATTCAATTCCAATTAAATATCATTTAATTGGTACACTTCATTAAATCTAAATAAAAAGATTTAATCTTTTCTCAACTGGGTTCAAGAACAGTGTTAGTGAAGACACCATTCACGACAAACCCAAATCACATTCGATATTCAATACAAGGCTCTGAATAGAAAATATATCGGCTTATATTCAATATCGAATTCTACGACTAACAAATGTCGTATTGGAAATAACGATACAAATATATATCTTTCAAATTTCCATAACAACACCTGTAATATCACGAATTCCAACATCGAAATATTCCGAAGACAATTTCGATTCAAATCCACTCCAATGCAATCATTGGAAATTTTGGTTATTTTCAAAACCATTTCAAATTCAATTTATTTATTTAAAAATAAATAGAATTATAATTCTAGTTCAAAACTAGTTCATTTCGATAAAAATCTATTTTTATCTTTTCAAATATGGAGTTTTTCATCCCAAACTTTCACAAATCATTTCTTATGATTTTACACAAATTATTACTATTTTTAATAATTTTATCAAGGCCCGTACAGTCGATTTCCAACAACGGCCATCGAACTGCACTTACAGCGACCTTTTTCGAATTTGATTTGGACGTATCTCCAAATCCAACCGTTAGATTTCAAATTTCTAACGTTCATTAGAAAGCTCTTTTCGATACGAACCCAACGGTTCCGGTTTTAGGAGAATCCGACGGTCGGATCTCCCGTAATGTCCGTTTGAAACAAATGGTCGAAATTCGCGAACTGCCGCGGCGCGGCGCGTTCTATTCAGGCCATTATATTATATATATAATATATATAATATATATTTCATCGATTTCTATTTAAAACGAATTATATAAATAGTTTTGAATTCGTTTCAAAAACAATTTCAACTTCCTTTTCAATTCAAATCAAAATTGAATTCTTCTTTATAAATTCGTTTTAAAATTCATTTCTATTCAATTCAAATTTCAATTCAATTTGAATTCATTTCAATTTGTTTTCAATTCAATTCGAAATCGTTTTCAATTCAATTCATTTCGAAATCGTTTTCAATTCAATTCATTTCGAAATCGTTTTCAATTCAATTCATCTCGAAATCGTTTTCAATTCAATTCATTTCGAAATCGTTTTCAATTCAATTCATTTCGAAATTACTTAAAATTGATATAAATATCGTTCACGTCAAAATGGCGTCAATCTAATCAACACGGCTTCATAAATTTTCTATTTTCAAATATTCTATTTCAAATATTTCTTTTTCAAATATTTCTTTTTCAAAACTGGAATGAGGCCCAATCAATTACCATATAAAATTAATTATATGGATTTGCATACAACACATGTATATAATAGCATTGAAAATACTCAACCATCAACCAAAGTGCACTACACTGTATAAGCATCAAATGTATATATTCAACGCTTATAACAGCCTGTCAATCAATCGATCGACATATTTAATCAATCAGGATGAGTGAACTTCAAATTTCATCCCAACACCCGTGTGGGGTTTCAAACAATCAAACACAGATTTTATTCGTGCAGTTGGGCGATGTGTAAAATTTATCGTCCCAATCAATGTCATTCAAATAGGTGTACATAAACAAACCGTTCGGTTTGTAAATGAATATTTATTTATTCACATTCACGTTAAAAATTATATTTTTAACGATAAAACATTTTATTCCAACATATGAATTTCTATTAAGTTCATTCTTTAAATAAAATGATATTTTTATTTTTCTAACACGTTTTAGAAAATTTCGGCGGCATAACGGCACGATACTAGAAACGGGACAAGGCCTAGCCTTATCCCCGGTCTAGTGAAGGCCCACGCCATTCACACATCAATCAAATCAATTCGTTATGCAAACCACAAACTTTGGAGTAAGGGTCTAACCTAGCCTTACTACTTCGCCTTATAACGGCGCACGTCTAATCCTAACCAATTTATCGATTCGATTTTTTTTACACCACAAACCACATTCAAACCAATATCGCAATCAATCACCAAACAGTCAAACAAACAAGTCCATGGTCTGTGGACGATTGTGTCGGGTGCTACTAAGCACCGTCTGCATCCTAGTATATATATATAACTAGAAATAAAATAGAAAGGTGAGAAATTCTCACATATTGCTATCCTAGCTCCACGGCTCTTCATTTGCAGAAGTCTTCGTCGTTTCGCCTTTTTGTCACCTTCGTTGTTGCTTTCACTACATATGTAAAAATCGAATTTTTACATCGCTATTCAATATATAAAAATCATATTTTTAGTTCGAAGTTCAATATATAAAAATCGAATTTTTATTTCAAAGTTCAATATTTTTATTTCGGAGTTCAATATATAAAAATCGAATTTTTATTTCGGAGTTCAATATATAAAAATCGAATTTTTATTTCAAAGTTCAATATATAAAAATCGAATTTTTATTTCAAAGTTCAATATATAAAAATCGAATTTTTATTTCAAAGTTCAATATATAAAAATCGAATTTTTATTTCAAAGATTATATCTTTTCTTTTACTTTTCAAAATTCAATCTTTTTTTCTATTTAGACAAAAATCAGTTTTTCCGCTTTATTAAAATTCAGTTTTTCTACCTTATTAAAATTCAGTTTTTTTCTACCTTATTAACATTCAGTTTTCAACTTTATTAAAATTCAGTTTTCAACTTTATTAAAATTCAGTTTTCAACTTTATTAAAATTCAGTTTTCAACTTCATTAAAATTCAGTATTTAAATCTAAACTAAAATCAGTATTTAAATCTAAACTAAAATCAGTATTTTTTTAAAAACTTACGGGTCCTCTCTTTCGGGGGGCGCTGGTGGTTGCTCAGAGGGGGTCGGAGGTTGCTCGGTCGTGGCGGATGACGGGGAGAGGCGCTGCGTCAGTGCGGTCTCGAAGGGGGGGGGGGGCTGCTTCGTCGCGCTCGTGCGGTCGGGGAAGGGGGGGGGCTGCTTCGTCGGCGATCGTGCGATGGGGGGGGGGCTCAGGCGGAGGCGCCGATCGATTCCTAGGGTTTCTTTTTTTTTTCTTTTTTTTTTTTTTGTTTCTCTGGATAATGAAGTCGGGGGGGGGGGGCAGGAAGAAGAATAAAGGGAGGGAGGAGTATTTTTTTTATTTTATTTTTTTTATTATTTAATTATTAAATTTCGCAAAAAGGTTGACTTTTACATACGACCTCGAAACGAGGCCCACCGCCTGTCGTCCATAGCGTTCTACCCCCATTCCGAACACAATGGGATATATATCGCAAGCTGATATGATCGTTTGAATCAGTTTCCGTTAAATTTACATTTAAATCACTATATTGAATTTTAAACGTACATTTCAAATTACCGGGGTCACATACTAACTCTATAAATTGCAGAAAAATATTTTCTAGCTTCGTGTTGACGTTACGGTCCTAACAAAACTAGTTTCGTCGAATTCTGAGACCGTTTGAAAAATGGCCAATTTCCAGTCGATTAAAATCAACTGAAACTGGTCAAACGCGTTTTCCTTTGCCACACTCACATATTGATTCGAAAAATTATGAAATTTGGAATCTAGCAATAACTTAACATCACGGACCCAACAAAACTGGTTTCGTCGAATTCCGAGGTCGTTTGCAAAACGGCTATTTTTAAGGGCTATATATTATATAAAATATATATATAAATTCCATAGCGACTATTCTGAATTTTCAACTGGACGTATCTTATCATTTCTAAGATGAAATCTCAGTTTGCTAACTTCGTTACAAAGATATAGTTATACAGATTCAAATATTTCTTGTTTCGTTCAATTCTGACTTATATTGAATTCTGTATATTCATTTGAAATTAGAAATCGAATTTTCGAACTACCGCGCCATTTTCAATTCTATTTATAATTATATATAAATATTTATATTCTAACGACGACGTATATAAATATATACGTCGAATTCTATTCAAAATAAATTTCACGTCGATATTATTTAAAATAATTCATTTTAAATAATCAAAATTCGCTAAAATTGCCAAAATAAAAATTTTAAACTGGCCCAGAATTTCCGGGTTGTTACAATTATTCAAGATGAATTAGAAGAAACTAAAAACAGCAAAGTTGTGTGAAATTTCATTAGCTTTTCATAACATCACAAATTTTAGAATTCCGAACAGTGATCCAGATATGCTCCTAATAATATGGAAGTTTCAATAAAAAATTAGCATAAAAAATAAAAACACAAGTTTAGAGATCATACCTAACTTACCATGATCAATTTGAACAAATGAATCTCCAACTCAAAAATCTATGGCTAAGGAAAAATTAAATAATTCAATAATACGGAACAACTTAAATTTAATCTCTCTTAAACACAATTGTTCCTTAGCATCCCTAGATACCTAAATTTTCATAATATCGAGTGCCCTAACAAAGACTGTTTTACCACTCTTAGCTTCGTTTACACATTTTGGTACCCAAACCCGTTTATATAACAATCCATTAGTATCCACTAAAGTGCCCTTAGGAACCCGTATTCATTTAATATATTTGAATTCATATTATTATCTTTTGGGATCCAAACACGTTTAACTAAATTGTTTCTAAACGAGTTTTCATTTCGTTTATGATTTGAAAATCCTTTGAAATTATTAGAGTTCAACTTTCCAATTCGATCTTTTCCAAATCCATTTGAATGATTTTTAAAATCATTAAAATTTTGTTTTTCAACTCGATCAATTTTGCCAAAACCAAGTCCTTTCTTATTCGCAAATTGGTTTTTTAACAACATATTCAACAATTTTTCTCCTTTAGAAAAAGTAGATTCAAGTCGTTGAATTTTTGATTTAAGATCACTATTTTCTTTTTTTACATTTGAACAACGATTTATAATGATCTTTCTCTTTTCAGAATCATCTTGTTTCAAAACCATATTTTCATTTTCTAGCATTTTAATTTTGGCACTGGACTCAAAAATCTCACAGTTATATCCAGCTTCGACAAAACCCTGCCAACTGCTGCATTCCCCAATGTTTCTACTAGGAATTAAAACAATCTCTATTCTTACAATCCCCTATAAACTCGCGACACTCGCTCCCAACTGTTCTAACCCTACGCTCAAAACCTTGCACTGATCTCTATCCCCAAGATCAGATTTCCCCGAATTACAACCTCATAATTCATCTCCTTAGTTTTATAGACAAACTAGAAAACTGTAAACACGATTTACAAATTAAAAAAAAACTAAAATAAAAACAATTAAAACCCTTAAAACAAAAACCCTAGTTTATATAAATAATAAACTCCTTTAGAACATAAGTAATTTTGGAAATCTTGGCCGGCCACTTTAGTATTACTTCACCCATTTTAATTTGGCCCGATCTCCTTTACTTTCTGGAAATAAATAATGGCGATAGTGATTTTGATTTAGGGTTTTCCCCCTTGACTTTGAAGCTGCCTGTTAACCCTGCTAAAACACAGTTCAAAGTCCTCGGTCGGTCGCAAATATGGATCAGCCTCACCATAGCGGGTCGGTCTATTCTTTAAAGCATTAGATCGGTCCATTCAGAACGGACCAGGTCGATCAGTTGCAAAGCACCGGATCGGTCACTACATTGGATCGGCCTCAATAATGCGAACCAGATCGGTCAGAATAATGGATCGGGTCGGTCAGTTATAAGGCACCAGGTCGGTCACTACACTGGGTCGGTCTATTCTTGAAAATGGATCAACACATTTAGATTTGCATGAACTGTGCATTTCATCATATGGGTCGGTATGTTGGAATTACACTGGGTCGGCCTTAAAACGTTAACACATGGACTAGCTTTGGACAAAGCAAAAACATATAAACAAAAGGTGGCTTCTTACATAACTGGATACCACAAATACATGCATCGATCTACAACATGACGTGGAGTTGCATGGATCAGTTCATGTTCTAGTATACAAACAATAGATGGAGCTACTCATGAAGTATTAAGATGGATCAACAGTTTCCATGCATGAAGAGTAAACTTGCAAAAGTGAATATATGATGAAGTATTCATCATATACATGCGATGTAACATAGGTGGACCAGATACAGTTAAGACAATATAATTCCATGTTTGCGAATGAAGTGATACAGACCAATATAACTCAGTGACATAAACCAGATAAATTTGAACGATGATGACACACGTGAATGCATTGGGTTGGTTCGTAAGTAGCAATGACAAAGCGTAATATGAAAGTGCGGTTGATATGTTACGTGTGGGCACCAATCATCCATGCAGCATGTTACTTCTTAGCATAACAGTTTGTATCGGTAACAGGTAATATAATGGATTGATTCATACATACGTGGCAATGCAAGAGTGGATCAGTGCACAAAAGTAAGTTGCAGCTTCCAGTTTTCAAATGGGTCGGTCCATTCCAGAAAGGTCACGTGGCGGCAAGATGTAACGGGTTGGTGCATTTGTTTAAAACTGGATCGGTATATTATAATAAAGTGGAATAGTACAGCGCACTGAAATGGATCGGTGCATTTGCAACAAATCGGTAAAGGACATTGGAGACAGTGGACCGGGCATTAAGCATAAACTGGATCGGTACATTATTTAAAGCGGTGGCAGAACCATAAATATGGGACAAGACAGTTGTACATAGCTGTAAAGCAGACCAGTGGCATTTTTGTAAATAAGTTTTAGCCCGATCCAAGTTTACGTCCGATCCAAATTCTGCACCCCGTAATTACGAGACTGCCACTACCTCCAAACTTCTTCTATAAATAGCCTCTTTCTCCACACTTCAGGGGAGGGATTCGACGACCCCGAAGGGCTATCAAAATCATTCCTCATCTATTTTAAAGCTTCTAAAGACTTCATTAATGGCCTCCAAACTTCTCTCCTTCTCCCTCCTACATGAAATGAATCTTATCTTCTCCGAGCACCATTAATTCACCCTCTGATCTACTCCAAGTGATCTCCAATGGCCATTACTCCTCTTCAAAGCATGGATCTAACACTATTTTCATGATGGAACCACGAAAAAGTATATAATTACGCGATTCAATCCGTTCCTTCTCGAATCCATGTAATATCTTAAGCGAAAAGAGAGCGAAAAGTGGAGAATTATCATAAAAGTGATCAAGTGTAATAAATGTGATGTACTAGATGATAAAATATGTAATTCTATCCATAATGATGAAGAATACTTCAAAAGTGGACGTAGATTCACTTTGAATCGAACCATTATAAAAATCCCTTGTCATTTACCTGCTTTTCTCCATTTATTTTGCGATTGTAGCCCTTTTAATTTGTAACCATAATTGGTGAAGTGTGATTTCACTCCATTGGTGTTTGAGTCATTTTTGAATTCCAACATTTGGCACCCACCGTGGGGCCACGTTCGCATCTCCTTCCTTCACACTTTTCTCAAGTCTAAAAGCCTTGCATTAAAGCTCTAAACTGACTCCTCCGAAAATCATGGTGAAATCTAATAAGACCATAAGTAAAGACGTCGGAAATGCCAATAATGCCGCTAATGAGACTACGCCACTTACAAACCATCTCGATGTTGGTGAAAACTTGGTAAGTGGAGCCAGTGTGACTAGAAATGAATTAAACGCCGCTACTGCCAATGTAAACAACTGAATGGATGCCTCTACTAAAGCGATGATGGAGAAACTCGATGCCATCCTTAATGCTCAAATATATCAAGCCTCTCCGAAAGTCCATGTTAATCTCGAAGAGATTGATAAATCACCCACTTCCGACCATAACTGCAACGACAACATGGAAGATGATTATGATTGAGCAAGTGATAAGGACGAAGCTAATATCGAAGAATTGATATCAAAAGCTAAAAACCATTCTGAAGTGAATGCTTGAAAGGTCACTAATCCTGTCACGAGGGCACCTTCTCGTCGAGAAGGCAAAGGGCCCAAACTCTCTAATCGAGATCATATGCCTAGACGAACATTTGGTAAAGAGCTCAGCTTCATAGAGCGCCATAACACTGAAGAATACATCTCGATATGGTAGAACGAGTCATGAAAAGGAATCACGCTAACAAATACGATGAAAGAGAATGGGACTTCTAACCCGATAGCACTCCGTTCACCGAAAGAATCCTCGAAGAAGAATGTCCAAAGAATTTTAATCTTCCTACTTTGCCTCCGTACAACGGTCTCGTTGATCCTAACTACTTCGTATTCAAATCGAGTGGCACATGAGTGCAGCTAAGGCGACCGATGAGATGAGATGCACATATTTTCCTCTCTACTTAGAGGGTGCTGCATCATTATGGTTCACAAAGCTGTCAACCAAATCCATAGACCGTTTCTATGACCTAACCAAAAAGTTTAAGGAGCAGTTACGCTTATATGCTACCAAAGGCAAGGACGCTATAACACTCTCAGCCATGAAATAGAAGCCAGGGAAAACTGTCAAAGCTTTCTTCATTCGATTCAATATTGCCTTGTCTGAAGTAAGGAATCCGGAACCAAGCATAGTCCTCATGGCTCTACTCGATGCTATAGATAAAACAAGTGAATTCAAAAGATGGATAAAGATGAAGGAACCGACAACGCTTGACAAGTTCTATAAGAAAGCGAAAGAGTACATGAGAATGGACGATAATCCTATACTTCTTCAGATCATTGGTGGTAACCACACTACAACAAAAACACCATACTACAACTTTAATTTTACAACGGTGGTAAAATCATCGTTGTAATAAATGTTTATTACAACTTTTTTCCAAAAAAGCTGTAATAAACATAAATTTAACTACTGTGTTATTTTGACAGTTGTAATAAAAGCCTATCACAACTTTTATTTTTCGACTGTTGTAATATATGACTACAATACAATAAAAATACCATATTAATAATTAATAAAAATCGATAATTAATAAAAATATTAATATTTAATAACTATTGTTTAATAACAATAATAAATAGTTTATTTGAAAATATGTAATATGTAACGACCCGTATTTTTGGCAGTCGAATATTTAATTTATTATTTTAAAAATTATATTTGGAACATTAATGGATTTTTAGTATTTAATTCATTTATTAAAACGATGTTTTAACATTAATTTATATATAATATAAACCGAGCTCGAAATGATGCAGCAGTTCATAATATGGAGTTTTGAGCTTCAATTAGATATACATGATCCGATATAAGTCAAATTTCTGTGAAACAAGAAACGTTGGAATCATGTTGGTTGATTGTAATTTTCATATGGAAGAGAAAAATTCAGCTTTCGTGTTAAAGATTGTTAGTTATGGCTAAATCAAATTTTCAAATAATCGCTGTGGAAATCGTTATAAACGATAACGTTTAATTAATGAAATAAAAAGGGATGTATTACAATGCCTGCATGCATGTGCTATTTTTTGGACTGTACATATTCTTGTAAATACTCGTAGTACGTAGCTGTAATGCACACCACGATGTATTAACTTTATGTTTAATGAAAGAAGGCGGTAATCTTGCGATTCACTACCTTTTTGCATCAAAATGAAATAAAACGGGATATTATATAATGCGAATAACGGTTAACTCGAAAATGGTAATGTTGAGATATTGATCCATATTTCTTGAATTGGAAGTGAGATATTTTTCCATTTAGATATACGATGATGATAATTTATTTTTAACAGATTTAATTGTTTTGGAATTCATGTGTGATGTTGTGAATATATAAAAGTTGTCCGGAAAAAAAAGAAAAAAAGGATACTGTATAGATTATATTGTGTAAAAAGTTTAAAACCATTTCTCTTTGTCTACCCTGCTCTATACCTTTCTTATTAATGCAAGGACAAATCAACCATCAGTCCGTCACTAGTAAAGATGTGCAGATCTCAAAATATCAGCACCCTATGATTGAAAACACATCCCAGCTATCACCCTACCTAGCAACAACAATGCTGCAAAACCGCTTACCCCAAAAAAAAATGTACAGCACTGAAATCCTACTACCCTCTACACTAAAGCACGTTGGAGCCCAGTCCTTCCTGCTCGGTAAAGCTGCAACTTCTTCATCCCACACATGCTACATTACCCTATATTTCATGCCTAAGATTTATGTATAGCTATTTTCCTATGGCTTCTATTCTCTGTTAGCCTATCTACTGACCTATGAAAACGACCACTGCCAAATTAACCCAAGCAGACCTTATGAATTGAAAACACGCTGATCTGCCCTATATTTTAAATCAAGTAACTACCCTATTCAAGGTTATGTTGGAAAATTTACTATCCTACAACTGTACTGAACGAGGGGACATTATTTCTATCCCCTCACATATTCTCCTGTATATATTGCCATCCCCCATCGTTTATCATTCTTCCCAACAATGTAAGCATTCCCTTCACTCTTCATGTTTGTATTTAAACAACACAAATCAGTGCCACTATCTCACTTACTCTTAACAAACGAAATCAAAACCGTATGCATAATAAAAACTAAAAAGAAAGAAGAATGAAGTCGTGTATATATAAACAAGGCACTGCAGCAGTTTTCAGGCCAAGGGGAAATGAACTTTGCTCAGGCCAATGGAAGCGCGGAGATCCTTGTGGTGACAGGCGCGGTGTTAGAAAATTCTTCGGCGAACTAGGCGGATGGCAGCTAGCTGACGTGTAGAAGTAGGTAACCAATGGAGGAGGACTGTGAGTTGGTTGTCAAGGTGGTGGGGCGTTTGGCTGAGGCAGAGCAGCATGCATCAGTGGGTGAAGGATGGTTTGGATCATGGTGGAAGGGTATAGGGGCGGTCACAAATTACTGGAGTAGCAGATAAAATATTTAAATTGAAATAATAGTACTGGAGTGGCCATGCGTTTGTAAGTAAGTAGAAAAGGGACATTAATGGAAATAAAGAAGGAGCTGCACCTGTTTCTAGTGGTATGAGGTGGAGACCGGTAGGATGCGGAGGCGGTGCGGTTTTGCGTGGTTTCATGAGGGATGGAGTTTGAAAGGAATGAATGAGGAGGAGGTAACAAAATTATTGGCCAGTTTTTGTACATAGAGTATTGGATCCTAAGCCTACAATTAAATTATATTATTAGCTAATACAATTATAGTAAATTGATCAAAACGTGATGTTTTGTTCAAACAGGGTCTGGAATGTAAAGGGTTTAAGCGTAAGCAAAGTCCTGAATGCAACAGTCCGCAAGTAACTGACTTAATGTTTTTGCCAGTCCTGGTGTTTGTTACCACTGTGGCTTTCCGCTGAGATTCACTGTCACATTTATTGAGATCTTGTACCAAGTTTTGGAATAGATCATCGTGGGTCGGAAAGGAATCGTGAAGAGAAGAAACGAAAGGATTCAGGCCTATTTTTGTTACTCAACGAAATTAGCATAATGTTAGTTTTAATCAAAACCTTAATTATATTTTATTAAGGATTAAAATTATCAATAAATTCGTATTAACAGAAAAGTGAATTGATGCAGGTTAATGTTGGGAACCGTTGAGCAAATGAACTAGAAACAAAGTTATATTAGACCCGGTTATCTTAAAACAAAGTAATTAAAATAAAATCAAAATATATTATTTTGATTTAAAACTGTATCTTCTAATAGCTATAATTCATGCATATATTAACAGAATTAAATGATTCCAGATACGTTGGGATTGTAACGACAAGATCTATGCTAGGAACAGTGCTGGACAGAATTGGAATCAACCATGATTTTCAATTAAATTAACCATTCATTTAATTTAACTGAAACAAGCTGTTAAACAGTGAAATCGGATCAAGTTGAGTTAAACTCACTCAGTTCTTCCCATTTATATTTGATATAAATTGGGTATTTATTTTGTGTGCCCTGGTTGCTAATGGTTGACTATTTGCTAATTATATATTCATCTGTTGATTTAACCAATGAAATTAAACTGTTGTTTAATTTCAGTGAAATACCAAATCGTTATTTTAATGATTGGATCCAATAGAGGTAACTCACCTTGATTGGTCACATTTATAAAATAAACTTGTTTAAATTGCTTGAATTGTTTGCATTGCTTGTAAATTGGTTTATGTTAAATGTTCGTTATTTATTGTTATCAGTTAAATGAAATTGAATGATCTGATTTGAGCTGACCGATTTGAATATAGGGAAGAACAGGTTGGAAGGATCCAACGGGATTCCTCAAATATATTATTTATTTTCATATTAGCATATATGAACTGTCATGATTGAGTGATTGATTTGATAGTGATCGTTGACTGAAAATTTAACCTTTTTTTTTTAACCAATGGGCAATACTGGTTGAGTAACCGGTAGTAAATGGCCTAAGAATAAATTGTTTTCTTTATATTGGTTTACCATCAGGTGGATCGATAGAACTGAAGTTATAAAATTTATTTTATAACTGGAAATAGATTTTGAAATATACTATTTTGAATAAAAGTTTATAAAAAAGAAACAAATATTTATTATTTATTTAATTAATGTATATAATTAATTATTAATTGATTTTTATAAAGTAAATTCTGATGTTAAATCAGATTCATAAATATGAGGATAGGAAATTAGCCTAACGGTTAAATTTGGATAATTTGTTAAGTAACAATTAAATGTAATTATTTAAATTAATTATATTATTAATTAATTTAAAGTGAGAATTAATTAGAATCGGTTAACTAGATAACCGTGCTTGAGTTGACTTAGTCGACCTTTCTAGTTGGGATTGATTATTTAATTGGTGCGATTGGAATAAAATAGTTTAAATGAATATTGTTTTAATTTTAATAAGTTTTTAAAAAGAAATTACTATTTATTTTAGTTAATAAAGAGATTAACTACTAAAGCAGTTAATGATCGAAGTAATTTATTATTTTAATTAATAATAATTTAGAAAATTACTCTTTAGTGGAAATTCATTTAAAAAGTAATTGAAGTTGAAATGAAATCTAGTTGAATGGTGAAAGGAATTTATGAACAAGTTTTAAATTTAGAACCCAGATTTTTATAACAAAGTTGTAAAGAGAATTTTAAGTGAATACAATAGATTAAATTAAATGTTACTTAATATTCGAATTAAGTAAAAGGAATTGAGAAAAGAAGGGTTTATATTAAACCAGAGTTATATAAACATAGTATAAAGAGGTGAGGCGGTAAAGCGTTAATCTTACATTAAAGTTACTTAAAAATGGGATTAATTAAGAAAGGGAATTTAAAATTAGATTTCCAAAATAGGAACCGTTGAATTCATTTGAAAAGGGATTAATAAAGGTGAATTTGGTGAAAAAATTGGGTCTTAGGATTTGTAAACAAATCTGAGTTATAAATGAGTTGGCTAAAGAGGCAGAGTTAAGAGTGACGTTTTATAAAGAAATTACTTAATTATTGAATTAAGAAAGAATGGTCATATCTGAGAAAGAGATTTTAAATGATAAGAAGGTTTTGTGGAACCGTATTTTGAATAAAATAGTTAAATGGAATTTGTATCGATAATGGATTGAAATATTAGTTGTAACGGTAAAAAGGGTTAGTAATAATTTGTTGTTTCATTGGAGAAATAATAACGCAACATTTTGGTAAAAGTTTGGAAAAAATATAATAAGGATTCCAAGGAAAACGAGGAAATAAAAAAGGGTTATCGGAAATATAACGATATTTTCGAGTTAAAAAGGAAACGTAAAGTTGAATTCTATTCCATAAGAATAAGCACGGATTATTGTTTCAAGTACTGAATAAAAGATATTTCGTAACTTTGTTTTACGAGTAATAAGTTGAATTGATTTTCCAGTATTAGATAATAATATGTATAATGTTTTGAAAGTGAAAATAGGAAACTGGATGTATAAAAGTGAATTTGTTTAAAGAAAAATCTTATGTGAAATAAGTAGCGAAAAACTATATTCATAATATTGAAATATTTAAGAGTTTTAAATTTACATTTGTTTTAATTAAAAGGCCAATTGATGTTGAATACTGAACTAGTGAACTCATTGGATTTTCATGATTCAGTCACTATTTATTTTGATAGTTACATAACCGATTATCAAAGTTGTCCTATACGATTGTTGGTACGGAAAACCCAGGATCGAATTTATATTCGAAAACCATTCCGACCAACAAATACGTGAAGATATCAGAAGATGATAGAGACGGAGCATTGAAGACCGTAGATCTTCATAAACGGAAGAATTACTAATAATCTCTAATGTTGCAACCAGAGATAAACTCTGGTTCTATTGTGGTTGGAATCTTCGGATTTGCAAGGACTACTCGCTACTGATCTATAGGGTGATTCCTTGGATGTGGTAGAAGGGTGCCTTAGGTTCATCCTGTCCCTGGATGACTTATATGGATGTATGTCTGACAGAGTATTTCCAAAGGAATTACGTACGTTGATTTCTTCAAACGTACCATAGTTGATGGCGGAGAAATGATATTCTCTAGCCAAATAACTAGAGTATTTTTGTGGACGTCAATTAGTGATATCTGGCGGATCTGACGATGTGGCATTCAAAGTGAATGGGACCAGATGTTCCAAAAGATAATTTAAACCTCAAGCCTCACAACCGGGAAATGACAAAAATCGGGAAAGCAGCATGGCTTTGTGGGTCACTCCCATTAGGGTGTATAAATCACCTATCTAGAGAAATTTCATTTCCTTTTTTAATCTATTTCGATGTTGTCCCGTTCGGGAAACATTGGTTTGAACCCAACCTTTGGTGATATACATTTGATACACTTAAGAGAAATGAGTGGTCGGCCATGTGTGGGCCGGGTTGAAAGACGTTCTTGTTGAACCTAGTGCATTCCCCTCTAGAGACACACTATCGACAGGTGGTCCCATACATTATCATAGTTGGAATCTAATCTACAATAACTGCTCGCGGTTTTGATTTTATACTATATATGTGGAGTGTGAGATACAAGCATTCTGCTAGATTGATATTTACTTGTATATAGACACTATTATAATATCAGAAAAGATACTGATTTCAAAAATGTTTTGGGTTATCGTAAGGTAAAAACCATCCGTATTTATGTGTGGATTTGGTCTTATGATTATCCTTTTCTTTCGAAAAGATTTTGACTTTAAAATCAAGTTGGATGATTCCCCTTAAACCCTTTTACGAGTTTTTCTCACTTTGGTTCACCAGACTTGCCCGGTGTTTGTAATGCTCGGGTTAAACCCGGGGTGTACAGATTTAGGTTATCGAATGATATGAAGAGACGAGCTGGAGGTGTTCAGACGTATTATATATATAGTGTATATTCCACTGTGTGATGTGTATGGAGCAGATTATTATAACTGTCCATATATGTGATGTACTCTGATATCGTAAGCATTTTAAAAGCTCTCAACAAAGATTTATTTCTATATTATATTTTGTTCCGTTGCGATGTGAGATTCTATGTTGTGTTGGTTCCTCTTCTTCTTCTATTCTAATATTTCTTTCTTTCTTATCTCATCCTCTAATTTCTTTCTTTCTTATCTCACCCTCTAATTTCTTTCTAATAACGTTCCTGTGTTTTCGGTGCTAGGAAGGTCGGCATGAGATACAGAATTGTATTTATGTTGATTTTCGAGGCCTAAAATCCTTGGGTCGTTACATAATAACTAATATTAATAATTTCTTTCTGCTATATAATAATTAATAAATAATAATTATGTACTATTATTAGAAATTAAAAATAAATAAATAAAAATTAGTTTTTAGTAATGAATGATTAATTTTAGTAATTAATAAATAAGATGTAAGAATCACCAATTAAGAAGTAATAATCAAATAATTACATTTAAATATTTTAATAAAAATTTCAAGCAATTTATATAATATTCTATTACATTTTTTCATAAAAAAAAAAGGAAAAATCATAAGATTAATAAATAGTTATTATATATTATTTAACTTACCAATATTATATAACTTTCAAAATAATAATTATTAATATTAAATTACTAGTTTATTTTGCCACTTGTAATAAATGTCTAATAATCAATATTACCAATTAATAACCAATATTAAAAATAAAATTTCAAAAAATAATAATAATAATCAATTATATAAATATTTTAATTAAATGTTTAATAATCAATAATATTAAATATTTTAATTAAATATTTAATAATAAATAAATGACTGTTAATAATTAATATTAATAATTCGTATAAATAATAATAATAGAAAATAATTTTTTAACAATTAATAATTAAGAATTAGTCATTAATATTAAAAATTAAGAAGTAACAACTAATATATAGTCATTAATTTTGGATAATTAATAATTTAATCGAAAAGTTATTTAAACTTACTTTCAGTAGTTCTTTTTTCTATTTGTTGTAATAGAGACATATTAAATTTAATAACATCTAATATTTAATGATTAATAAAATTAACATTTAAGAATAATTGATAATTAATATTCAATAATCACTTTACAAATTAATACTAATTATAATTAATATCTATTAGAAATTAATACTTAATAACCGGATGGTTATAGCAATGATAATGCAAAACAATGAAATAAATGCATTAAAGTTAATAATGTGACTGATGGAAAACTGGAGGTCACGGAAATGTGAAACGATGAAACAAATGCGGAAAAACTAAAAATTTGGCTTCAAAGTAAATTCGTGTCTTGTATTTCCCGTGGGTTCTCCTGTTCTATTACTGAATTTGCATCGTCTAGAAAATGGATCCCAGTTCCTCCTTCCTCAGAATCGATCCCAATTCCTCCTTTTAAATCGATCCCAACATGTATTCACTCTCTTCCGTATGTCTAAATCGATCGCAATTCCTCCTTCCTCTAAAAAACCTATGCCTCAATAAACTCCAATTACTAATTGCCTCAAAATCGATCCTAACTCCGATGAAGGGGTCACTGAAGCGCGAAATGGTCGGTGATGGAGCAATTTTGAGCCAAGGGGAAACGATAGAGAAGATCACTGTAGCTCCGGTTGTATGAGGTAGAGTATCGAATGTGTTTTAGGGTTTTGTGGTGTTTTTGGTGTTCGTATTTATCAGAGTCGTAGGATAAAGAGTGAAATATCGAGTGCAACATAGGGAGGACTGGATCTGGAACAGAGAGTCACAGATCTGGAACAGCGAGTTCTTAGGGTTTTGACCTTTAATGTAACACCAAATTTTTCTGAGAATATTAAAATTAACAAATTCAAGAACACTTAATTTTTAGAAGAAGAATTAAGTGAAATGGGTTGCGCTATTACGTTGTCTCAAAATTTTGGTCAAGACAGACATTTGGTTTGCATAAAATGGATACCTTATGAAGAAGTTATTAAGCCTTGAAGTTTGTATGCATATGAGAAATATATATATATATATATATATATGTATAAATTAAATAAATAAATATGCAAAAAAGTTCGAAACAACGAATCGGGAGGGGGAATAACCGAACCGACCTATTTTTGAGGTCGACCCAAGCCCTGCTAGGTTGACTAGGGGTTGATTCGGGGTGTTTGGCTGTCAACCCGTGGGCCGATTCGCTCTAAGGAAGATGTGGCATCCGATTAGTTCTGATTGACTCCTTTCTTGACTCCTTTCTGAGTCATTAGGGCTGATGTGGCTATTCTATCTTGTCTGAATGGCTTTGATTTGCTCTAGGTTAATCTGACGGTTCCTATTAAATCAAACTTCTATATAAGCAACCTAAATCTAGACCCTAAGCCACTAAAAAATATTCCTAGAGCCGTCATGCCGTCAATGGTGAACCTAGAATTGCCGTCATCTCTTTCAACTCAAAGGCAAGATAGAAGCTACATCAAAATCAAATTAAATCCAATCTAATTCAACTAAGAGAATTCAACGATCTACATCAAAAGCGAGCAATTCAATTTCAGAATACAGATCCCAGAACTCAAGAATTCCTTTTTGTTTGTAAGTGTAGTTATCTTTCAGATGTGAATAAATTAAAGACATGATTTGTAATGAATTGTAAAATAGAATTGAACCAAGTTGTATGTGATTGATGATGCGAATTCATGTCTAATTCTTGCGATAATTTGGTCATGTATGTCTTGGAATGATTGTGGTTTATTTGAACTTATCGTATCATGTGGAAATTGGTGATAAACTTATTATGATTTGAGGAATGAAACCATCATACCACATATAAGTTTGACAATCCTTTCATGATGTGTCATATGCAAGATACATGTTTTATGTTAGTCAAGATCTATATACATGTTCATATGCAAGATACATGTTTTATGTTAGTCAAGATCTATATATATGTTCATATGCAGGATACATGTTTTATGCTAAACCCAAGTCAAGATCTATATATATATATATATATATATATATATATATATATATGTTCATATCCAAGTTTCATGTTCTGTGTTAGATCCAAAAATTAGATTTATGTTTATATGCAAGTTTGTAAAGTGGATTCATGCAAGTTCATATGATCATTATTGGTAGATCTAGTTCACATCTACATGTTAAAGTTAAACTTATACATGCTCTGGAATGTACATGTCATGATTCCCCTAAATTATGCTAGTTTATAAACCAAGTTGTGTTCACCTATGCCTAGATCTACATGTTCACATGCTTAGGCTTATGCTAGTTCTATCCAATCTAATTGTAAGTTTCGTCAGACATGTTAATTTAAATTTACGTGACATATGTTTGATTAAATGTTCCCTTCTTTTACCTCTTGTTTCTAAATTGGGCTAATTTGCAGGCCCAATGACTTTATGTGATTAACGCGAACGTACAACGGGGGTAACGTTGGGGAAAACTTGGAAATTACACATAACTGACATATTTGGCTCATAGTCATGTAATTAATGAGTGGCATAAAAATGGTATAGTTTTTATGCCAATAAATTGTTGACAAATTTACATGTAAGCATAAAAGGATAAATATGTAAATTTAGAAAAGACGAATATGCCTAACACGAGGTTAGACTGAGTTGTGGTGTAAAACTGCCCGGAACCGACCGGCACATCCAATGACCACAACTACCTGTCTAATGTGGGTGGTTAGTGCATTGAGCCTAAAAAGGACCCGAGGTTAGAATGGGTTATGGTGTAAAACTGCCCGGAACCGACCGGCACATCCAGTGACCACAACAATACATGTGTAATGTGAGTGGTTGGTGCTTTAATAAAGATAAGTCAAGATTGGTAGGGTTAAGTGAATTAAGGAAACACTTAACTAATTCAACATGTTAACTAAACTGATGGGTGAGGTTAAGTAAATTTAGAACACTTAACCGTTATAATATGTTAATTAGACAAGTGGGTGAGGTTAAGTAAATTTAGAACACTTAACCGTTATAACATGTTAATTAGACAAGTGGGTGAGGTTAAGTAAATTTAGAACACTTAACCGTTATAACATGTTAATTAGACAAGTGGGTGTGAGGTTAAGTAAATTTAGAACACTTAACCTTTATAACATGTTAATTAGACAAGTGGGTGAGGTTAAGTAAATTTAGAAACACTTAACCAATATAACTTGATTTATGGAAAGGTTAAGTTAAAATAAGAGGGCAACACTTAACCAATATAACTTGATTTGTAGTAGGGTTATGTTAACACAAGAAGGCAACACTTAACCAAAGTAACATGACACGTAGGTGGGTTAAGTTAACTTGAATTGATTGCTGACACTTAACCAATAAAACAAGATGAATATGTGGGGTTAAGTTAACAAGAAACACTTGACCAATATAACTTGATGAACGAACGGGGTTAAGTTAACAGGAAACACTTAACCGATCCAACATGATAAGTAAGGAGGGTCAAGTTAATAAGAAATGCTTAACCAACATGACATGATGAATGAGTGGGTTAAGTTAACATGAGCGGACAACACTTAACTAATATGGCGTAATGTGCGGGAGGGTTAAGTACATATCGGGTTGGTGGGTAATATTAGTAAATATAGGCCCACAAAACTTAACCGTTAAATAAACATGCTTGAATCAGTGGAAGGGTTAAGTACATATCGGGTTGGTGGGTAATACTAGTAAATATAGGCCCACAAAACTTAACCATTAAATAAACATGCTTGAATCAGTGGAAGGGTTAAGTACATATCGGGTTGGTGGGTAATATTAGTAAATATAGGCCTACAAAACTTAACTATTAAATAAACATGTTTGAATTGATGGGAGGGTTAAGTACATTTCGTGTAGGTGGGTAATATTAGTACATATAGGCCCACAAAATTTAACCGTTTATTAAAAATGCTTGAATCGATGGGATGGTTAAGTACATATCGGGTTGGTGGGTAATATTAGTAAATATAGGCCCACAAACTTAACCAATAGGAAACCCTAGTAACGGGGACCCATTTCAGCAGTAACCTACATGGATGTATCATGGTTCCTAAACTAGGCAGCGTGGGGCACGATTATTGGGCTGATTATACGCGATCAAAGCAGCGGCAGGGGGTACGTCAGTGTAGGTTCCGACGGTTTACGGGTGTGCACGTACTCCGGAGTGGGAAAAGGCAGGCACTGGGTACCAGTAGTTATACACTGTGCATCTTGAATCGTGTCGGGTTGCTATCATAAGGATTGATACACCTTATGATGGGACCAGCACAGGGTATCTACACGCAAGAGAGGGCCGATTGACACAGGCATATGGAACATTTGTACAAGTAGGGAGCTGATCGATAGGGTAGTAAGGGTGCATCTAACATGTTCATGGAAATTAGGCTGACTGAGGTGGAATCCTCACGATAGATGTACACCTGAAGGCTACCATAATTACGGGGGTTGGGATCACGATTATCATTTTATACAGATTGCTAGTTGGGACACTAGTTAGGTGGTGCACAGATAGATATAGAAATCAGATTAACAGAGTAGTAGTGAAGTAGAGAAAAAGTAGAAGTGCATTCATTTCACCTTGCACTTATCTTGTCTTTAGTTACCTGGTTTTTATAGTATTGTCCTATTTTCGGTTTATTCATGTCATGGTCCTTTATCTTGTTTGCATGTTGAAAGATCACTGGACTTACCAGACTTATGTCTGAACTAGTTTGTTTTTCGCCTCTTTTCTTCCGTTCCTCCCCCCTAGGCAGTCAGGGAGGGAATAGCTCAGCCTAACTTGGACCTCTTCTCTTTCCAAGCTTGAAGATTAGTTGGTGTATCGCTTTGGACTCTCTCTCTTCCACTGCTATGGCTGGTTCATGCTTTATCGGGGAATATCATTGTTTTTATGCTTCTTTTATTCTTGGAAGTTTTTTCATCCAGACAGAAGTTTTATGTATTACATTTAAGTATGATTGAGGAAATTGTTGTAAAAGCTTGACTGAATTAAGTTGTTTATAAAATGACTTTATTTTCCGCTGCTTTATTTGTCTGTCTTGTAATTTATCTGCATCTTTTACCTATAATGCTCCACTGAATTTAAGGCATTCCCTCTGTGAGTGACCTTAATGGAGGTGGGGTGTTTCATTTAACCTACAACTTTGTGCTGGTTTTCCTTTTTCTAGGTTTGTTTTAAGCGCTTATACATTGGAAGTTTAATTCAAGAATTTTAGAACCGTCCAATTGAAAAGTGAAATGTCGAATATGGTATTGGAAAGCCATTTGTTTGACCATGTTATACTATCGATCTTACAGAAAAATAATTCCCATGTTATTTTTTTGCATTAACTGTAATTAGATATGAATCAGACAACCTTTATCACTATTACTCTTTTGAATTGAATTATATTAATCTTGGTAAGGACGATATTATCATTATTCATAAATATACAGAAACATAGATAAATGAAGTGCAGACTC
Source organism: Allium sativum (assembly GCA_030737875.1). Lineage (NCBI taxonomy): Eukaryota > Viridiplantae > Streptophyta > Magnoliopsida > Asparagales > Amaryllidaceae > Allium > Allium sativum. The sequence goes on along the minus strand of CM060913.1, from coordinate 119,274,360 downwards.
ATTCGAATTTCTGATCCATATTCCAACACTCGGTCACACCTGAAATTGCAGTTCATGGGTTACTTGTTGATAATTTTTCTAAATCAGGAACCAAGTGGTTTTTAAGTATCAAATGTATTTTAAAACGAGACAATTGTACCTTTATTTGTGTTTTTATTTACTTCGTTTTTTCTCAATGTGTAGAATGAATGTATGAGTAGGAATTTATTGTAAATGCTCATATTATGTTTGAGGATTTGACATTTGTAGTGGCATTCGGATGGGTGGATGTTATTATACTGTTGTTTAGTTGAAGAAGGATGTTCATCAATAGCTAATAATTATTCAAAAAGTTAATAATGTTGGGGAATAAGAGAAAAAATGTCTACACCGTCTTGCCAAGGGAAATCAACTTTAAGAAAAATGATAGATTTGCGTTCCTTGTCCAAGGTACTATTTGATTTCATGTTTTAATCTTTTTTCAATCATTGATTTTCAGGTAGAATGGCGGGATGGGATCCAGATCATTTATCATATTTCTCTTCAGTGTAAGTTGTTATTTTTGGGGTTCCAGATTTTATTATATCATACATATTTTGTTTACATTTGTTTTTGTTTTGCTTCCACTACCTCTTAGTTTTGATTTTCTCTTCCTTGTCTTGCATTGTTTAATATGCAAAAGCTTTGAGTTGTACACAATGTATATGAGAGTTGAAGTAAACACTGATTGTCGGGTTTTGATTGGAGGGTGAGGTAGTACTGAGGATGTAGCTAGGGAGGATAAATGAGCCAGTTCATATTCTGGTCGCGGCAGAGCTACCTATTGATATCATAGATGCCCTCTTAATGCAAGCTCGTGAGATTCTCGAAGATCTATTCAAACCTGTGGATATGCATTTTTGTGGATAGCTTGTGCTTGTACTGAGTTGCTTCGTATCGGTCAAGTATGTAATAATGCATGAAATGTTTTCTAAAACTCATTGTTTGTAATACTGAAAATTCGAGTATTTTAATAAATTAGTTTGCAAATAAGTGTAATGTCTAATTTGCTTATGGAGTATTATCATATTTAATGTATTGTTCGTTTTAGTTAATATGCAAATTGCATTTGAATTTATATCAATTTATTCGAAGTTAACTCGCAATATATATATATATATATACACACACACATACATACATACATACATACACACACGAAGTCACAACAGTGCAAAAAAGTTGTAATATAATATATCACAACTGTGCATAATTGTTGTAATAAAGTTTATTACAACGGTGGAAAAAAGTTGCAAAATACAAATATTACAACGGTGTTACAACGGTGTAAAAATATTGTAAAAGATTTTAGTCTATTACAACTTCTTAATACACAATGGTTAGCCCACCATTGTAAAATGGATATTACAATGGTGTTCCACTGTTGTAATATGGTATTTTGTTGTAGTGCCAACTCCTTGAAGCTCCTAAAGGTGCAGCTATTCAATCCAATCAGAAGAATACTCAGGGGCAGAAGCAAGCTAACAACGGAAATGACAACAAAGCTAATAAAAAATTTCGCTTTCTTGACTCGTCTGATCTAACACCTCTGAATGACACTCCTGAGAACATCTACCTTGCCATGAGGATGTGGAAGACTATCCGGAGCCTCGGCCAATAAGAATGAGTGACCATCTGAATAAACCTGGGAAGTTCTGCAGGTTTCATAATCAGCCAGGCCACAACTCCAATGAGTGTAGGCATCTGAGATCATTGATTAAAAAGCTGATTAAGAAGAACCGTCTGCAACAGTATGTGAAGAATTTCCAGGATGCAAATACTTTTGCAACCACCCAGGGGCAAGGGGCATCAAATGACCAGTCTGGTCCAAGCAACGTAGCTTCTGCTCAAGCTATTCCAAGGCCGATAATCAACTGACAACCATTGATGATGATCTAATGTTTGCTGCTCAGAATAAGCAATCATTGTCGCCTTTACTTTATTTCCTGCATTACTTTACTTTCCGCTATGTTTTACGCTCTTGTAAATAGTCGGTAATGATTTGCATGCATTGTATCGAGCAATAGCTCTACGAATGAAGTATTACTTGTTTGTGTAAATCTCTGACTTGCCAAATTTACATGAAAATTTGCTAACGGACGATTTTTAATTACAGGACATTGAATGAGCATTCTCTCTCTCAAGGCCCAACGAAGTGAGGCAATTCCAACAAGCACCAGTTCAAACGTCAAGTGCTCTAACCATCGATATGCATAATGCAAAGATGGAAAGCACCACCTTAAAGAGTGAGCGAGAGGAGTTGCTAAGAGTCAAACGGTGGAGAGTTCAGCAAGTATATTCAAAATCATTACCATGAGTCGCAAGTTCCAAGGGGCCACAACCTCTCAATTCGATTGCGATTGCTTGTCATAGTTAAGCGTATCCGACATGAGGACCGATGTTAACCTTCTGGAACAACACCAAAACAAAGTCCTCCCATAGAGAGGCAAAATAAAGTCCTCCCATAGAGAGGCAAAATAAAGTCCTCCCATAGAGAGGCAAAACAAAGTCCTCCCATAGCAGAGGCAAAACAAAGTCCTCCCATAGAGAGGCAAAACAAAGTCCTCCCATAGAAAGGCAAAACAAAGTCCTCCCATATAGAGAGGCAAAACAAAGTCCTCCTATAGAGTGGAAAAACAAATAACTCCACCAGAGAGGCAAAATAAAGTCCTCTCATAGCAGAGGCAAACCCACCAAAGGTCCGTTGGAAACCGTAAGCACGGAACGAAGCGTGGGAGTTCACTATAAGTGAAATGAAGCATGGGAGTTCGTAGCGCGAACCGATGCAGCCCCCACTAAAAAGATCGTAGGAGTTCGCATTGCGAAACGATACGACCATCAAAAATTATTTGCATAGAGAAAGCAATTTCTCAACAGGAAAAATCAACAATGCTCGATGAGCTCCATCATTTTGACTCAGTCGACAAGAAAACACCAAATGTTGGATTAAAATGACCTCTCCAAAACATGGGGCATCCAACGAAGTCTCTAACGTAAAAACCGATCAACAAAATGAACAAGCATTGAGCAACTAAGAAATTCTTCTCATAATGAAGACTGGTGATGACAGCTTAAGCCTGGGTACCAATAATCATAAACTTTTCCCCAGAAAGGAGCTGAGAAAAAATTACTGATACAAATTTCCCAAATGAGAAATATCGTACACCAACATATAAGTCGTTAAAGCGATAATGTTTGAAATCCACTAAGTGATTTTAAGCGTTAAAGCGGATTCGAACTAGAATATCGTGTTTGGCCAGATAACATTTGATGAGTTTTAAACCGTCAAGTAAAATAATTCTATGCAGACACCTTATTCAATTCAAAACCAAATTCACTATGAGTCGTTTTTAATGGTTAACTAACACACTATCGATATGGACAGTCGATGGTGAGTATGAGTCCAAAATTGTGCAAGTGCTTGTTTTAATTACAGAATAGGTGACATAAAGCATATGAATTCAAAGCATGGTTCATCATAGCAAGACAGAAAGCTATAATCGGATCTCAATGCAGAATATATCAATAGCAATGTTTATTTCGAAGCCACATTTCTGGCAAGCAAAAAATACAAGCTTCGAGGGGCAAATGTTAACCCTGTTAAAAAACACAGTTCAAGGTGTTGGGTCAGTCTATTCAAAGAAGACCGAGTCGGTCGCAAATATGGATCGCCTCATCATAACGGATCGGTTTGTTCATCAAAGCATTAGATCAGTCCATTCAGAACGGACCGGGTCGGTCAGTTGCAAAGCACAGGATCGGTCACTACATTAGATCAGCCTCAATAATGCGAACCAGATCGGTCAGTAATAATGGATCGGGTCAGTCAGTTGCAAGACGCCGGATCGGTCACTACACTGGGTCGGTTTATTCATGAAAATGGATCGGCACATTTAGATTTGCATGAACTGTGCATTTCATCATATGGGTCAGTACGTTGGAATACACCAGGTTGGCCTTAAAACGTTAACACATGGACTAGCTTTGGACAAAGCAAAAACATACAAACAAAACATGGCTTCTTACATAACTGGATACCACAAATACACGCATTATCAACAACATGACGTGGAGTTGCATGGACCAGTTCATGTTCTAGTATACAAACAACAGATGGAGCTACTCATGAAGTATTAAGATGGATCAATAGTTTGCACGCATGAAGATTAAACTTGCAAAAGAGAATATATGATGAAGTATTGATCATATACATGTGACGTAACATATGTGGATCGGTTACAGTTGAGACAATATAATGCCATATTTGCGAATGAAGTGAAACAGACCAACATAACTCAATGACATAAACCAGACAAATTTGAAAGGAGATGACACACGTGAATGCATTGGGTCAGTTCGTAAGTAGCAATGACAAAGCGTAATATGAATGTGTGGTTGGTTTGTTACGTGTGGGCACCAATCATCCATGCAGCATGTTTTTTCGTAACATAACAATTTGGATCAGTAGCAGGTAATATAATGGATTGATTCATACATACATGGCAATGCAAGAGTGGATTAGTGCACTAAAGTAAGCGGTAGCTTCCAGTTTCAAATGAGTCGATCCAATTCCAGAAAGGCCACGTGGTGGCAAGGTGTAGCGTGTAGGTGCATCTGTTTAAAACTAGATCGATATATTATAATAAAGCGGAACAGTACAGGGCACTGAAACAGATCGGTGCATTTGCAACAAAACGGTTAAGGACATTGGAGACATTGGACCGGGCATGAAGCATAAACTGGATTGGTACATTATTTAAAGCGGTGGCAGAACCTTAAATATGGGACACGACAGCTGTACACAGCTGTAAAGTGGACTAGTGGCATTTCTGTAAATAAGTTTTAGCCCGATCCAAGTTTACGCCCGATCCAAACTCTACACCCCGTAATTACGAGACTGCCACAACCTCCAAACTTCTTCTATAAATAGCCCCTTTCTCCACACTTCAGGGGAGGGATTCGACGACCCCGAATGGCTATCAAAATCAATCCTCAACCGTTTTAAAGCATCTAAAGACTTCATAAATGGCCAGCAAACTTCTCTCCTTCTCCCTCCTACATGAAATGGATATTATCTTCTCCGAGCACCGTTAATTCACATCCCGGTCTACTCCAAGTGATTTCCAATCTCCATTGCTCATCTTCAAAGCACGGATCTAGCACTATTTTCATGATGGAACCAAGGAAAAGTATATAATTACGCGATCTAATCCGTTCCTTCTCGAATCCAGTGAGATCTTAAGCGGAAAGAGAGCAAAAAGCAGAGAGTTATCATAAAAGTGATCAAGTGTAATAAATGCGATGTACGAGATGATAAAATATGAAATTCCCTCCATAATGATGAAGAATACTTCAAAAGTGGACGTAGATTCACTTTGAATCGAACCACTATAAGAATCACATGTCCTTTACTTGTTTTTCTCTGTTTATTTTGCGATTGTGACCCTTTTAATTTCTAACCATAATTGGTGACGTGTGATTTCACACCATTGGTGTTTGAGTCATTTTTGAATTCAAACACCGCCACTCTCTTATCTGCTTCAATGTCCAGTATCAATCCTTGTTGCTTTACTCGAGATGAAATTCTTCATGTTGATCCAAGGTTATTTGATTGATTTCTAGCATGATTTTAAATTCAATTCCAGTGATGATGTGGTGTATTTATAGGATTTAGGATCCACAAAAATCTCTGATTTCAACTTAGAATTGGTCATTAATATCTTCGAAAATACCAGGGCTTGAAATCTTCGTATGTTCTGGAGATCTCTTCAAATTTAATCTTGAATGAATATTACAAAAACTAGGGCTTTTGAAATCGTCAGCTTATGTATTTGTGGAGTTTGATGTCTTCAAATATTCTAAAAAAAAAACTTGTGTGAGGCTTTATATCACTGACTTTGAAATAGTCCCTGGAAGAAATGTCGTATATCTTAATTTTTCTGAGAATAAAAACTTGAACTCATTTTCTGGATCTTTGAATATGTAAACTCTAAACATGATATTGCTCTTTTCATTTGGTGTATTCGGCACGTTTGATTTGCTTCTTTGGTCTGAAACTTAACCCACTGAAATTTGATACTTTCTGTAAACTTGAACTGATACTATACGTGGCTTGTTCATCACAGTTCGTAGACCTTGATAAGAACAGATATTAAACTGCAACATCATGCTTCTATATACTTGAAATAGAGCTTGTTGTTTTCTTCTAATTTGCTCGAGCATTTGCTGCCTTGAATGTTTGAATTGTATATTCTGTCTGGACTCTGGAGCTTTGTGCTTTGCTTTGGTCACCCTTAATGTGTTGCACCACTTTGCTTGAGAATGTGCTGCACCATACCATTATGTTGTGTCATTCTTGTTTGTATTTTCACATATGAGTTGTTGGCCTATAGCCTGTATTACATGTTCATGCTATATCTTGTTGTTCTTGCTATCCTATTTGCTAATGGTCGGGTTTGCACACCATGTTGCTGTGCCCTTAACTAATGCATGCTATTTGTATGTGAGCTGAAACATATATGCACCAATGTGTTGTGTATGCATGCCTTGACTTCATGCTTCACCTGTTCATTGATCATTCTGTTGCACTTGAAATGTCGAGGCTTCACTCTTGACCTTTCTAATTTCTAGTTACTGAATTCCTATGACCTGTTTGCACTTATCAGTTTTGCATGTACCATGCATATGCTTGTAGTACTGTTATGAGCTGTTTCACTTGATTTGATATTGCATTCTTTCTGCCTTGAATTTATACATGCACACACTGATGTCCATATGAATTTGGATGCTGCTCTTGCTTGTGTTAATAAGCACTGTGTTGAGTTGGTCCACGTGGCTGCTCCTCAGTTGATATACTACATTTTAATTGGCGAGGCAGTGCACGCGTGTATATTTATGCACATGTGTACATGTAGTCAATCAAATTAATTTTCCTGCCCTTGAAAAAAAATCTGATAAGAACAGATACTATTCTTGGTTTAGTTTAAATGTATCCGATTTTGGTATAGTACTGTGTCATACTTGCGTATCAAACCAAGTTAGAAAAATGATGAGAAACACACAGAAATTCTGAGGCAAATAAAATCTAAAACAAATTTAGATTTGTATGCACTCAAGTTTATATCTATTATAGTCTACTGTGTATGTTTCTGAATGTGACATGAGTTGATGACTAGACTGATAGCTGGATAGGATCTGGAGCACATGAAGACAAATATGTGTGGCAGTGTCTGTGTATACACTAATGAGTGAACGAGTGAAATGTAGTAAGGAAATGACTGTATATTAGGGTGATGAGAGTTGTAGTGAGGAGAAAATGTAAAGAATGAGAAGATTGTACTGATATTTGTAATAAACAAATTTGATTGAAATAAAATATTATTTTATTGTGTTCAAACAAATTTGTCTATCGTATTCAATTTATTTATGAGTACAATATCAGGTGAAGTAATATCTGTGAATATACAATAGTGGAGTCTGAGTGTTGTACTATTTCAGATATTGAAATAAAATATTTGATTGAATTATGTACTGCAAATATATTCAATTGTGTACAATAGTATATTATTCAACCAATATTTATGTCTGTGAAACGATGTAATATAAAACAATACAATTACAAACACATTTAAATAATATCATTTGTTTGTTATCATCAAACAAAAATAATATAACACATACCTAACAATCTCCTCCTTTTGATGATAACAAACATATACAAGATTTAGAATGTGTTAAATGTGTTTGGACTTGAAATATATTACTCCCCCTATTTGTATGCTCCCCCTACAATTGAACTCCCCCTATATATGTAGAAAATATAAATAATGAAATTCAATTGACCATTCTTACCCTAGATATTTAATTTCCAATCTTAAAATATTCTTGAATTAAATACTCATAAATCAACATCTTGACCATTCTCTCCCTTTTGTTATCATCAAAAGAATAATAGAAATCGAAATAGTAACGAATATAGACCATAAATATAAATTCAAATTAAGAGAGAGAATATATTGCGTAAATCCCATTTAATCAAATGAAAATCGTAATAATCTTTAAATTAAAAGCAAATTTCACTGTCATAATAAATGGATTTGCGATGGATTTTATAGAATGAGGAGAGTTCGGTAAAATTGAATATTTGAATATGAATTTCAAAGATTTTAAATAAATGTGTTAAGAACTTGCTCACCACGCATAGCCCAAAGGTATTTTAAATGGGGTTAGTAGTAACTTAACTTTATCCTCACTAATGAGTTCCATCCATGCACAGCCCAAAGGTCTTTTAAGTGAGAATGGAAGCACATAGAGATTAAGGTAATTTAACCACGAATAACCACGAGAACTTTTAAATGGGAGTGAATACCAAAGATAAATAATATAATACATATATATTTCTTTTTCTCTGTTTTTTACTTTTATTTCCAAGATATTTTTCTTTCCAAAAATAATTTGAACTCTCCAAATTAAATAAAACCATGATGAATGACAGAAATATGATAGACATAGAAGTTGGTCGTGAAATAAGCTCCACTTCAAAGATATTATAAAACTGTCCAATCATCATGAGATTTTAAAATAACATCTCCTCTAGTTATGAATTATGCCATAGTCACAACTCATCGTGTTTTCAAAAATCTAGAATAATTTCAATGATTTCCAAATATGGCTTAAATTAGTGAATAATCTCATTCTTCTGGATAAATAATCAAGAATAATTTTAAAATTGGGAATATCAATTTCAAGAATGATAAATGTGCAAGTTGAAGATCATTTTAAAAAGAAATCAATCAGTAGAAAGTGGAAATATCTAATACTTCTAAGACCGATTGCTCCTAGACAAATTTAAGAAAAACTGATATCACTTGAGGTTCTAAATTGCCTGTAGATTTTAAAGAAATCTAGTTATTGATTTTTCAACTCATCGTCCAATCACCAAGATAATGAAATGTATCAAATCAATTTCTTCTATCAGAGCAGCATAAAATCATTTTTGAAGCAAAAGTCATAGAGAATTTTTCAGTGTATTTTACAAGCACAAGGGATAGTCAATGATTCTAATCAAAAGCAAATTATTTGAAATCACTTTGATAAAAAAAATCCAAATTTTATAATCCAAGAAATTCAACAACCATCCAAAAAAGATTTCAAAATCAATATAATCAAGCAGAGAAAAAATGAAATTTTCAAAACTAATCAATTATGGTTTCAAGTAATACGCTGAATTGAGTGTTGTTTTTCAATATTATTCATGATGAATTAGAAGAAACTCAAAACAACAAAGTTATGTGAAATTTCATTAGCTTTTCAGAACATTACAAATTATAGAATTCTGATTTACAATGATCCATATATAATCAAAATATTATGGTAGTTTCAATAAAAAATTATCATAAAAAATAAAAACATGAGATTAGAGATCATACCTGACTTACTATGATCGATGTGAACAAATGAATCTCCAACTCATAAATCTATGGCTAAGGAACACTTGAATAATTCAATAATTTGGAACAACTTGAATTTTATCTCTTTTAAACATAGTTGTTCCTTAATCTCCCTAGATACCTAAATTTTTATAATTTCGAGTGGTCTAACAAAGATTGCTTTACCACTTTTAGCTTCGTTTACACATTTTGGTACCCAAACCCATTTATATAACAATCCATTAGTATCCACTAAAGTGCCCTTAGGCACCCAAATTTGTTTAATCTTATTTGAATTCATATTATTATCTTTTGGGATCCAAACACGTTTAACTGAATTGTTTCTAAATGAGTTTTCATTTCGTTTATGATTTGAAAATCCTTTGAAATTATTAGAGTTCAAATGTTCAATTTGATCTTTTCCAAAGCCATTTGAATGATTTTTAAAATCATTAAAATTTCGTTTTTCAACTCGATCAATTTTTCCAAAACCAAGTCCTTTCTTATTCGCAAATTGGTTTTTAACAACATGTTCAACGATTTTTCTCCTTTAGAAAATTTAGTCAAAGTTGATTCAAGTCTTTGAATTTTTGATTTAAGGTCACTATTTTCTTTTATTAAATTTGAATAATGATTTATAGTGATCTTTCTCTTTTCAAAATCATCTCATCTCAAAACCATATTTTCATTCTCATGCATTTTAACATTGGCATTGCACTCAAAAATCTCACTTTCAAATCGTTTATGCTTTTCAATTTCAAGTTTTTCAAAATCCTTGAATTTTTCAACTTCTTTTTCCAAATCGTGATTTATTTGAGTAATTACAGACTCATTATTTCTCAAAATCATGTTTACGTTTTCAAGGGTTTTGAAATTTTCTTTTTTTTAAATAATTCTTTTTAAAAAGTCATACATTTATTGCAATTGAGATTTTTTTCTCAGTTTCAATTTTAAGCTAATTCAAAATCGATTCAGTTTTCAATAAACTCTTTTTCTATAAAATTTCTTATTTGGAATTTTTAACCTTCTTTAACCCAACCAACTCTTTTTGCAAAAAAACATTTTTTGTTTTTAGTTAAATCTCGTTTATTTTTAAAAACACAATTACCTTTTAAGGCTTTTGAAACTTTTCACTAAGATGAACTAAATCATTTTCCAAATCTAAACATTTTTTGCAATTCGAGTTTTCAATCCTTTTAACATTTTCAAGTTTAAATTCCAAATCTTGATTTTTATTGCTCAACTCAACATTTTTAGATTTTAAATTTTTATTTGTCAGTTTGAGACTCTCAACAGTTTTAGTTAATTTGTCACAAAGAAGTATTAACTTTTCACAAGGAAATTCACCGTGCTCGTCATCTGTTGAGTCTTCCAAATTTCCTGTGCAGTTAAACAATGAGAGATATGGTTATGTTGATCATCATTAATATAAGAATATAAAATGTGCGTGGTACGAGAATTAATTATAATTTCATTCTTATCTACCATATCATACCCATTTTTAATGATATCCCAACATTTAGTATTAACAGATTTTAAATAAAATTCCATTTTTAATTTCCAATTTAAAAAATATGTTCCATCAAAAATAGTTAGGGTTATACTGGAAAAATTCTCACTAGAATGGCAACTAGAAACATCACTGTTAGGGAAATCCATGACTCTAGACTTTTTTAAAATAAAAATGACCTGCTTTGATACCACTTGTAGGATCTATATTAATTGTAAAGGGGGGGGGGGTTAATAGGGTTTATTGCAGTTTTTATTGAGTAATAAATAATATCAAAACAGATAATAATCAATGTAAACGCGGAAAAATAAATAACACACAGATATACCCAGCTTCAACAAAACCCTGCCTACTGCTGCATTCACCAAGGTTTCTACTAGGAATTAAAACAATCTCTACGCTTGCAATCTACTATAAACTCGCGACACTTGCTCCTAACTGTCCTAACGCTACGCTCAAAACCCTGCACTGATCTTTATCCCTGGGATCAGATTTCCCCGAATTACAACCCCATAATTCGTCTCTTTATTTTTATAGACAAACTAAAAAACTGTAAATGTGATTTACAAATTAAAAAACCTAAAATAAAAACAATTAAATCCCTTAAAACAAAAACCCTAGTTTATATAAATAATAAACTCCTTTAGTCTTTAAGTAATTTTGGAAATCTTGGTCGGCCACTTTAGTATTGCTTCACCCATTTTATTTTGGCCCGATCACCTTTACTTTCTGGAAATAAATAAATGCGATGGCAATTTTGAATTAGGGTTTTTTCCTCCTTGACTTTGTAGTCTCCGCTCTCTTATCTTCTTCGATGTCCAGTATCAATCCTTGCTGCTTTACTCAAGTTGAAATTCTTCATGTTGATCCAAGACTATTTGATTGATTTCTGGTATGATTTTAAATTCAAATTTATGCTTTAATTTTGCTCGAACTTTGATGATTAAAAGCCGATGATGATCTGGTGTATGTACAGGATTTAGAATCCATAAAAATCTCTGATTTCAACTTAGAACTGGTCATTGATATATACGAAAATACCGGGGCTTGAAATCTTCGTATGTTGTGGAGATTTCTTCGAATTTAATCTTAAATGAATATTCCAAAAAAATGGGCTCTTGAAATAGTCAGCTTATGAATTTGTGGAGTTTGATATCTTCAAATATTCTATAAAAAAAACCTGCGTGAGGCTTTATATCATTGACTTTGAGATAGTCCCTGGAAGAAATGTTGTATATTTTAATTTTTCTAGGAAAAAAAATTTGGATTCATTTTCTGGATCTTTGAATATGTAAACTCTTAACACGATACTGCTCTTGTCATTTGGTGTATTCAGCACGTTTGATTTGTTTCTTTGGTCTGAAACTTAACCCACTAAAATCTGATACTTTCTATAAACTTGAAATAGTGCTTGTTGTTGTCTTGTAATTTTCTCGAGTATATGCTATCTTGAATGTTTGACCTTGTATATTATGTCTGGACTTTGAAGCTTTGTGCTTTGCTTTGGTCACCCTTAATGTGCTGCACCACTTTGCTTGAGAATGTGTTGCACCATACCATTATGTTGTGCCATTCTTGTTTGTATTTGCACACATGAGCTGTTGGCATGTAGCTTGTATTACCTGTTCATGCTATATCTTGTTGTTCTTGTTGTCCTATTTGCTAATGGTCGAGTTTGCACACCATGTTGTTGTGCCCTTAACTAATGCATGCTATTTGTATGTGAGATGAAACCTGTATGCACCAATGTGTTGTGTACGCATGCCTTGACTTCATGCTTCACCAGTTCATTGATCACTCTGTTGCACTTGAACTGTCGAGGCTTCACTCTTGACCTTTCTAATTGCTTGTGACTGAATTCCTATGACCTGTTTGCACTTATCAGTTTTGCATGTACCATGCATATGTTTGTTGTACTGTTATGAGCTATTTCACTTGATTTGATATTGCATTCTTTCTGCCTTGAATTTATACATGCACACACTGATGTTTATGTGAATTTGGATGCTACTCTTGTTTGTGTTAATATGCACTGTGTTGAGTTGGCCCACGTGGTTGCTCCTCGGTTTCTATACTGCATTTTGATTGGCGAGGCAGTGCACGTGTGTATATTTATACACCTGTGTATATGTAGTCATTCAGAATAATTTTCCTGTCCTTGAAAAAAATTTGATAAGAACAAAAACTATTCTTGGTCTAGTTTGAAGGTATTCGATTTTGGTATAGTATTGTGTCATACTTGCATATCAGACCAAGTCAGAAAAAAAGAGAAACATACCGAAATTCTGAGGCAAATAAAATCTAAAATAAATTTAGATTTGTATGCACTCAAGTTTATTTCTATTGCAGTCTACTTTGTGTATTTCTGAATGTGATAGGAGTGGATGACTAGACTGATAGCTGGACAGAAACTGGAGCACATGAAGACAAATATGCGTGGCAGTGTTTATGTATACACTAATGAGTGAACGAGTGAAATGTAGTGAGGCAATGACTGTATACTAGGGTGATGAGAGTTTTAGTGAGGAACAAATGTACAAAATGAGAAGATTATACTGATATTTGTAATAAACAAATTTGATTGAAAAAAATATTATTTATTGTGTTCAAACAAATTTTTCTATCGTATTCAATTTATTTACGAGTACAATATCATGTGAAGTAATATCTATGAATATACAATAGTGGAGTCTGAATGTTGTACTATTTCACATGTTGAAATAAAATATTTGATTGAATAAATATATTGTGAATATATTCAATTGTGTACAATAGTATATTACTCAACCGATATTTATGTCTGTGAAACGATGTAATATAAAATAGTACAATTACAAACACATTTAAATAATATCATATGTTTGTTATCATCAAGTAAAAATCATACAACACATTGTTGTACCCAACAGTAGGCCTTACTAATTGCTCGACCACTATAAAATTGTGTTTTTTCTCTCTACTTTCTGCTTTCTTTCATTTATCATTTATTTTTACTTGTTTTGTATTGTTTTCCCATAAAGTGGTAGTGCATTCGCTAATCATGTGTTAGTGTCATTTATGGCGGTAACACCCCCGAACTTATGGCTATGTGCAAAATTCATCATCTTCTTTTATTTGGAACTTGCTTTAGTGGAAGGACATATTCCAAAAAGAAACTGTTTTTCATTTGTCGTGACACTACATTATTTATGTTTAAAGTGCATGCATATACATAATAGTCTGCAGACTTAAGTAAAAAGTTCATGCAATTGAACAAGTGTATATTTGTTAATTTATTAATTTGTTATTTATGTCAAATGAGGTAGTAAATCCAGTCTATTCGATTTCATATCTAGTAGGGAATCTTGGTTCATCTAATCAAGCTCATTTGAATTCGTTAAACTTAGTACAGATCTTGTTTTTTCTGTGTAGTGGTTCTGATAAGATTTTAACGGCTTATAAAGAACAATATAATTATTTATTCAAAATTAAGGTTCCATTACAAAGAATCAAGTTTAAAAGGGTTTGTTTTTAAAAAATTATGTTTATTGTATTTTAATATGTTTTTACTTTACCAGAAAACAAATATAATATTATTCATATCATAACCTTTTTTTGAATGAAAATAAAATATATAACCAAAAAGGAGAAGTAAACGGTGTTCTTACAATGGCTCACAAAAACGGGACAATAGCGCATAAGGCGCAATTGAGTCTGCAATTCTACACAAAAAGAAGCCAAACAAAAACAAACTAAGTTGTACCAACAACTGGGCTAACACAGCGAAACAAAAGAGAGAACACCATGCAAACTCAATCACCAACAAGCCACTAACTCTCAACAAACCAGCCAGCAGCACCCGATTAATCCAGCTCCTCCAGTCCAACCCATAGAATCCAGATGGGAAGTTGCCAAGTAAGAGACCAAAGCCACCAAAAAATCCCCCATAAAGTTATGCCACTCAAATCCTTGAACATCCGAGAGCTAAGCACTAATAAAGGACCTAAAAAACACTCTCACCCTACTCTCGCACGGGGATGCTCTACCCATGTTATTGAGAAGATAAAGGACAAATCCAAAGAGCTAGGTTCTAGGTTGCCCAAGAAAGGCCTACTTTGGAATGCAAAAATGATATCGTTCGAGACTTTACGAATGATAGAATTTGGCATCATCATAGATTTGTTGAACACCGCCTTGTTCCGAGAACACCACATATACCAGCAAATGAGACATTGAATAAGCCTAAAAAGGATTGATCTAAGATCTTTTCCAACAGCCTCATCCCACCAACAAAAGAGGATGGCCACCAAAGAAGGGTTGCCTCCGATAATGTCAACCACCCCCTTCCTCCCATAGAAAGACCAACCCGCCATCTCACACTCCTCGTCAAAGAATAAGGATGATAACGACTCATGTGCACCAGAACGACAATAACGACAGCGAGGCACTAACGATATACCAATCCTCATAAGGTTATCATCTAGCGAAAGCCCTCGTGCAGGATTTTCCACGTGGCGATGGACACTTTAGGAGGAATGTGTCTGTTTGAAATAAAAGAAAAAACCTTGATTCTGGGAACTAGAGTTCTAGCATAGTTCCAAGAAGCCCGAAGGGAGAAAGGACCTCCACTCTAACCAAGTTAATCTTACATTACTACATATGTTTGAATTTTTTTACCAGTTAAAATGGTTTTTTATTAAGAAAATATACATAACCATTTTTTTATTAATGTTTAGTTACGCTTCAAGGATAATATATCATTGTTTTGATTCCAACTTTAACATAAATTTGATAACGCTATATATCAATGTAATAATTGTCGTGGCAGAAAATAATTATGGGAAGTAAATGAATTGTGCTTAAATCAATGAAGTTATTTTGATAATTCACACCATTCGTTCTACATGGTAGCTTTGTTAATTCTAAAGCATCCTTGCATTAGAAAAAGGAAAATTAACATGATCATGCACTGCTCAAGCAGTGTAATTCATTTTAGTAAGTTTATGATGTAAACATTTTTATAATGCTTCTTTTGTGTCAATGAAGATCAGCTTGACTAGGGTAGATTTCTTGGGTAAACCCATTTAAAAAATTAACTAAATTGTTTACATGGGTAGTGTCGATTTCTTTACATTCACCTATTTATCCAAATGAAAGAAGACGTTTGCCTTCAAATATATTTGGAAACCTCTTGACTTACAAGTCAAAATTGAAAAATGAACTTTAGAAATTAAAAATTAAAAATTTAGGTTGTGAAAATTCAAATTTGAAATTTTAAAGTCTAAAATTTTAAATTTTAAAAATTCGAAAATTTCAAGCTTTGAAATTTTAAAGTTTAAGATTTGGAAACTTCTAATTTTGACATTTGAATTTGAAATTTTCAAAATTGAAAATTGAAATTTTGAAAATTTCAAATTTAAATATTGAGCTTTAGAAAATTTCGAAAATTTGAAAGTTGAATTCATTAAAATAAGAATTTTTAAATTTTGGAAAAATGAGAAATGAACTACGAAATTTTGAAATTTGAAAAAATTAAAATTTGAAATATGGGAATTTTGAAAATTGAAAATTTCAATTTTAAAATATGATATTTTGAAATTTGTAATCTGAAATTTTGCAAAATTTGAAAATTGAAAATTTGGAATTTTAATTTTTGAAATTTGAAACTCGAAATTCTGAAATTTGGAATATGAAATGAAATTTGAACATTTCCAATTTGAAATTTAAAATTTGAAGTTTGAAAATTTGAAGATCTTTAATATTGAAATTTGAAATTTTAAAAATTGAAAATTGAGATTTTAAATTTTGAAAATTTAAAATATTTGAAACATGAGTTTTTGAAATTTGACTAATTTAAACTACCTCCAAAACATGTTGTGGTTGTAATTGTTATGTTTAATTTACATGTTTGACTCAGAGTCTGAAGAATTTTTGTGTAATTTGAGTTCAATTGGTTGGGTTGGGTTTACCCGTTAAATTAGCGGGTTGGTTTGCATTTTGCTAATTTAATAAATAGGTTTATTGGTTTATCTTAGTTTTTACATTAAAAGAGTTGGGTTAATTATCAACCAACTCATTTATACCTAACCCAACCCATTTAACACCCTTAAACTTAGTCATTAACAAACATTCATTACATATGGTTTCTGCTCCTCATTACTAATTGTTCAGAATAACAACAGTTTTTCAGTTTGAGCATGCATGATCAGATGAACATAGTTTGCAACACAAATAATACCAAAAAAATAAATACATAATAGTCATTTTTCATTTTCACACTGTAGAGTTTATTCATCTTTAGTATTTCCATTGGGTATACTACTAGCTTTCTACTGTAAAATAAACTCAAAACAGAAGAAATAAGAAAGAGATGACATTTTTATTCATACATATGTCTTTACAACACACATGAACTCTCTATTTATAGATTTAACTTGTCCTGGCAATTGTAATGATGTCCCTTGCATTAAGCGTACTCACTTTAATAAGGTAGACGATGCGCTAATGTTGGAAAAGACCTTGCTGTCATTGCTTGTGTTAACGACAATTTTCGTCAACACCGGAGATAGGTCTATGGAAGTGGACCTAAGGGGAAAATGAGTTGTTAGCCTTCACAAGTTGTATTTAGTTTACTGTTTCTTAGGTATCAAGGTCTAGAATTTGAAAGAATAGTTAATCTTCCCTCGATGGGGTGAGCATCAAGCTTAAGCGATTCAAGAGCCAACGGTTACCTTAGGATGATGGAATCCTAAACACAACCTATAGTGACCCTCCCTCTCGGTCGATCTGAATCGATCGTTAAACTGGCTTAAATCGAACCAAAAAGGCGGATATGCTAACTTTGGGCGCACAACACATCTGAAAAAACAACAGAAGACTTTTATAAACATCATAATAATGTTACATCAGAGTACAGAATATCAGATTATCAAAAATAATATACAGCGGAAAATAAATTGACAATAAATGTAATACAATGCAGCGAAAACAAATAAACTAACACAGCGGAAGACTATCAATGCACTGGATACAACATTAAGCTTCGATCCAGAACCTTGCTAAATGAAATAATCTGCAAAACCAAAACAACAGACTGCCCGTGTGGAAAATATGGGCATCCAGAGTTTAGGTGAAAACAATAAACTCTGAGTCAGTCATGGGACTAGTGTGAGAACTCAAAACAGTTATTGAACTTATTTTAAAATAAGATAAATCACGGGACCACGCCGCATGTGACGGAACGGGTTTACCCCCATGAATACCAGTGCATAAACCATAACAAAAATAGTCATATGGATCTACGATGCATCATACAACATGCAATTCCTCAATATACCCGTTTAGGCTGAATCCCAAATTTAGATTTTCAAAATCCAATCCACTTTACAGAAATTATTCCTTTGGACTTTATTTCCCGATTTCTTATTTCAAATCATTTGAAATACATATCTAGCTTTATATCAAAGCAGATTTCACTTCGGGATCTCAAACCAAAATCTTTGGGAATATGAATTCCAAAACATCACAATGCATACAAACAAGTATGCAACCAAATATCTGGCTTATCTTAGACAAGGTAAAGGGTACGTACCTTACCAACTCGATATATATATATATATATATATGCACCTCCCATGATGGAACAGGCTACACTGACGATATACAACCCCATGCCCTTGGGGACTACACCGCCGTTTCACCCATACTTTTAGTCGTCCGGATTACCAGAATCTTTAGCCATATACTAAATCATTTTTATATCCCGAAGTAGGGAAAATCATTTCACAACATAATAATCATAAGTACTTTCAAACTATAGTACTTCACATCAACAATTCACACATATGATCAGTCACTATTAATCACATAACCTTTGAGCTCGTACGTCTCAAAGAAGGGTGTTAAGCAAGAGAATAAATTCTCTGCCACCAAAAAGATACATTATTAATAGCAACTAATCGATTATGTGATGAACTACAATGTCACACATAATACATTTTGAAATCATTTCGATAACATCGGGTTTAGCCCTCGAAATCCTTTCTGTTTTATAACACTTTTTATAAAACATTCCCTGTCCAAAATCGAGAATACGTTTCTTTTCACTTAAGAAAAATATCATTTCAAAATCATTCATTGAATTTGAAATGAACTTAACATTGCTAACACCTCATTGTCAAATCGTGAAGTGTTTCACAAGATGTTAGAATACAAATATTTCTACCCAACCCAATGCTAAATATGAAAGCATATTTTGCTCATAAATGGGTCGAGCACAACCCAAACTATCAATCAATCACAATCATGAATATCAACAACCAAGTATATTTGGTTTATACCACATCTCATATTTTGGTAAATTTAATTACCATTCATTCATTCCAATCTAATTAAAGATTTATTAAAACTCTTCATCGTTTTAATCTCTAAAATCATTACTTAATGATTGTTCAACTTTCTGGAAATTAATCCTGCTGTTACTCGGGGTAAAGAACAAATGTTATTTAAAACACAATTCACAATAAACCCAAAATCATCTTCCATTCAAATGGAACTTTCACTAAAATCATAATAGTATGTAATCGATATAAATTTTCGTATCGTATTAGTGCCATAAATGGAATAATGGCAAGGCCTTTTAAATTCCATAAATAGTAATGGTCTTCCTTTACAGAAGCTCATCTCGATTATTACCAAATCAAATTCCATTCAATTCCAATTTAATATTTTAAATTGGAAAAACTTTTCTTCGAAAATTTTCCATTAAATCTTAATAAAAAGATTTATAAATTCCAAATTATATCTTCACTGTTAATTGGGTTAAAGAACCAATGTTTTTTAAAACACAGTTCACGATAAATCGAAAATCCAATTTCAATTCAATTCCAATTAAATATTAATTGGTAAACTTCACTAAATCTTGATTAAAAGATTTATTCTTCTCAATTAGGTTTAAGAACAGTGTTATTGAAGACATCATTCACGACAAACCCAAAATCCAATTTGATATTAAATACAAGGCTCTGAATAGAAATTATATTGACTTATATTTAATATCAAATTCTGAAACTAACTGACATCGTATTAGGAATAACAATATCTATATCTTCCAAATTCCTCAACAATATATGTATAATTACGGAATCCAATATCGAAATATTCCGAAGATGATTCCCATTCCAATTCATACGTTGGAAAAACACTGGTTATTTTAAAACCCATTTTCAATCCAATTTATAATTTCTAAAAATCCTTGGATTATCGTTCTAGTTATTAACTAGTTCATTTAGACAAAGATTTATTTTATCTTTTAAAAACTGGAAATTTTCATCAAAAATTTTTCCAAATCATTTATTACGATTTTACATAATTTTTCCGTATTTTTAATAATTTTATTAAGGTCTTTACAGTCGGTTTCCAATATCGGCCACCAAACTGCATCCATAGCGACCTTTTCCAAAATTGATCTGGACATATCTTAAAATCTAACCGTTAGATTTCAAATCTCTTATTATCATTGGGAATCTCTTTTCGATACGAACCCAATGGTTCCGGTTTTAGGAGAATTCGACGATCGGATCTCCAGTACGTCCATTTGAAGTTAATGGTCGAAATTCGCGAATGGTCGCTGCGCAGCGCGTTCATTTAAAGCCATTACATATAATATATATATATATATATATATATATATATATATATATATTGTTGATTTCTATTTAAAACGTATTTTATAAATCGTTTATAAATTCGTTTTAAAAATGATTCCAACTTCCATTTCAATTTTAAATCAAAATTGAATATTCCATTACATGACAAATTTTATACAGTGCATATATATGTTAAAAATTATATTTTTAACGAACAAATTTTTATTCCATTTCATAACCACATTATATATCGCATATATATAATTTATACAACGCATATATATGATTTATACAACGCATATATATTTTATACAATGCATATATACACATATATATATATATAATAGAATACATATATATTTTTCACATCGCGTATATATATTTTATACAACACAGATATATTTTTCACATCGCATACATACATACATACATATATATATATATATATATATATATATCATATCGCATATATATATTTCATACAACGCACATATATTTTTGATAACGCATATATATTTTATTTACTCCATTTCACATCACAATCACAACATAATACAGTCAATTTAAATCATCCATGGTTTGTGGACGACAGTGAGGTAAGCTAACAGACACCGTACAATGTTTGTGATAATTAAAAACTGATAAGAATCAATACTGGTAGTTGATATATGCAGTTATAAAATAAATAACTGTACAAAAATTTTAGTGAGAAGTTCTCGCCATTGGTTTCCACTCCGCAATTCTTTATTCAGCGATTGTTTTAATAAAGTTAAACCGAATTAATTTTACCAAAAACTGTAACACCTTCCGTTTGTGTTCTGATCAGTTCCATGTTGTAGAGTTTTTCACCGCGATCGCATTGCAACTTGTTTCGTTCGTATGGACAAGTTATAGCAGTTTATACATTAGTTACATAAATTAAATAATTAATTTATTAATTAATCACTAATTACTCCACTTAACCCTAAGCAGAAAATTTGGCCACCCCCTTTATCTTCTTCTCATTCACGATTTGCTCCAGGTCACACAAAAACACGCAAGGCCTTCCCAAAATCGCACGTCATCCGAGGCAGTTAACCATCAATCATTGGCCACCAGGCTATCGGGCTCCACGAGCTCCACCACTACCCACAAATCTGACGAACTCCACACCCCCATGCCCCCTCGATTTGCCCCCGAATGACGGTAGATTGGACATGGATTTTGGCCACGACAGGTCCTAAAACTCGATCATGACCGTTGATGTTCGAGAGCTCGCCAATCTCTACGTTTTTCTCGTTAATAACTTCTTGAATCTACGCACTGATTTTGAGAAAGATGGGAGGAAGGGATCGAAGTTTTTAGCCATTTAATAAGAGATGGCGATGGCTGGTGGATTGTGAAGAAGATTAGGGTTTTAGAAATTATATATATTATTTTAATTATTATTTAATTCACAAATTGTTTCGATAAGACTCCGGACTCTGAATCAAACCCAACGACTGATATTCCTAAACAAATACCCCCGTTTTGGACACAATGAGATATGTTTCGTAAGCCAATTCGATTGTTTCGATCAGTTTTTGTTAAAATTAAAATATAAATCAGTATAATTTAATTTAAGCGTACATTTTAATTTACTGAGGTCATATACCGACTCCAAAAATTACATAAAAATAAATCAAGCTATGTTTTGACGATACGGTCCTAACAAAATTAATTTCGTCGAATTTGGAGACAGTTTGAAAAATATTTTTTTTCTAGCTGATTAAATTTAAACTGAACTGACAAAACACGTTTAAATTTACTACGCTCACATATTAATTCCAAAAATTATGAAATTTTAAACCTAACTATAATTTGACATTCCAGATCCAACAAAAGTGGTTTCGTCAAAAACGGAGGTCGTTTGCAAAATGGCTATTTTTAAGGGCTGTATATTATATTAAAATATATATAAATTCCATAGCGACTATTTTAAATTTTAAACTGGACATAACTTGCAATTTATAAAGTGAAATCTCAGTTTCTTACATTCGCTAGAAAGATACAGTTCAAAATATTCCAATGTTTCTTAATTTATTGAAATTCGATTTATTTTGAATTATGCACATTCATTTGAAATTGAAAATCGAATTTTCAAACTATCACGCCATTTCAAGCTTGTTTTATAATTAAATTAAATTTATAAGCTCTAACCACGATTTAAATAAATTTTTAGTCATTATTATTTAAAATAAATCGTTTTAAATATTCAAAACCCATTAAAATAGATAAAATACAAAATTCAAATTGGTTTAGAAATTCCGGGTTATTACACAACCCTTGGTGAGGGACTTAACAGTTTGTAGAAAGGGGTTCTGCGCTAAGCTTGCGAAAAGGTCTAAGCTTGTAGGAAGGGGTGTTTCACCTAGTTTGCGGAAAGGCTTGGGTAAGGGCTCATGTACATGTGGGAAAAAAATAGCACTTGCGGCAAAAATAATTAGGAAAGAGCATGGAAAATTCATAAAGAAATATCATAAGTATTGATACACTCTTTATCGATCTTTGATTTAGAATACATTAATAGAATAGAGCAAATCCCCAAATTGATCTAAGGATTAGGGTTTACTATAGAGAAAAAGAATACAAGAACCAAAATAAGGAAAAATCGTCCCCAAAATGTGACCCCTGGGGTCTTATTTATAGAGAATTTGGGGGCCCTTCTGCTGTTGGGCCTGTAGGAGCTTCTGTCGACTGCTTTTCTTCTTGGTCTCGAATGTTTTAGCCCTCGATCGTTTTGTGGTGCTGATTATAGCTTCCAAAATGAGGGTCCCAGTCATTTGAGACTTCTTCGAGATTGACGTGAGCTTGTCGATGTAAGTGGCTTTCGGTAGGCATTTGTGCTCCCGGTTGTGGCTTCTGGATGTAGGCTTCCGGTTTTCTCATGAATACTTAGAGGAGCTTGCACTCATGATGTATGTAGATAATTGCCGGCTAGGATCCACTGTTGGTGTCTGTACTAAGTAGATTAGTATGGATAGCCTGTATCTCTTCTGGGGTTCTGGTTTTCCTTCAAGTGGAGTGTCTGGGTATAGTCTGATTTTTTGGAAGATGGCACCAGGTAATTTGTTTGTTGTCTATCAATATGACCATTTGGTGTTTATGGAATAGATGTTTAGGAAGCTGGTTCCAGATAATCTCTGTGTACTTATGGCTTGATACTCTTGATGCCTTCGCCTCCTGATGTATCGGTATTAAGCAGGTTAATACTGACAACCCTTACGTCCCTCCGGGTTTCAATAAGCGGAGCCCATGCCTTCCTCTTTCTTAGTTTTCTGACTTAGATGGCCTTTCGCTATAGAACCCCCTTCCAGACATACCCTGCGGGATATACTCTGCATGTATTCTATAGATTTTGAGCTCTTTTCTCCTAAGAAGGTGTCGGTTTATGTAGCTTTCAGATCATTCCTTCCTGTTGTTGGTTCTTTCTTAGTGTTTGGCTCTTACTTTTGAAGAATTTCTATGTGCTTGTGTTCATTCGATACCACTTCACCGTCAGCTTGTTTCGAAGTTAATTTTGGTAATAACATTTGCCCCCTAATGAAGGGGTGTTTTCGACTTTTCAAGTCAAACTTTTGTATTTTCCTGAGTGTCTGCTCTACGTCTTTTGATCTCCCTTGACTGGAAACGTTGATTGGCCTTCGTTTGTACGGTGTGGATTAGAGGTAATTTTGCATAATTACCATCGCTTCTTCTTCTTCACTTTTTACCTTGCAGCGCCATGTTTGATAAAAGGAGTTCCAGCCCATCACAAACTGGTGTTCGAGGCGTCCCTCGGAAGAGGAGATCTTTTGTCTTGAAGAAATCTTTGTTTACTTCACATGATGAAGAAAATTCCATCCTTGTCGGCTTTCGAATGGATAATGTGGTCGCTATTCCTGCTATCTGCCGTGATAATATTATGAATCCTCGGGAAGGATATTTTGTGTATTCAGCCATACATATCTGGCATGGAGGCTTCTTTCCTTTCCCATCTTTCATATCTCTACTTCTACAGGATCTGGAGGTTACACCTACCCAACTTCCACCAAGCGCTTATACACTGCTTCTATGTCTTGAAGTACTTGCTCTTGAGTCGTGTCAGGCCTCTCTTACGTCTAATCTCATTTAGCATTTGGTGCGTTTTTCAAGAGGTGCTGACTTCCCTATACTCCATGCCAACCCTTTGAGGAAGATTGCTAGTGACGGTGCGGGTTAGGCTATATTTTGGGAAGACCGGTTCTTCTTCATCAGATGCCCTATTGGTATTTCAGGCAAATTTGCTGATTATGGTGAATTCTCCAACCCTTTATGAGTGATTACTTTTCTTATACATGGCTCAACTTTAATTGCTTTTTTAGATCTTGCTTCTAAGAAAGCTCCTTTAACCGAAAGTGAATCTCGTGTGTTTGAGCTTATTTTGAAGCTACTTGAAGAGTCACAGGGTCAATTTATTTTGTTAACCAAGGATAAATTACGTCAATATGATCTTCTTCCTGACAGATAAAAGGTTTTGGGACGTCCACCTATTCATTTTCCAAGCTCTAAGTGTTTGATGTTGAGTTCAGACGTGTTTACTTCCTTTACCACTTTGTCTCCCGGTATGCTTGCTGAATTGACAGTTTCTTTACCAAAGCCTCTTTAATATTCAAGTTCCGCATACTTGAATTTCTCTTTGATTTTTCATTTGACTAGGTGTTCTGGCTTCAGAAGCTTCGACCCTCACTGATGTTTTAAATCAATCTACCGTTGTTGCTATTAAGAGGTTGGCTGAGTTACCTGTCGAACGCTAGCTAAGAAACTAAAACTCGATTTTTCTAATTAATCTGAGGGTACTTTTGGTAAAGAAAGTGGAGGTTGCGTCCTGCAGCCACCCTTTCCAAGTACATTAGAAGTGGGTACGCATGCTACGTCGCGAATTCCAACTTCTCAGTCTACTAGTAGAGCCTTCGAGGCTTCCCGATCCTTTAACAAATTTTGTTGATTTCGTGAAGCTTTCTCTTTCTTGTCCAGATTTTCCTGACATCTCGTTACCTTCGTCTTCTTCAGATGTGGCGAATTCCTATCAGCATTTGATCATCCGACAGCATCAGGTACGGACTTTTCCCTGTTAATCTTGACTTTAATTTATTGCGGTTGTTGATCGAATCCTTCTACTCTTTTTAAATTGCCAAAAGATGGCTTTCGTCTAAGTTCAATTCATTTTTCCTCATCCTCCGAAATTGTTAGACTTCGAGAGGCCAATGAAACTTTAAGTGATGAACGTGAGAGGTTGAAAGCTTCCCTTGAACATGCTGAGGCGACTTTAGAGGGGGAGAGGTAGGCTAAGGACTTAGCCCCTGATAAAGTTTCAGCCTTAGAACACCAGATGGCGGAAGTCGTGGTAACTCACTCTGATGAGCTTCACAAAGAGAAATATAAGCTTTCTTGTGCTGCGCAAATAATACCTGAAGCCAAGGGAAGGATTTCTGATTTTTTGCAAGTCCATCTTCATCGAATTAAGATCGACTGTTACAAAGATTCCTTATTTCACGTTCTTTTTGACAACTTTTAGAATCTTTCTAAGATCCGAACTACCACTGCTCCATCTTTCATTAGGGATAAAGTTATAGAGCGGATCGATTTGGTTAAATAAGGTGTCGAGATGCCATAAAAGGGAGAAACTAAATTTTAGGACCTTTTATACATCGATGACCTTTCTGATGATTCAGGTGAAGGAGAAGAGATTCCTGCTTTTGTTGATGATGCTGGGGATAATGGTGGTGATATTCGAAAGGTAAAGACCATCAAGATGAACATGATAGGGACAGAAACGATCCTCTTTCGGGTGCCGAAGCATCCCATGATCTTGTTAGGCGTAGTCCTAAGGTAGGAGCTTCCTGCATTGCCCATGATTTTGAACTTCCTTTGTGTAAAGAAGGTAGCCCCTCCGGTCTTTCGGGAGGGGAGAAAGCTGTTGACTCTGAAGCTCCTCTTTCTCAGGTATAATTCTTGTTCTGGCGATATTTTCTCTTTCCCAGAAGTATTTGACTGTAATTAGTTTCCTCTTATTATATCTAATAGACAAAAAAGAAAAGTTGTTTCTCTCCCCAGAGCAGAATTAGATAATAAACAAAAGGAGTTAACCCGTTCTTATGTAGAGTAAGTGAGATTATTAAAAGATTATAATTCCTTATCCCATAAATACCATGATCTTGAGAAGAGTACACATAATCTTATGTCTTATAAAGAGCATGAAGTTGCGCCCAAGCTAAAGAAAGCTCATAAATATAGGGAAACTCTCCGTGAGGAGAATAAGGAATTAACGATGTTATTTTGGATGTTAATTGAGGACAGTGACATATTGGTCGACTTCTCATATGAAGTCCTATTTACTACATGTGACTGTTAATATACTTATTTGAATTATGACAGAACTTTGTTTACTTTGAAGATGCATTACGTGTAACTTGTAGACTGAGAAGGAAGTTTTTAACAACATCCATTCACGCTATCAGGAAAAAAATGTTTCCTCAAGAAACTTATGAGTGTTTATACTGAATTTCCTCGGCTCTCTTTTAACTTCCTGAGCAGAGAACATGAAGCAATTCTAAAGAGTCTAAGGGTTAAACATGCAGAGATGTTATGTAAATGATAGATGTATTAATCAAGTGAAAGCGATCCTAAGTCCTTTTAATCTGTAAGCCACAACTGGTTTCAAATTTAACTTACACAAAGCTTCTATGCAAGAACGGAGCTCTATTTTGCAAATTGAAAAGATATGATCCTAACATCTTCTTTTGTTCTTGTGAGTGTGTAGATCGTCATGAAACTTTCCCATCTCAGAGTGAAGTGTTACCAACAAAGGGGATTTCTTTTATATCTCAAGAAAGGAAGAGCTCACTCCAGAATTTATCCATTAAGCATTTGAATGAGAAAATGAATGCTTTAAAAGACTAGATAGGAGAAAGAGATAAAATTATTCTTGGATTGAAGACGTACATAAGTACTAAACCCTCTATCAAGTTTAAGGATGAATTGAAAAGTTTACGCCAACGTATTGTCGACTTGGAAATTGATTTAAACAATGTTAATACAAAGTGTGAGACGTGGGAATATTGCTTCAAAAATATCCCTATCATGATGGGATCCCCACCTCCTGGCGTTGCGACCGCGCATAAGACCACAACCCTTCAAAAGCATTTTTACTTGAATAACCCTCAACCTGGGTTAAAGAAATCAGTTATTTCTGAGTGGTGTAAAAGAGTGGTAGTTGAGATAAAGGGGATCTATGATACCAAATTAATTAAAGATTCGCATGACTGTGTTAGCCGGTATGTTGATCAAGTAAAACGTTTACAAGAAGAAAGGTATGATTTGCGCATGAATGTTTTCGAGTTAGAGAAAGAAAAAAAGTCTCTTAAGGCCATGTGTAGAGCTTATAACAGAGCTTTGAAACTTCAAATTAAACCTTCCGATCATCTCGATGAAACGAGTAGAACAGTGAGAAAGCTTAACAAGCTACTAAGTATTGCACTTCGTCATGCCATTGATCCCATTTTACCTGAGGATGGGCAGGATCTAGATATTTAGTGACATTTTGTAATAGTGACAAGTGATCATACGCATATTTGGGTCATTGAGAGTGTAACTCTTGTAATGGACTTGTGTATTGATGTTGTCTATCACGTAAATAGTTTTTGATATAAAATATTGATAACAATTAAATGTACATAAATAGTTTAAGAAATTTCCCTGAATAAGAAAAAAGATAACCATTTTATTCGGAGTTGTTTTGATGATTGGCTTTTCATTTCCTTCAAAGTTTTATTTTGTGGACTTTCTCCCGAGAGCTTATCTTGGGTTATTCTAATTCAAAAATTTTGTGATAATCACCTCGGAATTCTTTCGTTGGTGAATTATAAGGTTTCGAATTCATCTCGGGCTACAATTATCTGGTAGTGGATTTCGAATTAGCTTCTGATGCCTCAATAGAGCTCACGAACTATTTCAGGCTTGCGCAATTTATAGAAGTCCCGGACTAACCCAGATTCATGTATTGAAATAAGATTGGGAATTCACTTCTGGTGTTTGCAGGGGTCCGAACCAACCCAGATTCAGGTTATTAAACTAGGAGACAGAAAACCCACTTCTGGCCTTTGTCGTGAGCTGAATCAACCCAGATTCGGGTATTAACATAGAAGACCCAAGATTACCCTTGCTCAGGTAATTAGAGATTGAGAACCAGAAATCCACCTCTGGCATTAATGTTTTGGTATCCCAATTGGACTTGATTTGTGAAGCAGAGGTTGTACGTGCTTCTCAAGCCACTCTCTGGGCTTTTGATATCAAAGCAGAGGAAGTACGTGCTTTGTTGGCCACTCTCTGGGCATGTGCGTCCGGTGCTCTTAGCTAACTTATCCACAAGCAGACCCCAAGGACTTATCCGACCTCCCTCTAGGAGGCTCCTCATCCTGACCATTGTAGGTGATGATAAGGTCTTAGAAACTTAAACCGGACCATCATAGACATGGAATTAAGGTTTACTCTTTTAATGCTTTATACTGACCATCATAGGTACTGATAGAAACTTACACACCAACCCCCTCCGGGGGTGCCCTATCCTGACCATCGTAGGCGATGATAGGGGTTTGCGTTCCCTTCTGTGGGTAACGCAGAACATAAGCAGAGGTAGGATGTGCTCTTCTGCGAGCAGAGGCAGGACGTGCTTAGTTCATAGCAGAGGCAGGTCACACTCTTCTATGAGCAGAGGCGGGGCGTGCTAATTTTAGATGCTCCATCACGACCATTTCTGGTGTGAAACGGAGGCTTACACTTTTGATGCTTTAACCTAGCCCCCTCTGATTTAGGCATGGAGAAAGACTAACACACCATCCCCCTACGGGGGATGCCTTGTCCTGACCAATTTTGGTGATGACAAGGGAATTGATCCGTTTGTAGCTTGACCTGTCCTCGGCCATCTCAAGTTTGTAGGGTTTTCTCCCTTGCAATCGTGTAGGTAAAAAAAATTCTTTCTCAAAGATCTCATAGGTGTAGCTCTCTATGCTTTCTTTACGTATTTTTGTAATTTTCCTTGGCATAAGAAGTTGATGACCATTCCTTCTAAAACTTTGCACTTGTTGGTTTCATTACCATTTACCATATGGTAGTAGTAGTAAGGCCCTTCCAGCTTAACTTCGTTTTTGGGCTTTTTCTTTTAAGGACGGCAAAAGTTTAACTCGTGTTTAGTTAGGAAGTAGATGCCTTCAATTGACGTTTTGGCAATCTTGACTCAAAATCCTTCTTTCGATGTCGAAGTTTGACCCTTTTACCACTTGATTTTGTTATCTCCTCTTCATTCCTAAACTTTTTTTTATCTTCCTTTTGACAAGGGGGCATGTCTCTTTCGGTTCTTTTTATGGTAAGAGGAGTGGATACCTTTCCTATCTTTCATTCGAATATGGTTCCCATAACCTATGTTTGGATAGCTTCATTGATACGAAGAAAGAGGTTATCTCTTTCCGTTGCGGAATGGTTTAGGGCAAAAAATAGGAGTCGTTCCTAAATGGAAGGGGTTGATGCTCCATCGATCAGGATCATAAGGCTCTACATCTTTCTCCTTTCCACGGATATGCAAGGTTTCTGACTTAAGCCTTTCGGTTACCCACGGCTCGCTAATTCTTGACCCAACCATGGGAAACCCATTGATAATTCGTAAAGACCTTTTATTCATGATGTTTGCCTCTTCAAAGCTTTATTCCAATTCAGGACAGAACATCACACGTAGATGTGTGGTAGGGTTAATCAAAGGATCGGAGGTTCAGACCCTCCTTCTAGCGCCAAAACGTTAATGATATTTTTCGTCAACACCGGATATAGGTCTATGGAAGTGGACCTAAGAGAAAAATGAGTTGTTATCCTTCACAAGTTTGAGTTAGTTCACCGTTTCCTAGGTATCAAGGTCTAGAATCCGAAAGAATGGTTATTCTTCCCTCGATGGGGTGAGCATCACGCTTAAGTGATTCAAGAGCCAATAGTTACCTTGGGATGATGGAATCCTAAACACAACCCTTGGTGAGGGACTTAACAGTTTGTAGAAAGGGGTTCTGCGTTAAGCTTACGGAAAGGTCTAAGCTTGTAGGAAGGGGTGTTTCACCTAGTTTGCGGAAAGGCTTGGCTAAGGGCTTATGTACATGTAGGAAACAAACAGCACGTTGCGGCAGTAATAACTAGGAAATAGCATGGCAAACTCATAAAGAAATATCATAAGTATCGATTCACTCTTTATCGATCTTTGATTCAGTATACATGAATAAAATAGAGGAAATCCCTACATTGATCTAAGAATTAAGGTTTACTCTAGAGAAAAATAATACAAGAATCAAAATGAGGAAAAATCATCCCCAAAATGTGACCCTTGGGTCTTATTTATAGAGAATTTGAGGGCCCTTCTGCTGTTGGGTCGTTGGGCGTGCATGAGCCTCTATTGGTCGCTTTTCTTCTTGGTCTCGGATGTTTTAGCTCCCGGTCACTTTGTGGTACTGATTATAGCTTCCGGAGTGAGGATCCCAGTCAGTTGAGACTTCTTCGAGATTGACGTGAGCTTGTCGATGTAAATAGCTTCTGGTAGGCATTTGTGCTCCCGGTTGTGGCTTCCGGATGTAGGCTTCCGATTTTCTCATGAATACTTAAAGGAGCATGCCCTTATGATGTATGTAGATAGCTGCCGGCTAGGATCCACTATCGGTGTCTGTACTAAGTAGATTAGTATTGATAGCTTATATCCCATTTAGGGTTCCGGTTTGCCTTCTAGTGGAGTCTCCGGTGTAGTCTGATTTTCCAGAAGGTGGCTTCAGGTGATTTATTTGTTGTTTATCAATATGACCTTTCGGATTTATGCAATATAAGTTTCGGAAGCTGGTTCTAGATAATCTCTATGTACTTCTAGCTTGATACTCTTGATGCCTTCGCCTCCTGATGTAACGGTATTAGGCAAGTTAATACCGACAAGCTTTCCATCCCTTCGGGTTTCAATAAGCGGAGCTCTTGCCTTCCTCTTTCTTAGTTTTCTGACTTAGATGACCTTTCGCTACAGAACCTCCTTCCGGACAAACCCTATCGGATATACTCTGCCAGTATTCTATAGATTTTGAGCTCCTTTCTCCTAAGAAGGTGCCGGTTTATGTAGCTTTCAGATCATTCTTTCCTATTCTTGGTTCTTTCTTAATGTTTGACTCTTGCTTCTGAAGATTTCCTATGTGCTTGTGTTTTTCCGGTACTCCTTCACCGTCAGCTTGTTTCGGAGTTAATTTGGTAATAACAGCTTGATATAGTCGGCAATTAGTATTTTCATTAAATAAAAGTACTCTTATCATTATCTCTTTCTTTAATTTTTATCATCTTTCTGCTTCTGTTCAATAAGGTAATTCGATGCTTCATCTTATTTTATTATTCTTGCTGTTTAATCTTAATGAAACCGTACTTTTATAATTGGTTTACTATTGTATATCGGGTTGATGTGATGCTATACTTGCATATTTTACTTATCCTATTGTTTGTTTTGTCTACACTGTCCAGCTGTACTTACATATTTTATTTATTTTGATGCACAAGCCACGGTATGTACATGTTGTCGTGCTGATAACGTGTTATAAAATAAATCCAGAACAAAAAAAAATAAGAAAGAGAAGACGTTTTTATTCGTACGGATGTCTTTACAACACACATGAACTCTCTATTTATAGACTTAACATATCCTGGCAATTGCAATAATATACCTTACATTAAGTGTATTCGCCCTTAATATATATATATATATATATATATATATATATATATATATATATATATATATACATATATATATATACATATATATATATATACATATATATATATATACATATATATTTATTTTGGTTTATCATAAGCCATTATTTCTCCTTTTCAGCTCCTATCGATAAACTAAGGCCAGCAAGTACTGAATCAATATTGGCATTAGAAATTCACTTTACTTTTTGAGGTACCTATGATTTCTTTCGAACCGAATGCACAAACTATATTCTATGTTCTAACATTCAGTTTACCCATATTGTGCTGGTCAGATATATATACTGCAATACTCTCAAAGTGCATGCAATTCCGATTCCAAAGCGCCCAAGTCAAACTCACACAGTGTACAATGAACAATTTTTAGTTCCTTGGAGCTTTTAAAAAATAAAATGTATATTTTTGGCAAAGAGAACCAATTTTATAGTTATACCACTTTTATTATGTAAATAAAAACAGACGTTCTGCACATGTCTAGAAACAATTATAATTAGCATGTGCCAAAACATTAAAGAAAGAATTAAAATAAGAGTTCGGGTATGTACCGCAACTGACTTTAAAGAACTAGTCCTCTGCAGAGGAGGATTCATTGCCATCATCAGAAGAGTCAAGCTCGTATCGTGAAAGAAGTCTTCAAACATCTGTCATTGAAGATGGAATATTGTTAGAAGATTCTATACAGTAAAACAATTTCCTACCCCAAGTGTCATCTTCCAAGAAGATTCTATACAATAAAACAATTTCCTATCCCAGGTGTCATCTGCCAAGACGGACTTGTTACTAACACGAAGTTTTCTAAGGACGTATAACGATAAATCCTCTTTAAGTACTTCAAAATATACATGACAATTTCCATCTGGTTCATCCACGTATTATAAATTGTTTGCATTTCGCAGGTTGTAATACATTTTTGTGTCATCTTAAAACCAGGCTTTATCAACGGGATTCCAAAGAACGGGAGCTGGAGGGGAAGCGTCAAGGGTAGGCAGAGATGTCAAAATGGGCACAGTAGCAAGAGAAGATAAAGTAGCATCAATGCTTCCATCTAGGTAAGAAGAGGGATTTGGAACCCATTTTTTAACGGGAGGGCGAGGAAGAGGGACCTTTTCATAAATGGGAAAAGGAGGGGTAACAACTGGTGGAGTATCTGGAGGCTTGCCATGCTTATAGCATTCCATAGTATTGTCAAAAGATCTGTAGAAGTTGCAAATAACTGGAACCCAACCATAACAACTACAAACGACAACATCCGCGTAGTGGTCCACTGCCGTCTAAACCTGAAGCTGCTTGGGAAGCGGCTTATCCGGTGTGATCTCAATTAAAGCTTTACCATAAACCAATTTCTCCCTCATAAAAGCGTTTGCATCAAAACACTTTAGTTTGCCAATACAACAAGCTGACCAATTCAAACCTAACAGAGGTTGTAACAAAGAGGGAATATGGAGGAAATATATCCATACTGAGATCGATAAAACTTGCGCTCTAGGGCTTTCAACTGACGGACACTGTAGAGTTACAATAAACGGCGTGCCAGAGATGAAAGGAGGTTCCAATCGAGCACCCGCTGCCT
This sequence comes from Allium sativum, assembly GCA_030737875.1. NCBI lineage: Eukaryota > Viridiplantae > Streptophyta > Magnoliopsida > Asparagales > Amaryllidaceae > Allium > Allium sativum. The sequence continues at coordinate 119,240,400 of CM060913.1, read as the reverse complement.
TTCCTCACAAAGGGCAAACTTGGGAAAGAACATAGATTTACCATAATGAATAAATCTACCACTCAACTGCCACAAGTTATCACAACGCTCTTTGACAACATGAAGTGGAGAGTTGAAATTCAAAAAGAAGACAACCAAATAATTAGACCAGTATGCAGCGGCATCAAGAGCAATTTCAACTAAAGGAACAAGAATGTCGTTTGTTTCCATGATACAAAAATTACAGGGTTCGAAAAGACCAATGGCAGTTTAAAATTAAACGCCTCCATGAGGTTTTGATTGCTGGCGTATAATAAATGACAGGCGTATTAGGTCGACCAGCTGTGCAACTGCGGAAAGGATACAGAACCGCATTATCAAACAAATTTTCATTCACAATATTGACATTGTCAAAAGCATTTCCTTGAACAACATCTGTGCGATCAAGATTTGTAGGCAAAATGGTGCCTGCCGAATCAGAAATATCACCAACCACAACATTATTTAACTTATAAACTTTTCCCTCTATGCATCTACCACTTATATTAAGATCCAATTTAGAATTCGAAGCAACACGGATAGTTTCAGATGAGTTACCCGATAGACACACACGAGGTGACTGACATTGGAGCAGAAGCTTATAACCAGGCTACGCCAACAGTTTCAGATGCAAAACAATAGCAATAAGAGCTGCAGCAGAAGCTTAAAAGGAGGTACCAGGCGAGGTTGTCATCGGATGAGATATGACTGACATCGGAACGCTGCTATCTACATCAAGCAAGGCAAAGGGGTTCAGTAACGCAGCAGAAGAGAAGTGGCACCAATTTGTCAGATCTAAATTTCTTTCTAGATCTGGTAGGAGACGAACTATCCACTGGTTTTGGTGATGTGCAAGGAGACATGGACATGGTGAGGTCGGAATGAAGACAAGGAAAGGCGGGAAATAAGCAGAGAAAGGAGCGAGCAGTCATCGAAAACCCCTAAAATTTCCAACCGCCAATGGGTTAATAATAGTATCCACACGAATATCTCTACTTCAAGAGGAACTTTACAAAAAGTCACCAACAATCCTGAGATATTTAGAGATTTATAAAGAAATCTGACAATGACTATTTTCTAGCGTTATTTTGAAATTCATTTGAGAATTCATATTTAGTACCCAAGGATCTTGAAACAAAACCAAAATTTTAATACGGGACATGATAGCCCTTATTTATTGTAATTTTTCTACATTGCTTCATTTTTTGGGTTATACGCGGTATATTCCAAAAAAAAAAAAAAAATATTAAATTCTTTTTTGAGCTTTAGTTGTGCTATTAAAAATAACGTTCGTACATTTTATCTTGTAGGTGCTTGTGTATTCTTCATGAAGACAATGTTCTTAGGCCCATCTTCGGCATAAGGAAACACTGAAGCAAGAAGATTCATGGAAAAATGTAGAAGAAAATGTTCGGGGTCCATTGAATAATCTGAGAAGCATGATTAAAGATTTTGATATTGTAAAGGATTATTCTACAATGCTTAATTTATTAATTAAACATACTTTAATATATAACTTGTCAGGATAATACATGGAAATAAATTTGTATGAAACTATTGTAATACAAACAACGTTATATGAGTTATGTTTGGATAAAATGTATGAATGAATATGCATTTGCATTTCTTGACAATGGAAAATAAAAATACACCGATGTAGACAAGTATATGTGTCTGAATGTTTCTATATTGAAAAAGGGTTAAATGTATCGTTATGCACGATTATAATTGTGTTTTCTTATTGCTTAGTTAAATTGCTTAGGTTCATTACTAGGGTCCACGAACCCAAATGCTCTATGCTATCCTTACCCACATATTCTTATTCCCTCCCATATTACGAATCAAAATGGTAAGGAATCGTTATGGAAAATGAAAAACTAAAAGAGAGCTAAAATTTCATTTTTTTTTCTTAATTTTTTATATTATTTTCAAGAAAACAAAGAGAAATTTGGGATCAAAATTTGGAGCGTTTGTTGTAAAGAAGAAAACTATAATTTTGTACTTGTACCATAGAGTAAATGAATGAGTGACTAAATATAGGTGACTTTAACTAGAATCGTGAAACTATGAATTTATCGGCTTGAGCTAATCAATGGGTGTATATTCTATTTGGTTTTGTTGGATCCTGTAACGACCCATATTCGACGTATCGTAGGATCAAAGAATATTTATATTATTTTCACATAGAGACATATATTCTAAAGCATTGGAAAATGGGATTTAGGATCATTTCGTACTTCCATGGATTTAGTCAAATTTTTCTACGACCATTTTATCCATGGAAAATCTTGTTTTGTTTCTAACTTTTGACTTAAAAGGAATTTGGAACTGAAACCACTTCCATTGGGTCTAGATGATGGTACTTCTTTTCATAGAGCATTCGCATTAAGAAAACAGACATACCATTACGGAAATATGTTTGTTTTGAGGTTTGATGGGGCTTAGACAACTTATATCGGCGGCTAAGGCAATTAAGGAGGTGGGTCCAAAGCCCATTTTAGGAAAAAAAAATAGTGGGGTCTTCATGAGTTGATGGGACATTTCATCTGCATTTCATAGCTTTTAAAAATGATCCGACCTTCACTGATGGTTTCCTCCTCTCAAAATTTGCCATGTACATTACTTTAATCGACTAATTACATCGTTAAGGGAAGATTAAGGTAAATCAATCTCTACAATAGTGGAAGGGCTGCTACAACAACTTAGAGTCACATTCTAACCATTGTTCATTCGGATCTAAAGAACCTTTTGAGATTAAGATGAGAGATTAATGGTTTCCTTACTGATTAGGTTGGATTAGCTTCAAAATACCTCCTAAAATCCTAGAAAAATAATGATAAATCATGATTTAATATGTTATCACACACATGTATATTTCGATTGAATAGGAGCTTATCTGTAGAAATCAAGAATCTCGGGTACCCTTATGTATTCATATGAACATGATATCATTTCTTCTTATCTACGTTTTGATTCTCTTTTGTTTAATGTAATGCTTATTTGAGTGTGCTTTACATGTCATATGCTTGCTGCAAAAAATATGTGGTTAGATTCAAACACCGATCAAATGATGAAAATAGGTTATAAGATCAAACGGTCGCTCCTTGATTTCAAGTCAAAACATTCAGGGTGATTGCCTTGATTTTCGTGCAAATTGGACGAGACGACAAGGAAGGTCCCGTGATGTTTCATGTTAAGGCTTAAGTGTTCTGGAGTTTGTATGCTCGAGTTATGGTGGTTGAAACTTTGAATCGGCGTATGTCTCTTGCTCCAAATTGGCACGCTTTTGTGGTCTCAAATCGCGTCAGTGCAAATGCTCAAGGATCGACTACGTGTGTGATCAGGACAATCTAGATTGGTATGGATTCAAATCGGTCTAATCCAGATCAATATGGGTTCGGATTGGCCTGAATCCGAATTGGCATGGATCTAGATAAGCTTGGATCCAAATCGGCATGGATCAGGATCGACCTAAATTTGAACCGGCATGGATCTAAATTGACCTGAATCCGATTGATCTAAATCCAGATCGGCATGGATCCAGATCGGTCTGAATTTTATTCGGCATGGATGTGGATTGGCTTTGATCCGAATCGACTAGGAACCAGATCTGCCTAAATTTGGATAGGTATGGATCCCAGTTAGTATGGATACGGATCACCAGAATCTAGATCGACATGGATCTAGATCCACTTGGATCTGAATCAGCAAAGATCTAGACTGGTTGAATTAGGTAAAGTCAACTTCAAATTGGCGTAACTTTTACATATGATGTTTGTTTTGGGTGCCTTTTTTGCATTTGACTTGACATACGAGCTCTATGCTTTTGAAAAGTGCAATTTTGGATTCTAGAAACTTCTGGTTGGGGTACTCTAGATCTACACATGCATGATAGTATAGATCGACGACTTTGAAAGTCACTAGGGATTGAGTAATATGGAAATGTGTGTTGTAATATATACTAAGGGAGAAGATATAATAAAATGTAAAAAGCAGTAAAGTGAAGTAAAAGGCACAAGTAATTTTTATACTGGTTCGAACTTCCAGTTCTACGTCTAGTTCCAGACCGTCTTCTAATATTCTATTTATCAACAACTTTTACTTAACCCGGAGGAATAGGTTTACACCGCCTGTGACAACAAGCATGACTTTTACTATCTAAAACAACCGAAGTATGATTTTTGCACTTGAATAAACCAAATGGACTTCCTTATAATAGACAAAATAGTTTGATTGCAATGTGCTCTTAGATTAGCACGGATAAGTCACTTTGATTACAAACTTCCTATTACCTTCTCCATGATGATATATAGTGCTTTGTATGTGAAGAATATAGAACAGAATAATGATTAACAACCACAAGATGTTTGAACTTAAGTGCAATTGTAAATCAAAGAGTAAGTAGACAAAAAGAATTAAATATTCAGATAGGAAGATCAAAACAAATGATTTTGATGTTATTAAATAAACTATCAAGTGTTATTTCTCTTCAAGAATAGTTTTGATCGATGGAAACAGATATAATTCTTGATTAAGAGTTGTATCTTTTCATTTGAAGAGAAGCACCCTTCCAGAAAATAGCTATTTAGAAGACTAGAAATTTATTTTAGATGGATGAATTGGATTAAAATAGAGGAACAAAAAATAGGCCATTTTTTGTTATTTTCAGCAGGTAGAATTTGCTTATTCAGTCGGCTGAACATTTATAAAAAAATATGAATGTCCCAGCATTCAATCAGCTGAATGCAAACCCAAACATGTGCATTTATTTGTGCACACAATATATATATATATATATATATATATATATATATATATATTTAATCTCGTTATAAACGCATTTTGACTGACCATGTGGATGATGGATTGTTCGCGCTTTGAATGATGAAGTGGCAACATTTTACAGTGATAGATCGGTCAAGTTCAATAAGATGGGTCCGTCGATTTTGATGGATTGGGGCAGGCTTGGTGAGTAGAAAAATCATTTGATCGAGTCGTTTAATTTGCCCAGGTCATTGATAAATGGTTTCATGAAAAGGGGGTCCAATCCATTGATGGGTTAGCGAAAGTATAACTGGTGGGTCATTCAGTGAAGAGCAAGGGTCAATCAAGTTGTATTTATGGGATCGGTGATACCCACGGGATTCAAACCCCCGACCTCCCAGAAAGCAGCACCACGCACTAACCACTACGCAAAAACATCTTTATGTCAGCTTTTCGAGAGGGGTGCTACAGACTACCCCCTTAAAGAGCCCAACATCCTCGTTGGCTCACATCACTCACCACCCAGACGTTGTGCATGTAACCCACATTAGTACCACGCTGACTAACATCCGCAGCATTACATGCAAAATTCCGACTGGGTATAAGCTCCAATACCAAATGTGATACCCATGGGATTCGAACCCCTGACCTCCCGAAAAGCAACACCATGCACTAACCACTGTGCTAAAAGATCTTTGTGTTAGCTTTTCGAGAGGGGTGTTACAGGATCATTGAGTGCGTTGCATGTCTATTTGATCCATGCATGTATTGTTTGTCATCATACACGATCCATGCGATGATGGGTCATGTATCAAGTCAGGCTATTTTAAAGGCATGGGTCGGTTTATAATAGGATTAACTAGGACGTTCATGTATAAAGAATGGTTCGGCTGTATTTAAAACATGCAGCTGCCACGTGCAATCCATATAGTAAATGTATATCAACCTGCAGCGTGTGCATAAATCATTGGCAAAATGCACGTGGGTCATTTCCTTATTTAATGGCATGACAACCACTTACTTATCTTCAAGTTATGGATCTCACTATTCCATATACGAAGGATGTGCTGCACGAACCGTGTATATGGCAAAGGCAATGGATCGTAAAGAATAGATGACAACTGGAAAATACATAAGTTGTACTATATAAATACATGTAGCGATGGGTCGCCATGTTTTTACATGGGTCGTTCTTCATACAGTTGTACATGTGGTAGAAGAATTAACACGAAGGCGCAGGACTACACAGTAATGGATCGTTTCATGTTGTGGCACATTAAATATGAATCATGGTTTATAAATGACATGTATAAATATATATGAATCGGTTAAACAACAATGTGCATTAATGTTTGCACAGGTAGTCCCCATGTTAAAAGATAGAACACGAGCAGCATTTCAAGAAGAAGGGTCGGTGGTGCCAGCTGTGCACAAAGTAATTGTATTACATGGTGCAAACATGGGTTGTGTATATAAGATTCGATGGACCACGTGCCTTCAGAATGAATCACAAAATGTGGATCAGTTTAACATATATAATGGAGTGCAGGCTATGCCTGGATCGCATGTGAAAATATGAAGCACTATAGAGTAATGGATCAGCAAGATTTTCCTGAATACATTGCATGGGTCGGTGCAGAAATATAAAGGTATGGAACGTGGCCTAAAGCCAGCTGTAAACAGTTGTACATTGGTGGATCACATGGTATCACGTCTCAACCGTGCACACCCCATTTCAAAGCCCTAGGCATTCCATCCCTCATATATAAATTCACCACCTATTCACATATAACGAGGATCGAATTCTCTGCTCTCGAGGGTATGTCATTTTCATTTCCGAACATCACTCAATCGTCTCAAACTCCGTCAAAGCTCCATCAAGCTTTGATCAATAACCTCCATCATCGAGAAATCATCAGAGATCATCATCATGCTTGATTACTGAAGATCTATTCCACAATAATCACAACTATTGATGAGATCTAAGCATTTCCATAGTGGAATCAAAAATTGTAGAGAAGAAACTGGGAATTATAAAAAAGAGATAGAAAAGATATATGAAGTGAAAATGATCATGTACCTTGTAATGATGAAAATCATAATGAAATCCCCGATCAGAGGGGACGTATGTCAAAACTGAGGCCAAACTACTATAAACACTCTCTACTTTTACTATTTACTGCACTTTACTTGCTCTTAACCTTGTTTTGATTAATCATAAAGTGTTCAAACACCTATTGGGGGTGTTAGTGCTATTTTTTGGCATTAACATTTTTGGCGCCTACCGTGGGGCTCGAATCCACGACCATAAGGTAAGAGCCTTGACAAGGGAAAGTTGTTGAAGCTTGATCTTCCAATATAGATCCATGACATTTAAAAATCAAGACTATCGAAGGAACTTCAACAAAGCTTTGAGGGTTGTCAAAAATTGTGGCACCATCGAAGAAAGGAAGTAAGTCTACAAGGTGTTCTGGAAATGATGCTAATAATGCTGTAACCACTCCATAAAGTAAGCATCCGACTGCTTTTCAAACTTAGGGAGCTGGTGTAATTCAGGATCATTTGGATGTTGCTGTGGCCAGGTTGAATAAGCAAATGCAAGCTTCAAATAAAGCTTTGACGGATAGGCTTGAAGATCTACTCACTACTCAAGCCAATTCGGCAAATCAAAAGTTTCATAATTGACTTAGATAAAAATGCACACTCTTCCGCTTTGGATCGCAGTCATGAGTGCTACATAGAGAAAGGTGATGACTTATCAAGTGAAAAGGAGGAGGATGATATCGAGAACTGCAAAGCAAATGCTAAGAATCATCCTGCAAAGCATGCTTCTTACAAGTCCTACCGAAGGGGCTCTCCCCCAAATCGGCGTCTGACCCGTTGAATGATGCAACGATGAGTAGTATATTTCACGGTGATCAAGCTATTCATGAAGGAAAGCTTAGCCCAACTTAATGTTGAAAGAAAATGGGGTTTTGCTTCAAGTAAAACTCCATTTACTAAGAAGATCCGTAAAGTTGAATTCCCAAAGAAGTTTGTTCCACCGACAATGCCTGCACATAAGGGAACCACCAATCCTAATTTGTTTTTTTTTTGGTTATGAATGAAAAATAATGCTGCAAGGGCTATGGATGAAATCTGGTGTTCGTACTTTCCTCTCTATTTGGAGGGTGTGGCATCGCTAAGGTTCACAAAGCTACCACCCAGATCTATTGACCAATTCGCTGACTTGGCAAAAAAGTTTAGAGAGCAGTTCAAATTCTATGCCTCAAGGGATAAGGATATCATGTCGCTATCCGATCTGGAGCAAAATTCGAGAGAGCCATTGAAGGCTTTTCTTATTTGTTTCAATACTGTTGTGGAAGAAGTTGGGAATCCAGAGCCTCAGATGGTATTGATGGCACTATATTGAGCGATTGAGAAGAAGTCCAAGTTTTGGAAATGGGTCAAGATGAAGGAGCCTGATACTCTCAAGAAATTTTATAAGAATGCGGAAGAGTTCATTAGAGTGGAAGATCACCTGTCTATCAACCAGAATGTTGTCAAAAACAGTGTTGTGCTGAAAGAAGCATAATGATGCTCAAGGTGATAAGAGGGATGTCGAAGGACTAAAATGGGGAATTGAGGACAACGGAAAAGGGGAGAATGATAACAAAAGGATTCTCTTTTTCAAGTCCGAAGAGTTGACCCAATTAAATGAAACTCCAAAGAACATCTTCCTTGTTAACAAAGACACATAATATTTTCCGAAACCATAACAGTCGATCAAGATAGGGAACAAGGCAACAAATTCTAGGAGATTCTAACAATTTCACAATCAGCCCGGGCATCATATTAATGAGTGTCTGTATTTGAAGAACCATATTGAAAAGTTGATCAGGGAAAACAAGTCACTGAAAGAAGTCGGTGTGTATGACTTAAGTAGGATCTATATGGATATAGCGGAAATGTAGATGATATACTAACTAGCTAATACAAGAAGTGATATGATATATTACAAGTAAATAAAAGCAATATGTAAAGTAAAGTGACACCAGGAATTTTATAATGGTTTGGACTTCAGCCTTACGTCTAGTCCTGAAGCTCCTCTTCGGAATTCACTATCACACCTTCTCTTAACCCGGAGGAACAGGTCCGTACGCCCGAGCCCCAACAAGGATGCCTCTCGCCTGAGCAACTACACAGGACTTCAACAAATACAAGTGTTTTGACTTCTGTTTTGTGTTCTTGAATCAACATGGATAGTCCACAGTTTAAGTACACCCTTCCTATAATCTTATCCTCAAGTATTTGAAATGCTTGCAAAGATTTTAAGGAAGCTAGTTACATATTGAATCAAGATATGAGAATATCAAGGATTCAATAAGTAACTTGAATTTGGAGAGCCTTTGTTTGCAAAGTATATAGAAGTTAATTTCAGAAAATAGAGAGAATATCTTTAGAATTTTGTTGGTTTAAAGAACATATTTGGAGTGTTTATATAATAGTAAAAGAGTAGTTTTCCTTCATGAAGAGTTTCTATAAAAAGTTGTGTCCATTTCCATTGATTATTGAAGAGGAATCTCTTCATGAAAGCTGGCGACTCTTCATAAAATAGTTTCTGGGTCGAATCAGTCGACTGGTTAAAAAAATCATTAGTTGACTGGTTGGATTAAACTTTAAATCATATAAATAAAAATATGTTTCAAAACTAGCCGTTGTGTACAAAATTCCTCTGACCAGTCGACTGGTCAATTCTCTACTAGTCGACTGGTAGAGATTGTTCTGTACACTTCTGGCTTTTTTAAAGCCACATGAATATATATATATATATATATATATATATATATATATATATATACACACACACACACACTTGAGGATAGATTTAATATGATTCTAATACGGCTCAACTTATATAAATATATAACACCTTATATCTATAACATTATTTCCATTTCTATCTTCTTTTGTTGGCATTAATCAAAATCTTGATTTCAACATTCTCCCCCTTTTTGATTGATGACAATATATCTGTTTTTCTACCCCTGAGTATTTGCTCCCCTGAATTTCTGCAACATTTTGTTAGTTCGATAAAATTATAATCTTACCATTTTGATCCCTGCAACAAAATATTAGTACATGTATTCTCAATAAATTCAATATTAAAGATAATAGCACATATATTCTCACTAAATGCATCATTGAAGACAAAGAATATATGTCAACTTAATGATTTTTGCATTATTGTTCAATGCAAATCTTAATGAGTGAAAAGAAATATTCCTATGATCCGATAACTATTCTTCAGATGAGGTTGATTTCCGTGGTGTCCTAGCTCCTTCATTCTGTTGATAGTCCTTTTCCCACGAGTTTGGACTTTCCTTCTTATTGGTTTTCTTCCATGCACTACATAAAGTAGTGGGTCTCTTTGATGATTCCAGAGTTGTAGAAAGAGGGTAATGCCTTGGTTCTAGGATAGTTGATCTTCCACAAATTCGAAGAGCTACTGTTTCGAGAAAAGTTAACCAATCTGAAGTTTGCTTTTGCTCATAATATATTTCTCTTTGTAATTTTAGTTGTTCATGTTGATAATGTCGAATATCATCAATTTTGTATTTTGTTGAGGGAGAAACCGATACTTCTCTTCTCTTCTTGGCTTCCGGAGTGTATTCGGTTCGATACTCTTGCCAACAAAGAGTTGGTTCTTCGTTTGGAGTAATGATGTTAATCGAATTTGATGAAGTTTTGTCTGACGATTTTGTTGGCGTTGTCGGGGATTTTTCTTCCTTGACATTATACCACTTATCATTTCTTTATTTGTTTTAATAAAAGTAATTTTTCTCTAGAATTTATACAACAACATATCCTAATTGTTGACACGTTTTTTGGTCGAAGATGTCACACGTCAAATATTTGGGGAGCGACGCGCTCAAGCATCAAAAAGTACAAAGCAGTCGGGTCGAAGTCGCGTAGCAAACACAAGGAGACCCGAAGCCTCTATCAGTTGGCTTTTGCCGAGCCCAATGAACTCTTAGTCGAATCATGCTCCGAGCCGAAGGCGAGCCATCACTCGGGTCCGGGCGTAGCGCCGGTGGGGGTTCGGGGCCCAATTCATCTGATTTTCTTCATGCTGAAAGCTCATATCCCTTTAGTTCAGACTCATGAAAACTCAGATTCCTTCACTTCTCATTCAGGAATTTCAACATTCTCGGTAGTATGATTTCAACGTCATTCTCTATCAATTTCGAACCTCTCCAGGATGTTCGAAATTTTGCACCCCCAGTAGGGTCAAAATTTCGCACCCCACCAGGATGTTCGAAATTTCGTACCCCCTTGGTGGGGTCGAAATTTTGAACCACCCTGGTGGGGTCCAAATTTCGAACCCTTCCCCCTCCCCCTCCCTCTGTGGGGACGAAATTTCGAACCCTCCCGGTGGGTTTGAAATTTGAACCCCCCCCCCGGTGGGGTCGAAATTTCGAACCCCACCAGTGGGTTCAAAATTTCGAACCCCGCACCAAGGGGGTACGAATTTTCTGCATATTGCCTTGTTTTGGGTGAGAAAATGGCTCTGGTGGGTCTTGCTGCTCACCTACTCCTACCTAACCTTCCTCCTATACATACGCCAAGCCTTGGCCTTCATTTGGATCCGGGTCCCTTGGAATTTTTGGACCTTGAGAGCTCCAAACACTCATTAATGGCTTCCAACACCTCCACCATGGCCATAGGAGATAAGATGGATAATTAAAACATGGCATGCATGTTTTCCTTCAACACTTGAACATTAACAAGGATTGTTATGCTACTTTTGAACTTCATGGATATGAACACCAAACTTGGATATTGTTGACCAACTCAACGCTTTTCAACGAAGAAGAAAAAGGGCAATTTAGTCAAAGTGTAGAACAAGCTTATATTTTGCTATTCCATTGTAACACTTCAAACTTAGCTACTGTCCGAACTTGCACAACCTTGTAATCAACCAATGATATGATAAATAAGGATTATAAAGTGGATGTAGGCGTTAGGGTCGAAGCAATATAGAAGCTGTGTCTCCTCGCATTTGTATACTTTACTGCTTATTAGGACAATTGTTCACACACACATATTGGGTGCTAGCGTGCGACAATTTTGCCCGTCAACACTAATTATAGTAACTTAAATGAATTGCAAGACTTTTATTTACCATTACTTTAAAATTGAAAAACAAATTGCTAAAAATATGGTATTTTAGTGAGTGGCATGTCTGGTGGATAAGGAACTAAAATATAGTTTATCAATTTTAGTTTATGATATACTATATTAAGTAAACTATAAAGAATAACATTTTAGAAAATAATTTACAGAAATGAGCAACTTATTTGTGAACTCCTTTTTAGTCGAACCACTAACATAAATATTTATGGTACCTGAAAAAAATAAAAATTTAAAATGGTAACCACTTCCTCCATTAGAGTCCTAAGGGTTAAATCTTAGGAAGCCAAACCCAATAGGGCTTAGGTTCATTTTTGAAAGAATAATTACTGTTATAATGCATAGAATCTAAAAAGTTTTTAATATATTTATTCCTAATAAGAATATTATTTGTCTTCAGAATCCATATAGTAATATTTCCCGAGAGTATTTTCTTAATAGAAATATTTAACTTACTACTAGAAATTTTTGGTTTAATATTAGAATTTCTAGAAATGGATTTTCTCTTAGATTTATTTTTATTATACCCTAGTCCTTTTTTTAGTAAAAACTAGTTGAGATTTTTTTAATATTTTAGATAAATTCCCTCTACCTTTGTTAAAGTTATTAATATTTATTGAAATGCTTTCTAGTTCAAATTGTAAACTACAATTTTTTAACTCTATGATTTTAAATTTAGTATTTAAATCGTGATTTTCAGAAACCAATAAATCATTTTTATTCCTTTGAGTCTCGATTTCTTGACTCAACATAGAAATTTAAGAATTTGTTATTGAAAGAGATTCTTATAATTTTCTAATTTCTTCTTCCAAATTTTCTTTTTCATTTTTTGAAAGATCTCTTTCAAATTCTGCTTTCTTTTTATCTTCGTTAGCTTGTTTAAACTTTCGCTTAAACATTTTCCTAAGATTTCAGTATTAATTTCTACTAATTCATCAAAAGTAAAATCACTTACATCATTATCCTTAGCCATGAAGCACACGTTTGCTTGCTCACTATCACTGATGCTATCTCTTTCATAATTCGAATCCGAGTTGTCCGAAGTGGCTGTAAATGCTCGTATCTTTGAGTTCTCACTTTTGCGGTTTTTCTTTAGCTTTGGACAATTCTTTTGATAGTGTCTAGTCTTGTGACAGTTGAAGCATTCTACTAGAGCAGGGTTAGGTTCTTTTGATGAGTTCTTCATTACATTTTTGCTTTGATCTTTTCTGTATTTTAGAAATTTTCTAAAATTCTTAACTACAAATGCAATATCTTCTTCATCTGAATCAGAATCTTCTTTCTCAGCATGGAAGTCTAAAATTTTCTTATCTTGTACCTGTGCTTTCTTTGCCTGCAAATTTACTTCATACGACATTAGATTACCGATCAATTCTTCTAGTTTCAGGGAAGAGAGATCATTAGCTTCTTCGATTGATAATACTTTTCTCTTTCATTCGTCCGTTAAAGAATTCAAAATTTTTGACACTATATCAAAATCGGAATTTTTCTCCTAATCCAAATAAAGAGTGATAAATGTTTTGAAAACACGAATACATATCATTTATGGATTCATTTTCATTCATCTTAAAATTTTGAAATTGATTCTTAGCATAGATATTTTACTTTGTTCAACCTTGTTAGTACCTTCATGCGTAATTTTGAGTGTTCTCCAGATTTCATATGTTGTGTTGCATATACAAATCCGGTTAAACTCATTTCTATCTAAAGTACAATGAAACATGTTCATAACCTTAGCATTGGCATTAGCCTCTGCTTTTTCAAATGTGGACCATTCTGCAAATACTGTAGTAGGCTGTGTGTACTCTTTTTGTGTGATATTCCATGCATCATAACTATTTTCTTGCATGTATATTCTCATTCGTGTAGCCCAGTAACTATTATTCATGCCACTAAAGAATGGTGGTCTATCAGTGGATTGGTCTTCAGAATATCCGGTGTTATTGCTAGTACTAGAGTTATTATCCATGATGTCTATGTATCAGATAACGGCTTTACGGTTAATGATTGTCTAGAATTGGTACCAATTGAAAGGAGTCGGTGTGTAAGACTTAAATAGGATCTATATGGATATAACGGAAATGTAGATGATATAGTAACTAGCTAATACAATAACTGATATGATATATTACAAGTAAATAAAAGAAATATGTAAATTAAAGTAACACCAGGAATTTTATAGTGGTTCGGACTTCTTCCCTACGTCCAGTCCCCAAGCTCCTTTTCGAAATTCACTATCACGCCCACTGTTAACCCGGAGGAATAGGTCAATACAGCCGAGCCCCAACAAGGATCTCTCTCGCCTGAGCAACTACACAGGACTTCAACAAATACAAGTGTTTTGACTTCTGCTTTGTGTTCTTGAATCAACACGAATAGTCAACGGTTTAAGTATACCCTTCCTATAATCTTATCCTCAAGTATTTGAAATGCTTGCAAAGATTTTAAGGAAACTAGTTACTTATTGAATCAAGATATGGAAAGTATTACCAAGGATTCAATAAGTAACTTGAATTTGGAGAGCCTTTGTTTGCAAAGTATATAGAGGTTAATTTCATAAAATAGAGAGAATATCATTAGAATTTTGTTGGTTTGAAAGACATGTTTGGAGTGTTTATATAATAGTAAAAGATTAGTATTCCTTCATGAAGAGTTTCTATAAAAAGTTGTGTCCATTTCCATTGATTATTGAAGAGGAATCTCTTCAAGAAAGATGGCGACTCTTCATAAAATAGTTTCTGAGTTGAATCAGTCGACTGGTTAAAAAATCATCAGTTGAATGGTTGGATTGAACTTTAAATCGTATAAATAAAAACATGTTTCAAAACTAGCCATTGTGTACAAAATTCCTCTGACCAGTCGATTGGTCAATTCTCTACCAGTCGACTGGTAGAGATTATTTTGTACACTTCTGGCCTTTTTAAAGCCATATGAATATATATGTATGTATATATATGCACACACTTAAGGATATATTTAACATGATTCTAATACGACTCAACTTATATAAATATATAAAACCTTATCTCTGTAACATGATTTCCATTTCTATCTTCTTTTGTTGGCATTAATCAAAATCTTGATTTCAACAGTTACATCAATATGTTGGAAAGCCATAAGAAGAAACAGTGGGTCCGCGTCCAAATTGCAATCTCTAATGATAATAAGTCACCCGCCATGACGGGGGAATTGTATCCAAACATCTACTATTTCTGCTATTGATAAAGCATGCACTCAATCAACTTTTACAATTCCATGCAAAATTCTATTGCTAGCTTTGTATTACATGGTTCTAAAATTGATCTAATATTGCAGGCTATCCATGGAACGCTTGCTTCATCACAGTCTGACAAGACTGAGTGACCTTTACCACCCATCCTAACAGAGGCAGCTCAAGTGTCGAGTGATATAAACATCATTCTGCATAAATGCGAGGATGTAATGCACCGCCTTGTAGATCAAAAGGGGGAGTCGCTAAGAGTCAAGTGGCGGAAAAACGAGGCAAGCAGACACATAAGTTCAAGACCTCTCTGGGGGCATTCAATGAAGTTGATCATCGATCCACAAGACAAATCAATGAAGTTGGATCAAGTTCAAGAGCTCTTCAGGGGCATCCAATGAAGTCAATATGTCAATCCGCATGACAAATCGATGAAGTTGGATCAAGTTCAAGACCTCTCTAGGGGCATCCAATGAAGTCGATACGTCGATCCGCACAACAAATCGATGAAGTTGGATCAAGTTCAAGACCTCCCCGAGGGCATCCAGGAAAGTCGTTACATCGATCAAGTTCAAGACTGCTCTAGGGGAATCCAATGAAGTCGATACATCGATCCGCACGACAAATCGATGAAGTTGGATCAAGTTCAAGACCTCTCCGGAGGTGTCCAAGGAAGTTGATACGTCGATCTGCATGACAAATTGACGAAGTTGGATCAAGTTCAAGACCTCTCGCGGGCATTCAAGGAGGTCGATACATCGATCCGCACGACAAATCGAAGAAGTTGGATCAAATTCAAGACCTTTACGGGGGCATTCAAGCTAGTCGCCATGCTTGAAATAATCAGTTTAATTGAAGAAAAAAGTCTTCGATGCCTGAATTAACTAGCTGGATTATGAGGAATGTTGCGCCAAAACCAAAGGCCTCTACGAGGGAACCCAATGAAGTCTCCAATGCTTGAATCAATCAGTTTAATTAAAGTCGAAAGTCTTCAATGCCTGAATTAACTAGCTAGATTGCGACAAATGTTGGGCTAAAGCCAAAGACCTCTACGGGGCACCCAATGAAATCTCCGACGCTTGAATTAATCAGTTTAAGTGTAGATGAGAGTCTTCAATGCCTGAATTAACTAGCTGGATTGTAGACGAACATTGGGAAAAATATAAGACCTCCCACGCGGGGGCACAAGAACAAAAGACTCTTCCAAGGAGAAGTGCAAGATTAATCAGCAAAACTGTGTTTCTTAATGAATTGGCAAACTCAGAAGTTCTTAACATACCAGCAGAAGCAAAGAGACTTCGCCAACAAAATGGAAGCTTCTAATGCGTCGATCAAAATAAAATAAACTTGACATCCTACGTCTATAGCTCGTGACGACCCATGGTATGGGGGTAACACAACCACATTGGGATTGGATGGTGCTCGAAAAACATACCACGGGTTCATCATGACATTGCAATAAGCAAAAACTAACTTGCGCTCGATGAAGAGGCGAATACACTTGGAAATAAGTGAGCTAGAGTGCAGCAAACATAAGATCTCGCCTTAGAAAAGCTTGGCAAAAAGACCTCGCCATCAAAAGTGGGACATTTAAAATTTTGACAAAATTGATACGCTTTAAACGTCAATAAAGCTCATTGCACCAATGAAATTCAACCGTTAATAATGACTGATTGCAAGCCTCATAAAGGAGAAGAGGTGGATACATCGCTCAAGAAGAATTAAAAGCAATCTCCTACAAGAGTCAAATCCTTCACTGAGCAAACCTATTATCTCTATACACAAAGGCTTCCTCGTACGTAAAGCTGTAATCGTAAATAACTCAAAGAACCCGATGGTAATCTGCTTCAAACCTAATGGTAAGCGATGCTCAATAGGCGACTTTATGAACGTGGCATAGCTCAGATCCAATAAAGCAATAACGCTTCCCAAGGAATTAAAGCTAATATTTACCAACGTTGCCAACATGAGATATAGAAAGAAGATCGAGCAATAGTCATGCACTAGGGGCAAGCCATCATGAAGCTGAGATCCAGACTTTTATATAGCCTACGATAATCCATGGCATCAAACACCGTTAGAAGAGATAATGTACCACAAGGTTGCAATATACAAAAAGAGCATCCGAAAATACAGAGAAAGTCAATAAAGGCAAAAAGCAGGAATAATGCAATAAGCCATCCATTTTTGCATAGTATTTAAATTCCAAGACCTAGCTCCCAGACTCACAGTTCTCGAGATGGATGCTGCAAAAGCATAATGTAAAATGTTGGCTTAGTATAATTTATTAAGCGATGCACATAAGTTACTCAGTTTCCTAAAAAATGCTACGGTTGTTGCCACCCAAAAGGATTGGCGGAAAACATGAGTCATGCTGACTTGGGCATCACTAATAATTGTGTGAGTCAGGGTAGACTCGAAATTCTCATCAAATAAAATGTCAGGTATGCACCTTTCATAAATATTGAATGTTGTGCAGTGACAATTCAGAAAATGATTCTTAGAACTCGTAGTCCAAAATCTAGATTGATGAGTCTCAAGTGTCGTTAACAAGCAAACAAAGTGTTTTAATGACATAAACTGCATCAAGTGGTTACAAACTCTCAGATGAATCAGTCTCATATTGGTAACACACTTGAGTTTGTAAATGATTCTCATAATCTATTTCCTCTTATTGGACTAACCCCTTGTCGCCTTGAGCAATCAACAATGAATTCGCCGCCAAATAGAAGCAAAAGCTCTTCATTTCAGGTTCTCTAGAAGAGCATACATGCCAAGAGAAACCATCCAATAAAACTGGACCAATGTTGCTCCACTGTACATCAAAATGAAGCAAAAGGATCCAAATGAGTCCAGTGTGCATCATTGAGTAATTTATAAACCATGTGCAAATTAAAGCTCAAATTTTCGAGTCCAACAAATATCGTGAAAACATGGAGACTACTACAACAAAGTCACAAGGCGGATGATCAACAAATTCCTCTTTCCCCGACAATTATGCGTCAAACTCGGGAATGCCAAACTGAATGTGTGCTTGATTAAAGACATATTGAGTTAGCATTGAATGGCAACTCTTTGGTGGATTGTCAAGAGGATGGGGAATAACCAATGACCGATTTTTTTCCAACCCAGATGTTATAGTCATTCTAGCCTTGGAAACTTGAACTGAAACTCCAATTTGAGCAAAAGAGATTTCCTTTCCAGAACGATAGCTAGTCGTTTGTCTAGTATTCATTTTACACGTGGAATCTCATTTATAAGCGACTTATAGGTACATGTTTCATAAAATATGAACCGTTGTGCAAAATAAATAAATTAAGTCATTAAAATGCGAAGCTTGAAAACTTTAGTCGGCATGTCACGATTAGTAGATTTCAAGCATCATCGAGAATTCAAACTAGAATGTCATGTCTATGCAAGTGATGTTCGGCAAGTTATAAATGGTTGAACAAAACGATTAAGTATAGGCACTTTATTTAGTTCAGGTCAAGAAACTATCTGTAATTCATTTTTAATGATTATATTAATCTATCGTTGATGTGGGCAATTGACGGCAAAATATTCGCCTAAAAAAGTTCAAGTGCTTGTCTTATTACAGGATAATTAGCAACGGAAGGAACATTCAATCAATAAGTCGCAAGCTTGGATCATTCAAAAAATGGATCACTTCAATACTCCAACAATCAACTTGGAATCTAGCCATCTACTGACTAGCCAAACATGTGATCCACCAATGGATCGAGAGCACGTGACCCACCAATGGACTATGGATGTGTTATCAACCAATAGATTGTTTGCATGGGATTCACCAAAGGTTCGTGAGTGCAAGCCGTCTCGATGGATCGCGAGTCAAGTTCTGGCGCTCTAAGTTTCTAAAATGAGAACTGACAAGGCACGTTTATCGATTCAAGAAAAATGCGATATATCAAAAATACACCCTTGATAAGGGAATTCGAACAAGATCTAGAAATTTCAAAGGCCAATGTGCTGAATTGATTCAACATAGCAAACTGACTAATTCACGCAATCTATAAATGTCTAGCCAACTCATCATTGTCCCGTGAACAACTGACTCAAATGAATTGCCAAGACCAAATCAACAAGTTGGTCATCAGGATAAACAATCGACACAAAATTAACAATTGATTGTATTATATCATCCCATATCTAATTTGAAACATGATTCAACAAGACCAGCAGTTAAACAAAAAGTTCCTACATCACCATTGGAACATAAAATCATTACATGAATCCAAAGTATATTTCACCTAAAACATATGATCGAAGCAACAGTTTACTGCATCATACACCTTTTCTGAAATCGATTTAAAGTACAGGTTCATCAAAATACATCACTCATCAAAAATTTGATTAACCAACAATTGGTATGCCAAAATAAATTCATATGCAAATCTCGAAGAAAAGACAACACCTACAGTAGTTTGACGATCGAATTGTGATCGGATTTCGACGATTGCAAAGACTTGGCAATACTGAGGTGAACCAGATCTGAGAAAAAAAGCCACAAGTTGGTTCAATTTGTGTGAAATCGTGACAGCAATGGACGAATTTTGGTTCGGGTCGGAACTAGGAGGTTCTGATGGTCAGCGTCGATGACGATTGGCATCGCCTGGAAAGCAAATCGAAGGGGGAAGTCAGTAGGAATAAGTTTTCTCAAAAATGAGCTTTCTACCATTAAACTGCTTTCAGCAATAAAAATGAAAAGTAGTGGAAGAAATAGATATGACAAGAAATAAGTAAAAGACATCAGTGTAAGTCGTTCCTATATCTGCGAATATGTTGGGTATAGGCGACCCATAAAAGAATGCGGCGACCCATCAAACAAGGTGTTCTCAATTGATAAAAAAAATGCCTGTAGTCCTTCATAAGTCATCAGCACTGATTCATTAAATAATTCATCCATGAGCACGTTACCAATGACCTAACAAAGATCATCTATACTAATTCATTTTGAAGCCAACATTTTCTTCGATAATACAAGCTACGAGTGACAAATGTTAATCCCGTTATAAACGCATTTCGATAGACCGTGTGGTTGATGTATCATTCCCGCTTTGAATGATGAAGTGTCAACATTTTACAGCGATAAATCAATCGATTCAATACGATGGGTCGGTCGAGTCTAATGGATCGGGCAAGCTCAGTGAGTAGCAAAGCATTTGATTAGGTCATTTAAGTTGCCCGGGTCGTTAACAAATGGTTTCATGAAAAGGGGATCCGACCCATCGATGGGTCGACAACAAAGTATAACTGATAGGTCATTCAGTGAAGAGCAAGGGTCAATGAGGTTGTATTTATAGGATCGTTGAGTGCGCTGCATGTCTATTTGATCCATGCATGTATCGTTTGTCGTTATACACGATCCATGCAATGATGGGTCGTGTATCACGTCAGGCTGTATGAGTCGGTTTATAATAGAAATAATTGGGTCATTCATGTAAAAAGAATGGTTTGGTTGTTTTTAAAACATGCAGTTTCCATGTGCGATCCATATAGTAAATATATGTCAACATGCAGCGTATGCAGAAATCATTGGAAAAATAAACATGAGTCATTTCCTTATTTAATGGCATGACAACCGCATACATATCTTTAAGTTATGGATCGTACTATTCCAGATCTGAAAGACGTGCTGTGTGACTCGTGTATTGGCAAAGGCAATGGATCACAAAGAATATATAACAGCTGGAAAATACATAAGTCGTACTATATAAATACATGTAGCGATGGGTTGCCATGCTTTTATATGGGTAGTTCTCCATACAACTGTGCATGTGGCAGAAGAATTGACACGAAGGCGCATGACTACATAGAAATGGATCATTTCATTTTGTGGCATATTAAATATGAATGATGGCTTATAAATGACGTGTATAAATATGTATGAATCGGTTAAATAGCAATGCGCATTAATGTTTGCACAGGTGGTCCTCATGTTAAAAGATGGATTGCGAGCATCATTTCAAGAAGGACCAGTGGTGCCAGTTGTGCACAAAGCAATTGTATCACGTGGTGCAGACATGGGTTGTGTATATAAGATTCTATGGACCACGTGCCTTCAGAATGAATCACAAAGGTGGATCGGTTTAACGTATATAGTGGAGTGCAGGCTATGCACGGACTGCATGTGAAAATGTAAAGCACTGTAGAGTAATGGATCGGCAAGATTTTCTTGAATACATTACATGGGTCGGTGCAAAAATATAAAGGTATGGATCGTGGTCTAAAGTCCGCTTTACACATCTATACATGGGTGGATCACATGTTATCACGTCTCAACCGTGCACATCCCATTTCAAAGACCTAAGCATTCCATCCCTCACCTATAAATACACCATCTCCTCACACGTAATAGGGACTGAATTCTCTCCTCCCAAAGGGCTGTTATTTTCATTTCTCAACATCACTCAATCATCTTAAACTCCATTCAAGCTCTATCAAGTTTCGATCAATCATCTCCATCATCAAAGATAATCGTCAAGCTTGATTACAAAAGATCTATTCCATGATAATTACATCTATTAACGAGATCTAAGCATTTCCACGGTGGAATCAAGAGATTGTTGAGAAGAGATAGAGAATTATAAAAGGAGATAGAAAAATGTATAAGGTGAAAATGATTATGTACCTTGTAATGATGAAGATCATAATGAAATCCCCGATTAAAGTGGATGTAGGCCAAAACTGAGGTCGAACCACTATAAATGCTCTCTACTTTTACTATCTACTGCATTTTACTTACTCTAAACCATGGTTTGATTAATCATAAAATGTTCAAACACCTCTTGGGGGTGTTAGTGCTATTTTTGGCATTAACACACACACACACACACACACACACACACACGCACGCACGCACACGCACACACACACATACACACACACAGATATATATATATATATATATATATATAACGGCCTTCCTCTCTCTCTTCTGGAGAGAGAAAAGGCGATTCTTCCTAATGGCCTTCCTCTCTCTCTTCTGGAGAGAGGAAAGGCGATTCTTTTAGTAATCGAAACCGTATGGTTTCATACCAGATCCACGTTATTCTCAGCATAAATTTCAATGAAACCTTCGTTTCCGTAGATAACCATTCTACATTAATCCCTTTTCCTATCATAAATCAAACCATATATCTCTACGGCAAATTCTATTCCAACCCCCATTTTTAATTAGTATCCCCACTTAAAGAATTAAAATTTTAATGACAAAAGTACCCTTAAGAAGTTATCTTCTCGTCTGATTCTACTGTCTCTAAAAACATCTAAGCTTCAAAACCCTAGATTTCAAATCATTGAAGGAAAAATTCATTTGCAAACAAAAATACAATGGATTTTGAAGGAGAGATGATTCCTCATCGCAATCATAGCAGGTAATAGAAGATAAATAAAAAATGTGAGTTTTTTTTTTCAAGTACAGCCGATGCACAACGAATTATGTGACTTTAGTTAAAACCACGTAGTAAGCCTACTAGGAAGTATAGCGAACTTAGTATTGATTCAGTGGTGATGTACTGCTAACCACGCAGTGAGGGCACGGAGTACAAGAATAAACCATGCAAGATTAAACGTGGTTTTGGTACTATCCACGCATGAATTCAAAACCCTAACCTGTTCAATGCAAAGATGAGATGAAGACGTCCTTTATTTGGAGACCGAATTTGAAGTCGATGCCTTCACTTAAAGAAGAACGATTACTGATTGATTTTATTATTTGGGAAAATTGAATACTACTGCTTTTGATTTGTGGGTTATTTACTTATTCGAACGTTGTAGGGGAGGGTGAGGGCATTTGTGGAAAAAATAGAGGGCTACTGCCCAATTTTCTGGATATACGGGTATTTTAATTTTCTGGATATATGGTATTTGAAATAGAATTTGCCTATCACTATTTTCTTCGGATCTCGCTCACCTTCGTTCTTCGTAAAATTCATGCTGAAGCAGTTCTGCGTCATCAACCTTCAGATCGGCTATGTGAATAGGCAAAATTTTGAATTACAGCGAATCAAAACATCCGGGATATTGGTTTATGGTATCGTCGGCGCAAGCTTTTAGCTTCCAAGTTCCCAAGCCGATTCTACAGATTGTTCGATTTTTGTCTATAATATTCAGTGGGTTATTGGCGAGTTCATCGTTGCTAGGTGTAACAACCCGAAAATCTGGGCCAATTTAAAATTTTTATTTTGGCAATTTTAGCGAATTTTGATTATTTAAAATGAATTATTTTAAATAAAATCAACGAGAAATTTATTTTTAATAGAATTAGAACGTATATATTATACGCATCGTCGTTAGAATATAAATAATTATTTATAATTATAGAAGGAATTGAAAATGGCGCGGTAGTTCAATAATTTGATTTCAAAATTCAAATGAATGTACCGGGTGCAAAATAATCCGGATTTTAGTGAAACCAAAAACTATAGGATCTATTTGAGAATATCTTTCCAACGAATCCGGGAAATCGAAATTTCATAGCGGGAATCAAAAGATATGTCCGGTTTAAAATTCTGAATAGTCGCTATGGAATTCAGGCCCTTAAAAATGGACATTTTGCAAATGACCTCGGATTTCGACGAAACCACTTTTGTTGGATCCGCAGTGTCAAGTTATTGCTAGGTTTCAAATTTCATAATTTTTCGATTCAATATGTGAGCGTGGCAAAGGAAAACGCGTTTGACCAGTTTAAGTTGATTTTAATCGACTGGAAATTGGCCATTTTTCCAACGGTCTCAGAATTCGATGAAACTAGTTTTGTTAGGACCGTATGGTCAATACGAAGCTAGAAATTATTTTTCGGGAATTTTTCGAGCTAGTACGTAACCCTGGTAATTTGAAATGTGCGTTTAAATTGAATATATAAAGATTTATATTTTAATTTTAATGGAAACTGATCGTAACATCTGAATTGGATTACAAAACATGTCCCATTGTGTTCGGAATGGGGGTATTTAGCTAGGGGCATCACTCGTTGGGTTTGATTTGGAGTTCGTGGCGATAAACACGTATTTTTGGGATTAAAACAATAATAAAATAAATTATATAACCTAGAAAAGGGATAACCCTAATTCATTACGTTCAGCCGCCAGTTCATCGTTCAAGCGACCAGTTTTGCTCCGATTTTCAACCACTTTTTTCTCTCAATACACAATACAATTCAATGAACGTATAAAGCGGAAATCAACAAGCTTCGCAAGATCTTCACGTCCATCCTGGTTTGGTGGAAAACCGTGAAGCGAGGGGCAGGATTTTTGAGCAGGAAGGGCTGCCGTTCCTCATGGATTTTCAGGCGGTAGGAGGGTGCGAGCTGGGTGGTTCTCGAGGCGCGGAGAGGGTGGACGAAGCCGGTCATGGTGATGGGTTCCGATCTCGAGCTAGTGGCCTGTGGGTGGAGCGACGGAGGTGTTTAGAAATTGAGCGAGATGTGGGTTTCGGCTGTGAAGAAGAGAAAGGGAACGGCCTATTATTTCTTTGATTAAGGTTAATTAATTTTAAACCATAATTAAGCTTAAATAATTACTTTAATTATATATCCAATGTTTAAAGGATGATAACTTTTCCAAACGGTGTCAGATTTTAGCAAATCCAGATCCGTTGGAATCCTCTTGTCAAGCACTGCAGAACAGACTGGAGCGAGAATGGAGCTTGTTGCAATTTTTGATTGAATAAAACGCGCAGTTTAATTCAGTTGGAAATAATCGTTTTATCGATTCAAAACCGATCAATGTGAGAATTCTCTCACTTTAAATTTTCTGTTCAGTTATTTATTTCATAACTGCATATATGAACTGTTCCCCGTCGTCCACAGACCATGGACAACTTGTTTGTTTGGTTGTATTCTGTGTGAAAATTGATGTGAAAAAAAATATTATATATATTAGAAGTGTATGAAATATATATAATGAAAGGTGAAAATATCGTATATATTGAAAATAAAAATATCGTATATATTGAAAATGAAAATATCGTATATATTGATGAAAAAATATCATATATATGAAAGGAAAAATATCATATATATTGAAAAATGAAAATATCTTAAAATATCGTATATATTGAAGAAAAAATATCATGTATATGAAAGGAAAAATATCATATATATTGAAAAATGAAAATATCTTATATATTGAAAGTGAAAATATCGTATATATTGAAAAGTGAATATATATATATATATATATATATATGAATTGAAAACGATGTATATGAAATATTCGAATTTAATAGAATAGAAAATGAATTCGAATTGATATAAAATAGAAAATGAATTCGAATTGAACTGAATAGAAAATGAATTCGATGAACTGAATAGAAAATGAATTCGAATTGAACTGAATAGAAAATGAATTCGAATTGAATAGAATAGAAAATGAATTCGAATTGAATAGAATAGAAAATGAATTCGAATTGAATAGAATAGAAAATGAATTCGAATTGAATAGAATAGAAAATGAATTTGAATTGAATAGAATAGAAAATGAATTCGAATTGAATTGAATAGAAAATGAATTCGAATTGAATTGAATAGAAAATGAATCCGAATTGAATTGAATAGAAAATGAATCCGAATTGAATTGAAAAGAAAATGAATTCGAATCGAATTAAAATCGATTTGAATTGAAATCAAATAGAAATGAAAGTAAAAAGGATTTATAATAGAAAATTCAATTTTGATTTGAATTTGAAATAAGAAGTTGAAATCGATTTGAAAAGGAATTTAAAGCGATTTATAAAATTTGTTTTAAATAGAAATCGACGAAATATATATTATATATATAATATATAATGGCCTGAATAGAACGCGCCGCGCTGCGGCAGTTCGCGAATTTTCGACCATTGACTTCGAATGGACATTACGGGAGATCCGACCGTCGGATTCTCCTAAAACCGGAACCATTGGGTTCGTATCGAAAAGAGCTTTCTAATGAATATTAGAAATTATAAATCTAACGGTTGAATTAGGAATTATGTCCAAATCAAATTTGAAAAAGGTCGCTGTAAGTGCAGTTCGATGGCCATTGTTGGAAATCGACTGTACGGGCCTTGATAAAATTATTAAAAATATCAATAATTTGTGTAAAATCATAAGAAATGATTTGAGAAAAATTGGGGTAAAAAAAACTCCATATTTGAAAAGATAAAAATATATTTTTATCGAAATGAACTAGTTATTAACTAGAAAAATAATCCAATAGTTATAAATAAATAAATTGGATTAGATTTGAATTGAAATTATCGATGGGTATTTTCGATATTGGATTCCGTGATTATACAGATATTGTGATGGGAATTTGGAAGATATCGATATCGTTATTCCTGATATGATATCTGTTGGTTTCAGGATTTGATGTTGAATATAAGTCGATACTATCTTTATTCAAAACCTTATATTTAATGTCAAATTTGATTGGTTGATTGTTTGGATTATGCTCGACCAGTTTATGAGCAAAATATGCTTTTACATTTAGCATTGGGTTGGGTTGAAAATATCTATGTGCTAACTCCTTGTGAAACACTTCACGATTTGACGATAAGGTGTTTAGCGATGTTAAATTCATTTCAAATTTAATGAATGATTGTGAAATGATATTTTTCTTAAGTGAAAACAAATGTATTCCCGATTTTGGACAGGGAATGTTTTATAAAAATGTTTTATAAAACAGAAAGGATTTCGAGGCCCAAAACCCGATGATTTCTAAAATGATTTAGAAATGTATTATATGTTACATTGTGGTTCATCGCATATTCGATTAGTTGCTATTGATGATGTATCTGTTTGGTGGCGGAGAATTTATTCTCTTGCTTAACACCCTTCTTTGAGACGTACGAGCTCAAAGGTTATGTGATTAATAGTGACTGATCATATGCGTGAATTACTGATGTAAAGTACTATATTTTGAAAGTACTTGTGATTATTATGTTGTGAAATGATTTTCCCTACTTCGGGATATGAAATGATTTAGTATGTGGCTAAAGATTCGGGTAAACCTGAGACTAAAAATATGGGTGAGAGGGCGGTGTATGCTCTCCATGTGTGGGAGGTGCATCGTCGGTGTAGCCTACTCCTACGTGGGGTAGGTGCACATTTATATATCGAGTTGCGAGGTGCGTACCCTTTGCCTTGTCGATGGGGAGCACGATATTTGGTTGCATACTTGTTTGTATGCATTGTTATGTTTTGGAATTCGCATTTCCAAACGATTTGATTTGAGATCCCGAAGTGAAATCTACTTTGATATAGAAAGTTAGATATGTATTTCAACTGATTTGAAATAAGAAATCGGGAATAAAATCCAAAGGAATAATTTCTGTAAATTGAATTGAATTTGGAAAATCTAAGTCTAGTGATTAATCTAAAAGGGTAGATTGGGATATTGCATGTTGATTGATGCATGGTAGATCCATATATCTATATTGATTATTGGTTATACACAGGTATTCATGGGGGAAAACCCGTTCCGCGTCAGCGGCGTGGTCCCGTGATATGCCATATTATTAAATAATTTAATTATAACTGTTTAGAGTTTCTCACACCAGTCCCATGACTGACCTGTAGTTTGCTTTTCCCTTGCGAACTCGGGTGCCCCTATTTTCCACACGGGCAGTCGAGTAGTTTTATTTTGCAGATGTATTGAGCCGGATTCTGGATTGAAGCTTTAAGCTGTGTCCAGGCATTTACAGTCTTCCGCTGTGTAGTTTATATTTCCGCTATGCATTGTATTACATTTATGTAAATTTATCTTCCGCTGTGTATTATTTTCGATATACTCTGATATTCTGTACTCTGATGTAACATTATTATGATGTTTATTGAAGTCTTCTGTTATTTGTTCTGATGTGTTGTATACCCCAAAGTTAGCGTATGCAGGATTTGAACGGTCTTGGTCGGTTTAGCGATCGATTAGGTCCGGGCGAAATCCGTGTCGTTACAGTTGGTATCAGAGCTTTGGTTAAACTCAAATCTTTGGGGTACAACTCGTTAGAACAGAATAAAAGACTCATCAGAGGTAGGATTAGTTATATCCTATGAAAGAATTCTCATTAGAGATAGAACCAGTAGCATTCTAGAATGAGTGACTCGTTAGAGATGGGGTTAGAAATGCCCCAGAATGAGTCGAGAGTTATTTGTTTATAAATAACGTATTTTTGATTATATATATAATCTGGTTTTAGAAAATATGATTTTAAATGTATAAAATTATATATTTGAAAATATAATCAAATAATTGAGACGTTTGTGTTGTTTGTTCATTTGTTTGATAATTTTGAACCATTTAGCCTAATTGAATCAAATATTGAATTATATTGAAAATTGGTCGCAATTGCTTGCATATACATATACTGACATTGAACAGGTCATAGCAAGGAGGCTAGAGCAGAGAATAAAATTTGTTTGCCCGACAAATAGGTACATGTTTACTACATAATTTACTGTTTTGTTTGGGTGATGATGATTTTATGAGCCTATTGGCTAGCCGCTTGGCTTTTTCTTTTTCTTTTTGAGATCTGAAGAACCGGGGAAGCTATTTGAGATTTCCCGATGCTCCCATTGCAGGGGAGGTTATGGTGAAATTTTTCGAAAATTTAGGGTGTTAGCCAAATTTTTGGAATTTTTGAAAATTCTCAGAAACTGAAAAGTTGGAGAATGGAAGCCGGATCGAGCGTAGAGCTGATTGATCAAACCACTTTCGACTTTGTTCCTTTTCGGGGACGAAAAGTTTTAAGTGGGGGAGATTGTAACAACCCGAAAATCAGGGCCAATTTAAAATTTTTATTTTGGCAATTTTAGTGAATTTTGATTATTTAAAATGAATTATTTTAAATAAAATCAACGAGAAATTTATTTTTAATAGAATTAGAACGTATATATTATACGCGTCGTCGTTAGAATATAAATAATTATTTATAATTATAGAAGGAATTGAAAATGGCGCGGTAGTTCGATAATTTGATTTCAAAATTCAAATGAATGTACCGGGTGCAAAATAATCCGGATTTTAGTGAAACCAAAAACTATAGGATCTATTTGAGAATATCTTTCCAACGAATCCGGGAAATCGAAATTTCATAGCGGAATCAAAAGATATGTCTGGTTTAAAATTCTGAATAGTCAATATGGAATTCAGGCCCTTAAAAATGGACATTTTGCAAATGACCTCGGATTTCGACGAAACCACTTTTGTTGGATCTGCAGTGTCAAGTTATTGCTAGGTTTCAAATTTCATAATTTTTCGATTCAATATGTGAGCGTGGCAAAGGAAAACGCGTTTGACCAGTTTAAGTTGATTTTAATCGACTGGAAATTGGCCATTTTTCCAACGGTCTCAGAATTCGACGAAACTAGTTTTGTTAGGACCGTATGGTCAATACGAAGCTAGAAATTATTTTTTGGGAATTTTTCGAGCTAGTACGTAACCCCGGTAATTTGAAATGTGCGTTTAAATTGAATATATAAAGATTTATATTTTAATTTTAATGGAAACTGATCGTAACATCTGAATTGGATTACAAAACATGTCCCATTGTGTTCGGAATGGGGGTATTTAGCTAGGGGCATCACTCGTTGGGTTTGATTTGGAGTTCGTGGCAATAAACACGTATTTTTGGGATTAAAACAATAATAAAATAAATTATATAACCTAGAAAAGGGATAACCCTAATTCATTACATTCAGCCGCCAGTTCATCGTTCGAGCGACCAGTTTTGCTCCGATTTTCAACCACGTTTATCTCTCAATACACAATACAATTCAATGAACGTATAAAGCGGAAATCAACGAGCTTCGCAAGATCTTCACGTCCATCCTGGTTTGGTGGAAAACCGTGAAGCGAGGGGCAGGATTTTTGAGCAGGAAGTGCAGGCGTTCCTCATGGTTTTTCAGGCGGTAGGAGGGTGCGAGCTGGGCGGTTCTCGAGGCGCGGAGAGGGTGGACGAAGCCGGTCATGGTGATGGGTTTCGATCTCGAGCTAGTGGCCTGTGGGTGGAGCGACGGAGGTGTTTAGAAATTGAGCGAGATGTGGGTTTCGGCTGTGAAGAAGAGAAAGGGAACGGCCTATTATTTCTTTGATTAAGGTTAATTAATTTTAAACCATAATTAAGCTTAAATAATTACTTTAATTATATATCCAATGTTTAAAGGATGATAACTTTTCCAAACGGTGTCAGATTTTAGCAAA
The DNA here is from genome assembly GCA_030737875.1 of Allium sativum. NCBI lineage: Eukaryota > Viridiplantae > Streptophyta > Magnoliopsida > Asparagales > Amaryllidaceae > Allium > Allium sativum. The sequence continues at coordinate 119,210,028 of CM060913.1, read as the reverse complement.
TCCAGATCCGTTGGAATCCTCTTGTCAAGCACTGCAGAACAGACTGGAGCGAGAATGGAGCTTGTTGCAATTTTTGATTGAATAAAACGCGCAGTTTAATTCAGTTGGAAATAATCGTTTTATCGATTCAAAACCGATCAATGTGAGAATTCTCTCACTTTAAATTTTCTGTTCAGTTATTTATTTCATAACTGCATATATGAACTGTTCCCCGTCGTCCATAGACCATGGACGACTTGTTTGTTTGGTTGTATTCTGTGTGAAAATTGATGTGAAAAAAATATTATATATATTAGAAGTGTATGAAATATATATAATGAAAGGTGAAAATATCGTATATATTGAAAATAAAAATATCATATATATTGAAAATGAAAATATCGTATATATTGAAGAAGAAATATCATATATATGAAAGGAAAAATATCATATATATTGAAAAATGAAAATATCTTATATATTGAAAGTGAAAATATCGTATATATTGAAAAGTGAATATATATATATATATATGAATTGAAAACGATGTATATGAAATATTCAAATTTAATAGAATAGAAAATGAATTCGAATTGATATAAAATAGAAAATGAATTCGAATTGAACTGAATAGAAAATGAATTCGATGAACTGAATAGAAAATGAATTCGAATTGAACTGAATAGAAAATGAATTCGAATTGAATAGAATAGAAAATGAATTCGAATTGAATAGAATAGAAAATGAATTCGAATTGAATAGAATAGAAAATGAATTCGAATTGAATAGAATAGAAAATGAATTCGAATTGAATAGAATAGAAAATGAATTCGAATTGAATTGAATAGAAAATGAATTCGAATTGAATTGAATAGAAAATGAATCCGAATTGAATTGAATAGAAAATGAATCCGAATTGAATTGAAAAGAAAATGAATTCGAATCGAAATAAAATCAATTTGAATTGAAATCAAATAGAAATGAAAGTAAAAAGGATTTATAATAGAAAATTCAATTTTGATTTGAATGTGAAATAAGAAGTTGAAATCGATTTGAAAAGGAATTTAAAGCGATTTATAAAATTTGTTTTAAATAGAAATCGACGAAATATATATTATATATATTATATATATAATATATAATGGCCTGAATAGAACGCGCCGCGCTGCGGCAGTTCGCGAATTTCGACCATTGACTTCGAATGGACATTACGGGAGATCCGACCGTCGGATTCTCCTAAAACCAGAACCATTGGGTTCGTATCGAAAAGATCTTTCTAATGAATATTAGAAATTATAAATCTAACGGTTGAATTTGGAATTATGTCCAAATCAAATTTTAAAAAGGTCATTGTAAGTGCAGTTCGATGGCCATTGTTGGAAATCGACTGTACGGGCCTTGATAAAATTATTAAAAATATCAATAATTTGTGTAAAATCATAAGAAATCATTTGAGAAAAATTGGGGTAAAAAAAACTCCATATTTGAAAAGATAAAAATATATTTTTATCGAAATGAACTAGTTATTAACTAGAAAAATAATCCAATAGTTATAAATAAATAAATTGGATTAGATTTGAATTGAAATTATCGATGGGTATTTTCGATATTGGATTCCGTGATTATACAGATATTGTGATGGGAATTTGGAAGATATCGATATCGTTATTCCTGATATGATATCTGTTGGTTTCAGGATTTGATGTTGAATATAAGTTGATACTATCTTTATTCAAAACCTTATATTTTATGTCAAATTTGATTGGTTGATTGTTTGGATTGTGCTCGACCAGTTTATGAGCAAAATATGCTTTTACATTTAGCATTGGGTTGGGTTGAAAATATCTATGTGCTAACTCCTTGTGAAACACTTCACGATTTGACGATAAGGTGTTTAGCGATGTTAAATTCATTTCAAATTTAATGAATGATTGTGAAATGATATTTTTCTTAAGTGAAAACAAATGTATTCCCGATTTTGGACAGGGAATGTTTTATAAAAATGTTTTATAAAACAGAAAGGATTTCGAGGCCCAAAACCCGATGATTTCTAAAATGATTTAGAAATGTATTATATGTTACATTGTGGTTCATCGCATATTCGATTAGTTGCTATTGATGATGTATCTGTTTGGTGGCGGAGAATTTATTCTCTTGCTTAACACCCTTCTTTGAGACGTACGAGCTCAAAGGTTATGTGATTAATAGTGACTGATCATATGCGTGAATTACTGATGTAAAGTACTATATTTTGAAAGTACTTGTGATTATTACGTTGTGAAATGATTTTCCCTACTTCGGGATATGAAATGATTTAGTATGTGGCTAAAGATTCGGGTAAACCTGAGACTAAAAGTATGGGTGAGAGGGCGGTGTATGCTCTCCATGTGTGGGAGGTGCATCGTCGGTGTAGCCTACTCCTACGTGGGGTAGGTGCACATTTATATATCGAGTTGCGAGGTGCGTACCCTTTGCCTTGTCGATGGGGAGCACGATATTTGGTTGCATACTTGTTTGTATGCATTGTTATGTTTTGGAATTCACATTTCCAAACGATTTGATTTGAGATCCCGAAGTGAAATCTACTTTGATATAGAAAGTTAGATATGTATTTCAACTGATTTGAAATAAGAAATCGGGAATAAAATCCAAAGGAATAATTTCTGTAAATTGAATTGAATTTGGAAAATCTAAGTCTAGTGATTAATCTAAAAGGGTAGATTGGGATATTGCATGTTGATTGATGCATGGTAGATCCATATATCTATATTGATTATTGGTTATACACAGGTATTCATGGGGGAAAACCCGTTCCGCGTCAGCGGCGTGGTCCCGTGATATGCCATATTATTAAATAAGTTAATTATAACTGTTTAGAGTTTCTCACACCAGTCCCATGACTGACCTGTAGTTTGCTTTTCCCTTGCGAACTCGGGTGCCCCTATTTTCCACACGGCCAGTCGAGTAGTTTTATTTTGCAGATGTATTGAGCCGGATTCTGGATTGAAGCTTTAAGCTGTGTCCAGGCATTTACAGTCTTCCGTTGTGTAGTTTATATTTCCGCTATGCATTGTATTACATTTATGTAAATTTATCTTCTGCTGTGTATTATTTTCGATATACTCTGATATTATGTACTCTAATGTAACATTATTATGATGTTTATTGAAGTCTTCTGTTATTTGTTCTGATTTGTTGTATACCCCAAAGTTAGCGTATGCGGGATTCGAACGGTCTTGGTCGGTTTAGCGATCGATTAGGTCCGGGCGAAATCCGTGTCGTTACACTAGGGTTATAGGATTTTAGATACTATGAGGAGTTTGAGATCTGTTTGTACCACAGTTATTTGATTTTACAAAGCTTCAAGCATGAACTTTATACACGCTCATTCAAATGGAATATGTTTTGCCTGTTTTTAGTACTTAAATGTTGTATCCTAAGAAGTTTATTGTTAGAAAATTACCTCGTTTCATTCTACAACCATCATCTGAGTTCTTAGTGTGTTGTTATTGGTAGAATATTTCTACTCATTGTTGTTCAATCCATGTGTACCAAATTATGGTATGAAAATCAGGACGAGTTTTTATTCAATCTTCTATTCTAAATTAAAAGGTTTGCCATTGGGAATTTATTGGGTGATTTTAGATCCAAGATCGAGTAAGATACCCAAATGGATGATATAACACTCTGCTTTTTGGAGAATTATAGATTTGCTGATAATTGGGTCTCAAAGGTTTTCTATTATCTACATTTTGGGTTTGATTCGACTATAGTGGTGATTCTGGATTCACTATTATTTTATTGCTAATTACTATAAACTGAAAGTATGATAATTGGTTTACATTTCAAGCTTCTGCTTATTGCATATGAAACATATGCCTTGGATTGAAAATCGATTGCGCCCTTTTTCATCAAAACACAATTTACATCGTAGTATTATTACTTAATGTAAATTGAAGTCAGTGTTATCAATGGGGTTGATGTTCATTACTAGTATTTACTATAATCTTCAGTTTATATAAATCATTCCTGGTTTGCTGCACTTTACTTAAGATACATAAGAGTGATGGGTGAAATATATTGATTCATGCTTCGTTACTGCTAGTTGTAAATTACGATTTGATATTTCTTATACAATCACAACTGAGGCCATTTGTGAGTTCACTGATCAAAGAAGATTTGGAAATTCTATCTCCATCAAGCTTTAGAACTGCGGTCAACTTAATGTTTACCCTTTTTTATGGATTTGATTAGCAGATTGAATACGCTTATAATTGTTGATGGTTTTCTTTACGGATTATTAATAAATTTTCTTCGAATTGAGAAGGTTTTGATTACCAGATTTACAACTAGTCGGATGAATTAGTTAAAGTTGCTTTGGAAAATATAGAATTTTGGCTGATGATATTAACATTTTCCACATGCTGAATTTTTCTGCTATTAATCCCGATCGTCATGGCAGCTTACAAATGAAAATTCAGCATGGTTTACATCTTGAGCTTTGGTGACTCTAAGATTCCCATACAAGTGTTGTGTTTCGGGGGTTAGTGGTTTCAGCAGGAAATTCTACTACTTAAATACTATATGCTGGTTATAATCTTCACCAGAATCAGTAGAATATAACAGTGCAGTATTAGTTTGATTCTTCATTTAAAGATGCCGCTTGGTATATTAGAGAGTTAATTCTGCACAAGATTGGTGTTGGCTGTTAGTTGTTACTGCCAAACGTGGCCAGTTACTATCTAAATAAAGAGCATTGGCATGCAGTTATAGAAGAAGATGCTTGATTTGAAATTTTAGTGCAGCGGGGTTGCACTTAGGATACATAAGACCTTATCATGGTTCCTGTTTAGTTTAATTTAGTTGCTCTTTGTATTTCAGTGGATTAGTATTTTGTTACTTTATATGTTGTATGGACTATGTATCGTTATTCTACAAGGTAATAAAAGCGTACCAATTTTCAAATATATATATGTATGTATTATACAATTATGAAATGTCGTGCTATGTACCATTCAAGAGAGATTCTAACAATTCTTACTAACTAAACACAAACTCAAATAGTTAGAATACATTGGTTGATGCTTCTGGAATATGCTCTTCAATCACTTATACTCTTGAATTTTGTTCTTCAATGTTTCTCCTACAATATAGGTTAATATACGAAGAACAACACAATAATAACAACATGTAAAGCATATGTCATACATCATGAATTTTCATTAAAAACACATAACAACACACATTATGAATTTGTTTTTGAAGTCATACACAAAACAAACATACGATATGAATTTAAAATGATTGTTTTATAAAGGAATTTAAAAAGATAATCTTACAAAACATAACTACTGCTACTTGTCATTCCACCTTGACCTTTCTTTGATGAATCACCTCTTGTTGATCAGTCTTCATCATCCTCATCGCCATTATTATTGCTTCCTTTGTCTTCATCACTTAAGTACCAATGAAATAGAGCCAGATTAAATACCTCCGGAGATGATGAAGCAGAGTAAGTGGTTTTTTCCCATATCTTTTTTAGAACCTTAATTGAATTAAACCTTTTGTCTATTTTGATTTCCATTCATTTGAAGTTGAGGCTTGGATTGATTTTAGGAGATGGTTATCAAAGCTTGTTTGGGGGTAGCATCGGGACTTAGAGCTTGAATATCCTCTTCTTTGTTCTTGTTGTTGTATAGGACATGTAGATGTAGTAATTATTAGAACCCCTATTTTATGATATCTGTTTGTGACAACTATATATGATGATATTCTCGTATACTAACATTTAATGCAGGAGAAATATTGAAGAACATAATTCAAGAGCATAATGAAAAGCATCAATTGATATATACCCTTATTTGAGTCTACGTTTAGTTAGTAAAAAACTGTTAAAATTTCTCCTGAAAGATATATAGTGCTACACCTTGTGTGTATATATTTATTTTTTAAGCAAGGAACATGCACATATTTTCTTGTGCATTCAACCAAGTGAATATACTCATTTAGTCGACTGAATGTGGGGTTATTCATATTTTCATATGAATAACCAGATGGTTGAAATATTCACCTGTTGAAAACTGCCAAAAATGAACTGTAAAACACAATGGAAATTCTTAAGACAACATTTAATAATATGAAGCACTTAGGCATAAAGTAACGACACGGAGACTAAAATTCACAAGACAGAAACATAGCACACAATGGAAATTTTTTAAAACAACATTTAATAAAAACAAGTCAAATCATAGTGCTTATTATATTTCAAAAGTACCGATTGTCTTCAACATAAAACTAAATACGTTGTCTCGTGGAAAACCATAATATTGGAGTACATAAGTAAAACCGTCCTTCTCAATGTCAACACAACAAAAAATAAGAAATGAGCCACTACATGAGTTTGAATCCAAGCTGAACCAAAAAATCAAAAATCGCTGTTGAGACCCTCCACCCTACGAACCTAGGATTGGGAGAAGGAAGAGAGAAGGGGAAACAAACTAGAACAAATACAGGTCTGGTGAGTTCTATTAATTTCTAGCATGATCATAAGTTAAGGAAGCATTAGATAGATGAGTAGTTTTTAGGACATAAAGCATCAGGGTGTAAAAGAAGTATAAACAAAGTTAAGCATGACCAAAGATTGGCTTCTCAATCATATCCAAGATTGTTGTACCAACTTACGAAGATATCATAACTAGGCTTTGCATAATTCCTACCCGTAAATCGTGTAATATCAATATTTTTATGATTTCAGAATTTAGCCTCGAAACATATACCATTGTGTTCGTGGCAATTTTCTTATTTATTTTCATACATGACTTGTCCCAAACGGAGCCTTTGTGGGGAAGTTATAAACGAACAAAGGTTTAAAAAGTTATAGTCATATATATGTGCAAAAGTTTGAAATCTAAATGTTGAGTATATGTTACAAACGAAAGAAAAAAATTTGCGTAAGTAATATTCAGAAAGAAAACGAACATTGAAAGCCAAGTTAAACAAAATTTAGTATTCGACGAAATTAACGTTATGGCCTAGGTCATGGGTTGACCCTGACCATATATGGGCCAACCAACCAGGGTCCAGATCAACCCATTTCTAGGGCAAACTGATGTACGACTTGCATGGTTTTGATTTCATTTTATTTAATCTGACAGACTGAATCTCATGTACGCCTAGACTAGTAGGGCCTAACTTGCAACTCATATTTTCTGAGACAACGCCAAGGCTCTGTCATTTTCTTTCTTCTCCAAATCTTTCAGAAATAAGAATATTAGTTTTTAGAAATTCTAATTCAAGATTTGAAGACAAAGAATGTAGATCTACGATATAAGTGTTTAGTTTTCTTGTCTATGTGAGTTAAATTTTGTTAACCTGAATTATTAGGGATTCTTTCTTTTAGCATCAGATTTGTAAATCCATGGTTATTTCAATACTAGATTCAATTATAAAGACCACGGAGTAGCAGACCTAAATCAGATTGAAAGATTGTAAAGCAGTCATGTGAGTGGAATTTAATTATACCTTTCGGTAACTATATATTTATTGTTTACGTTCCCCTTTACATGATAAACAATTGAAATTTGTGGTCTTTGTAATATAATCCATTCCCTAAGTATGTTAAGAATATTGTTGTTGTACAAATCTATTCCATTAATTTTCTGTTTGGGTTAAGAATCACTATAATACTAAAATTGTGAAATTTACTATAATTATGCATATATTCTTAAGATTGTTACTCAATAATACATTGGATAAGTTATAAAGCGGATTAAGGTGAATTGTGGAAATAGTGGTAAAAGAATTGGTATGCATAATTTTATAAAGAATTTACAGTAAGTGGAAATGGTATATGAAAAACTGGTTTTAATATCTAACTCAGAAAAAGGGGATTTAGTAGTGGGCTGAGTTAGTTGGGATTGGAAAAGGGATACATTTCCATAGTTACCATTATGGTAAAATTACTGAGAACGTAGTTGCAAGAAAAAAAAGGAAAGAGGAATTAGTGTGAAATAGGGTTCTTTTACCGCATTGCACACTAAACAAATAAAATACGCATATATATCCACAATGAAAATAAAATAAATAGCTTGCAACAACGGATCTTGATTGATGTACATTATGGAGATGGATCTTTATATTTTTCCACTAATTAATCTAATAAAGTGTGCAAAATATTTTCCTGAAATAATAAGAATGCACAAGATCGTAAGTAATGAAAGCTTACAACAGTAAAAGTTGGTTCATACTAAGGAACCTAAGTAAATTTGTGACGAATGGAGAGTATAACCTATTATAATTAATTATATGATTGGGAATGAAATATAGTAGGCAGTCTTGTCCTAGGGACAAGTAGGGTTATAACGTAAGTTATAACTATTGATGGACAGAGAACTTATTAATAAACCCTAGTTAAGGGAAAGAAGTTAATAAGAAAACTCACAGCAACGGTTGGGGTAATGGTGCAAGGTAAGATTATAATTTAATAAGAAAGAATAAAGTAGGCTTATTATTAGTAGACTTATAATTAGAAGTATTAAGTTTAATAAATGTAATAAATAATAAGTGGTAGTCTGGCAGCATAAGGCTGATTAAAGAAAGTAAGCAGTCAATTGTGAGCTAATAAAACAAGTAACTTGAATAAAAAGTGAATCTATCGATAATCAAGTTAATTAACAATGTGATGAGATAAATCCAGCACATGATTAAAAGATTATATATATGATCTAATAATGCGACGGCGTGATGTGCTGGGACCAGTTTGTACGTACGAAGACGAAGAACCCAACGGGGTAGATTATCGTGTTGTATGGAGACATGAGAGGAGCACGTCCAACTGATTATTCTATGAGACTGGAGGGAGACATAAGGCTTCTATGGGATGTGGTAAGGTGCTCTGGGATGCCCTCTGAGGAATAAGCAGATGAAGCCGTCGCTCGGAGGCACCATCTAGAGTACACCATGATCGCAACTATGGTGTGGTAGTAGAAGGCTTTGGCAGATGACATTGGGTGATTCGGCGGTTTGCCTCGCTCTAGGATGAGGTTGGTCACGACCAAATTAAGGATAGTAATCATATGATACCTGCCAACGATAGTTAATGGGATGCGGAAATACTAAGAGATAAACCAGTAGACAACGAACTTTCACCATCGAGACGTTGGTGAGGAACATGCCAAATTGGATGTTAGATTAGTTGTTAGGGGCACATCATTAGCACTTAATGTAGTCTTTCATTTGTTGAGGAATGGGCCAGGGTAGGGCTAGACTGTGAGTGAATGTCTGTATTGTAGGCCTAATGAAGTTTTCCTTTAAAGATATTGAAAGCTCCTATAACGACCCGAATTTTTAGTCAATATGAAATATGGTTTTAAATAAATATAACGTGATTTTAACATCATTAAATACAAAATCAGGACCTAAAAATTATAGAAATAAATTCTTAATTTATTTTATATTATAAAATAGTTAAAATAACGTTATTGGATTTTTAAAATAATAATTAAAAAGAATATTTTGAAAATCGATAATTCAGTGCTATTTTATAAGCTGAAAATAAGACCAATTTTCAACCGATCTTGGAATTTGATGAAACCTTATTTATCAAATCCACAACATTGAATTATTATAAGGTTCCAAATTTTATAACAATCGAAGTTGGTATGTGAGCGTGCGTAATATAAACGCAGGTCGAAAAACCAGTTAAAATCAAATAATAATAATACATAGAATGGTTATTTTGCAAATGATCTCGGAATTTGAAGAAACTAGGACCATTAGAACCATATCTGAAAAACAAAGCAAAATTTCAATTTTCGAAGCAATCAGAGTCAGTATGTGGTCGTGCAAGTAGAAACAAGGAGATGTAGTGTAATTAAGTTAAGTTAAATCAATACATTTAAAAGGGTGTGCTTTCTATGTGTTGTCACATCCTAATCAACTTATGTTTTCTTTGAGTTGTCAAGATTCCTCCCTCCTCTCCATAGGATGCTGACACCTCACCGATCCATGCCTTCCTCCATTTCCTATGAATACTACCCTCCCTTCTCACTTTCTCTCCTTTATCTCCATTTCTCCTCTCCCCTCTCTCTTTAGCTCCGCCGCGAGCCACCCCCACAGCTCACCGCCATTGGCCCACCTCCCCCACGCTGCCACCAGTCTTCTCCGATCAGCCACCTCTAACCCATGGGCTCCCTTAGCCTGAAAAGCTTTAATACCCCTTTAAAACCCCTAAAATCCATACCTATCCCCTTTAAACCACCAACCCCAGCCTCCACCACCTCTTACGTCGCCCACTAGCACCACCTCCAGCCCAGCACCAGACTCGCGGGCCCCACCTACAAAAATCTGAAACCTATTGCATCCAAACCCCTCCCTGTTTGCTCCTAAAATCAAAAACATGTTCACTTATTCGCTTGTTAATTTATAAATCCAAATAGCGTCAAACCCATACCTGTTTTATCTTCAGAGAACTCCGGTGATCCTGAGAGGCTGTCGAAATTGTCCGGGATTGTTAAGACGTCCTACAATTAATGTTAGACGGAGTGGAATAGTAATGGTGAGCAATTATAGCTCACATTTGAATTAATATGATTATATAATAGTTGCTGATGTTGTATGTTGGTATTGCAAGTAATTATATGCTTATATGCTTAATGTTGGTTATGGTTGAAGTATGAATTGTTGACATGGGTTAGTAATTTATATGTTAACATAAGTGATTTGGAAGTTGAAGCTATAAACAAAATGGTTGATTGAATTGATTGATAACTTGGTTGAAATGTCGCATGTACATTGGTTAAAAATAATAATTATTTACAAATTAACATTTGGGTTACTAAGTGATTAAGCAAGTATCAACGAGTTTTGGATAATTTACAGTATCCAAAATGATGTGTGTGTGTGTGTATATATATATTTGTAGTAAAAATGATAGTTGAAAACAATTAGTTGAACATACAAGTTTAGGGAATCGATAGTAAGATTGGATTATATTGGCGTGACTTTTATCAATATAAACAAGATATGTGTACACAATTCTATATGTTGTATGTTGGTGTGATTGGATATGGATTGGCTGGAAAATAATAGTTAATAAGTTATTAACGATAGCTAATAATTTGGTTGAAAATTGGTTTGGAACAGTGATTTATTAAGTGTTGATAACCTTGACACTTAGGCTGATAATGCCATGATATGTTAGTTGATGATTGATAAATGTTGTTTGAATATTATTGATATATTGAATCCATATAAATTGAATTATATGGAAATTTATTGAGTTTTATTCGAAATTGGAAGTTAACTGAATATTTTATTAATATAAATATTGGGTGAAAAATAAAATCCTAAATTGGATATTCAATTTTTCATGGATATGAAGCTAAAGTCATTTTGATTAACTTTTGCAAAAGAAAGAAATGGTTTTGGAGAAGTTTTAATTTAAAATGAATAGTTACCTGGGAAAAGTGAAGTTCATTTAGGGTATCGGGAAAATGTTTCAACAAGATTTCCTTTTCAAAATTATCTTATTTATTTTTATAATGGATGTCGGAAAAGTTTAAACTCAAACGAACAAGTTTTAAAATGAACAAAACTCATCGCACGATGGAAGTTCGCAAATTTCGATTAGTGACTTCAAATTGACGTACTAGGAGATCCGACCGTTAGATTTTAATGTTTGGTTCGAAATAAAAAGTGCTTTACAATGATATGTAAAGTTTTAAAATCCAACGGTTAGATCTCCAGATAAGTTCAAATCATTTTTGGATAAAAATAGCGCTAGTGTCTTTAATAAACCAAAAACGAATTTTAATGGAATAGACTATTTTTAAATTATTAAAAATATGGAAAAATTACAATAAATCATATTAAATGGTTTTAAAGTGATTTTAAAAAGAAATATAAAATTTTGAACTATATTTCGATTTTCGTATTTTCAGCCTAGATGGCCGAATACGGTAAAACAACGTTTTGTGAATTTTCATTAAATAACCTTAAATTATTTGCTTTATAGATTATAATCACGCTTTAAAATAAGTTTTGAAATAAATCTTTTGATTTAGAAAAGTTTTCCAAATTGAATAAAATTTGGATTCTGATGGAAACAATCTTCAGGTATTTGATATCGATTACCGTTGTGTAGACGTTCACAATTTGAAGGATTTGAAAGATATTTATATAGTTATTCCATTTATAATATTCATTGTTTACAAGAATTGGTATTGAATATAAGTTGATATAATTCTGTTTGAATCCTTATATCTAGTATCAATTAATTTGAGGTTATCGTGAACGATGTTTTAAATAACATTTGTTCTTTATCCCAGTTAAAGGAAATGGTAATTTTCCAAAATGAGTTGAAATGAAATCTTTATTTAAATTGAACATAAATATGTAAAAAAAGGAGTTGGAACTCGATGGTTTACTGTTGAGTAAGGTGATCTTATGGGAGTTTCGTAACACCCCACACTTTTCTGCATCCAAATTTCGGCAAAAATCAAAACTTGAACTCATCCAAGCATGGGGCGTGTATATCTGGTACCTACAATAATTGAGCATGAGCATAATCAGAGTACGATAAAAGGAAACTCACAGCAGAAACAGAATAGGATAACTAGTGTTAACTTAAGTAACTACCTTTTTGAAGTAAGTCACTTTGCCAATATCGAGCATGAGAGAGAATGAGAACCGAAAGGAAAACCAAAACATCTGCGAGAACCTGACATTCTCTAGGAAATCTGGGAGGTTGTAATGAGGAAGGGGGTTAGAACAATAAGTTCTGGTGACTAGCAATAGTACAACACAGACTATAATACGCAGATGTATCCTGTTTGGTTTAATTCAAGATGTATGCCTAAAAAGATTAGTAATTCTAGCCTAACCATGTGGATGTTTACGCACGATTCTACCACTCTTCCCAAAGTAGTATTTTCCTAAGTATAATACGAGATAGGATGTTTACGCATATTTTTGTGAAGCCTTTATATCAGAGCTTAGATAGTTACTAAGTCGAGATTAAACCCCTAATTTTGGAGTTTCTATATCCATATACTTTCATTCGCTTATCCTTCATCATTTATTGCTTCACTATCAAGGATAGATAGGGTGGATTTTTCTTGATCACTTAAGACCCTAGGCAGACCAATTGATCACTTATTATTCTCGATAATATACTTAACGTTAACATAAAATAGAGGGCAATAGGTATGGGACCTACTAGTTAAGGCTTTCGTCATTCACGCATATACGCTTGCCCCGCATAAGGTGAGAGATGGTATTTTATCGTTCATTATATGTTAGCCTGCTTTGTGACTAGGCAACCCAAAGCTAGGGACTTGCGAATGAACTTACATTGATTGGTGATCACTTAAATTGAGTGGTAGAAGGTTAGAAAACTTGAATTGTACGTGCAAACGTCACCGCGTCGGATCCCCCCTTTCGAATCGGATCGGTTCGGATTCCTCCTTGCGGATCGGATCGGATCGAAGTACCCCCTATCTGACCTGTTATCCCTACTGCTCCGCCGAATAGAGGAAGACCTATTCTAACTCCTGAAATATCGGGGCAGCTACCCTCACATACCTACTAACCCGATGCATTGTCTACACCTTAACACATCCAAATCTGAAATTCAAGGATGGGATCCATGTGACATCCGACCTGCTCAGTGAAATCATCTATAAATACATGATTTAGGGGCATTTTTCAAGGACTTTCGACGTTTTCTTGGCTCGTGTGTGCCATGTTTGTACCTCAAAAACAGATATCCAAGGTTTGTCCAATCAAATCAATGAATTCAGAGAGAATTATTCATTGTATTCGAGTGATTATATTCATTGTAATTGTAATTTTTCTGCATGATGGAAAAACTGTGAAGTGGATGTAGGCTCATTAAGGCTGAACCACAATAAATCTCATGTCTCTGCTTGATTTTCTATGTTTTTCGATTATTGTTCTCTACAAATCCAAATCAGTTGGGTGTTAATACCATTTTATGGTCTAACATTTTGGTGCTTTCATTGAGAACGTTGAAATCTCAGCTTTTCGGATTATCATTCTACTGTTTGGATTTTTCAAGTCCAAAGATTATCCACATTTCTACCATTTTTGAAATTTTATTGATTTCAACGGGATTATAATTCCATGGCTCCAAAGAGAAGTAAAGACAACAAAGCTCTCGGGTGAATGAAATGAGGAGCTTAGTGGAGCAATGCGCAAGTTCCAATCACCACCAGTTTGTAGGTATGTGGTTCAGATCTGACCCGACTAGGAGAAGCTTCCAATATCTGATCTGGCAGTAACGTTGTGATCTGATCCGCGGAACCGAACCGGCCTTTGGGTGACACACCCAATATCTGACCCAAGGGCTCAACCCCGATCTGAACCGAAAGGGGGGATCCGAACCTACCAGCTGATGGTCTCCTTACCTGATCTGTATCACTAGCCATTTCTGGACTCCTACAATCGTCTCGAGATAGGGTTGTTTCTGATAAACCAAGACTCAGTGCTTAGCTCGAGAATATAAACAGCTAAATGGAAATGATTGGAATTCTCCCTAAAGACATGACCCCTATTCGCTAATGTTCCTTGAGTGGAGTTCCTGAATAGATTCGGCATGTTAACCATGGCATGTGTGAAAAATACTACTTCTGGACAGCCTCCTTTTTAAGGTTCCAATGATGTATAGACCTCACCAAGGCAACTGATGCTCCCGATCGAGTAGTGACCACCCGGTTTACATGAATTAAACCTGTCCAACCGATGGAGTACTAAATGACATTGATATATAGCAATCTTGACATTACCCTGAAGATGATCGGATGATCTTGACCATGATAATTCTCACCAATGGGATACCAAAAAGCGACTAAGGATTCTAATACTACAAAGCAACCCTTCACTTATATGACATGTTGAATGGCATGTGTCCCGGGGTTCACTCCTTGGAGAGCATAGCTAACCTTTGCAATGCCTATATGCTATCAACCGTATCGAGAAAGATTGATTTCCCTCGGATAAGGGTTAGACCAACATACTTTGGTGCACAGAGTTAGGTACTAGTTGAACCATCGCATGCCATGATTGGACATGTAGATTCTTGACCGGATGATAGCAACTTGACTACTTACCAGTCACCATATGACTTTGGTCAAGAGATGAAAGCTCGAGATCAAAGCAAATATGAATCGACCATTAACTCTCCACTTCATACTTCAGTTGTGACATAAAATATGAATAGTACTTGAAGCCTTGCAAGCCATGCTATCATATTTAAGTTTATATGTTCAAGGTCTAGACTGACTAGCTCTAGAGGAACTCAGAGCTTACATTGTACTTTGGTGCCTACTGCTAAAGTTCCCAACCAAAGCTGGAATGGGAATGTCCTGTGACTACCATGTTACTTGGAGAGCTTGCTATTTAGTCGAATGGGGGATGCTATGGAACGGAGATGGCGTGAAACCTAAAAGTACTTCCCTTCCTCCAAAGGAGGTGTCAACATAGGAAATATGGAAACATCGCCGAAGGAGTCACCCGATTACCTATCTGAAGACATAGATCCCAGAGAGGATGAAGATGAGGGATGCAGAAGTGTGACACTTAATGAAGCAATTGTGGATATTCCAATTGATAACAACGACCTGGCAAAGGTCTTTAAAACCCAATCTCATTTAGACCACCTAAGGACGAGGAACTGAAAAAATTTCTACGATCCAATCTAGATGCATTTGCATGGACCAGTACTGACATGTATGAGTTCTCACTGTCGATTATGAGTCATGCACCGAACATAAACTCGATGTATCCTCCTTCTAAGCAAAGAGGCGTATGCTGGGCCCGGAGAGGTCGACTGCCTTGACAGAAGAATTAAAGAAGCTGAGAAGTAATGGGTTCATCATAGATGCTACATATCCCAACAGGATAACGAATCATGTACTTGTTTAGGAGGATAATGTAAAGTGGCGTACATGCATCGATTTTTAAGATTTGGACAAGGATTGCCCAAGAGACAGCTTCACGTTACCTAGAATTGATTAGCTAGTTGATTCGAGAGTTGGAAACCCTTCTCTCTTTTACAATGAATATTTGGGTTGCAAATAGATTCCATTGCACGTGCTTGATCAAGAACACGCTAGCTTTATCACAGACCTTGGACTATACTTCTATGTGGTAATGCCTTTCCGAATGAAGAATGTCGAAGCAACATACTAGCACTTAGTGGATCATATGTTCCACAATCAAATTTGAAAGTCCATGGAAGTCTATGTAGATGATATGCTTGTAGAGTCCAAGCGATCAATCGACCACATTTCATATATGGCAGGGATGTTCAGTATCTCCCAACACTATGGAATGAATCTAAACCTTCTGAAATGCTCATTTGGCATTGTGTCAGGATATTTCATGGCTTCACAGTTAGCTCACGTGGTATCGAAATCAACCTTAATCATATTGCAACGATAAGAAACACTCGTGAGCATCAAAGAATTAAAGATGTCTTAAGCTTAGCGAGGAAGATGGCATATCATACGGGGCAAGCATTAGCCGACTTCACTGTTCAGTTCACCATTGCCCGAAGAAGATGTGTTAGATTAAGAAGATGGCCCTTAAAGCGAGAGATGAAAACAAGCACTTGGAATCTGTACACAGACGGTGCAAAGAATGATCGGTGGTCTGCGCCGGAGTTATATTGGTAACTCCTAAATGACAACCAATATACTAAGCCCTACGATTGGAATTTTCCGCTACAAACAACGATTCAAAATATGAGGCCTTGATTGTCGGATTGAAACCCGCTAAGGAGTTGGGAGTAGCAGCATTGAACATCTTTTATGACTCTCAAATTATTGTTTTTCAGGTTCGGAAGGACCATGAATCACAACTTGCCTAAAAAAAGAAAGCAGAAGAAGTCAAAGAGCTACTGGATAGCCTAGAACATTCCAGCATATCCCACATTCCACAAACTGAACTAAAAGATGGGAAAGCTGGCCAAGTTAGCAAGCTTCAAAAACCCATAAAAGACGAAGATGGTCTAAATCAAGACATTTGAAACTCTGAACATTGATTAAATGGAAGTTAATCTAGTGTTGGCGACCGAACCCAAGAGGGATTCATGGACAACCCCATTAAAAAGCTTCATGCAGCATGGAATGCTCCCGACAAGAAGTGAAAGGCGTGCCATTGTTCGTTATGCCTTAAGATATGACATGCAAGGCGACATTGCTTATTTCCCTTGGAAATTTGTCTCGAGATAGACATTAGGAATGGCAATGGGGCAGGATGGGGCGGGTTTCTCATGCCCCAGACCCGACCCGGACTTTCTAAACCTCACCCTAGACCCGCCCCGTTGACCTGGTGTGGGTCTGGAATTTTGCCCCATACCCGAAGTCTGAACGGGTCAGGGTAGACCCGACCCGCCCAACGACCCGGTGATATTGTGTTCTGATGTACACAAACTTACATACTTATATTTTTTATCACTAAGTGATAAATTATATACATATTGTATTGTGTTCTCAATGATAAGAGAATATAATAAAATGACTTGTAAGATAATAGTTCAAAATGTATGTATTTGTTATTGTATGATTATTATTGATGCAACTTAATACTATGAAAAATTTATAGTTTGTTGATTGAAAGAATATAATATTCAAGTTATAATTATGTATACCTAAAGTAATTAAGAAGTAATGATTATAGTTATAATGTGCTTTAATGATGTTTCAATAATGCAGGTCGGGTTGGGGCGGGTTAGCCGTGCTCCAGACCCGACCCTAAACCTGGACCACCAAAAGCGGGTCGCGGGTCTACCCGCCCCGAAGACCCTATGGGGCAGGTCTAAATGGTTCAAAACAGGGGCCGGACAAGCAGGTTTGGACACTAGACCCTACCTATTACCATCCCTAATAGACATCAACGAGTCTCATTGCTGATTCAATGTCGTGAATGATTCAAAAAAGGCAATAGTCATCTTCCCGCTAGATGGGAGATCAACATGAATGAAACTTCTGACGAACGACATTATGGAGTTAGAATGTAACAACCCGAATTTTTATAACACGTTAAAACAAGAAATCAGGGCAGAATTAAATTATAAGTTAAGAATCCAGGGGAACGGGTTACGCCAATGCGTTCGTCTCGAAATTCTGCTTGAAAACGAGTCCGAAATTTTGTAAATCGGAGTCCGTATGACCAAGTTATGGCCCATAGAAGATTTCAGAAAATTCAAAATTTCAGCCCGAAATTCAAATTCAGCCAGAAGCAGATTGGGCGGGAAAATTTCCCGCCCAGCCCCAAGTCGACTAGGGAGTCGACTGGGGAGTCGACTTGCCCTAGCCCAGGTCGACTGCCCAGTCAACTTGGGTGTCGACCTGGGGGTTGACCTCCCTGGTCGGCCATGTTTCCCTGGTGCACCTGTTTGCTCCTTTGGTCTGGTCAGTTGGCCTGTGACGGGATTTGATGGTTTAGATCTGAACTAGGGTTAATCCTATGGCCTAAACTAGTCTCTACATCTATAAAAACACCCTAAGACCTAGCCTAAACCATCACAAATCATCCTAACAACTAAATTCTGCCAAAATGCTCCTTAATCATGGCCTCCATCTTCATCTTGAGAGCTTCTAAGGCAAAAAGGAGCAATCTTTCTTCATCAAATCAAAGGAGCTACTTATTTCTCAAGGCTTCTAGTGTTTCTACATCATTCCTAGAACTTCTACAACGTCTCTATCTTGTTCTATTTGGTTCTAGTTCTCATAGCCACGATTTGCAAGCCGCACTCTACTCTTAGATTTAAACTATGAAATTAATATGAACATGTAGCAAGTTGAAATGGGATTTTTGGTGTAATACTTGTCTTGGGGCTGTATTTGTATGCATAGATCCATTTATGACTCTTTTGATCTATGATTTGGGACTATCATGAACCTAGTACCGTTCATCTTGATTTTTGGGTAGAAAGCTATGAGCTTTATTTGGGGATTATGCATAATGCAACATAGAACCCCTCATAACCTTGATGTTAATTTTCCTATGATGAACTACATGCTACCCACAAGTTTATCACCCTATGTCAACTATTATCATGTTATCACCTTTGCCTATGATGTTGAACTACATGCTACCCACAAGTTTATTTGCTAAGCTTGATGTCATACATGTTTTGAGGCCAATAATCCTATATGCTAGTTGTAATGAACACCTTTGCCTCAAATATCATCATGTTTAACTTATAACCAACTTTATCACCTTATGCCCATGTTTGTCATGTTGTTATGTTCCCCTTCTTGATCTAATTGTATTGATGCGAATTTACGTGCGAATGGGAATACGTTATGGGTAGTTAGGTAAACTTGAAATGACATGCAAAACATGACATGAAACTTGATTATGCT
This sequence comes from Allium sativum, assembly GCA_030737875.1. Lineage (NCBI taxonomy): Eukaryota > Viridiplantae > Streptophyta > Magnoliopsida > Asparagales > Amaryllidaceae > Allium > Allium sativum. The sequence continues at coordinate 119,190,658 of CM060913.1, read as the reverse complement.
TGAAAAAATTGAATGTGGTCATGACATGTAGAAAACCATAAAGTGGCCAACTCGAGGTTGGGTTGAGTTTGTAGCGTAAATCTGCCCGGAACCGCCCGACAAATCCAGTGGCTACAAACAATAGGACCCAATATGAGAAGTTGGTCGTATCGCGCTTGAAACCCGAGGTTAGACTAGGTTGTGGTGTAAAGCTGCCCGGACCCGCCCGGCATATCCAGTAACCACAACAAAGTCTAATGTGAGAGGTTGGGTGCATTAAATTAATTAATGCCACATGTTAGGGTTAAGTCATGAACCACTTGGATACACTTAACCAACTTGATACATGATTGGATAGGGTTAACCACACTTAACCCGTTAGAAACCCGAGTTACGTGGTCCTTTTCAGCAGTAACCCTCTTGGATGTATCATGATACCCTAGGGACTAGGCTAGGGTGGAGCACGATTACTGGGCTGATTGTAAGCGACCACAAAGACGACAGAGTTGGTGCGCCAGTGTAGGCTCAGGCGGACTATGGTCGTGCACATAGTTCGGAGTTGAATAAAACAGACATGGGCACCAGTAGGTTTAGACTGTGCGTGCTTGATTCGTGTCAGTGGTTGGCACCCTAGGGCTTGATACATCCTAGGGTGAACCTAGCACAGTTTGACTACATTCCGTGATTGGGTCGTATGACACCGACACTCGACGAGTTAGGCTTATAGGGAGCTGATCGACTAGACCGTGTAGTTGGACCTTGACTTGGGTCATCTCATGATATTGGGCCAAGGGATCATTTCTTGTTTATACTTGACATGGGTTGGAATACTAGTACTTTTGGTGCAAAACTAAACCTTGTATATGCGATGCCACACTTGATCTGCCTTGTTATCTATTTATCATGCCAGTTAGTTACCATCTTTATGTTTCATCTCAGTTTCTCATGTTTAGTTAACTTCATTAGTTTTTATACTAATAGTAGGTAGGACTTACCAGTCTTTATGACTGACCCTTTTTCTTTCGCCTCTTTTCTTCTGTTCCCCCCCTAGGTTCTCAGGGAGGGAACACTAGTGCTTAGCTTGGACATTTGGCTTGCTTTCTTGACAGCTCATGTACGGTTTGGACTTGAGCTTGCTATGGCTTCACCATATCTATCTTGGGGATAGTTTACTTTATGTTATTTTCAGTTTATGTTTCTAGACTTGTGGTAGTTGGAAAATAATGACTAAGTATTTTGATGTAAGTTGACTTTGGTTTTGAAATGGTTAACTATGGTTTTTAAATTTCTACCGCTGCTTTACTTATTTATTTATCTATGTTATGTCTTGTGATATCTCTGTGCATGTTTACCTAGAAAACACCCCTCCAAAGCTAGTGCAACCACTCGTGAGTGGCCCTGGTGGAGGTGGGGTGTTACATTTGGTTTCAGAGCCTGAGGTTTACTAGACCGGACAAAAGTTTAAAAAACCCTTTTGAAAAACTATTTTCAAAACCAATTAGGTATTTTTCCAAGGAAAGTCTAGTTTATTTTAAAAGGCTATTCCCCAAAAAGCCATTAGCACTATCCTTTGTTTCCTCGTTCTAAATCTATCTTTACTTTGTTTCAACTGGCCGATCTTAACCTTCCCGAGGGAGTACCCATACCAGGATGGTTCCGAAGGTACTTGGAAGCTAGGGCCAACGATGGGGCCCAGCAAACACTCCCACTCCTCCTCGCGTACCTAAGGTTCCTCCTCCTCCTCCTCCTCAGCGTCCACAAGGAGATTTCGCAAAGATTTGCAAAGACTTTAAGGCGATGGGTGGCAAAAATTTTGTTGGGACAGGGACTTATGTTGAGGCAAGAAACCGGTTAAAGGAAACTGAAGACCTTTTTGCTATCTTTGATGTAGAAGACCGTAGGAAAGTTCTGTTGGCAGTATGGCTATTGAAAGAGGAAGCTGCTTATTGGTGGGAAGTCACCAACGCTACTAGGCCTATAGAGACTTGGGCCGACTTTAGGATGAGGTTTGGGCTTATGTTTCTATCATCTGCTGAGGAGAATCTGCAAATGGAGAAGTTTATATCTTTGAAGCAAGGGGACATGACCGTGAGGGAGTATGTGAATAAGTTTAACCAGCTTGCTCGATTCAGTTTAGACATGGTTAACACACCTCAGAAGAAGGCTCTACGCTTTGCTCGAGGATTGAATGAGCCATTGCAAGGTTTGGCCATGTCTTATATACCCATGGGGGCCACTTTTGAGAGCTTAGTGGATATGGCCTTGCTTCAAGGAGATGATAGGAATGGCAAGAAAGAAGTTAAGCTTAATGAGACTCAAACCAAGAAGGTGGACTGCAAGTGGGGAGGCAACCAGAACAACCAGAACAACAAGAACAACAAGGGTAACAAGGCTAACAACAACAAGGCAAGGGAGACAAGGAAGTGCAACTTCTGTGGGATCACTGGACACATAATCAAAGATTGTAGGAAGAAGAAGAGGAAGTTGGGAGAATGCTTTCATTGTGGAGAGTTTGGACACTTCACTAAGGATTGCCCAAAGAAGCAAAGGCAGGGGCAAGGACAGACTCAGCAGGTAGGACCTTCTGGAGGGCAGATGCATGCTCTCAACACTACTCCAGCTCAGGACCGAGGTAATATTTCTATAGAAAGCCTTGTTTACATTTCTGGTTTTCCTGTTCGAACTTTATTTGATTCTGGCGCATCGCATACCTTTATTTCTTCTGACATTGTTGAAAGTTTGCACCTAAGTACTAGTCTAGTTGAGGATCCCGTTAGTGTTTCAAATCCAATTGGGGGTTTTGCCCATCTATCTATGATTTGTATGGATTTGAGGATTTCTATCTTGACCGTAGAATTCACATGTAATGCTTATGTTCTTGGGTTCATGGGATACGGGTTGGTTTTGGGCATGGATTGGTTGTCCAGTTATGGAGCCATTCTCGATTGTGAGCATAGGGTAGTGAGGCTTATGACTCGCCTTGGCAATACCCTAAAGATTTCTTGTAACCCTCTGGATCCCGTCATGTTATGTTATCTTGAATCCCTCGACTCGTCTTTTGACAATCTTCAATCTGTGAGGGTGGTCCGTGAATATCCTGATGTTTTTGATGAAGTGAAGGGGTTACCCCCTAAACGTGAGATAGACTTCCGTATTTATCTTGTTGATAATGCCAAGCCAGTTTCATTGCCTGTTAGGCACATGGCCCCGCGAGAAAGAAGAGAGCTTAGCAAGCAAATCAAGGAGTTGCTTGAGAAAAATTTCATTAGGCGAAGCATTTCTGAATGCGGTGCTCCTGTGGTATTCGCTACTAAGGCGGATGGTTCGCTTCGTCTATGTGTTGACTATCGTGAGTTAAACAAGCTGACAAAGAAGAATATGCACCCGTTACCGAGGATTAATGATCTCTTGAACCAGCTTGTAGGTGCTTCTGTTTTCTCTCAGCTCGATCTAGCCACCGGATTCCATCAGCTTAGAGTGGCTGAGGATAGTATTGACAAGACTGCGTTTAGGACTCCAGATGGATTCTTCGAATGGCTCGTCATGTCGTTCGGTTTGACTAATGCACCCGCATACTTCGTTGATTTGATGAGTAGGGTGTTTAGGGAGTTCTTTAACAAGTTTGTGGTTGTCTTCGTGGATGATATTCTGATCTTCTCTAAGGACGAGGAAGAGCATGCTACACATCTCAAGGAGGTTATGGATACGCTTAGAGCTCATCAGTTAAAATCCAGGTTCTCCAAATGCCATTTTTGGAGAAGGGAAGTTCGGTTCCTTGGGCATATAGTTTCTAAGCAAGGCATAGCTATGGATCTCGCTAAAGTAGTGGCGGTACAAGACTGGAAAGTTCCGAAGAATGCAACTGAAGTAAGAAGCTTTCTCGGTCTGGCAGGATTTTATAGGAAGTTCATTAAGGAATTCGCTAAGATTTCAGCCCCTCTTACTAAGTTAACGAAGACGAACTTAGTCTTTGCATGGGACTTAGAGTGTGAGCTTGCTTTTCAAAGGCTCAACAAAGCCCTCACCACAGCTCCAGTTCTAGCATTACCCGATGGAGGAAAGTTGTTTACCATATACACCGATGCATGGGCACGGGATTAGGCGCCGTCCTGATGCAAGAAGGGAGAGTGATATGCTTCGGGAGTAGGCAACTCAAAGTTCATGAGAAGAACTATCCCACTCATGATTTGGAGTTGGCGGCGATCGTCTTTGCACACAAATCTTGGCGCCATTATCTTCTAGGTGAAAGGTTTGAGTTATATACTGATCACAAGTCGCTCAAGTACCTCTTCTCACTGAAAGATTTGAATCTAAGGCAGCAGAGGTGGATGGAATTCTTGGCATCATATGACTTCGATATAGCTTATACCCCTGGCAAGGGTAATGTTGTAGCGGATGCGCAAAGTAGAAGAAGGTTGACTTTAATCCCTTGTTCGTTGAGATGAAGAGCCTAGAGTTCTTGGCAACCTTTGATTTTACACATGCTGTTGAGTCGATAACTGGTTCGTTAGCATCCCTTGATCTTAGACCTACACTTCTTGATCAAGTTGGGGCTTCACAGAGGAAAGACCCGCAGATAGTCGAGATCATGGACAAGTTGATTCGTGGTGAGACGTCAAGTCACCTCGCTAGATATACTATTGATGATAAGGGATGGCTAAGGCGTGATGGAAGACTATGTGTCCTACAAGTGGGAGACTTAGTAAATAAAGTTCTTGAGGAGGCGCATCGCTCGAGGATGACCATACATCCCGGAGGGGATAAGATGTACCGGGATATGAAGCGCATTTTCTTTTGGGATGGGATGAAAAAGGATGTTGCAGAGTTTGTTTCTAGGTGCATTGTTTGCCAACAAGTAAAGGCCGAGTCGAAGAAGCCCGGTGGGCTACTGCATCCATTGGAGGTCCCGCAATGGAAGTGGGAAAGTATCTCTATGGATTTTGTGGATGGATTGCCGAGATCAAGGAAGGGGAATACTAACATATGGGTCATAGTGGATAAACTCACAAAGAGCGCCCATTTCATTCCAGTGAAGAGCAAGAGGACTGCATCATGGCTAGCATCTGTTTATCTTCGAGAGATAGTGCGATTGCATGGAGTTCCTTCTAGCATAGTGAGCGATTGTGACCCAATCTTCACTAGCCAATTTTGGAATAGTTTGCAAGAAGCGATGGGTACGCGATTGAATCTAAGTACAGCCTATCACCCACAAACTGATGGTCAGACCGAAAGGGTGAATAGGGTACTAGAAGATCTGTTGAGGCTATGCATTCTCGACTTTGGTGGCACTTGGGAAGACCACCTTCCTCTCGTAGAGTTTGCTTATAATAACAGCTACCAAGCAAGCATAGGGATGGCACCATTCGAAGCTTTGTATGGGAGGCCGTGCAAGTCACCAACATGTTGGTGGGAGATGACGGATAATCTTATACTTGGGCCCGACATGATAAGGGACACATCTGAGAAGGTTGAGTTGATTCAAAGGCGGATGAAAACGGCCCAAGACAGACAGAAATCCTATGCAGACAAGGGAAGGACAGACTTGGAGTTTGAAGTTGGAGATATGGTCTTTGTGAATGTTTCTCCCTTGCGAAATGTGGTTCGTTTTAGAGCAGTTGGAAAGCTAGCACCAAGGTTCGTAGGACCCTTCCCTATCATCGAGAAGATTGGGAAAATGGCTTATAGGGTGGAATTGCCCGAGAAGCTGGCTGGAGTGCACAATGTTTTTCATGTCTCGCATCTCCGAAAATGCCTACATGAATCAGCCGAAGTAGTTGAGCCTAGCATTCTTGAAGACGTGGAGGTAGAGAAAGAGGCAACCCTGAGGCGAGCTCCGATCCGTATCTTGGGAACGGAGATCTAGAAGCTGAGGAATCGAGAAGTCAAGTTAGTAAAGGTTCAGTGGAGTGAAGCCGATGAAGATGCAACTTGGGAAACCGAGGAGAAGATGCGTGGGCTTTATCCATTTCTTTTTGAGGGTACATTCTCGATCTCCTTTCCTAGTTAGCATATCTTTCTTTTGCTATCCATGTTTATCTTGTTATTCCGTTAATCTTGTCATGAGAACCTTAGGTAGAAACCCTTTGGATGAAACATGTATTTGAAACATGTTATGCTTGATGGTTGCAAATGGTTACTCGTGGATGCATGATACACGTTAGGCACTAAGATCGGCTCACACACTTTCATATTGCATATGCATGGGTGTTTATGCTTATTCATGGATGAAACTTGCTATGCTATCACGTGGATGTTGCATATGAATGAATGTTATGTGCACTCATGTTGAAATTATAAATTATGTTAGGAATTTGCATACATTTGGACTCATCGCACTAACATATTCTGCATTAAGGAGGTTTACTAAATCAGTAACTGCCTGATTTTCGCATTAGATAGGTGCATATACACACACTTTTGCATATGTTCATATAGCATTAGAAATCTTTTAATGACAATGATTACTTGTGGATGATGTTTTGAGTAGATGGATGATGGATGGTAGGATACATTTTTCCTAACTTGGAGATTTCGAAGACGAAATCCTTTAAGGTGGGGAGAATGTAACAAACCGAATTTTTATAACACGTTAAAACAAGAAATCAGGGCAGAATTAAATTAAAAGTTAAGAATCCATGGAACGGGTTACGCTATTGCGTTCGTCTCGAAATTCTGCTTGAAAACGAGTCTGAAATTTCGTAAATCGGAGTCCGTATGACCAAGTTACGGCCCATAGAAGATTTCAGAAAATTCAAAATTTCAGCCCGAAATTCAAATTCAGCCAAAAGAAGATTGGGCGGGAAAATTTCCCACCCAGCCCCAGGTCGACTGGGGAGTCGACCTGCCCCAGCCCAGGTCGACTGCCCAGTCGACTTGGGTGTCGACCTGGGGGTCGACCTCCCTGGTCGGCCATGTTTCCCTGGTGTACCTCTTTGCTCCTTTGGTCTGGTCAGTTGGCCCGTGACGGGATTTGATGGTTTAGATCTAAACTAGGGTTAATCCTATGGCCTAAACTAGTCTCTACACCTATAAAAACACCTTAAGACCTAGCCTAAACCATCACAAATCATCCTAATAACTAAATTCTGCCAAAATGCTCCCTAATCATGGCCTCCATCTTCATCTTGAGAGCTTCTAAGGCAAAAAGGAGCAATCTTTCTTCATCAAATCAAAGGAGCTACTTATTTCTCATGGCTTCCAGTGTTGCTACGTCATTCCTAGAGCTTCTACAACGTCTCTATCTTGTTCTATTTGGTTCTAGTTCTCATAGCCACGATTTGTAAGCCCCACTCTACTCTTAGATTTAAACTATGAAATTAATATGAACATGTAGCAAGTTGAAATGGGATTTTTGTTGTAATACTTGTCTTGGGGCTATATTTGTATGCATAGATCCATTTATGACTCTTTTGATCTATGATTTGGGACTATCATGAACCTAGTACCGTTCATCTTGATTTTTGGGTAGAAAGCTATGAGCTTTATTTGGGGATTATCCATAATGCAACATAGAACCCCTCATAACCTTGACGTTAATTTTCCTATGATGAACTACATGCTACCCACAAGTTTATCACCCTTTGTCAACTATTATCATGTTATCACCTTTGCCTATGATGTTGAACTACATGCTACCCACAAGTTTATTTGCTAAGTTTGATGTCATACATGTTTTGAGGCCAATAATCCTATATGCTAGTTGTAATGAACACCTTTGCCTCAAATATCATCATGTTTAACTTATGACCAACTTTATCACCTTATGCCCATCTTTGTCATGTTGTTATGTTCCCCTTCTTGATCTAATTGTATTGATGCGAATTTACGTGCGAATGGGAATACGTTATGGGTAGTTAAGAAAACTTGAAATGACATGCAAAACATGACTTGAAATGTGACATGAAACTTGATTATGCTTGAAAAATTGAATATGGTCATGACATGTAGAAAACCATAAAGTGGCCAACTCGAGGTTGGGTTGAGTTTGTAGCGTAAATCTGCCCGGAACCGCCCGACAAATCCAGTGGCTACAAACAATAGGACCCAATGTGAGAAGTTGGTCATATCGCGCTTGAAACCCGATGTTAGACTAGGTTGTGGTGTAAAGCTGCCCGGACCCGCCCGGCATATCCAGTAACCACAACAAAGTCTAATGTGAGAGGTTGGGTGCATTAAATTAATTAATGCCACATGTTAGGGTTAAGTCATGAACCATTTGGATTCACTTAACTAACTTGATACATGATTGGATAGGGTTAACCACACTTAACCCGTTAGAAACCCTAGTTACGTGGTCCTTTTCAGCAGTAACTCTCTTGGATGTATCATGATACCCTTGGGACTAGGCTAGGGTGGGGCACGATTACTGGGCTGATCGTAAGCGACCACAAAGACGACAGAGTAGGTGCGCCAGTGTACTTTCAGGCGGACTATGGTCGTGCACATAGTCTGGGGTTGAATAAAACAGACATGGGCACCAGTCGGTTTAGACTGTGCGTGCTTGATTCGTGTTAGTGGTTGGCACCCTAGGGCTTGATACACCCTAGGGTGGACCTAGTACAGTTTGACTACATTCCGTGATTGGGCCGTATGACACCGACACTCGACGAGTTAGACTTATAGGGAGCCGATCGACTAGACCGTGTAGTTGGACCTTGACTTGGGTCATCTCATGATAATGGGCCAAGGGATCATTTCTTGTTTATACTTGACATGGGTTGGAATACTAGTACTTTTTGTGCAAAACTAAACCTTGTATATGCGATGCCACACTTGATCTACCTTGTTATCTATTTATCATGCCAGTTAGTTACCATCTTTATATTTCATCTCAGTTTCTCATGTTTAGTTAACTTCATTAGTTTTTATACTAATAGTAGGTAGGACTTACCGGTCTTTATGACTGAACTTTTTTCTTTCGCCTCTTTTCTTCCGTTCCCCCCCCCCCCCCACCCCAGGTTCTCAGGGAGGGAACACTAGTGCTTAGCTTGGACATTTGGCTTGCTTTCTTGACCGCTCATGTACGGTTTGGACTTGAGCTTGCTATGGCTTCACCACATCTATCTTGGGGATAGTTTACTTTATGTTATTTTCAGTTTATGTTTCTAGACTTGTGGTAGTTGGAAAATAATGACTAAGTATTTTGATGTAAGTTGACTTTGGTTTTGAAATGGTTAACTATGGTTTTTAAATTTCTACCGTTGCTTTACTTATTTATTTATCTATGTTATGTCTTGTGATATCTCTGTGCATGTTTACCTAGACAACACCCCTCCAAAGCTAGTGCGACCACTCATGAGTGGCTCTGGTGGAGGTGGGGTGTTACATAGAAAGTGAAACTTCATAGTTCCACTCCATTCATTTATTATCTATCAAGTAGCTCATGCCTCAGACGTTGGGTTCAACTGGAGATTCAAGCGCGGATTGCTCGTGATTACATCATCTAATTTAAAGATGATAAATCATAAGCTTGCAGGACCGACTGCCTTAGTCTTGCCCGAAGATTGGCGAGTTAATGGTGTAGAACACTTAACCCTTGATGCTGATTGATTGTATGTGCATCAGCTCTTATTTACGACGTCAGATCGTAAGCATATCTGCGGATGGATGAGATAAGACTATCTCCCTAGCATCCAAATCCAATTTCCTAGCATGGAAATCGCAAAAGCTTCTATAAGCATGTATCCATTATTCTCCTTCCAATTAACGTCCTAGCACCAATGTGATGATGTGCTGCCATTAGCGGTACATACATGATTCCCTGACACTCAATCCTTGCCCTTGGAATGGGGGAAAGATGGCGATTCAAAGGAAATGTGATTTCGTCATTCGCTTACAGTATCTACCCAATGGTCTTTGTTGCTCCAAGACCCCGATAAAGGTATGTTCATTCTTGGGATCACCGTCCCACAATGGTTTAAAAAGACGTTCATCGTCAGCAAAAGATTTTGGCGGCCATCCCCTGGCAGAGATAGGGCGAGGCAAAATGGACCTACAAAAAGCGTGCAATGTCGTTTTTGCACAGATTAATATTCCTTCCTTTGACAGGATTATTCTTTAACCATGACTCTTATGTTGGCATGCTTTATGAGTTATTGATGTAATTGTATGTAGATGGTGTAGGTACCTAGGATTTGATACCAATCATACTTCTAAGACCCGCATATGGAGTTATGAAGCAATACCATAACGAGCTTGACTGAACTGCTCGTTTAAAAGGCACGCCCTCCGCCTAAGAGAAGTTGTATAGCTCAAGATGGATCCGAGATGACCACTCCATTCCTTGGGTCACAAGTAGAAGACCTCAAGATAATTGTTCAATGACTTTTGCATTTCAAAGTCGGAATGTGATTCCAGGTGGACGCAATTCGACCGTCTACATGGCTCGATCCTATGATTAATGTCGCCATATTACATGAATCCAAATAAAGGAGGCAAACTGCCCCTTAATATGCTTACTTTTCAATCATGAAATTTACTTTACATGCTTTCTGAGTTATTGACATGTCTAGCTCGCCATATTACATGAATCCAAATAAAGGAGGCAAAATGCCCCTTGATATGCTTACTTTTCAATCATGCAATTTACTTTACATGCTTTCTGAGTTATTGACATGTCTAACTCGCCATATTACATGAATCCAAATAAAGGAGGCAAACTGCCCCTTGATATGCTTACTTTTCAATCATGCAATTTACTTTACATGCTTTTTGAGTTATTGACACGTCTAACTCATGCAATATGAATGATGCAGTTACCCTAAGTTCGGTGCCAATCACTCCTTCCATAGATTGATCAAAGGAACACAAAACAACAGCTAATGTGAGTCAGTTGTTTGCCTGACTAACTCTAATCCTCAAAGCTTGGATAGAAGTATAAACCTAGGACGAGTATGATGGGCACATCCAGATTAAAGACCACTCGATCCGTGACACTAACTTTCATGATTTGAGAGAGAGTATAAAGGACGGGAAGTTGACGTCCACGACTCTAACTCTCCTCATCGAGAGAGAGTATAAAGGACGGGAAGATAACGTCCACGACTCTAATTCTCATTATTCGAGAGAGTGTATAAAGGACGTGAAGATGGTGTCCGTAGGGCGTGATAGTGCACCATGATTAAAGAACGATTTGACTACACACTAACCTGGGCATACGACAGGAGAGTATAAAGGCACTGAGACCAAGCGCCGAAGATGGGTTCCTACCCCACTAAAGGATTGGGTGCAAGATTGACAGCTAAGCTTGTACTCCCTACTGAAGGATTGGAGGTTAATATAATGTCGATCCTAATCAATTCCGAACAATCCTTGGTCAGGCACTTTATTCAAGATTGATTGGGGGAATACACATACACATAACACCCCCTGTTGTTTATTATGTAATTTAGTAATATATTTTTATTGCAAGAATTATTGTTTTCAAGGATACTGGATTGAAACCCTTATTAGATTGTGATGTGGTTTATTATCTATTACTCAGTTTTGTAATAGTTAGATTACAAGTACATTTGATTGAAATATGTAATAAACCTACAAGTTTGTGACAATACAGGAACATAACTTTATATACAGAATGTAGGCTTGTACAAGATAATAGGACAAGAACGTGAGGACCGCACTCGCAGCAACCACAGTAGGCCAGCGGAAAACAAGTAAAGGGCTACGTCCAAAAGGCTGAAGCTAATGCCTAATGCTAAACTTCTCATGCGACTTAAGGCAACGACCGAGAGGACGTGCGACTGACCATAGCCCAAGTGCAACAATAAGTGTCACCTTACAAGTACATTGAATGAAAAATGCATTGGCTGGAGAATTCGGATAACGCAATCATTGAAGGTTGGAAAGCAATTCCACTTGAGAACCACAAAGCGGATGCAGAGTAAACGTCCATTTGCTAGTCCCGGCCGATTTCTCAATTGAAAGGCCCCTGGCAAGGGGGCATGCCATTATTTCGACTTCTAGCTTGCAAGGGAGAGGGTTGCTTAATACAAGTTAAGGATGTTGACACAGAAGATGCTAGGAACGAAGCAATTCAGGAGATTTCCTCTCGTAGAGATCCCTTAGCATATCAGACTAGATATGAAACGGATGGTTCCCTTGCTAATTTGAGAACCTAGATGGCTCGGCAAGATGAACTTCTTTGGAAGCAACAGAAAATGATGGATAACTTCTTTACTCGAATAGATGGATGGCTGAGCAGCGACGACTTACTCCCTGGAGCGAGCACCATGGGAATTCAATCGACAACGAACTTGGCTCAATCGCTCCCGTTCCGCAATTCAGATCGCATGAGACCCTAGGACAAGCTGGCAACGACGTCTTGGATAAAACAAGATGCAATCAACCTCCGCCCAGACATATGCAGCATGCAACTTCCGCCCGTAACATTTTGGATGAAAACGACGGCATTGCAAGAGTCAATGGAACTTAAAGGGAGTCCGATCAACCCCTGCTCCAATCTAGATGAATTCTTCAAATCCAATTCAACTTTAACATGAAGCCCCCCATTCCTTAATGTAGGGGGCCAGTGCAAGCACTTGAGCTACCTATAATTTGACCTTATCGCCACTCGACTCCTATCCTCAGATCTTGGATAGGAGACCAAAGACTAACATGAGATGGACGCGAACAAATTATTTTATATCAAACTCTAACTCATGGCTTGATGAGGGAGTATGAATTCAGAGAAGACATGGATTTGATACTCACTGATTAGCAAAACCCCTGCGGAAGGGGATATGAGATACGAGTTTCGAGCAACGTAATTCGACTATCCACTGACTTTATGCGCATTTACTATCATCGGAGTTCCGCAAGATCCCAGACTATAACTAAAATAAAGACTCCTCAAGACTAACCTGCAAACATCCGAGCAACGGATCACCATCCAAAATTAGAAGGAAGAAGCATGATTGACGGCTATCACATATGAAGAACACCAGCCCTAAATTTGACAATTGGCAACAACTTCTCAAAAACGAAGGCCAAATTACCAACGGTAATTGATGCTTCACCGAAGGAGGCACACCTCAAAGGTGATGTGAGCAATGGAAATCAAAAATCTTTCACACAAGTCATCATGGATTTCAGCGATCCCCTACACTTCAAGCTACAATTTCTAGATCTTGACTTACATTGTTGCTATATGATCTTGTTTGTTAAGATCAATGGAATCAAGCATGAAAAATAGATTCAACAATAATATGATGGCTTTTTTGGTTTATGCTGAAACATGAATGAAGGGGCTCGAGTTACTCCATGAAAACATTCATTCGATTGCGTTTTGATGAGTTTACTCAACTTCGCAACTGACCCGATGAGAGTAACTAAGCTTGTTGAAGCCCGACGAGGCAATCCTTGCTTTTTGACTAGAAATGAGGGATGGCACCATAGTGTATGTGATTCGACCATTCACGTATACAACTCCAACTCTTTCTGACTTGAGAGAGAGCACGTCCAAATCCAAGATTCAAGGGATGGGAGCCATGTGGCATCCGACCCGCTCAGTGAAAACATCTATAAATGCATGATTTGGGGGCATTTTTCAAGGACTTATGGCATTTTCTTGGCTTGTGTGTGCCATGGCTATACCTCAACAACGGATATCCACGCTTTATCCAATCAACTTAATGAATTCGGAAAGAATTATTCATTGTATTTGAGTGATTGAGTGATTATATTAATTGTAATTGTAATTTCTGGATGAATAGAGAAATGATGAAGTTGATGTAGGCTCGTTAACACTGAACCACTATAAATCTCATGTCTCTGCTTGATTTTCTATGTTTTTAGATTATTATTCTCTACAAATCTTAGTCAATTGGGTGTTAGTGCCATTTTTTGGTCTAACATTGTACCTGTTGCTGACCTTATTAGATAACTCCCTTAGTCACTTATTACTTCCCATAGGATAGGTAGCCATATCTGAAGTTTTAGTTTCTAGGTTTGGGTAGGCCCACACACCCTTTCCATTTAAGACTCCTAAACTGAAAGACCTATTCCCAGGTGGACTCCTCAACCATAGCTGCTTAAGACCCAAGGAAACGGACTATACGCGAAGGTTATTGGATTCGTACCCCTTTGCCTTTAACACCTTTCCCTATTGGAAAGTAGGCTACGTTATTATATTATTCCCGTTTAGTCCCTCTACACGAGAATATTATACGTATACGATTCATTTTCGTCACGAATTATTATGGTTAATAATATTTTCCATCATTAACCAACTAAGTCCAACTCTATTTTTAATTATAAGTTCTATATTCATTAATATAAAGAAGGAAGGTTATATCCCTTTTTCCATAGGATATTTGTTTGATTTCTTACCTAGTTTGGACTTACTATTCAAACAATAATAATAAATCCCCTTATGATACCTATTTCATTTTGTTTCTATTTTTATAGCCCTTTATGACCATAACGGTTCCTAAGGAAACTATTTATCAGTCCCAAGTTATCTATTTGTTGTACCCCAACAGACAATTTCTATTCTTATTTATTTATTTATTTATTTACTAGTTGAGTGCTATATATATATATATATATATATATATATATCTCTTTACGTACCAGGCCTCTCACATTAAGTTGGAAACTTGTGGATGCTGGATTTGTCGGCCGTTTCTGGCAGACTTCTACCACAAGTTAAACTTAACCTCATGCCTTAGTACATTTATATTTAGGCACTAGACCCCTCACATTAAGCTGACTACCTTTGGTTGCTGGATTTGCCGGTCGGTTCCATGCAAACTTATACCATAATTTGAGCTCAACCTCGTGTCTAAATGTGGCTATAATTCAAATTTCCTAATTTGGGGTTTACAACATTTATCATAATCTAATTAGGAATTGTAACCATTTATCCTATCATTTTTATTTTTTCCTAACCAATATTGGTTACAATTGGTGTTTATTAATCTACGGTCCTATTTATGGAAATTAATTATATTGATTGCTACAAATGGCACCACAAATATATTAATTAAATATGGATTACATTTACATATAATTCCATAATTGAATCTTATCCAAATATTCAAACATTCCATGTATAATTTACCATTTTACGCTGATTTGGACGGATAATATGTATATTTTAATATTTATGTTTTTTTGCAGTCAAGGTAGTTATTATTTTTATTTTTATTATTATAGCTTAAATGATTTGGTTTAATCAATAACCAAGCATTCGTTTTCGTACTCAATCTTGCCAAAATGTTCAAATCTTACAAAAAGGCTTTTGGCTATAACCATTGTAATTTGTGCCTAATAAATGAAATTGGCCTATTTCAAAATCATAAGAAATATATGTAACTATATATTTTGGAATAGTTGATGCAAAGTACGCATATATATACACACATACACCAGTACAAAGGCACGCGCTTTGCGCATAAACATAAGAAAAATGGTCCGATTTCAACCCACATTTAACTGTATTGCAAATATTAGTAAATACATTTTTTTAAGAAACGTAAAATTTTAATTCAAACAATATGGCCACATCTTCACAACAAAAGTCCCAAATGTTCATTTGCAACTTCTTGGATTTACATGCTGACATTGACTATGACAAAGGTATACTACTATGCAAAAACAGTTATAACATAGGCACTATATTTAGCTGAAAAAGGGCAGTGTAAATGTATTCATTAAAATGAGATATAATAATGTAGAAATGATCTAGTCAGATTAGAATTATTGCTCATATTGGTACATACTTCTTTCTAAGAAAAGGAAAATGTTAATTGAGACAATATGACTATATCGCAACAAAAGTCCAAAATAGTGCATCGCGTTACAAAGTCCAAAAACAAATGAATGTATACTAATAAATTTAAGCAGCATAATGAGAGTTTCAAGTCTGCAGTTAACAAAGATGCAGACACCGTGATGACTAAGTCTCAATCTTCGCAAGATTCTTAGTAGCATGAATTCGGTCATCAATAGCAAGAGGTTGATACTCACATGTAAGAAGAGGCAGCTGATACAGATAAGAAACAGAGTCACGGATCTCCCTCCAACATCTCATGGCTTTGTAACGGGTAAGTTGAGAAATGCTAAAACGTCTAAATCTGGCTGTTTTGCCTTTTTCTCTTCACGTATCACCATTTGCAATATTTCAAAAATATCCTGACTCACTTATCTGCGCACTGGATTCTGCTTTCGTGCTTTAGCACCTCGTATCATCAGATTGATCTCTTTTGCTTTCATGGTTTTGCTAATATAAATTTTTTTCCACTGACATGAACCACATTAAGTGGAACCAATTATATAGTCTTATATGGGTTGCACGCCTATTAGGTCACTATGATTTAACATACACATACAACTAAAATTTTAAACACAGAACAATCTATCCATCAATGCCTAAAAACCAATTATAAAGAACTTTAGCTATAAAATAACACAATAGTCTTGTCTTAAGAATAATGCATAGTATCAGTTTTTTAAAAATTTATGTGCCAAATGTAGTACGGAATTAAATCTTCTTTCAGCAAAAGCTATACTATTATGAGCATAGTCATTGAAATTTTTAGTTTACACAACTGTAAAAAAAACTTACACCATAGTTGTAGCAATGAATAGTAAATATATAAAAGCTATGTAGAAAATAAAAATATATGTCACATATTAACTATAGATTGCATAAAATTATATTAACTACACAATCATATAAAAAAACCACTAGCAAATAATAAGAACTTTAATGTTCCTAACTTGCTTGTATCAAAAACCTGATTCCTTAACCTTCTGCTTCAAAACATAATCCTATATAAAAGAAACATAATACAATATAAGTTCAACCATTAGAAATGGCTGCAGTTTTAAAGTGTCCGTGAATTACTGACTTGAGAGGAAGCACCGAAGTAACATCATTTAGATGAAGTCAAAGTACGTCAAGTCAATGCTTTATTAGACAAAAATATCCAGTTTTCATAAAGCCTGTAATTGGCACATGAATGTTTTCGGCAACAACAAACTCATCAGAACCTCGATGCAACCATATTGAAACGTATAAAAAGAGAACAGAAATATGAGAAGGACTTCTTCAATGTTGTCTTCCATTGAGAAAAAACCCCATGAACCTTTAACATACAAAAACACAAACCAATACTGCTTAATTACCAATATCCGTGGACAATTATTTCCATTCTTATTAAGTCAAGTGAGATAACCAATTATAAATGATGTAACATTAAAAACTGATAGTCCAAAGGATTTGACATACAAAGGAATAATTCAAATGATGCTTCATGTTAGAAGATGACTCAAGAGCATCAACGACGGGTTGTAAGAAAATAAGTAATAGATGATAACCTGAGGATTGTTCGAACTGAAGAGATCTAAAGTTAGGAATTGTAAAATCGACATGGCAGGAGATATAGTGGCGATTTTGATGTAGATCTGGTAGCATGACTGGTGTTGGATTTGCCGATTTGGTTGATTCATCTCAGATCTAGAGCTTGTGTGCCTTTTTATCGTTGTTGACGCGGTGTTTTTTGGGAAAGTGGGTGAGAAGGTTGAAAAATACTGGAACGTCAAACGTGAAGGACAGTAGAAAAAAAGAAAAGGGGGAGAAAACGGTGATAAGTGCGTTAGCGGGGTTAGAACATGGGTAAAAGAAATGACCTATATATCCACTTTTCCCTTGTTCTAATTAGTTCTTTGTACACACATAAATGGCAAAATTGGGAAGTTCAAAAAGGCTTCACCATAGCAAAGTATTCACATTATAGTATAAATATATATTTATATTTATATTTATATGTCTATTTGCACTACTTTACCCTTTTTGATCTTTTCATCACACGTCTTGTGATTTCAGAATAATGCCTTTTCATGCAAAAGGAGGAAAACGACACATTACAAAAATTAAGCAAAACCTAATAACACTGAATACAAATAGTCATATTTGTTTTAACATTACAATCACACAATTTACCACTTTCACATTTTTACCCAAAATTCACATATTTTATATTTCAATACTGAACTAAAGATCTGGAATGTAACTACATCAAATTGGTGTTTAATGGGACTGATTTCCAGATCCACAATGCTATGCAACATATACAACGTATTTCATGACATAATTGTAGGAACATGTGTGAACAATTTTAAAAATCCAACAATTTATATTATACATAGCAACAACTTATAATTCATATGTTTTAACCATATTTATAATCAGATCTGATGGTTGTCAATAAATTCACAATATTTAAATGAACAGATCTGATAGGGAATAGGCATAAAAACATAAATCTAATTCAAACGAAATAGATAAGTTATTATAACTGTATTCGTAAATTTCTCACTCACCATATAGCCTCCAAATCCAAAGTTTGAACCCTTTAGGCCTACAATCCCCAAATTCTTGTAAATCAACAATTTATTTGAAAAGGGGAAATTCTAGATTTGTGAGATGTATTAAAACAAAAGGAGAGGGGAGAATCCGATTTGGAGTGTCAATTTGCATTCTTTTCCATTAGATCTGCTAATCCTCCCAATTTCATATGAATTGGATTTGATTTGTTTATATGAATATATTTTTATTTTAGGAATTAGATTTGGAGAAGGAGGAAAATGGAAGAGCTCCGCTGCCACAGCAAATTTATGTGGAAAAAGAATGAGACCTTATCCCTTTATTTATAGGTGTAGAGATGGCCTAGGATAGTTTAGTTTTTAGTTATATCCGTCCATCCGTTTTATTTATATTTTATAAAACAACCCCTCTTAAACCTAGCTGCCACTGTCTGGCTCGACCAAGCGGTTGCAGCCAGTGGTCG
The DNA here is from genome assembly GCA_030737875.1 of Allium sativum. Taxonomy (NCBI): domain Eukaryota; kingdom Viridiplantae; phylum Streptophyta; class Magnoliopsida; order Asparagales; family Amaryllidaceae; genus Allium; species Allium sativum. The sequence goes on along the minus strand of CM060913.1, from coordinate 119,171,885 downwards.
ACCGCCGACGGGGGGAGGATTTATTTCTATATATATTATTCTATTGTATTTATTTTCCATCCATTTTCGTATTTCGTTCGTAACCTTTTCATATGGACTTCATTCGCGAAACTCTAAATATGAAAGTTGACTAGAATTCTGAGACGAACGCACCGTTAAAGTTTCATGGTCAAATACCATCATTTGCATAAATTCCTATTTTGTGATTCTAATTAAATAACTATTTATTGTCAAAATTTCGGGTTGTTACATACTCCCCCCTTAAAAGGAATTTCGTCCCAAAATTCTGACACCTAGTTATCCTATCCTACACAACCAATTTGTGTACATCCACTCTGTAACCATGTGTACATATGCATGGTGTACATAATGCATTTCAACCATAAAACATGCGTGCAAGATGATTCTAAATCGGGTCCTTTATATGTATGCATTAATATTTTTAAAACACTTTTGAAAACAAGATGCAAAACATCCTAAATATATTGGTAGTTATATATGAATGCAAATTTCAAAAATTCTTTTTCATCTATTACCCTCACACAATTAAGAAAAAGTGTGAAGCAACCAATTTTGCATCCAAACTCTACCATACAAAACGTCACGCAGTCTAATTGTTTCCTATTTAATTTGTCCAAAATAGGAAAAAGGAAATTAAGGTGAAGAATTAAAATTTCCTCCGCTTATAGATATTCCATTTTTCGACCTACAGTGGAATTTTCACCTCGGTTACCCAAAATAGTCCAAAAATTTCCATCTATAGACTGTAAAGGAGGCTTAAAACAAGCTATAAAATGTAAAACAGGTTAATTAGTAGCTCGCGCGCATTATTGTCTAGTTGTGACGTTTCCAGGGCTGAAACAACATTTTCCTTGTTACCGTTAACATTTTCATCGCATCGTCGGTCCTATTGCACTGTAACAACGCGCACACAAAGCATCCAAAAATCTTCCTTACACCGTTCATATGACCAAAAATCAAAAAAATTCATACAAATAAATTTCCTCTTGAAAACTTGTTATGTTTATTTTGAAAATTTCTTTTCAATACCATTTCACTTTCCATATGAGAGTCGTGTGAAAAATCAAAATTTCGGTAACATGCAATTTTCATCATTCAAATCATCTACCATGATGTAAAGTAGATGTTTAAATATGCACTATTTTTCGTATCCATATTCTGCGTTTTTGCACAAACCGAAATAAATGAAAGTAAATCAGTTAAAAATTAAAAAGGGTAAGAAAAAAAAGTTTTCTTTTTTCAAACAACGTTTTCTAAAACTTTCAAAAATGTAATTTGTGGAAACTTAAACGATTCAACTCACATGTTGGCGTAAAAAGGAGGTTAGTCATGCAAAAAATGCGAAAACTGGAATCACACACAAAAAACCAAAATAAATTTTAGCTTTAGTAAGGAACGGTGATTTGTTTATTTATATACCCGTGATGTAGAACCGATCCTTTACTAAAGTTTATCCAACATAAAATTCTATTATTTTTAGCGCTAGGACTACTGTTAGCTTAGAAAAGAAAAATGAGATTTCATTTAAACAGGCATGCGTGAATGAGATAAACATTTACAAACTTATAACCTTATTAACCTATGCCGTGCGATTTAAAATACACAACAGTTTCAAGCACATCACCACAAAACCAAGATCCCGATCCTGGAAAAGGATAACAATAACAAAACAACACCAAACTCCCAAACAATGGCTATAAACAACAAGATGTCTTTTCCCACAGTTGGAGCTCAAACCAATTTCTATGATCTTTTAAATAACCATATCATGGTAATATAATGCTCAATCTCGTGTTATAAACACTGCTGGTGTTGTTGGAGGTTCCACATCACCATCACTTCTATGAGAGAATCTGCGACGGGAAAAGAGACCTACCACAAAACTGCTTCTCATGGAAATCCACCTAATATTGTCTAAAGAAAAAATGGATAAGCGACATTACAGAAAGTAACTCCATGAGACAATACACAAGAACAACAAGTTGAATCAAATATGATGTGACACTAAATGATGGTTATGCCACCAATCAATAAAAAGTTTAATTTCTGCATCATAAGACAAATATAGTTATAACTTCCCATTTACAAAACAATGTGCTAAATGAGTCACACGTCTACATGGGAAGTTCAAACATAGATTCCCGACATTAAGCAAAAAGACTTGCTGCAAAATCTCCCAAGGCGGTCAAACAAAAAAACTTATAAGCCCGCGTACAACACAGATTCCTCTAAAATCTCATTGAGACTCCTCATAAAAACTATTCAAATATAGCTTAATCTTCATGTTTGAAATGACGATCGCCATTAAAGAACCTACTCTAACAAGGTATAGTAAAGGTGGATGCGGCACAAATAACAAACTTTATTTTAAGATCTCGAAGCAACTGGCCAGTGCAAGTCCAACTGCCTTGAAAAAAATTTCTTAGCCCTAAAGCGGTGAGATCTTTTTGCTCATTCTGATCCAACCAAACGATCTCTTCCTAAGGAGGAGACTAAAACGGTGTGAGTAAGATCGGATAGAGCAATCAGGTATTTTAGGCTAATAAATGGTCGGAGAGAAGAAATTAGATCTTGAAGTATTGATGAGGCAAGATCTAATGCGCAAACTAGCGCAGAAAAAAGGAGACGAGGCGGCAACAAAGAAAGAAAAGAAGGATAGAGATATGGCTTGGCTAGATGAGGAAGAAAAGACGAAAAGAGGAAGCTAAGGGAGTAGTTTGGACGCAACCTTTATGGTTGAGTTCTCAGTCCAAGTTGAACCCAAACTCATCAACTAATTGGCCGTCCTAGTATAACACTAAATGATCAATCACCAAATAGGCTTTAGATAGAGGTTGGACCTTGACCTTATTAGGCCGGATTAAAATATTAATCGTCCCGCGCTATCTTTTAAGATTCGACGCGATCTGAAAAATAATTATCCTCATCACTATGGTATTTAAATACCGTAGTTAAACCAACTCCAAGGACTTATAGTCTCAACAACGATGATGCGACTACACAACAAATGAATTCCAAAAATAATTTAGCCAGAAATCTGTAATATAAATTAAAATTGATTTTTCCCTTACCTAGCTGACAACCAACGGACGATTCATGAAATCAAATACCCCAAAAATAAAGATGAAGTATTTTCCTTAGCCTTTCCGAAGAAATTTAAAACCTTTCCAAAAATGGAATTTATTATAAACTAATGGTTTCGTATTTATAAGCAAATCTTATTATTATCATTATTTATATTCCAGTTTATATTAAAACTGAGAAACCTTTTCATGTTCAAAAATGTTGGTGCTTTAAAATATTTAAAGATCAATTATCATAATTTCAATTAATTATCCAATATATATAGGGAGAGGGATACTAGAAATCACAAGGAATAAATATTTATTATATTCAAGTTTAGTGGCATATCCCTTGTCATTTCTAACTCCATCTCTCCTACCAAACATATTATATTTATTAAAATTACACTATGCCCTAAAATTTTGAAACACGAATAAATTAAAAACCTAAAAACCATATCTTTATAAAATTAGGCCTTTATAAAACCATTTTCCGAAACCGTCATTCAAAAATCATTTTTTTCTTCCAAATAGTTTTTAAAAAAATTCTTGAATACAAGGCCAAGAGCTCAATTGAATGTTTTAACAAAGGTATATTCCAAATTTTAATGAAGTAACAAATAGATACACCTCGTAATTATATTTCCGAAATGGGTATGACATATTAACGTGGGCTTTTTCCCATTTTGGATAGAGTAATGGTCTTAACTGGAATTACCAACGAAACCTAAAACCAAAAATTGCAACTATCTCGGTTGTAGCTAGATATTTGTCCAGTCTCCAAACTCGAATCAACGGAATCCACCATATGTCGTTCTCACGTTCTTCACAAAGAGATCACCGACGTACTGTGGGGTAAAATAGAATTGGATAGAAACTCAAACTCAACATATTTCAACTCTTAGTTGCTTAAAGCCCATTTTTATTATTAGGCCCACGACTAATTCATCTTCGAAATAAATTAAAGCTGAGAAAAAAAGACAAAGAAAAACAGAAATTAAAATCGAATTACGTTCTATTACGAGTCCTAATTTAGCTAATTACTCTGATCGTTTCGCCTAAGCTCGGATATCAAATGTAACACCCCACACTTTTCTGCATCAAAATTTCGACAAAAATCAAAACTTGAACACATCCAAGCATGGGGCGTTATATTTGGTACCTGCAATAAATGAGCATGAGTATAATCAGAGTACAATAAAAGGAAACTCACAGCAGAAATAGAAAAGGGTAACTAGTATTAACTTAAGTAACTACCTTTTTGAAGTAAGTCACTTTTCCAATACCGCGCATGAGAGAGAACGAGAACCGAAAGCCAAACTTAGACATATGCGAGAATCCGGCCTTCGCTAGGAAATATGCGAGGTTGTAATGAGGAGGGGGTCGGAACAATAAATCCTGGTGACTTGGAAATGTACAACACGAACTATAATACACCAATGTATCCCGTTTGGTTCAACCCAAGATGTATGCCTAACAAGGTTAGTAATTCTAGCCTAACCTTGTGGATGTTTACGTACGATTCTACTACTCTTCCCAAAGTAGTACTTGCAAAAGTATAATATCGAGATAGGATGTTTACGCATATTTTTGTGAAGCCTTTATACAAGAGATTAGGGGGTCACTAAGTCGAGATTTGACCCCTAATTTTGGAGTTTCTATATCCATATACTTTTATTCGCTTATCCTTCATCATTTACTGCCATACTATCAATGATAGGTAGGGTTGAATCTTCCTGATCGCTTAAGACCCTAGGTGAACCGGTTGGCCACTTATTATTTCTCGATAATTTACTTAACGTTAACATGATATAGAGGGCACTAGCTACGGGCCCCACTACTTAAGGCTTCCGCCATTCATGCATATGCACTTGCCCCGCATAAGATGATAGATGGTATTTTATAATTTGTTATACCACTAGATGACCCTATTAGATAACCCCCTTTGGCGCTTATTACTTCCCGTAGGATAGGTAGCCATATCAGAAGTTTTAATTTTAACGTTTTTTAGTAGGCCCACACACACTTGCCATTTAAGACCCCTAAACTAAAAGACCTATTCCTAGGTGGACTCCTCAACCCTAGCCGCTTAAGACCAAAGGAAGCGGACTATACGCGAAGATTATTGGATTCGTACCCCCATTTTCCTTTAGCACCTTCCCCTATTGGGATAAAGTAGGCTACGTTGTTAGATTATTCATGTTTAGTCCCTCTACACGGAAATACTATACATATACGATTCATTTTCGTCACGGGTTATTATGGTTAATAATATTTTCCACTATTAACCTACTAAGTCCAACTCTATTTTTAATTATAAGTTCTATATTCATTAATAGAAAGAAGGAAGGTTATATCCCCATTTTCCGTAGGATATTTGTTTGATTTCTTCCTTAGTTTGGACTTAGTATTCAAGCGTTAACTTAAATCCCCTTATGACACCCGTTTCCTTTTATTTCTATTTTTATTGCCTTTTATGACCATAATGGTTCCTATGGAAACTATTTATCAGTCCCAAGTTATCTATTTTGTTGTACCTCAATAGACAATTTCTGTTCTTATTTATTTATTTACTGGTTGATTGTTATATATATATATATATAAATATATATATATATGTACTAGTTCCCTCATATTAAGTTGACAACTTGTGGATGCTGGATTTGTCGGTCGGTCCCGAGCAGACATCTACCACAAGTTAAACTTAACCTCATGCCTTAGTACATTTATATTTATGCATTAGACCCCTCACATTAAGATGAATAACTGTAGTTGTTGGATTAGTCGGTCGGTTCTAGGCAGATTGATACGACAAGTTGAGCTAACCTCATGTCTAATGCAGTTATAATTCAAATTCCCTAATTTGGGGTTAAAAACATTTATCCTTGTTAAACTAGGAATTGTAACCATTTTCCCTATCATTTTCATTTTCCCCAACCAATATTAGCTGCAATTGGTATTTAGGATTTGCGTTCCTATTTATAGCAATTATATATATTGATTGCTACAAATGGTCACCATAAATATATTAATTCAATATGGATTACATTTACATATAATTCCATATTTGAACCTTATCCAAATATTCAAACATTCCATGTATAATTTACCGTTTTATGCTGATTTGGACGGATAATATGTATATTTTTATATTTATGTTTTCATGTGGTCAACGTAGTTATTATTTTTATTTTTATTATTATAACTTAAATGATTTGGTTTAACCAATAACCAAACATTCCTTTTTGTATTCAATCTTTCCAAAAAGTATGCAAAAAGACTTTTAGTCATAACCATTGTAATTTGTTCCTAATAAATGAAACTGGCCTATTTCAAAATCACAAGAAATATATGTAATTATATATTTTCGAATAGTTGATGCAAATTACACACAAATATATATATATATATATATATATGTATATATATATACATATATATATATACATACATACGTGCATTTGCACCACTTTTCCCTTTTTTGATCTTTTCATCACACCTCTTGTGATTTCAAAATAATGCTTTTTTATGCAAAAGGAGGAAACCGAAACATTTACAAAAATTTAGCCAAACTCAACAACATTGAGTACAAGTAGGCATATTTGTTTTAACATTACAATCACACAATTTCCTAATTTCACATTTTTACGCAAAATTCACATACTTTATATTTCAACATTGAACTAAAGATCTGGAATGTAACTACACAAATTGATGTTTAATGGGATTGATTGTTAGGTCCACAGTCCTATGCAACATATACAACATATTTCATGACATAATCGTAGGAACATCTGTGAACAAGTTTAAGAATCCTACAATTTATATTATATACAGCCACAACTTATAATTCACAAGTTTTAAACATATTTATAATCAGATATGATATTTGTCAATAAATTCACAATATTTAAATGAACAGATCTGACAAAGAATAGGTATAAAAGCATAAATCTAATTCAAATGAAAAAGATAAGTTATTATAACTATATACGTAAATTTCCAACTCACCTTATTGCCTCCAAGTCCAAAGTTTGAACCCTTAAGGCCTACGATCCCCAAATCCTTATAAGCCTACAATTCACCTAAAAAGGGGGAAATTCTAGATCTGTATAGTTGTAAGAAAATAGGAATAGAGGGGAGAATCTGATTTGGAGCATCAATTTGCATTCTTTTCCACTACATCTGCTAATCCTCTCAATTTCATATGAATTGGATTTTGATTTGTTTATATGAATATATTTTTATTTTAGAAATTAGGTTTGGAAAAGGAGGACAATGGAAGAGCTCTGCAGCTACAGAAGATTTATGTGGAAAAAGAATGAGGCCTTATCCCTTTATTTATAGGGGTAGAGATGGCCTAGGACCTTTGGATTAGTTTTGAGTTATATTTGTCTATCGTTTTATTAATATTTTATAAGCCAACCCCCCTTAAACCTAGCCGCCACTACGTTGCTCGACCAAGTGGTCGACCGCTTCATCGACCTGGCAGTGATGGGGCTTGGGGGATGATTTATTACTATATATATATATTATTCTATTTTATTTATTTTCCATCCACTTTTGTATTTCGTCCATAACTTTTTCATATGGACTTCGTTCGCAAAACTCCAAACACGAAAGTTGACCAGAATTCCGAGACAAATGTATTGGTTAAAGTTTCAAGGTCAAATTCCATCATTTTCAAAAGTTCCTATTTTTCAGATCATAATTAAATAACTATTTATTGCCCAAATTTTGAGTTGTTACATGTTTAATCTCATGATGGTTTAGGCCTGCAGGGTTATGCACTTGATAGATTATCCTCTTGGCAATGTGCAATTGAAAACCAATTTTGGTTAATGAGTAGTTTTCCCTAACGATATGAATAAGAAATCACAAGTATGATTTTGTGCCAAAAATATGATTGGGAAAGTTAAAAGTAATTTGTCATTATGATGGTTAATAAATGATTTGGATTTGAGTATGTGTGTTTTCACATAATGAAAAGATTTAATCTTTAATTAGACTTGAAATGAAAGAAGGTAATTAAACTTACAAAAAAACGAGGGGTGTTGGATATGGAGATCCACCAGTTTTTCTTCATGGGATATGCAGGTTGGGAATGGGATAACGATTTAAGAAATTACCTCTTTACATGGTTCGATGATCCCAATAAAGTTTAGGAAACTCGATTTAAGTTAAAATTGTGAAATGAGACGTTTATGATCTATGGGGATGATTTTCAAGGAAAGATTTTAATAAGAGTTTAATGAATGTAAATCTTTGATAATATTTGTGGAAGAAATTTCCAAATATAAAGAATTATTGGAGTAATAGAATATTCCTAAAATAGAATAAGACTCGTGACATCTTCTATATCTTGACTAATTTGAAAGATGCTCTAGTTATTCAGGATGACATAGTTTCGACTCATTGTGAATGACTATACGACATGATGAAAATGGCGTTTACTGTGATTAAATACTGGAGATCTTCACGTCGGAAAGATTGCTTGTCGATGCCTCATTCTCGGGTGGCCACCCAATTATGGGGCTATATTGTGATGGCGGTCCAACCGTACATGGAGCTATTCGGGTTGCAAGGCCTTTAGCACCAAGGCGAGGTCATGGAATATTGCGCCTTCGGTGTCGTTCAAAACCAAGAACGAACTTGTAAATGGATGTGCGTCTGACGTTTTATTTTACGACATAACCAATTGGTTTCTATTGATGTTATATCAATTGATGGCGGAGAATTTATTCTTTTAGCTTAACACCCTCCTCTGAGACTTATGTGCACAGAGAGTTATTTATTAATAGACATCCATTATATGTTGTGAATTGACAATGTGGCATGTTAAGTGCTGCGGGATGATAGATCAATTTTTTTTGAAAAGAAGATCTTTAAGGGAGACGATCTAAGCATGGCTGATATAGCGTAGCTTTGTGTATGACATGACTTGAAAGCCTCACCGCGGTATGATGGTAAACTGATGGTTAAATCAATATGACTTTCAAGTTGAGAATGAACAACTTTTAGGGTTGTAATGTATTCGGCAACTGAGATGATATAATCAACAGTATGCCATGCTTGAAGTGGATAGAGTATATTGGTGTCCCATGCCATGAATAAAGCCGCTGGGCATGATACTTGATTCCCAAAAGTTTGGATGTGTATTACGATGCACTTAAATCAGAGCCTGGACTAAATCGTTGAAATATACAACTCCACGATAGATCTTTAAAATCAGGAACCATCATAGTTGGAATACAACTTCCAATACAAGCTTATGTTTTCATTTGTAACCTAATAGCTAACATAATGGGATGGGGCATTACGCGAGCTAAGATTGATACATTTTCTTTCAAAAATGATTTCCATACCTAGATATTAATTGTAATATCAAAAGATTTTTTTGAAGAATATCAAGCATGTTTGGCTATTATAAGGTAAAATTCGATCCTCCGATATGCATTGCATTGTGTGATGGGCCTTGATTCTTATAATAGATTCATTTTTCAAAAGCATGAATTTCGAAATTTTGAATCTTAGTTGATGATTGTGTGATATGAGTTATGGTTTGTTATCTAGTTTTAAACTGGTTAATCCAAGCCTGACCTGAGTGTTTGACACTCGGGTGAGATCCGAGTGGGTGTTCTAGGATTAAATAGGTGGATGATGAGTTTCAAGTTGATTCAGAAAATCTGGAGTTCTTCATTAAGTGGCTTGCACATATTCTACTATCTATACTTGGATGTACATGGATTGATGATGTAAGAATGTGTTCAACTCTAAACACAAATGTTTTTCACTGTAAAGATATATTATGAATATTATATTTTGTTTTGTTCCACTATATTTGCTCTGATAAAACCGATGAATCAAGTTTGTGACATTTGATTTTGCAGTATATGAACACCTGGATATGTTAAGTATCGACTATCAAAGATCATAAATTTGGTTTGTTGCAGGACCTTCCGATGAAGCTTATTTTTGAACTGGACATGTATGGTTTATAGTCAGTTTAGGAGGCAAGTGGATTTGGGTCGTCTCATCTCCTGACCGATTCCATGCATTGGAAGCAGTCGTATTACGGGACTTGGGTTAAAGTAGGCAGTACATTCATGTGAGAGTCCTGGTACACACACTGGGTGGTGTTTTTGTAGACATGAGGGCTTTACTCCTGTTAAGAGATTCAACCAAACAGTTCAGATATGAGTAACCATACGCTTACGTGGCATAGCGATGATGGTTTTATGCGATTACGTGGTGTAACGATATAGATTTATGTACGTAGCTTCACGTAGTATGGAATTTGTTCATACTTCCGTGGGGTGATGGTGGAGACCAAACGAGGAGGATACTATGGGGAGTAACTTGAGATGTTGGGCTTAACTACATATTTACTATATTTGGTTTAATCTACTAAAGAGTAGACGGGTACAACGTAAGTGTAGAGCCTAGAGCGTTATTAATCAGAATAACCTAATAATTAAGAAAATGTAACTGAATGGTATATGCAGGGTTATTTCAGAATGTGTAATTTGCCTTCTCACCAGAACTTTGTGTTCTAAACTCCTCCTCAGAACATACTCGCAGGTTAGACTTATCGCAGAGATTTGATAGCTTTTGGATATTTGTTTGACAGTGCTATTATTTTGGAAAGGCTATATTTGATTATTATATTTTATCCATTCCGATGTGAGATGTTTTATTTAGCTTCAATATATTTATTATCTGTCTTTTCTGTAGGATACTAGACAAGCCAACTCGAGTTTCGATAGATTTGGATTTTTGAGAAAAAATCGATCTATCGGGATTCGGGTTGTTACATTTGGTATATGATATTATGTATTATTTAAAGATTTTGTATATAGTATCTTTATGAACTACTATTGTATTTATTCCGTTGCGAGATATTCTACTTTATGTATCTATGATTCTATGATGATTTTTATATTTAACCCCACAGCAATTACAGTCTGAAGTTTCGAACAATTTGAGTTGGTTTTATTATCGACTTGAAACGCTCGAAAAAGCAAGTCGTTACACATATGTTCTTCAGTTTTTTTTCCATTTATCATGTTCCCTTTATGATTTTCCTTCGTGTACATTTCCAGCTTCAACCATTGCTGGTTAAATCCTCGTCTTTCTCCTCAAATCCAAACCAAGTGAATTTTAATTCCAAATAAAAAAATGAAGGATTTTATATTCAAATCTGATGTCCTTATCAAGTTACAACAACTGAGATTTTTCTTAAATGCTTGAATTTCCTTTTCATTTTTTAATGTTCAATGAATTTGCGCATCTAGTTGATTTGAGGATTTGCGTTAATTTAAGAAAAAAAATTCTTGGAAATTTGGAGCATAGAATAAATCTATACGTAAGATGGTAAGTTACCTGTTTGAGTTAGGTAATCGTGGACCTGTATAGTTAAAGCCCCACTAAAGCCTCGCAAAATCCTCGCTAAAGCCCGTAGCATTCTTTAACTGCTATTTTATTTGAATTTAGCGCTGATAAATAGTAGATCTACTTTAAATCATGTTATCTTTCAATGTACTAGCTAAATAAATGTTTTTTGTATCTGCTTTAGCAATGATAATATAAAGAGCTTGAATCAACTATTTCTGTTTTAAAAAACTAAACAGTTTAGCTTAAAGAGCTAATTTTATGGCATAAGTGTCCAATGTAAGATAAAAATCTATTGTAGTAATCAAATCTAGTGTGTACAACCATGATATTCTTTAGTCTTATAAAGTAAGATTAATTAATATTAGTTTCTTCTATATATAAAAACTGAGAATGATAATTAATTAATTTTAAATATTTGGTTATACACCTAATGAAATTTTTTGTGTCTCCGCTATATCCCGCTCTATCTCCACTTTATCCTAGCTACATCTTTTCACACATTCACCACCATGCTAAGCACTTTAATTGCATAGTTGTGGATGATTTACCGTCTTTGTGTGTGTTGTAGTTATGCTGGTAAGTTGTTTATGCATGCTAGGTGTTTGGTTTTGTGTCATGGGTAATTTTTGATGAATGCATGTAATGCTTCATAGCAACATTCAGCTTTACAAAAATTTACCGTGATTATGATTGTTATGTGGATTATGGAAAAAACAACACATATACCATATCATTTAATTTTGATTGATAGTGATATGTCCCATACTCATAATTAGAATTTCGCTATTTGATTGATATGCACGTTCCTTTTAAAAAAAGAATTTAATCAATGTGCAGTTGTTTGTATTCATGTTGTACATGCCTATTTTAGCAGAAATCTATCCTTAACCATTTAAAGAAATGTGGTAATGGTGCAGTTCGTATAAACTTGTATGTTTACTTGAAATACCTTTCACTTAAAACATGTCATTCCACTGCTAAAGTTGCCTCTTTGATGATGGTGAATTCAAAAAATGGTCAAACGTTGTTTACTTTTTTCAATATGGATTCATAGATTAGAGGGGTCCGCAGAGATGATAGGAAATTTCATTTGCATTTAATAGCTTTTAAAATAGATCTAACTCACTAATGGCTTCCTCCTCTCAAAATTAGCAATATAGCTTACTTTAATCGACTAATTACATCATTAAGGGAAGATTAAGGTAAATCAACCTCTACGACGGTAGAAGGGCTACTACAACAACTTAGGATCACATTCCAACCATTGTTGCTTTGGATCTAAAGAACCTTCTGAGATTAAGGTGAGTGATTAATGGTTTCCTTACCGATTAGATCGGATTAGCTTCTAAATACCTCCTAAAATCCTAGAAAAATAATGATAAATCATGATTTAATATGTTATCATACAAATATACACACACATACACACATAAACACACACACACACACACACACACACACACACACATATATATATATATATATTTCGATTTAATTGGAGCTCATCTATAAAAATCAAGAATCTTGGGTACCCTTATGAATTCATATGAACTTGATATCATTTCTTCTTATCTAATCTTTGATTCTATTTGGTTTAATGTAATGCTTATTTGAGTGTGCATTACATGTCATATGCTTGCTAATAAAAATATGTGATTTGATTCAAACGCCGATCAAATGACGAGAATGGGTAAGAACATAATATGGTCACTCCTTGATTTCAAGTCAGAACATTCTGGGAGATTGCCTTGATTTTCATGCAAATTGGATGAGACGACAAGATCCCCTAATGTTGCATGTCAAGGCTTAAGTGTTTTGGAGTTCGTATGCTCGAGTTATGGTGGTTGAAAGTTTGGATCAACGTATGTCCCTCGCTCCAGATTGGAACACATTTATGGTCCCAGATCGGGTTGGTGCAAATGCTAAAGAATCGACTACATATGGGATAGGTACTATCTAGATTGGAATGGATTCAAATCGGTCTAATATGGATCGACACGGGTCCGGATTAGACAGATTCCGAATTGGCATGGATCCAGATAAGGTTAGATCAAAATCGGCATGGATCTGGATTGGCCTAAATTCGAATCAGCATGGATCCAAATTGACCTGAACCCGGATCGACATAGATCTAGATTGGTCTGAATCCGATTCGACATGGATATGGGTCGACTTTGATCTAGATCAACTTGGAACTAGATCTACCTAAATTTAGATTGACATGGATCTAGGTTTGTATGGATACGGATTGCCTAAATCTTGATCGGTATGGATCGAGATCAGCATGGATCTGAATCAACCAAGATCTAGATTGGTGGAAATAGGTAGAGTCAACTTCAAATAGGCCTAACTTTTGCATATGTTGTTTTTTTTTATTCCTTTTTGCATTGTACTTGAGGTAGCGAGCTTTAAGCTTTGGAAAAGAGTAATTTTGATTGCAAAAACTTCTGATTGTGGTACTTTGGGCACATGCATGATAGTTCAGATCGACGACTTTGAAAGTCATTAAGGATTGAGTATTATGGAAATTTGTGCCATTATATAAATTAAGGGAGGAAGATACAGTAAAATGTATAAAGCAGTAAAGTAAAGTAAAAGGCACAAGGAATTTTTATACTGGTTCGAACTTCCAGATCTGCGTCAAGTCCCAGACTTCCTTCTAGTATTTTATCTATCGGCAAAAGATGCATAACCCAGAGGGATAGGTTTACACCGCTTGTGACACCGAGCATGACTTTTATCACCTAAAGCAACGAAAATAATATTTTTAAGCCCGAATAAACGATCAGGACTTCCTTATAATAGACAAAAATAGTTTGACTTCAGTGTGCTCTTAGATTAGCACGCATAAGTTACTTTGATTACAAGCTTCCTATAACCTTCTCCGTGATGATATATAGTGTTTTATAAGTGAAGAATATGGAACATAATAATGATTAACAATCACAATATGTTTGAACTTGAGTGCAATTGTAAATCAGAGAATAAGCAGATAAAAAGAATAAGATATTTAGATTGATTGATCGAAACAAATGATTCTAACGTTATTAAATAAACTATCAAGAGTAGTTTCTCTTCACGAATAGTTTTGATCAATGGAAATGGATATAACTCTCGGTTAGGAGTTGTATCTTTTAATCTGAAGAAAAGCACCCTTCCAGAAAATAGCTATTTAGCAGACTAAAAATTTATATCAGAAGGGTGAATTGGATTAAAATAGAGGCACAAAGAAATAAGCCATTTTTGGTTATTTTCAACAGGTAGAAGTGTTTATTCAATCGGTTAAACATTCATATAAAAATATGAATGTTCCAGTATTTAGTCGGCTGAATGCAAAGCTAAACATGTGCATTTTTGTTGTGACGACTTCCCCATACCTCTTGCACCAAATTAGGAAATGGTGCGCTGTATGATGTTTCATGCTGGTTTCGGACGATCATCAATGTAGAATATCTCGAAGATAGTACCTGTCGTATAATGCACAATGCATGGATAATATATAATAATAAAAACAATAGGATATAGTAATGAAGCATAACTGAACGAAGAATCAAATTTCCATAAAACCGTATAATCTTGGGTACAATGCTTCTCGATATAAGAATCTCTGAATATAATATGCCTTACTACATCTCTCAGAGTAACAACAGTCTCAATAAATAGCAAAGATAATAAAATCATCATTATAGTAGGTAGTAAGTATGCTAGCCTCCTGCTCGTCACCGGACAACATCCACGGCACCAAACTTGCTATCTTCTACTCAGTCTGCTCATCAACAACAATGATGAAAAACCCAAGCTAATAAGAGGGGAACATAAAACCTTGAGTCAAAAAATAGTTTTAGTGATTGATAAAATGACTAATAGCTACACTGGATAATATGAGTAAAAGCGGATCAACCATCTGATATTCCCGACAACTAACAAGTTAACATGTGAAACCCATCCCTCACATGCCATTACAGAATTGGAAAGGACGACTCCCAATCCCGCTTCTCTTCGACATCCTATGGTGATAGCTTACCCAGAGAAAAATATAGAAGATAGCACAATATGAATCAAAATATCCATAGCATCCAGTATCCTAGCTATCACTGACTACAGCCTTGAATCCATCGATAATCGAACTTGCTTTCAACGATCAAAAGAGCTAATGGAGAAATCCCGGTTCTAGCCAAAGTACCATACGCCATCGTGACTCGTATGTTTGTATTTTCCCATTCTCGACAATTAGGCCCATCATGACTGCCCAGGGTACATGATCTTACGAATTCGATCCTAATGGGCGTCCCCACGATGCCCCTGCTTTGAGTCTGCTAGAACACTTCGATTACCATCGATTCCTTGGCACATCAACTTGTCCAGCCATTCATCTCGATGACTCGATTCATTCTCGGACCATTCCATTATCATCCATGATTGACTCCCATCCTGTCAATCCGTCAACATGCTGGACTGTATATTTAATCACGACTAGTGTCACATTAATCTGGCTTCGACCACTCCAATACAATGTCACAATCGAAGCATTATCAATCTTTGAGTTGCACACCATCTAAATGAAATCCATTTCCAACCAAAATTCACTAGCAACCTGTAAAAGCCACCATCACTACGCTCCCCAAAAACCAAGTCCACTCGGACTCCCCTTATGGGTCAGTGCCTACCCATCCACTTAGCCAATTTTATCTAAGTGGTTGGCCCAGATCCATTCTTGCCTCGAGCGTATACTTACGGTTTAATCTCCAATCGTTTCGACGCTTGTATTAAAGCTTTTGTCGGCCCATTCACATCTCGAGAAATCATCCTTCAACCCATCATAAATCAACTCTGAATGGTTTGAAAATTGACTAGTAGCCTCAACTCGCCAAAATCCAATGCCATTCGACCGTCAGGCATGGGTCTATTCTTCGAACCTAAGATCTGCGACAAGCAATTCTAACGAACAACTCAAACAACATAATCAATTCAATCAAAACACCATCAATTCAAACAGCACTGAGTATGAAAACATGAACAGTTATATGAACATATCATAAAAAATGAGATCTAGTGTAACACCACTCCTCCGCTAGGGTCACTCGCAAAGGAATGCACTAGCTTTAGAGGGGCATTATTGGTAAACATGCACAGAAATATCACAAGACAGAACATATATAAATAGCGGAAGTAAAATCAAACTTTCATAACATGAATAAATAAGGTCTAAAGCCTTTTACATCAGAGTACATCAAAACCTGTCTTGCAATGGTAAAGAAGCATAAAGACTTTTTAATAAATTATTCCCCAAGTAAAAACAGTAAAGTAGCCATAGCCAAGAGAAGTCCAAGCCATCCATGATGACCTCCAAGCAGAAGAAGTCCGAACTAAACAACATTGTTTCCTCCCTGAAACCTGGGGGGGGGAACGGAAGAAAAGAGGCGAAACAAAACAGGTCAGTCAAAAAGACTGAGTAAGCCCTATCTACTTCTAGTATAAAAACAGGTAAAGGTAACATGACATGCATAAACTGAAAGTAAACATAAGGATAACTACAAGATAGATAAACCAGGGTAGCCGGTTGAACTAAGGTATCATGATAAACTACGGTGTTATGATAAGTCAAGGTATCACATCGTCAGATTTCTATCGAGTACATTATCCCAAGGTATCTACCCCGTCTAACATCCCACGGTATCTATTATGTATATTCTTCCGAGTTCTAACATGTATATTCGCTCTGCACCTCTCGTACTAGTATCCCTACCCGCGTCATGTGTTAACCATGAATGTCCCTTGCTCAAAGTCGTGTAATGGTCCATGTCAACCTAATATATCGCATATATAGGTCACTCAAATCATATGTTTCTTTTCATGTTTATAAGTTCAGTCCTTTGCCGTACCTCGTACGGACTTCCTCATGTCGTATTATCCTTGAAATCGTTTGGACTGTCACCCTTGTTCTAGCTAGGCTCTTCCATATGAATCATCGTTTGAACTACTAGGACTTACGCCACCTAGCACCACTAGGGATTACGCTTACCTATTGCACGCTTTCGTATTTCGGTTTGGGTTAAACCACCTAGGCCACTAGGGATTACGCTAACCCTCAACCGCACCCTTTTCCCACGCATTCATCGCGAATCGTTTTTCTATTACTGTATGCACATGTATCACATCGTGCCACCCGAGTCCGGTCACAGGGCAAACCAAGAAATACAGGACTCGGTCGGGAGCTTTAGATTTATCTGCCGATGCAGATACTAAGGTCTGCTTTTCTACACGTGGCTATGGTCCCACGAGACCCCTCCCTCAACTAGTGAAAGGCAACACAAGAGAAAATCTTGCATGAGAACTACACTCCGGCCAGCCCACATCCTACGGCCTACCTCACCCATAATTAGATAGCAAATCATGGTCTGTTGGGTGTTCCCTGCCTTTCCGTACGTACACGCTTGACTCAAGATGGTAGATGATCGACGAACTTGCTATCTCGGGCACCTTATGTATTCGTCGACTCACTGCTATCCACCCCAGTCTTTAGGTCGCTCGCATAGCAACCAAGGCATATTCTTGGTTCTTCTACCGCAGACCTCAACCTCTCGTGAGCCTAGTATAATGACCTGGCAGCTCACAGAGGGATCCCAAGAATATCCTCACGTTCCCCGAAGCCGCTGCTTCGTTACCCAGTTCGTTGGAGCCTTTATCTAAATCAGATAGCCTGCTCCTACACGCATACTTAAACGTTGACCTAACGTATCGGGTTACTAACCTATCTAAGAAATGGTCCAAATTTCCTTGACTAAGAATTATTACTTAGTTTCCCTTAACTAAGGTTTACCACTTAGCCTTATTTCCATAATCCTTGTTAACTATGGTTATTTACCTAATACTCCGAATTAGGGTTTATCTAATGGGTTAAGTGTCACTTAAGTTCATAACTTAGCCCGTCTACAAACCATGTCAAAATTGGCTAAGTATCCAAGTCCAAGACTTAACCCTACAAACCATGTGTCAAGTTGGCTAAGTATATTAAGCAATCCATAACTTAACCTCGTCTACTTATCATTTTAGATTGGTTAATTATATAAATTAACTTGACCTTGTCATCAAATCGGTCAAGCGTATTCAAGTGATTCGTGACTTAGCCTTATCATGTTTTCACGTTAGATTGGTTAAGTATAGATTAACTTAACCTCATCAAATTAACGAGTTAGATTGGTTAAGTATAGGTCACTTAACCTCATCAAATCATCGTGTTAAATTAGTTAAGTGTTTAACTTAACCCCATTAAATCACCAAGTTGGGTTAATTAAGTCTAGGCTAACTTAACCCCATCCGATTACCATGTTTAGATTAGTTAAGCCTAATCTTAACCCCATCCATTAACTGTATTATACAGTTAAGTGTCATTAAGAAAATTTTCTTAACCTTACCACGTTATCGTGTTGGATTGATTAAGTGTTGGTTAACTTAATCCCGTCCACTAGTCGTATAAAAAGGGTCAAGTGTCATTAGGCAAATCAAGTTACTTAACCTTCCCAAGCTTATCATGTTTCGTTAAGTACCATTAGCCTAATCAAATTACTTAACCCATTTGTCCATATCATATTTGGTTAAGCCTCATTAATCAAATTAACTTAACCCTATTATGTGGCATTAATTTAATTAATGCACCCTCAACCTCTCACATTAGACCTTGTTGTGGTTACTAGTTAAGCCGGGCGGGTCCGGGTAGATTTACACCACAACTTAGTCTAACCTCGGGTCTTAAGCGCGACATGACCAACTTCTCACATTGGGTCCTATTGTTTGCAACTACTAGTTAGGCCGGTCGGTTCCGGGTAGTTTTACGTTGCAAACTCAACCCAACCTCGAGTTGGCCATACTTATATTATCTAAGTTCATCATGTTTCCAAAACATGTTACCAGTTTTCGAGCATTTGGGTAGACCTAACTTAATAGGTAAATTCCCAAAGGGTAGACCTAACTTAATAGGTAAATTCCCAAGCTCATGTTTTTATGCATACTTACATGTCATCTTCCATGTTATCTTTCAAGTCATATTTTCAAGTATAAACACATGTCATATTCAAGTTAGGATTTTGCGACATGTTCATGTTTATCTAACTACCCAAAATCGTGTTTTCCCAACGCAAGCAAAGCGAGTCAACATAGTAAGGATACTATGTCACATATTGGTCTCAAAACATGCATGATGCCAAAAAGGGCTTGGCTTCCACATGCATAACATCATAAGGGATTGGCCATAAACATGCATAGTGTCATAAGGTAATTTGGCCACAAACATACATATTATCAAAAGGGGTTTGGCCATAAACATGCACAACTTAAAAGGAAGGATTGGCCACGAGCATGCATAATCTCATAAAGGATTTGGCCACAAACTTGCATGTTAGCATAAGGGGTTTGGGTTCATAAACATGCATAAGCCCCAAAATCTTGTCTTAGCCAATGTTTCACACGTAAAGTGGTTCCTAAAGGTTCATGCTAGCATTTCATACATAAAGATCCAAACTTGCAAGTTAAACTAGGTTATGCATAGCATGAAAGGCATGATTAAGTCACTCACATGGCCTAAAATCATAAACATGAACACAAGAGGCAAGGTAAGGTTCATATAGGTTCGCATAATCATGTTTAGCCTCATTTTATCCCATGTCAACATTAAAAATACCGTTTTGATCCAAAAGTAGCTAGAACTTACATAGTATGGCAAGAGGACTAGGAGCATGAATCGTTTTGGCAAAGAAAGGTGGCTCCTTTGATGAAGATCCGTCATGAAACTCGCATAGCAACGTTGATTTGGCCTCTATTTGGTGTAGCAAGCTTGCACCTTTTGATTTGAACCCGATTTGAATGCATAGGCTCTAGGGATTGGAGATGGAGGCCATGATCAAGATTGATTTTGGCAGCACTTCGTGGAGAGGGTGAGTTATGAGGGTTTAGGGGGGGCTTAGGGGTCTTTTTATAGAGATTAGGATAGTTTTAGGCCCTTAGATTAACCCTAGGATAGATTAGGACCATCAGATCTCGGAAGCTTCCAGACCCAGCCCAAGCACAAGACCAGGTGAGACAAACAGGTGCGCCAGGCAAATTGCCCCCGACCACCCCTTGTCGACAGGCAAGTCGACAGGGCTGTCGACTTGGTCTGGGCCCAAGTCGACAGGCCTGTCGACAGCCCTGTCAACATGGCCCAGGCGGGAAACTTCCCGCCTAGCCCCAGATCTGCTTTCCCAAAACTGTTTCCGAAATTCAAATTTTCAAAAATCTTCTTTGGGCCTTTAACGGGCCATACGGACTCCGATTCTCGAAAACTCAGACTCTATTTCGCGTATTTTTCCGAGACGAACG
This sequence comes from Allium sativum, assembly GCA_030737875.1. Lineage (NCBI taxonomy): Eukaryota > Viridiplantae > Streptophyta > Magnoliopsida > Asparagales > Amaryllidaceae > Allium > Allium sativum. The sequence continues at coordinate 119,151,054 of CM060913.1, read as the reverse complement.
CAATGGCACAGACCGTTTCATTTGATTCAGAATTTATAATTTAATTCTGTCTTGATTCTCGTTTTAACATGTTATTGAAATACGGGTTGTTACATTCTCCCCACCTTTTAGGATTTCATCCCCGAAATCTCTAAGTTAGGAAGAACATATCCTACCATCCATCATCCATCTACTCAAAACATCATCCACAAGAAACCATTGTCCTTAGATGATTTCTAATGCTGTATGAATGTATGCAAAACGTGTGTGTACATGTTCCTTAGCTAATGCTAATGATCAGGCCTGAAAAATCTTTTGAATGCAAAAATATGTTTAGTGCTATGAATCCAACATGTATGCAAATAGTCCTAGTCATATAGATACTATATGCGTGCACAATCATTCATTCATATGCAACAACCGCATGATAATACATGCGATTTCATCCATAAACAAGTATAAATACTCGTGCATATGCAATATGAAATGTGACCGAGTCGAGCTAGTATCTAATGTGTATTCGTGCATCCACGAGCAACCACTTGCAACCACTTGCAACCATATCAATCATAACATGTTTCAAATACATGTTTACATCCATAGGGTTCTACCTAGAATTCCCTGAAACAGGGTCGAGAAGATAAACAAGACAAACTCCTTACGGGGTTTGTAACAGAAAATAGGACCGAGAGGATGTCCACAAAAGATAGCCTACAAGTAAGCTCTACAGAAAACAGGGATCAAGGATATACTCCCAAAAGAGATATCATGCGCGTATATAGTCTTTGACCATCAGAGTCGTATTTCCTCGAGCTTAATTCCATTGTGCCTTGAACGTCTTTTAACTTCGCGATTTCGTAGCTTCCTATTTCCTGTTTCCATAACATGAGCTGGAACTCATTTCTTCGTCGCCTCTCGTTCCACTTGCACACTTGGCGCAAACATGACTGCGTACTCATGATCTCATGCAAGCTTTCCAAAATTCACTAGTGAATCTCGGACCTCGTACCACAATGTATTCCACGTAGAAGAACTTTCTCTTGAAAGTAAACATATGCCAACCAGGTTATCAAGCGCACTTACTAGGGTGATTTCTATAACCCACGCATAAGTGAAGTAAACCATCCGTCTTATCGGCGAACACCACTCGATCGGGCTTCAAATTTCCAATAAAGACATCAAGGGATTCTAAGTAACTAGTCATGACAGAACCTCAAAAAAGGTTACCCGGTACTTCGAGGGCATTACCAAGGCTAGTCAAAAGGTCTAACTACCCTCCTATCAAAACCGAGAGTGGCACCCCCTACTGGATAACCACTTCATCCCTAGAATCCATCCATAGCTTATAAACATAAGCATTATTTCCAAACTCAACACTTGCCATAGACATTCCCAAATCCAAACAAGTCATGTATAAATGGACTGATTCTCCAATAGGACTTTGAGACAAAAATGGGATTATCTATTACGCTAGTACTTAAGGTGCAGAGACTCAACTATCGAAGCAGACTTAAATGACACGAACAACGAAGTCCTAACGGGATGATAGAGAAGAAAAGCTAAACCTTTAACAAGATCGTTACCCTCCTTCCGAGGTACCCTAGAAATGAGAGCATACTACTGCCCTCCCGATGATCTTGTCCTTGTCCCATAATACTTAACTATCCGTCCCGTTTTACCATGCCAAAGGTACTCTCTCGTCATGGGTTTCCTTGTTCATCTTTCTCCCTCCTTTGAGGACTCGGCCATACCAACATGTTGCTTATCCCTGAGCTCGTATCCTTTATCTCTGTTCTTACTATCCTTCCATGCATAACTCTGCAACGGTCTCTCGAGAACCACCTCCATCGTACGGGAAACACTTACGCAGCCAGAAAGACTAGTCGCAGTCAAAACCACTGTGACTACAGATGGAGGAAAGAAAGGAAAAGAGATTCAATCAAGGAAACAAGGATAATGCTAATGGCCTTTGGGGAATAGCCTTTTTCTTTTTAAAAGAAAATTTTCTTGAAAAATGCTTCTTTGTAAACGGTTTTTCAAATAATTTTCAGAAGGTCTTTAAAAACTTTTGCCCAGCCTGGTAACCTTCTGCTCTGATACCACATGTAACACCACTCCTCCGCTAGGGTCACTCGCAAAGGAATGCACTAGCTTTAGTGGGGCATTATTGGTAAACATGCACAGAAATATCACAAGACAGAACATATATAAATTGCGGAAGTAAAATCAAACTTTCATAACATGAATAAATAAGGTCTAAAGCCTTTTACATCAGAGTACATCAAAACCTGTCTTGTAATGGTAAAGAAGCATAAAGACTTTTTAATAAATTATTCCCCAAGTAAAAACAGTAAAGTAGCCATAGCCAAGAGAAGTCCAAGCCATCCATGATGACCTCCAAGCAGAAGAAGTCCGAACTAAACAGCATTGTTTCCTCCCTGAAACGTGGGGGGGGGGAACGGTAGAAAAGAGGCGAAACAAAACGGGTCAGTCAAAAAGACTGAGTAAGCCCTATCTACTTCCAGTATAAAAACAGGTAAAGGTAACATGACATGCATAAACTGAAAGTAAACATAAGGATAACTACAAGATAGATAAACCAGGGTAGCCGGTTGAACTAAGGTATCATGATAAACTACGGTGTTATGATAAGTCAAGGTATCACATCGTCAGATTTCTATCGAGTACATTATCCCAAGGTATCTACCCCGTCTAACATCCCACGGTATCTATTATGTATATTGTTCCGAGTTCTAACATGTATATTTGCTCTGCACCTCTCGTACTAGTATCCCTACCCGCGTCATGTGTTAACCATGAATGTCCCTTGCTCAAAGTCGTGTAATGGTCCATGTCAACCTAATATATTGCATATATAGGTCACTCAAATCATATGTTTCTTTTCATGTTTATAAGTTCAGTCCTTTGCCGTACCTCGTACGGACTTCCTCATGTCGTATTATCCTTGAAATCGTTTGGACTGTCACCCTTGTTCTAGCTAGGCTCTTCCATATGAATCATCGTTTGAACTACTAGGACTTACGCCACCTAGCACCACTAGGGATTACGCTTACCTATTGCACGCTTTCGTATTTCGGTTTGGGTTAAACCACCTAGGCCACTAGGGATTACGCTAACCCTCAACCGCGCCCTTTTCCCACGCATTCATCGCGAATCGTTTTTCTATTACTGTATGCACATGTATCACATCGTGCCACCCGAGTCCGGTCACAGGGCAAACCAAGAAATACAGGACTCCGTCGAGAGCTTTAGATTTATCTGCCGATGCATATACTAAGGTCTGCTTTTCTACACGTGGCTATGGTCCCACGAGACCCCTCCCTCAACTAGTGAAAGGCAACACAAGAGAAAATCTTGCATGAGAACTACACTCCGGCCAGCCCACATCCTACGGCCTACCTCACCCATAATTAGATAGCAAATCATGGTCTGTTGGGTGTTCCCTGCCTTTCCGTACGTACACGCTTGACTCAAGATGGTAGATGATCGACGAACTTGCTATCTCGGGCACCTTATGTATTCGTCGACTCACTGCTATCCACCCCAGTCTTTAGGTCGCTCGCATAGCAACCAAGGCATATTCTTGGTTCTTCTACCGCAGACCTCAACCTCTCGTGAGCCTAGTATAATGACCTGGCAGCTCACAGAGGGATCCCAAGAATATCATCACGTTCCCTGAAGCCGCTGCTTCGTTACCCAGTTCGTTGGAGCCTTTATCTAAATCAGATAGCCTGCTCCTACACGCATACTTAAACGTTGACCTAACGTATCGGGTTACTAACCTATCTAAGAAATGGTCCAAATTTCCTTGACTAAGAATTATTACTTAGTTTCCCTTAACTAAGGTTTACCACTTAGCCTTATTTCCATAATCCTTGTTAACTATGGTTAATTACCTAATCCTCCGAATTAGGGTTTATCTAATGGGTTAAGTGTCACTTAAGTTCATAACTTAGCCCGTCTACAAACCATGTCAAAATTGGCTAAGTATCCAAGTCCAAGACTTAACCCTACAAACCATGTGTCAAGTTGGCTAAGTATATTAAGCAATCCATAACTTAACCTCGTCTAGTTATCATTTTAGATTGGTTAATTATATAAATTAACTTGACCTTGTCATCAAATCGGTCAAGCGTATTCAAGTGATTCGTGACTTAGCCTTATAATGTTTTCACGTTAGATTGGTTAAGTATAGATTAACTTAACCTCATCAAATTAACGAGTTAGATTGGTTAAGTATAGGTCACTTAACCTCATCAAATCATCGTGTTAAATTAGTTAAGTGTTTAACTTAACCCCATTAAATCACCAAGTTGGGTTAATTAAGTCTAGGCTAACTTAACCCCATCCGATTACCATGTTTAGATTAGTTAAGCCTAATCTTAACCCCATCCATTAACTGTATTATACGGTTAAGTGTCATTAAGAAAATTTTCTTAACCTTACCACGTTATCGTGTTGGATTGATTAAGTGTTGGTTAACTTAATCCCGTCCACTAGTCGTATAAAAGGGTCAAGTGTCATTAGGCAAATCAAGTTACTTAACCTGCCCAAGCTTATCATGTTTCGTTAAGTACCATTAGCCTAATCAAATTACTTAACCCATTTGTCCATATCATATTTGGTTAAGCCTCATTAATCAAATTAACTTAACCCTATTATGTGGCATTAATTTAATTAATGCACCCTCAACCTCTCACATTAGACCTTGTTGTGGTTACTAGTTAAGCCGGGCGGGTCCGGGTAGATTTACACCACAACTTAGTCTAACCTCGGGTCTTAAGCGCGACATGACCAACTTCTCACATTGGGTCCTATTGTTTGCAACTACTAGTTAGGCCGGTCGGTTCTGGGTAGTTTTACGTTGCAAACTCAACCCAACCTCGAGTTGGCCATACTTATATTATCTAAGTTCATCATGTTTCCAAAACATGTTACCAGTTTTCGAGCATTTGGGTAGACCTAACTTAATAGGTAAATTCCCAAAGGGTAGACCTAACTTAATAGGTAAATTCCCAAGCTCATGTTTTTATGCATACTTACATGTCATCTTCCATGTTATCTTTCAAGTCATATTTTCAAGTATAAACACATGTCATATTCAAGTTAGGATTTTGCGACATGTTCATGTTTATCTAACTACCCAAAATCGTGTTTTCCCAACGCAAGCAAAGCGAGTCAACATAGTAAGGATACTATGTCACATATTGGTCTCAAAACATGCATGATGCCAAAAAGGGCTTGGCTTCCACATGCATAACATCATAAGGGATTGGCCATAAACTTGCATAGTGTCATAAGGTAATTTGGCCACAAACATACATATTATCAAAAGGGGTTTGGCCATAAACATGCACAACTTAAAAGGGGGGATTGGCCACGAGCATGCATAATCTTATAAAGGATTTGGCCACAAACTTGCATGTTAGCATAAGGGGTTTGGGTTCATAAACATGCATAAGCCCCAAAATCTTGTCTTAGCCAATGTTTCACACGTAAAGTGGTTCCTAAAGGTTCATGCTAGCATTTCATGCATAAAGATCCAAACTTGCAAGTTAAACTAGGTTATGCATAGCATGAGAGGCATGATTAAGTCACTCACATGGCCTAAAATCATAAACATGAACACAAGAGGCAAGATAAGGTTCATATAGGTTCGCATAATCATGTTTAGCCTCATTTTATCCCATGTCAACATTAAAAATACCGTTTTGATCCAAAAGTAGCTAGAACTTACATAGTATGGCAAGAGGACTATAAGCATGAATCGTTTTGGCGAAGAAAGGTGGCTCCTTTGATGAAGATCCGTCATGAAACTCGCATAGCAACGTTGATTTGGCCTCTATTTGGTGTAGCAAGCTTGCACCTTTTGATTTGAACCCGATTTGAATGCATAGGCTCTAGGGATTGGAGATGGAGGCCATGATCAAGATTGATTTTGGCAGCACTTCGTGGAGAGGGTGAGTTATGAGGGTTTAGGGGGGGCTTAGGGGTGTTTTTATAGAGATCAGGATAGTTTTAGGCCCTTAGATTAACCCTAGGATAGATTAGGAGCATCAGATCTCGGAAGCTTCCAGACCCAGCCCAAGCACAAGACCAGGTGAGACAAACAGGTGCGCCAGGCAAATTGCCCCCGGCCACCCCCTGTCGACAGGCAAGTCGACAGGGATGTCGACTTGGTCTGGGCCCAAGTCGACAGGCCTGTCGACAGCCCTGTCGACATGGCCCAGGCGGGAAACTTCCCGCCTAGCCCCAGATTTGCTTTCCCAAAACTGTTTCCGAAATTCAAATTTTCAGAAATCTTCTTTGGGCCTTTAACGGGCCATACGGACTCCGATTCTCGAAAACTCGGACTCTATTTCGCGTATTTTTCCGAGACGAACGCAATGGCACAGACCGTTTCATTTGATTCAGAATTTATAATTTAATTCTGTCTTGATTCTCGTTTTAACATGTTATTGAAATACGGGTTGTTACATCTAGCGTGATTTGGGTCTAAACATATGTATAAACAAATTAACCTACTAATTATCCTATTAATATTATCAAATTAGGTTTTCCTATGGCTCCTAAATAAAAATTGAACATATATGATCATATTTAAGGTGATTATAACATGTAGCATATGAATATAATCATAATTTACCTATACAATTCGTAGCTTCCATGTGAAAGATATCTATTACTCACAAATGTCTATGTTTGATGCAAACTTGATGAATTCAAATTTAGAAAGCAATGAAATCCCCTAAATATGATGCAAATTGATGTGATCTAATCCCCTTTGATGATGATCTATCTTCTAGATGCAATCTACGATGAATTTGAATGAAAAGAATGAAGAAGTAGGGTTTTAGGTTGAACTGGACAATCACAAATGCCCAACCTAAAGTTTAGAATGAGAAGAGTAACCCTAGTTTTCTCCCCAAGTCCTCCTATTTACACCTGCAGGTCATAGGTTTAATGGGCTTGGTCGATCGTCGTATTAGTTGCTGACCAGTCTACTTAAAAACAGATAAAACTTAAAACAACGATTCCTCACAAACACTGTGCCATAGATGGCCTACGGCAACCCCAGAGAAGTGACGCAGTCGACAAAAAAAGTGTTGCTATAGGCAAAAAATGATCTGTGGCAACACTTTCTTGGGATTGCCTTTTGTCGCATTGCCTTAAAGTCAAAGTCAACAGATTTGCGACCCTAAGGAAACATCAGCACAGGTGTTGCTGCATGTACTAAATTTACAAAAATGTAGGGCCCACTAAAATCTGTAACATGGGTATACGGAATCGCCACTAAAATCTATAGCCCGGGTTCACGGAATCCAGTTACGGGCCCTAATGCATAAATCTATGGCAATAATTTTACCAACCAATGGCAACATTATATCATAGCTATGGCAACATTTAACATCACATACTGCAACGTTATATCGTATATATGGCAACATTACATAACATAACATCAAACTGGAATAAATAAAGAACTTTTTATTTCAAATTAATTAACCAGCGAACACAAGTAGTACATAGTCAACTACAAAAACAAAACATAGCCATTAAATTCAGTTTTACAGACATTTCTGTTACAAACACATCCAGTCCTATATTCATGTTTGCATAAAACTAAAACAGTTTAAAAAAATAGCGCAAGCCTGCAATGCGTTCAATGCCTCTACTGCATCGGTCGTACCTCTAGTGCCTTAATTAACAAGTTCTTGAAAATCCTTATCACTGCCTCCTTCACCTGCATACATCAGTTGCATTTCAACACAAAATAAGAGGTATGCATGCCTCAACTGCATTACAGCATAAACTATGGTCAGTATAACTTAGTTTCCTTTAAGCACAAACTTAGTTTCATAACTGAATTTCATTTGCATTTCAGTATAACATAGTATACTGATCTAAACAATGTGTATACCAGTGTACTTATCTAAACAATGTGTGAGTTACATAACTAAACAATGTGTATACAAGTGTATACTGATCTAAACATAACTGAGTTTCATTTGCGTTTGCGTTTCATTTACATAACTGAGTTACATAACAGAGGCACAATGTATATACAAGTGTATACTGACCTAAACATAACTGAGTTACATAAGTGATCTAAACAATGTGTATACAAGTGTATACTGATCTAAACATAACTGAGTTTCATTTGCATTTGCGTTTCATTTTCATAACCGAGTTACATAATAGAGGCACAATGTGGATACAAGTGTATACTGATCTAAACAATGTGTATGCATAGTATAACAGAGGCACAATGTGTATACAAGTGTATACTGAGTAAACAATTAGATAGATACAATGTGGATAAATTTATCAGTAATTTATAATTAATGGGCAATATGGCAAAAATTATCACTAATCTGCAACGTGGAAAAAATTATCACTAATCTACAATGTGACAACTTGAAATTATATCTTAAAAACTGCCCATGCATGATATTTCATGTTACTTCACTGCTCTACATTGCCATAACAATGCACAAAAGAATTCTTAACATGATCCAAGAAATAGCTAAAGCTTTGGCAAAGAATTTTTCTTATGTCTCATGTTTTCCACATTCAATGCACATTAGGGCCAACTCTTCCTTCATATCTGCCACAAATTCATTGGCTTTTGCCCTCTTTTGCTTTTGCTTTAGCATCTTTTCTTCAATTGTCTTCTTTTCAACGAGCAATTGCGATATAGTCTTTTCTCTTTCCATCAATTTAACAGTAGTATCATCCAATTCAGCATTGCTGTTGATTTCATACACTTCGTCGTGCCACATAAAATACCCGCAATCGCCATTCTGCACATATCTTAAATTTTCGACTAAAACATCAATGAAAGATATGATAATCGACATGGAGCAACCAAAAAAACCTAATTTAGGTTTACCGGGCACATGGAGCAACCAAAAAAACTTCTTCCCCGCATTAGACCCTACCTTCACAGTCCTCATCTTCGCTGGGATTTTGTGGTGGCAGATCTTTCTTGCAGCCGCTATTGACGAATTTGAAGTAGAAATTGATTGAGCGATCATTGAACTCGAATTGAAGGAAGAATTGAAGTGATATCACAAACTGCAAATCATTCAGTAGGCTTTCAGTCATGTATTTCATGTATTCAATATTTGTGTGCATAATCAAAACAAACATGTATTTATTAGCTAGCCTTACACGCACATGCACACTTAAGAAATCATGTGTATACTTATTAGACGGTCTTATGGATACATATCATGATAATACATAAGAAATGATAACTATCATGTATATGTAAGCATACTTATGAAACCGTTTTCATAAACCCGTGAATCATGTCTCAATCATCACAGGCAACGACAACCTGGGAAACCCGAGGAGTTGTTTAGAACATGCAGTTCATATAAGGTTGATGGTATAATTTTTCACAACCGTACTTCACTAGGAACTAAAGTTCTGTGTTATTAAATTGATTAACAACCAAATAGTGGCTCAAAGAACATTTCAGTGAATCAACATACAAAAGAACCACAAAAAAACACCACCAACCAAACAAAATTATACTCATGGTGATAATAACTTCCGTTTCTCGGTAGACTAATGAATAGCGATGATAAAAAAAACCAACAGAAACGTACATGAGAAACACAGAAAAAAAGATAGCAACTTTCTTCTTGGATTGACTGCCGTTCGATGATGGGGAAGGGGAGAAGTGGGTGCGTTTGGAGTCGAGGACTCGATGGAAGAAGTGGAGGACACAGAGATGGTTGGAGTGGAAGAAGCAGGTGAAAGAAAATTAGGGATTGGAATTGGAAATTTGGGGTTGAGAACGAACAGATCTGAGAAATTGAGAAAGAGGAATCCAATGAGTAACGTAAGTTGATTTCCTATTGGTGGTGAAGTATTTTAACGGATTGGTGAGGTGTCAACCTCAGATGTTGTTTTTAAAAGGTAAATTGACGAATAGATATGCATCTTTTTATAGATGCAGACTGATGATGCGGCAAATTAAACTTATAAGTTTATAACTATAGCTACTGCAACACAATTTGATATATATGGTAACACATTGAATAGTGTGTTGCATTACGCAAAATTCAGCATAGCTATGGCAACATTTTAGCAAGCAACACCTTGGATTTTCATTGCAGTAGGCAATCTATGGCGTAGTGAACCCGTTGAACCAAATCCTTTGTGTGACTACTCTTTGGAATCATAAACCACCATAATAATCCAATGGAACCAATCTCAGCACCTGATTCGATCCCTATCAAAATTTATAGTCCAAACAATGAACTCAAGGGCTAATTGGTCATACTTGAATTCGGTAAAAATCATTGACATGTCTCACATCTCGATGAACGATATATTAAAAATCTGAGAATGATCTGAACACTAGAGAATAAAAATATAATTATTTTACAATCGGTTGATACGTAAAATATGGGTCATTACATTCTCCCCCTTTAGGAATTTCTCCCCCGAAATCCCAAGCAAACATGGGAAAATAATGTATTTCCCATACCTATCATCCACAAGCGCCCAATCTACCACACAATCTAGCATCCAAAATCCTATCCTTGCATGAAAAACATCTAATAGCACAAGTTACAATGGTATAAGTAAGATACGATACACAGGATAGATCAGTCAAAGAGTTCTGGATGGGTCGACTACATACTCTCTTCTGTTTTCCATGTGCAGTCGTTATCGTCCTCGCTCCAATGTACCTTGACTATCTTTACAACCTTCCTCCTAAGTTATTTCATGTCATTCACTATGATGCGAAGCGGCTTACTAGGCCTAGAAACTTCGGGATCGACTTCAAAATCTTCATGTCGATCAAGAGATACCATTATATTTGATTCATGCACGAATTTTCATAGAAACGATACATGAAAAATGTAACAACCCGAATTTTAATAACATGTTAAGACAAGAATCGAGGAAGAATTAAATTTTAAAATAAGAATCATCCCTACACCGTTCTACAACAAATTCTTGCTCTTAATCCGCCAGCCACGATATGTAAGTTCTAGCTACTTTTAGATCTAAACGGTAGTTCTAATGTTGACATGGAATAAAATGAGATGAAAACTAAGTATGTTAGTCTATGTTAATCTAGTCTTCCCCCCTCTTTTGAACCTATGACTTTGGACTATTTCTTAGTGATTAAATCATGTCACTCATGTTGTGTTTAACCTAGTTTATCATGCAAGATTGAATCTTGACTTATGGAATGTTGGCATGAACCCTTAAAACAATTTGACTTGTGGAACATTCATATGAATTTGACTTGGGGCTTATGCATGTAAAAGAACCTAATCCCCTCATGACCATTTACATGCCTATGATGATGAACCTATTGTTATGCTATCATACATGTTTGAGGAAAATCCCTTTATGCTATCATACATATTTGAGGCCAATCCCTTTATGCTATCATACATATTTGAGGCCAATATATTGTCATATTATTCCTATTATGTTGACTCGCTTTCACTTGCGTTGGGAATACGCCTTGGGTAGTTTAGGCAAACGTGAGATGGGCTACGGAATTTAACATGAATTAAGAAATGGGATAATGGGCATAAGTGTAAAACGTGGACTTTGTCGTAGCCTAAATTTGACATGAACGTGACAAGTAGGAAAACATGAAAGTGGCCAACTCGAGGTTGGGTTGAGTTTGTAGCAAAAATCTGCCCGGAATCGCCCAACAAATCCAGTAGCTACAGACAATAAGACCCAATGTGAGAAGTTGGTCATATCACGCTCAAAACCCGAGGTTAAACTAGGTTGTGTTGTAAAGCTGCCCGGACCCGCCCGGCATAACCAGTAACCACAACAAAGTCTAATGTAAGAGGTTGGGGTGCATTAATTTACTTAATGCCACATGATAAGGTTAAGTTAGTTTGACTAATGGTACTTAACCGATATGACATGAATGGGTAGGTTAAGCAAGACCGTACTTGATTAGACTAATGACACTTAACCAATATGACATGGACGGGTGGGTTAAGTAACTTGATTAGGCTAATGACACTTAACCAATATGACATGGACGGGTGGGTTAAGTAACTTGATTAGACTAATGACACTTAATCAATATGACATGGACGGGTGGGTTAAGTAAATTAATTAGACTAATGACACTTAACCAATATGACATGGACGGGTGGGTTAAGTAACTTGATTAGACTAATGACACTTAACCAATATGACATGGACGGGTGGGTTAAGTAACTTGATTAGACTAATGACACTTAACCAATATGACATGGACGGGTGGGTTAAGTAACTTGATTAGACTAATTACACTTAACCAATATGACGTGGATTGGTGGGTTAAGTAAAACCGGACTTGATTTCTTGATGACACTAAACCATATAACACGATTAGAGGATGGGTTAGTTTAACCTGAATAGGTCGATAACACCCGACTAGTATAACGCGATGCATGGTAAGGTTAAGTAAACTCATGAGGGTAACACTTAACCATTATAATTTGACTAGTTGATGGGGTTAAGTCATGAATCGCTTGAATATACTCAACCAGTCTAACATGATAACTTGATGGGGTTAAGTCATGAATCGCTTGAATATACTTAACCAATCTAACATGATAACTTGATGCGGTTAAGTCATGAATCGCTTGAATATACTTAACCAATCTAACATGATAATTTGATGGGGTTAAGCTTAAATATACTTAACCAATTTGACATGATGATTTGGATAGGGTTAAGTCATGAACTACTGGAATATGCTTAACCAACGTGACACGTGATTCGTAGGGCTAAGTCATGAACTTGAATGACAACACTTAGCCAACTTGACATGACATGTAGACGGGTTAAGTCACGAGCTTGAATAACGACACTTAACCAACTTGACATGCTAGACTGATAGGGGTTAACTCTTGAATTTAGATGACAACACTTAACCCGCTGGACGGAAACCCCAGTTACGCGGTCCTTTTCAGCAGTAACCCTCTTGGATGTATCACGATACCCTAGGGACTAGTCTAGGGTGGGGCACGATTACTGGGCTGATTGTAAGCGACCACAACGATGGCTGAGTTGGTGCGCCATTGTAGGTTCAGGCGGACTATTGTCGTGCACATGAGTCCGGAGTTGAAAAAGCAGGCATGGGCACCAGTAGTTGTACACTGTGCATGCTTGGAATGGTGTCAGTGGTTGACATCAAGGGCTTGATACACCCTAGGGTGGACCTAGCACAGAGTAGCTACATTCGTGATTGGGCCGTATGACACCGACACACGACGAGTTAGGACTTGTAGGGAGCCAATCGATTAGATCGTTACATGGAAAAGGGCGTTGTTCGATAGGTAGCATAATCCCTTGCGGTCCTAGGTGGCATAAACCCTGGTCGAATCTAGAAAACGTCCAATAGGTAGCATAATCCCTAGTGGTCCTAGGTGGCGTAAATCCTAGATGAACACGCGATAATTCATGATAAGGGAATCTGGCCAGAACAAGGATGGCAGTCCGAGCGATTTCAAGGATGGTGACACTACGTTCTAGTGGTACAGAATAACGTGATGGAACCCGTACGATATACGGCAAGGGACTATACATATACATGGAAGGGATGATACGAGTTAGGATGCTAGTACGGTTGGTGCAGAGGACGTTAGACATGCGATGCTATTCCGAGTTTATCTTGTTATCTTGTTACCTTGGTTATCCTGTTACCTTGGTATCTTGTTACTTCAGTTTATTTTGTTATCTTAGTTTGATCTGTTTGTCTTGTCATCATGTTTATGTTTACTTTCATTTTATACATGTCATGTTACCTTAATCTGTTTTTAGGCTGAAAGTAGCTAGGACTTACCAGTCTTTATGACTGATCCCGTTTTGTTTCGCCTCTTTTTCTTTCGTTTCCCCCCTCCTCCCGGTTTACAGGGAGGAAATGTTACTACTTAGTGCGGATTTTCTGCTTGAAGATCATTATCTATGGCTTGGACTTTTCTTGGCTATGGCTATTTTACTGTTTTACTTGGGGAATAATTTATGACTATGGTTTTATGCTTCTTTATTATTGCAAGACAAGTTTCGATGTAAGTAATTTAATGGCACTTTGATGTAAAAGGTTTTAGACCTTACTACTTTTATAAAGTAATAAAATCATGTTTTCTTCCGCTGTTTTATATGTTCTGTCTTGTAAAATTTCTATGCATGTTTACCTAGATAATACTCCACCAAAGCTAGTTCATTCCCTTTGTGAGTGACCCTAGCAGAGGTGGGGTGTTACATTTGGTATCAGAGCAGAAGGTTACGAGACTGGGAAAAAGCTTTTAAAAAACCTTCTGAAACTATTTTCAAAACGTTTACAAAGAAGCATTTTTTCTAAAGAAAAGTTTTGTTTTACGAAAGGCATGTTCCCCAAAGCCATATGCACTATCTTTTGATTCTCTCCTTTAGTCTCTTCTCTCTTTTTTTTCACCATAGTTGGTAGGCATACAACACATGTCGGAGGGTAAAGTAGTGCCCAACCTCCATCGTAGCCGCAGTAGTTCCATCTGCGACTAATCTTATTTCAAGCTTTGTAGGGTTGCCGTGCGATGGAGGTAGCTTTCGAGAAACTTGTCAAAAAGCTATACAAGGATAGTAAGAACGAGGATAAAGAACACACGCCTAAGGATGAGAAACTTGTTGATAAGGCATAATCCACGAAAGAGGAAAAGGTGAAAGGGAAGAGGTCAAAGTAAAAGAATAATAAAACCCATGACAAGAAAGAACATCATTGGTATGGTAAAAAGGGACATGTAGTTAAGTATTATAGGACAAGGGAAAAGAACAAGATCTTCGAGAGGGCAATTGTATGATCTCTCTACTAGCGTACCTACGAGAGGTGGTAACGTATCTGTTAAAGGTTCAGCTTTTCTTTTCTATCATCCCATTAGAACTTTGTTTCTGTACATCGCATCCCTTTAATTCTGCTTCGATAGTTGAGTCTCTGCACCTTAGTACTAGCGTAGTAGAGGATCCCATTTTTTGTGTCTCAAATCCTATTGGGAAATCGGCTCGCTTATTCATGACTTGTTTGGGTTTGAGAATGTCTATGCTAAGTGTTGAGTTTAGAAGTAATGCTTATGTTTTGGGCTATGGGTTGACTCTAGCGATGGAGTAGTTATCCAGTAAGGGTGACATTCTCGGTTTTGAAAAGAGGGTAGTTAGACTCTTGACTTGCCTTGGTAATGCCCTCGAAGTCTAGTGTAACCCTTAGGGTTCTTCCATGTTTAGTTACCTAGAATCTCTTGATACATTTATCGATCCGCTCGAGTAGTGTTCGCCACTAAGGCGGATGGTTCATTTCGCTTATGCATGAGTTATAGTAAATCACCTTAGTAAGTACATTTGGCAACATGGTTGGCATCTGTTTGTTTTCAAGAGATAGTTCTTCTGCATGAAATGCTGTATAGTGAGTAAACGAGATCCAGAGTTCACTAGTGAATTTTGGAGAGCTTGCATGAATACCAAGAGTACACAGATATGGTTGAGCCAAATATACCATAGGGAGAATAAGTAAAAGTGGAACGAGAGGTGACAATGAATTGAGTCCCAGCTCATATTTGGAAATAGGAGTTAAGAGGCCACGAAATCATGAGGTTAAAGATGGTCAAAGCACAATGGAATTAAGCTAAAGGAAATGCGACTTAGAAGATTGAAGACAAGATACGCGCATCATATCTCTTTTTAAGAGAATGTTCTTGATCCCTGTTTTCCTATAAAGCTTACCCGCATGCTATCTTTTATGTATATCCTCTCGGTCCTATTCTCGATCTTATTTCTGTTGCAAACTCCACAGTGGGTATGATTCATCGGTTAATAATACCTGTCAGGGTTTGAAGGTGTCCATTAGGTTGACTAAACCTTTTGGGCTTTACAAAATATGGGTTGGGTTTAGAAAGGGATTTCTTGTAATCCAGAAAGGAGTTTATCTTTCTTATCTTCTCGATCCTTTCTTGAGGACCTTAGGTAGAACCCTATGGATGCAAACATGTATTTGAAACATGTTATGATTGATGATTGCAAAATGGTTGCAAGTGGTCGCAAGTGGTTGCTCGTGGATGCATGAATACACATTAGGCACTAGATCGGCTCAGACACATTTTCATGTTGCATATGCATGAGTGTTTATACTTGTTTATGGATAAAATTGAATGTGTTACCATGTGAATATTGCATATGGATGAATGTTTGTGCACACATATAGTGTTTATGTGACTAGGACTATTTGCATACATGTGGATTCATGGAACTAAACATATTTTGCATTGAGGAGATCAATCAGGCCTGATCATTTGCATTAGATAAGGAACACATATACACACACTTTCTGCATATGTTCATACAGCATTAGAAATCTTTTAAGGACAATGGTTTCCTGTGGATGATGCTTTGAGTAGATGGATGATTGGATGGTAGGACACATCCTCCCTAACTTAGAGATTTCGGGGATGAAATCCTTGAAGGAGGGGAGAATGTAACAACCCGAATTTTAATAACGTGTTAAGACAAGAATCGAGGCAGAATTAAATTTTAAAATAAGAATCAAGCGAAACGGGTTGCGCCGTTGCGTCCGTCTCAGAATTCTCGTTGGAAACGAGTCCGAAATTTCGTAAATCGGAGTCCGTATGACCGAGATATGGCCTCTAGAAGTTTCACGAAAAATCAGAAAACGAAAACAGATTTTTGAAATTCGAATTTAGCCCCAACAGACAGGGCGGGAAAATTTCCCGCCCAGCCCCAGGTCGACTGGGGAGTCGACTGGGTAGTCGACCCCCCAGGGACCAGGTCGACTACCCAGTCGACCTGGGGGTCGACCTCCCTGGTCGAGCCAGGTTGGCCTGTGTGCACCTAAGGGTCTTGTGGTCTGGTTTGTTGGCCTGTGACGATTTTGACGGTTCAGATCTAAACTAAGGTTAATCTAAGGGCCTAAACTAGTCCTAATACCTATAAAAACACCCTAAGACCTAGCCTAAACCACCACAAATCATCCTAGCAACAAAGTGCTGCCCAAATCTCTCTTGATCATGGCCTCCATCTCCAACTTCAAAGGCTTGAGCATTCAAACTAGATCCATGTCAAAGGAGAAAGCTTTCTACACCAAATCAAGGGAGTAGAGCATCATTCCTACACCGTTCTACAACAAATTCTTGCTCTTAATCCGCTAGCCACGATATGTAAGTTCTAGCTACTTTTAGATCTAAACGGTAGTTCTAATGTTGACATGGAATAAAATGAGATGAAAACTAAGTATGTTAGTCTATGTGAATCTAGTCTTGCCCCTCTTTTGAACCTATGACTTTGGGCTATTTCTTAGTAATTAAATCATGCCACTCATGTTGTGTTTAACCTAGTTTATCATGCAACATTGAATCTTAATTTGTGGAATGTTAGCATGAACCCTTAAAACAATTTGACTTGTGGAACATTCATATGAATTTGACTTGGGGCTTATGCATGTAAAAGAACCTAATCCCCTCATGACCATTTACATGCCTATGATGATGAACCTATTATTATGCTATCATATATGTTTGAGGAAAATCCCTTTATGCTATCATACATATTTGAGGCCAATCCCTTTATGCTATCATACATATTTGAGGCCAATATATTGTCATATTATTCCTATTATGTTGACTCGCTTTCACTTGCGTTGGGAATACGCCTTGGGTAGTTTAGGCAAACGTGAGATGGGTTATGGAATTTAACATGAATTAAGAAATGGGATAATGGGCATAAGTGTAAAACGTGGACTTTGTCGTAGCCTAAATTTGACATGAACGTGACAAGTAGGAAAACATGAAAGTGGCCAACTCGAGGTTGGGTTGAGTTTGTAGCATAAATCTGCCCGGAACCGCCCGACAAATCCAGTAGCTACAGACAATAAGACCCAATGTGAGAAGTTGGTCATATCGCGCTCAAAACCCGAGGTTAGACTAGGTTGTGGTGTAAAGCTGCCCGGACCCGCCAGGCGTAACCAGTAACCACAACAAAGTCTAATGTGAGAGGTTGGGGTGCATTAATTTACTTAATGCCACATGATAAGGTTAAGTTAGTTTGACTAATGGTACTTAACCGATATGACATGAATGGGTAGGTTAAGCAATACCAGACTTGATTAGACTAACGACACTAAACCAATATGACATGGACGGGTGGGTTAAGTAACTTGATTAGACTAATAACACTTAACCAATATGACATGGACGGGTGGGTTAAGTAACTAGATTAAACTAATGACACTTAACCAATATGACATGGACGGGTGGGTTAAGTAACTTGATTAGACTAATGACACTTAACCAATATGACATGGACGGGTGGGTTAAGTAACTTGATTAGACTAATGACACTTAACCAATATGACATGGACGAGTGGGTTAAGTAACTTGATTAAACTTATGACACTTAACCAATATGACATGAATGGGTGGGTTAAGTAACTTGATTAGACTAATGACACTTAACCCATATGACATGGACGGGTGGGTTAAGTAACTTGATTAGACTAATGACACTTAACCAATATGGCGTGGATGGATGGGTTAAGTAAAACCGGACTTGATTTCTTGATGACACTTAACCATATAACAAGATTAGAGGATGGGTTAGTTTAACCTAAATGGGTCGATAACACCCGACTAGTATAACCCAATGCATGGTAAGGTTAAGTAAACTCATGAGGGTAACACTTAACCATTATAATTTGACTTGTTGGGGTTAAGTCATGAATCGCTTGAATATACTTAACCAATCAAACATGATAACTTGATGGGGTTAAGTCATGAATCACTTGAATATACTTAACCGATCTAACATGATAACTTGATGGGGTTAAGTCATGAATCACTTGAATATACTTAACCAATCTAACATGATAATTTGATGGGGTTAAGCTTAAATATACTTAACCAATTTGACACGATGATTTGGATAGGGTTAAGTCATGAACCGCTGGAATACGCTTAACCAACGTGACACGTGATTCGTAGGGCTAAGTCATGAACTTGAATGACAACACTTAGCCAACTTGACATGACATGTAGACGGGTTAAGTCACGAACTTGAATAACCACATTTAACCAACTTGACATGCTAGACTGATAGGGGTTAAGTCTTGAATTTAGATGACAACACTTAACCCGCTGGACGGAAACCCTAGTTACGCAGTCCTTTTCAGCAGTAACCCTCTTGGATGTATCACGATACCCTAGGGACTAGGCTAGGGTGGGGCACGATTACTAGGCTGATTGTAAGCGACCAGAACGACGGCTGAGTTGGTGCGCCATTGTAGGTTCAGGCGGACTATGGTCGTGCACATGAGTCCGGAGTTGAAAAAGCAGGCATGGGCACCAGTAGTTGTACACTGTGCGTGCTTGGAATGGTGTCAGTGGTTGACATCCTAGGGCTTGATACACCCTAGGGTGGACCTAACACAGAGTAGCTACATTCGTGATTGGGCCGTATGACACTGACACACAATGAGTTAGGACTTGTAGGGAGCCGATCGATTAGATCGTTACGTGGAAAAAGGGCGTTGTTCGATAGGTAGCCTAATCCCTAGCGGTCCTAGGTGGCATAAACCCTGGTCGAATCTAGAAAACGTCCAATAGGTAGCATAATCCCTAGTGGTCCTAGGTGGCGTAAATCCTATATGAACACGCGATAATTCATGATAAGGGAATCTGGCCAGAACAAGGATGGCAGTCCGAGCGATTTCAAGGATGGTGACACTACGTTCTAGTGGTACAGAATAACGTGATGGAACCCATATGATATACGGCAAGGGACTATACATATACATGGAAGGGATGATACGAGTTAGGATGCTAGTACGGTTGGTGCAGAGGACGTTAGACATGCGATGCTATTCCGATTTTATCTTGTTATCTTGTTACATTGGTAATCCTGTTACCTTGGTTATCTTGTTACTTGAGTTTATCTTGTTATCTTAGTTTGATCTGTTTATCTTGTCATCATGTTTATGTTTACTTTCAGTTTATACATGTCATGTTACCTTTACCAGTTTTTAGGCTGAAAGTAGCTAGGACTTACCAGTCTTTATGACTGACCACGTTTTGTTTCGCCTCTTTTTTCTTCCGTTACCCCCCCCCCCGGTTTACAGGGAGGAAATTTTGCTACTTAGTGCGGATTTTCTGCTTCAAGATCATCATCTATGGCTTGGACTTTTCTTGGCTATGGCTATTTTACTGTTTTACTTGGGGAATAATTTATGACTATGGTTTATGCTTCTTTATTATTGCAAGACAGGTTTCGATGTAAGTAATTTAATGGCACTTTGATGTGAAAGGTTTTAGACCTTACTACTTTTATAAAGTAATAAAATCATGTTTTCTTCCGCTGTTTTATATGTTCTGTCTTGTAATATTTCTGTGCATGTTTACCTAGATAATACTCCACCAAAGCTAGTGCATTCCCTTTGTGAGTGACCCTAGCGGAGGTGGGGTGTTACAAAAAACATCATGCACACTTGCTATCTTCTCAGGTGGGTCCAATCTATAAGCAAGCCTCTATATATGTTCGATAATCAGAAATGGCCCAACAAAACTTAGTACTAAATTTCCTTTCCTTCTAAAGCGAACTATATTCTTTAGAGGCGAAATCTTGACGAATATCAAATATCCGAGTGAGAATTACAATTCCTTCCGTCACTTATCGCCATAAGTTTTTTAACGATCTTTGGCTGCCTTCATTTGTTGTAGAACGACTTCAATATTATCTGTAGTTTCTCTTATCATCTCTGGCCCAAGTACCAACTTCTCGCTAGTTTCTAACCCAGCAAGATGGAGAATTACATGGCCTGTCGTACAACGCCTCATACAGTGTCATTCCAGTGCGCAACTGGTAACTTTATTTGTAAGCAAACTCGACTAAATGCAGATGATCTTCCATGATCCTCCAAAATCTAGCACACAGGCTTTGAGAAGGTCATCCAATACCTGATTAACTCTTTCTGTCATACCATATGTTTGGGGATGATATGTCATGCTCAAGCAAAGATTGGTTCCCAATGTTTCTTGCAATCTCTTCCAGAATCCACTAGCAAATAACGGATCTCGACACTAACTATTATCTTCGGAGTTCCATGGAATCCGACTTTCCACTTAAGATATAACTCAGCCAACTTCGATGTAGTTCTAGTTGATTTGACAAGAATAAACCTTGTGCTTTTATTCAAATGATCCATGACAACCCAAACACTATCATTCCCCGTCCTTGTCCTAGGTAATCCTTCGATACTTGCTCCTATTTCCACATAGGAACTTCCAATGGCTATAACAATCCACTCGGCTTTTTCTGCTCGGTTTTAACCAACTGACAGTTCATGCAATTTGAGAAGAATTTTCCGACATCCCATCAAGAATTTTCCGGCATCCCATTTTATACCTTCCCAACAGTAAACTCGCTTGATATCTCGATACAGCTTATTACCTTATGGATGTAATCTAGAACGATGACATCTCTCAGAACTGCATCACTTAACCATTTATATCAGGAACGTCCAATCACCCATTCTTACGAAGCCAACCATCTCGATCGACTTCATAATCCATAAATCCCTCGAGTTCCACTCTCATCTTTATCTCTCGAATGATTTCCATAAGCTAACCTCTGGGGCTCTAATTCACAATGAGGTCTAAAATCAAATCCTTCCAAATACTCAAGATGTTTCCATTCCAAAATTATCACTTCCAAACTCACATGTCTTCAACTTAATGCATCGTCTACTATGTTACATTTCCCGTGAGTATAGGCTATTCCAAAAGTCATACGATGCCAAAAAGTCTAACCATCGTTGCTGCTGAAGATTCAAATCCTATTCAGAGAAAAGATACTTGAACGACTTACGATCTGTAAACAACTCAAATCTAATCCCAACAAATAAAGTCTCCAAATCTTCAGAGCAAATACCATCGTCGCTAACTCTTAATCATGGGCCGGGTAATTTCTGTGTGACTTCAGTTATCGACTCACATAAGCCACAACCTTATCCTTTTCATTAGTACCACTCCAAGTCTAGTGCCACATACATCGGCATACACTACCATTTCTTCATTCCCTTTCAGAATAATCAACAAAGGAGCACTTGTTAACCTCTTTTTTAGAATTCTGAAGGCTTGCTCACACTTTGCATCCCACGCAAAGATCTGATTCTTCTTCGTCGGTTAATGGTGTAGCTATCTTAGAGAAATCCTTGACAAATCATCGATAATATCCAGCTAAACTAAGAAAACTCCTCACATCCGTTGCATTCCTAGATTGATCCCAATTTTGTGTTGCTAATACCTTAAGGGGATCCACTGCTATTCCTTGTCCTGACATGACATGACCCAAAAAAATTTACTTACTCCTTCCTGAAGTGACATTTCGAAAATTTAGCTCTCAACTAATGCTTTCACAAGACTTCTAAAGCAATACTCAAGTGTGTCTTGTGTTTCTCTTCGATTTTTGAGTAAACCAATATATCATCTACGAATATGAGTATGAACTTATTCAATTGATCTCCGAAAACTCCACTCATATGACCCACAAAATATGCTGCCATGTTAGCCAATCCAAATGGCACCACTTTCCATTCATAGGATCCAGGCGGCATTCTAAAAGCAGTCTTCGGCACACTATCCTTAGCACTCTCAATTAGTGAAATCCCGTCGCCAAATCCATTTGGGAAAATACCTTTGCTTCATGAAGCTGATCAAACAAGTCATTGATTCTCGGTAATGGATACTTGTTTTTCTTGGTCATCATATTCAACTTACGATAATCCACACATAATCACAACGATCCATCAGCCTTGGTTACAAACATGACTAGTGCACCCCTTTCGGATATGCTTCTCTGAATGAATCCCTTACACAAAAGATTGTTCACTTGCACCTCATTGTTCCTTAGGTGCCATCCGTCTAAGAGGCAAAACAATAGGTATGGCTTCATCCACTAAATCAATCCGGAACTTTATCTCCCGCTACAACGGCAACCCTCTGACTTCGTCAAACACATTAAAAAATTCTCACACAATTGGCACAGATGACAACACATCCTATGGAATCACAAGCAAATATAAAAAACTAGCAGAACTCCTTCCTCTGGTATACAACCTATCACAATCATGCCCCCTTCCACATTCCCGGTTGTCACCTCGAGCCTTTCGCAATCCACAATAGTCGCATATTCTTAAGCCAGTCCATACCCAAGATAATCCCAAACCCAGCGAAATTCAAAACAAAACAATCACACACAAAAGAGCAACCATTACTTGATAAAACTAGACCATGACAAAGCATACAAAGTCTAGACAAACCCCAACTGGATTAGTCAGTAATAATGGTCTATCAAAAATCTCAGGTTCTAAACCTAACTTGCAAACAAACTCATTACAAATATAATAATGCGATGCTTCAGTATCAAACAAAACTCAAACTGAAATGCCTCAAATAGAAAATTTACCTTACACAACAAAATTCTTCCCCTTCTCCTCCGCAGTCAGACCTCTTGAGGAATACGGAACAACATCTAGAGCATACACCCTCACAAATTGTTTATCCTTTGGTGGTTCCAGACAATTCTTCTTTATATGCCCGGACTTATCACATTTAAAGTGTTTCTTTTCTACCTTCGTGTTCTTATAATCCTCGGAAAGATGGCCCTTCTATTGATAGTTATAGCAGGTAATCTCGCCCTTTGGCCTCTTGAGACGACCCCAAACCCCGTACTGATGGCGGAAAAGGTAATCCCTGGAATATAACACAGAAACAGATAATAGCAAAAAAGAAATAAATAAATACACCAGATAATGCACAAAAGAATATACTGGATAAACGTAATCATCAGAGTTACACAGTATGCATGATCATACTTAGTATAAATACAGTTTAACTATACATAAATGTCTACAGCGGAAAACAAACATAATGTACAATAGGAGCTGAACAACATAAAAAGAGATAAATGATAGAATCTATCTTCAGCTCCAGCTATCCAGAAAGAGCCAGTTAAACCTGAATACAAGGTTGCCCATGTAGAAAGAGGGGCACCCGAGTTGGAAAGTGAAACAAACTACGAGTCGGTTATGGGACTGGTATGAGAAATCTACTCAACACATTTAATATATGGTTAATCACAGGACCACACCACTTTCGTGGAACGGGTTTTACTCCATTGGATTGCCAGTGCTTTAAAACAAATCTTTCTTTTAAACATCGCAATGCTTTTTATAAAAATGAAGCCGTTATAAGACTCAGTTCCCATCACACAATGCAACGCAAACCGGAGGATAAAGATTTTACCTTATAATGGCCAAGATATGCTTGATACGAATAAAACAAAAGAATTTGATATTATTACTAGTGTTTATATGTTTCAAAAACAATTTCGAATCATAACTATCAATTAGATGGCATGGGTACCATATATCATGTCGCCATATATATATATACAATCAAAACTGCACAGTCACGTATTTGGAAATTGGATTTCCGTCACGAACCAAGGCAAAAGATAGTCCTTACCGAATTCGAGACGCTCTAGCCCATGTCTCAGGATCAGAACGCATCGACCCTTGGAGCGACAGGGCCGGTCCACCGATGTGGATTAAAATTCCTGAGCAGTACGTTTCCCCGCCCTATGGGGCGTAAGTGAGCCAATGAATGACTCCATCGGTCCCGGATCGACCGATATATCCGAGGCGCCTCGCTATCCATCATCCACATAAGTAAAATGTCAGGCCGTGTAAAAACACCGACACAACTCCTAGCTAGAAAGAAACGCATGCCCTCCCTGAGGTCCTTCTCCCGTTTCTGGTTCATACCAGGGTGTGAGGCTCGCGAATTCACGTTATACACAAAGCTACGCCACACAGGCGGTGCTTTGATCATCACCATAGGACTTTGCTTTTCAACAGAAGCCCTGATCATTTGCCACTTAGGCATGCCACACTAGCAATTCATGCCATGCAACTGATATCCATCGATATACAACCTCTGAGCTCGTGCGTTTCAGAAAAGGACATTAAGCAAAAGAATAAATTCTCCACCGCCAAATAGATGTATATTTAATAGAGATCAATCAACAAAGAATAAAATCCAATGTCAGACAAACAGTCCCTTTACAAGTCCGTTCTGGGTCTGAACGCAACCAGAGGCACTATATACCTCGCAAACCCATCGATCACCATGTACGTCTGGACCATCACCACTCATTATCCATATTTCGGGATGCCTCCCAATCAGGACCTCGGTTACCATCCAAACGAGGTGAAGATCTCCGGTCTTCGACCACAATCTTCATCTTCGATTTCTTATCGTCGATTCAGTTATTCAGAATAGGATAAACCCGGTCTTTCTAAGCAACTCGCGTATATAATAAACAAGTGCTACATAGACACTACATACGCATCATTTCAATTCATTAATCACTAACCGTCAATCAGTAAGAGAACGATTTCCCAAATATTAACCCCGAAGGCCGAAACCAACATCAGATCAACACCTAGGAAACCATTCAACTTATGTAACACCCCATGAATTCTATAACGTTAAGCTTCACGAATTAAAGTATAATTAATTATAAATGATGAAATCAGGGGAAATGGGTTACGCCATTGCGTTCGTCTCGAAATTTTGCTTGAGATAGAGTCCAAGTTTGCGTAAAACGGGTATCGTATGAAGAAGATATGGACGAACGAAGTTGGGCGAAAAACCAGAAAACGGGTCAGAATGCACTGGCGCACTTAGGAAGTGCGCCAGAACAGAAATGAACTGGCGCACTAGGGAAGTGCACCAGTACATTTTTAGCCTGGCGCACCTGCCTAGTGCGCCCAGGTCAGATTGACCTGCTGGTCAGGTCCTGGCTGGCCTGATCAGGGTCTGGTCGAATTCTGATGCTTGGCTGAGTCACTAGGGCTTACGTGTCACATTTTGAGTGGCTCTTTGAACTTTGTATGGTCTAGATTCCTCCTATCTTCATCCGACGGCTCAAAACAATTTAAAATTCTATAAATACAACTCAAGTCTAACCCTAAATTCACACAAATAATAGAATACAAAAGCTGTCATGCTGCTGGAGAGGAACTAGGAATGGCCGTCAATTAAAAAGCCTAGAGACAAGCCAACAAGCCAAAGAGACGAATCAAATTAAAAGAAGATCAAAGCTTAATCAAATCATTCAATGCAACTTTGCTACCCAAAGGAGAGCATCCCCAAATCAGAATAACATAAATCATAAAACAAGAATTCATCACACATTGTAAGTATAGTGACCTTTCAAAATATGAATAAAAACTGTGATGTGATTCGATGTAAATGAAAATAGAATCGTGTTGTTATAATCTTTGTGTATTGTGATGGTTCTATCATGACTTGTGTATTGATGTTTGTGGCATAAATTAATTGATGCAAGCCTATTGAACAATTGTGTATGAAAAACAATGGCACTTGCAAGCTTGTGGCAAAAACTAGAAATTTATCCCTTTTTGTATATGTCGATGGCATGGACTATGTATATTCCCTTAGTCTAAATTAGAATTTGTGTAAACATGTTATAGACCTTTTATGCCTACATGACCCAAACCTATGGTATCATCCTTATGTTTATTGGAAAGTATAATTAGATCTAGGGTGCAAGTATAATTGGATCTATGTTTCATAAACTATGTAAGTTCGTGTTTATTTGCAAAATATAATTGGTTCTATGTCAAACATCGTTTGGGTTTCATAAACTATGTAAGTTCATGTTTAAATAGGCTATATGATTAGATGTAAAAATTGTACATTTTGATGAATATAGAACATGCTAGTTTTGTGGTCGATATTATGCCAAGTTAACATGTTTAAACACAAGTTTGTATTTGCCTAAAACTATGCCATTTCATATGTCACCTACTTAGTCATACTTTGATTCGAATGCAAGTTCACATGACCCATGTTATATGTTAGTTGAATCGCCAAGTTGCAAGTTCATGCGCCACACACCTTTATGTATTACATGTTCATGATTTCCCCTTTTCCTCACGTTTATAAAGTTGAGCTGAATTGTGACAAGCCCAACACATGTTATAACGTTGCGAACAAACGAGGGTAATAACGTTGGGTGTAAAATATGAAAATATATGTTGGCATGTTTGGCACATTCCAATGATTATGACACATAAGCGGTATGAATTGAAATTCCCAAAAATAAAAGATATGACATTTACATGTAGTTGAAAAGTAATAAAATATATAAATTTAGAAAACACGATATGCTTAACCCAAGGTTGGATTGAGTTGTGATGTAAACCTGCCCGGACCCGCCCGGCTGTCCAATAGTCACAACAATACCTATCCAATGTGGGTGGTTAAGCATTGATCCCAATAAGGACCCGAGGTTAGACTGAGCTACGGTGTAAACCTGCCCGGAACCGACTGGCATATCCAGTAACCGTAGCAATACCTGTCTAATGTGAGTGGTCTGGTGCTCCTAAGAGGCTAAGGATAGATGGAAGGGTTAAGTCAACTATAACACTTAACTAAATTCAACATGTTAACAAAAATTGATGGGTGGGGTTAGGTAAATACAGACACTTAACAACTTAACATGTTTGACTAGAAAAATCCTGGTAACGAGGGACCCGTTTCAGCAGTAACCCAAAGTTAGGTATCAACGGTACCCTAAAACTTGGCAGGGTGCGGCACAATTACTGGGCTGATTGTAAGCGGTCAAACGACGACGGTGGGTGCACAATGCAGGTCTAACGGGGTGCGGGCGTGCACATACTCCGAGGCAGACAACTAGGGCACTGGGGACACCAGTAGTATAACCTATGTCTTCTAGTCTTGTGTCGGGGCCGCCACCATGGGTCTTGATACACCCCATGGTGGGACCAACATAGGTAGCTACAATTCTTGGGGGTTGTATGACACATGTTAACGCGAGTAGGAGCCGATCTTTAATAAGAATGGGGATCACTTCACCCTTACCATGGGGTGCCAGTTAGAATAAACTCAAGTAGGTGCAGAGATATAGTATGGGTGTGATAGTACATTCGACACTTCCTTAGCTTGTGACACTTTCCTATTTTTAGTTTACATCCATCATATCCTTTTTCTTATTCACATATTGAAGAGTTACTAGGTTTACTCAAGCTTTATGTCTGACCCTATTTTCTTTTCGTCTTCTTTTCTTTCGCTCCCCCCAAGGTCCACAGGGAGGGAACAGCTCAACACAGTCAGGGTCTTTACAAGCACCAAGAACGTAGATGTATGATTTGGATCTTTCTTTCTCGGACAATGGCTTTAGATATCACTATGGGGATTTTTTCACTTTATTTATGTTTTCATGCTTCTTTAATAATCAAGGCAGTTATGAGGTTGTAATGTTGAAAGTATTTTGAGACAATTATGGAAATCTTTGTTTGATACACGTATTGATGAAATAAAAGTTTGTTTGGTTTCCGCTGTTTAAAATATGTGTATTTATATCTGTCTTGAGTTCATCTGTGGCTTTTACTTATAAACCTCCACCAAAATTAAGGCATTCCCTTTGTGAGTGACCTTAATGGAGGTGGGGTGTTTCACTTGGTATCAGAGCATAGGTTACCAGACAAGATAAAAGTTTTTGTAAATTGTTTTCAAAAAGAAAGTTTAAAGAAGCGTTTTTTTTTTAGAAAAAGTGTTATATTTATAAAAAGGCAAAATCCCCCAAAGCCATGTGCCCTATCTATCCTTCTCTATCCTTCATTTTGAATCTTTCCTTTCTGTTTCAGCATGTCTGGAGACCTTAACCTTCCAGATGGAGTACCGATTCCCGGCTGGTTTAGGAGGTACTTAAAAGCAAGGGCCAATGGCGCGGGCCCAACAGACATCCCTCCTCCAGTGGTCGCGGTTCATCCTCCTCCTCTGCCTCCTCTTGGAAATGCCTTCGCAAAAACATGTAGAGGCTTCAAGGCTATGGGTGGAAAAGACTTTTATGGGACAGAACCTTTTGTTGGAGCAAGAAACTGGTTAAAGGAGACTGAGGATTTGTTTGTCATCTTTGGAGTGGATGACAGGCAAAATATACAACTTGCGGTATGGTTACTTAAGGATGAAGCTTCCTATTGGTGGGAAGTTACTATTGCTCAGAGGGCGGTGGAATCATGGGAAGACTTCAAGACAAGGTTTGAGATGAAATTCCTCTCCCAAGCTGAAAGAAGCCTGCAAATGGAAAAGTTACTAACTCTGAAACAGGGAAGCATGACGATCAGAGAATATGTTAATCAGTTTAATCAGCTGGCCAGATTTGGGCTAGACTTAGTAAACACCCAACACAAGAAGGCACTTCGCTTCGTCAAGGGTTTGAATGAGCCTCTACATAGCCTTGCCATGACCCATGTATCCACGAGTGCAACTTATAAAAGCCTAGTGGACATGGCATTGCTACACGAGGAAGACCACGGCAAGAAAGAAACTAAGGGGGAAGAGAAGAAAGAAGGTCTACAAGCAAAGAAAGGAGGGAAGAACAATAAGCCCCGTGAGAAGAGAAGGTGCAATTTCTGTGGCATTGTGGGCCATATATCAAAAGACTGCCGGAAAAGGAAGGCGAAGATGGGTGGTTGCTTCCATTGTGGAGAAACTGGACACCAAGCTAAGGACAGCCCAAAGAAGAAAGGGCAGGGACAGAAAGCCGGATCCGCTTCAGGGGGTCAAGTTCATGCGCTAGTGGCACCTCAGCAGGAACGAGGTAGTAATATTTCTGCAGAAAGTGTAGTCTATCTTTATGATCATCCAGTTCGTACACTTTTTGACTCTGGCGCATCACACTCTTTTATTTCGTCTGCCTTAATAGAATCTCTGCATCTAGACACTAGTATGGTAGAAGATCCCTTAGTAGTTTTAAATCCAATTGGGGGCTCCGCTTACTTGTCAATGGTTTGTTTGGGCTTGAAAATCTCTATTCTCAGCATTGAGTTTAGTTGTAGTGCTTTTGTTTTGGGCTTCTCGGGATATGGTTTGATCTTAGGCATGGACTGGTTATCCAGTAATAGTGCCATTCTTGACTGTGAGAAAAGAGTAGTTAGACTCTTGACTCGGCTTGGTAACACTCTAGAAATTGCTTGTAATCCCTTGAATGCTGTTATGCTTAGTTATCTAGAGTCACTTGATGCTTCTAATGAGAATTTGCAATCAGTTAGAGTAGTCCGGGAATATCCGGATGTCTTTGAGGAAGTGAAAGGCTTACCTCCGAGGCAGGAAATAGACTTCCGCATATATCTTGTGGATAACGCAAAGCCTGTAGCCTGTCAGACACATGGCTCCAAGGGAGAGAAAGGAGCTCAGTAAGCAGGTTAAAGAACTTCTCGAAAAGGGGTTCATTAGACGGAGCATTTCGGAATGGGGTGCTCCAGTGGTGTTCGCTTCCAAAGCAGACGGTTCGCTTCGCCTTTGCGTCGACTATAGGGAGTTAAACAAATTGACCAAGAAAAATAGGCACCCTCTTTCCCGAATCGACGATTTGTTTGATCAGCTTGTAGGTGAGACGGTCTTCTCCCAACTTGATCTGGCAACTGGGTTCCATCAGCTAAGAGTAGCTGAAGACAACATTGATAAGACAGCGTTCAGAACCCCAGACGGTTTCTTCGAGTGGCTTGTCATGCCTTTCGGCTTGACAAACGCACCCGCTTATTTCGTAGACCTAATGAGCAGGGTGTTCAGAGAATTCATCAAAAAATTTGTTGTTGTCTTCGTAGATGATATCTTAATCTTCTCAAAGAGTGAGGAAGAACATGCTCAGCATCTGAAAGAAATCATGGATACTCTCCGTGCACATCAACTAAAAGCCAAATTCTCCAAGTGTCACTTCTGGAGAAAAGAAGTAAGGTTTCTTGGGCATATAGTGTCCAAAGAAGGGTTGGCTGTGGACCCCGCGAAAGTGGTGGCAGTGCAAGATTGGAAGACACCAAGAAATGCAACTGAAGTTCGAAGCTTTCTTGGGCTAGCCGGTTTTTATACAAAGTTTATTAGGGATTTCGCGAAAATCTCAGCCCCACTCACAAGGCTTACAAAGAAGAATCTGGCGTTCACTTGTGATTTGGACTACAAGTTTGCTTTCCAATGATTAAAAAGGGCTCTCACAACAGCCCCAGTTCTAACTCTACTTGACAGAAGCAAAATGTTCACAGTATACACGGATGCATGTGGAACGGGACTAGGCGTTGTTCTAATGCAAGAAGTAAGGGTAGTAGCTTATGGCGGAAGACAATTGAAAGTTCATGAAAAGAACTACCCAACCCACGATCTTGAGTTGGCTGCCATTGTCTTTGCACTTAAGTCTTGGCGCCATTATCTCCTAGGTGAGAAGTTTGAATTATATACTGACCATAGATCATTGAAATATCTCTTCTCCTAGAAGGATCTTAACTTGAGGCAGCAAAGATGGATGGAGTTTCTTGCCTCATATGATTTTGAAATTTCCTATACTCCCGGAAAAGGCAATGTGGTAGCAGACGCGTTAAGCCGAAAGAAACTGATCCTAAGCCCTCTCTTTGTGGAAAGGCAAAACTTGGAGTATATAGCCAGTTTCAACTTTAGGCCCTCCTCGGATTTTTTACCGAGTTTGTTAGCATCTCTCGAAGTACGCCCTACTCTCTTGGACTCAATAGGAGCTGCACAACGTGAAGACCCTCAGCTTGTTGACGTGATTGATAAACTTATTAGGGGTGAGACTTCTAGTCACCTCAGTAGCTACGCCATCGATGATAAGGGTTAGCTTAGACGAGATGGAAGATTATGCGTCCCACAAGCAAGGGAGTTAACAAAGAAGGTTCTCGAGGAAGCGCATCATTCCAAGATGACTATACACCTGGAAGTGATAAGATGTACAAGGATATAAAAAGGACTTTCTTTTGGAACGGCATGAAGCAAGACGTGGCAAATTTCGTTTCTAAGTGCATGACCTGCCAACGGGTCAAGGCGGAACAAAAGAAGCCTGGAGGACTACTTCACCCTCTAGAGGTCCCACAGTGGAAGTGGGATAGCATTTCAATGGGCTTCATTGATGGACTGCCTAGGTCGAGGAGAGGCAACACTAGCATTTGGGTAATAGTGGATAGGCTTACTAAAAGCGCCCACTTTATATCTATCAAGAGTAGGAGGACTGCCGCATCTCTAGCATCTCTTTATCTCAAGGAAATAGTTCGACTCCATGGGGTACCCTCCAGCATTGTTAGTGACCGAGACCCTATCTGCACGAGTGAGTTTTGGCGGAGTCTGCAAGAAGCTGTAGGCACACAACTATGTTTGAGTACGGCCTATCACCCCCAAACAGATGGCCAGACGGAAAGGGTGAATAGAGTTTTAGAGGATCTTTTAAGACTTTGCGTTCTTGGCTTTGGAGGGACGTGGGAGGATCACCTTCCTTTAGTGGAATTTGCCTACAACAACAACTACCAAGCTACCATCGGCATGGCACCCTTCGAAGCCTTGTATGGAAGACCGTGAAAATCACCAACTTGTTGGTGGGAGTCTACAGATAAGTTTATACTTGGGCCAGACATGATTCGAGAAACTTCAGAGAAAGTGGACTTGATACGTAGGAGAATGAAGACAGCCCAAGACAGACAGAAATCCTACGCCGACAAAAGAAGGACCGACCTTGAGTTTGAGGTTGGGGACAAGGTTTTCCTTAAGGTATCCCCTTTAAGGAACGTCGTTCGCTTTGGATCCGCAGGAAAGCTAGCACCAAGATTTGTAGGACCATTCCCTATCATCGAGAAGATTGGGAAAATGGCTTATAGAGTAGATCTGCCTGAAAGATTGGCTGGAATTCACAACGTCTTTCACGTTTCTCATCTCCGGAAATGTCTACATGAATCAGTGGAAGTGGTGGAGCCAAGCATTCTAGAAGAAGCCGAAGTGGAACGCGAAGCAACGGTGAGGAGAGTTCCAACCCGCATCATAGGAACAGAAGTGAAAAAGCTACGCAACCGCGAAATCAAACTCGTTAAAGTTCAGTGGAGCGACGCCGAGGAAGACGCGACTTGAGAAACTGAGGAAAGAATACGCGCGGCATACCCTTTTCTTTTTGAGGGTACATCTTTGACCTCTCTTTTTCTTAAGTTGTGCTTGTATCTATCTTTTTAGGTATATCTCCTCGATATTATCCTTTATCCTTAGGTAGAAACCCCTTTGGATGTAAACAAGTATTTGAAACATGTTATGGTTGATGGCTGCAAGTGGTTGCAAGTGGTTGCTCGTGGATGCATATACACACACAACCCAGGTCTTAGATCGGCTCAATCACTTCATACTGCATATGCATATATGTATTCTTATTTGTATATGGATGTAAATTTGATATGCTGTCATATGGTCATCGCATTTGTATGAATAGTTGTGAACCCATGTAGAATTATGAGTAGGAAAAATTTGCATACATAATGGATTCATGACACTTACATGATTCACATTAAGGAGGTCGACTGAATCAGTAGACCGCCTGATTTCTGCATTAGATAAGGACATGTACACACACTATGCATATGATCATGAAGCATTAGAAGACTTTTAAGGACAGTGGATGCCTGTGTTTGTTGGTTGAGTAGATGGACTATTGGATGGTAGGATATACATTCTTCCTAACTTGAAGATTTCGGGGACGAAATCCTTTTAAGTGGGGGAGAATGTAACACCCCGTGAATTCTATAACATTAAGCTTCACGATTTAAAGTATAATTAATTATAAATGATGAAATCAAGGGAAATGGGTTACGCCATTGCGTTCGTCTCGAAATTCTGCTTGAGATAGAGTCCAAGTTTGCGTAAAACGGATATCGTATGAAGAAGATATGGACGAACGAAGTTGGGCGGAAAACCAGAAAACGGGCCAGAATGCACTGGCGCACTTGGGAAGTGCGCCAGAACAGAAATGAACTGGCGCACTTGGGAAGTGCGCCAGTACATTTTTAGCCTGGCACACCTGCCAAGTGCGCCCAGGTCAGATTGACCCGCTGGTTAGGTCCTGGCTGGCCTGATCAGGGTCTGGTCGAATTCTGATGCTTGGCTGAGTCACTAGGGCTTACGTGTCACCTTTTGAGTGGCTCTTTGAACTTTGTATGGTCTAGATTCCTCCTATCTTCATCTGACGGCTCAAAACAATTTAAAATTCTATAAATACAACTCAAGTCTAACCCTAAATTCACACAAATAATAGAATACAAAAGCCGTCATGCTGCTGGAGAGGAACTAGGAATGGCCGTCAATTAAAAAGCCTAGAGACAAGCCAACAAGCCTAAGAGACGAATCAAATTAAAAGAAGATCAAAGCCTAATCAAATCATTCAACGCAACTTTGCTACCTAAAGGAGAGCATCTCCAAATCAGAATAACAGAAATTAGAAAAAAAGAATTCATCACAGGTTGTAAGTATAATGACCTTTCAAAATATGAATAAAAACTGTGATGTGATTCGATGTAAATGAAAATAGAATCGTGTTGTTATAATCTTTGTGTATTGTGATGGTTCTATCATGACTTGTGTATTGATGTTTGTGGCATAAATTAATTGATGCAAGCCTATTGAACAATTGTGTATGAAAAACAATGGCACTTGCAAGCTTGTGGCAAAAACTAGAAATTTATCCCTTTTTGTATATGTCGATGGCATGGACTATGTATATTCCCTTAGTCTAAATTAGAATTTGTGTAGACCTTTTATGCCTACATGACCCAAAACCTATGGTATCATCCTTATGCTTATTGGCAAGTATAATTAGATCTAGGTTTGCAAGTATAATTGGATCTATGTTTCATAAACTATGTAAGTTCATGTTTATTTGCAAAATATAATTAGTTCTATGTCAGACATCGTTTGGATTTCATAAACTATGTAAGTTCATGTTTAAATAGGCTATATGATTAGATGTAAAAATTGTACATTTTGATGAATATAGAACATGCTAGTTTTGTGGTCGATATTATGCCAAGTTAACATGTTTAAACACAATTTGTATTTGCCTAAAACTATGCCATTTCATATGTCACCTACTTAGTCATACTTTGATTCGAATGCAAGTTCACATGACCCATGTTATATGTTAGTTGAATCGCCAAGTTGCAAGTTCATGCGCCACACACCTTTATGTATTACATGTTCATGATTTCCCCTTTTCCTCACGCTTATAAAGTTGGGCTGAATTGTGACAAGCCCAACACATGTTATAACGTTGCGAACAAACGGGGGTAATAACATTGGGTGTAAAATATGAAAATATATGTTGGCACGTTTGGCACATGCCAATGATTATGACACATAAGCAGTATGAATTGAAATACCCAAAAATAAAATATATGACATTTACATGTAGTTGAAAAGTAATAAAAATATGTAAATTTAGAAAACACGATATGCTTAACCCGAGGTTGGATTGAGTTGTGATGTAAACCTGCCCGGACCCGCCCGGCTGTCCAGTAGTCACAACAATACCTATCCAATGTGGGTGGTTAAGCACAGAGCCCAATAAGGACCCGAGGTTAGACTGAGCTACAGTGTAAACCTGCCCGGAACCGACCGACATATCCTGTAATCGTAGCAATACCTGTCTAATGTGAGTGGTCTGGTGCTCCTAAGAGGCTAAGGACAGATGGTGGGGTTAAGTCAACTATGACACTTAACCAAATTCAACATGTTAACAAGAATTGATGGGTGGGGTTAGGTAAATACAGACACTTAACCAATTAACATGTTTGACTAGAAAATCCTGGTAACGAGGGACCCGTTTCAGCAGTAACCCAAAGTTAGGTATCAACGGTACCCTGAAACTAGGCAGGGTGGGGCACGATTACTGGGCTGATTGTAAGCGGTCAGACGACGGCGGTGGTTGCACAGCGCAGGTCTAACGGGGTGCGGGCGTGCACACACTCCGGAGTAGACAACCAGGGCACTGGGGACACCAGTAGTATAACCTATGTCTTCTAGTTTTGTGTCGGGGCCGCCACCATGGGTCTTGATACAACCCATGGTGGGACCAGCATAGGTATCTACAATTCTTGGGGGTATCTACAATTCTTGGGGGCCGTATGACACATGTTAACGTGAGTAGGAGCTGATCTTTAATAAGAATGGGGATCACTTCACCCTCACCATGGGGTGCCAGTTACAATAAACTCGAGTAGGTGTAGAGATATAGTATGGGTGTGATAGTACATTCGACACTTCCTTAGCTTGTGACTCTTTCCTATTTTTAGTTTACATCCATCATATCCTTTTTCATATTCACATATTGAAGAGTTACTAGATTTACTCAGGCTTTATGTCTGACCCTATTTTCTTTTCGTCTTCTTTTCTTTCGTTCCCCGCCCCCTCCCCCCTCCAGGTCCACAAGGAGGGAACAACTCAACTCAGTCAGGCTCTTTACAAGCACCAAGAACGTAGATGTATGATTTGGATCTTTCTTGCTCGGACAATGGCTTTGGATATCACTATGGGGATTTTTTTCACTTTATTTATGTTTTCATGCTTCTTTAATAATCAAGGCAGTTATGAGGTTGTAATGTTGAAAGTATTTTGAGACAATTATGGAAATCTTTTTTTGATACACGTATTGATGAAATAAAAGTTTGTTTGGTTTCCGCTGTTTAAAATATGTGTATTTATATCTGTCTTGAGTTCATCTGTGGCTTTTACTTATAAACCTCCAACAAAATTAAGGCATTCCCTTTGTGAGTGACCTTAATGGAGGTGGGGTGTTTCAACTTAGCTAACCTTCAGTTAATTTCTAAATTTCACATCCATATTGTTTATAATATTTTATAACGATTTATCACTGTTTTTATTTATTTTAAAAAGCCAATTTATTCAAATGACGCTTCGGGCCATAACGCGGCCGTGGCGCTGTTTTTCTTCAGATTTGATTTATACGTATCTGAAAATCTAACCGTTGGATCTTCACAAAATTTACATTAGTAGAATGATCTTTTCAAAATGAATCCAACGGTTCTAGTTTCGGGAAAATCCGACGGTCGGATCTCCCGGTATAATCGTTTGAAATTTCGATTTCAAAATACGAACTGCAGCGTCGTTATTCGATTTAATATAATTATATTTATATATATATATATATATATATATATAATCGATTCTGGCGCTGTTTTTCTTCAGATTTGAATTAAACATTCCAGACAATCCAACCGTTGGATTTTTACAAAGTTGGTGCCGTTGGAAAGATATTTCCAAAGCGAACCCAACGGTTACAGTTTCGGGAAAATCCGATGGTCGGATCTCCCACACTAATCGTTTGAAATCACGGTTTCAAAACACGAACTGCAGCTTCGTTATTCGATGTATTTCAATTCTATTTATATATATATCGATTCTTCGATTTCAAAGCTATATTCTTTTCATATATTTGATAAAAATGATATTTTTATCCAACAACATTCACTTTGACACTTCTATATTTTTAACAATTCATGTATATAGTGAAAATGTGATTTTTATTGTAAAACTATTTATTTCAAAACACGACTATTTTATATAGTTAATATAGGAGATAAAAATAGGATTTTTTTATTATAAAACAATTTATTTCAAAACCAGATTATTTTATATAGTTCATATTGATGATAAAAATGGGATTTTTTTTATAAAACAATTCCTTTCAAAATATGAATACCATTCAACACATGAATTTCGATTCAACGAATGAATTTCAATTCAACACATGAAGGTTTTTTATAGCTTATATATATAGATAAAAAGGTAATTTTATATTGAAAACACGAATACCATTCAACACATGAACTTCAATTCAACGAATGAATTTCGATTCAACACATGAAGGTTTTCTATAGTTTATATATATAGATAAAAAGGTGATTTTTATATTTAAAACACGAATACCATTCAACACATGAATTTCAATTCAACGAATGAATTTCGATTCAACACATGAAGGCTTTCTATAGTTTGTATATATAGATAAAAAGGTGATTTTTATATTTAAAACACGAATAACATTCAACAAATGAATATGATTCAACGAATGAATTTCTATTCAACACATGAAGGTTTTCTATTCAACGAATAAAGGTTTTATATTCAACGAATAAATATAGTTTCAACAAATGAAAATAATTCTAACACATGAATATTATTCAAAATTTCGGCAGCATAACGGCAGGGTAGTTAAAACCGGGACCGTCCCTAGTACGGATCCTCGCTCTACCTTAAAACCTCGCAGTTTTTGATAATGGGGATTCATGCATCTAGTTCGCACGCAGGCGGCATGTATATTTTTTTCATTTCCACAAACTAATCCTATGTGGTTTCAACCAAATATTTCTCAACCACAAACGGGTATTTTACAACCACAATCAATCAATATCAACCACAAACAATTCCAATCAACCATTCGCTATCAATCAATTTTCACACCAATCACAACCAATAAATATCGTCCATGGTTTGTGGACGAGGGGCGTATATATATATATATATATATATATATATATATGTAGCATTTCACTTCTATTTCAACACATATATAATTTTTACCCGCATATACAACTTATACATCGAACATACAACTTATACAACACTTATACAAGAGGTGTACAATGCTTATATAACTCATACATCGACTATATAATTTATACATGGTCGTTTTCCATATCGTTTATAAATTAGAAATCTCACATTGGGTTCCACTCCACCAAAAATAGCAGAAGGCTCAGAAAAATATCCAGTCTCTTCTAGAATGTAGAAAACGTCCACACGAGTCCACTGTCTCTTGTTTCACTGAATTTCGACAAGGAACGAAAAAGATATGATTTTTACAAGTTTGCAACAATAAAAGTGTTATTTTTAATTCAGAAAATTCAAGTCGTACCTCCTTTATTTCTTCAAAACTAGGTTTACAATTTGCTTCCAATCCGTGAAGTGCTGCTTCGATCCGACTTCACCACGACAACAGGCTCGGAAATCCGCTCCAGGAGGTCCCCACCGTGACGAACTCGAGATGACGATCGTGGCGGATTTTGGGGCGAAACGCGGCGGGTTTGTGGGGTTGGTTCTAGAGCTAGGAGCGATGAGGGGTGACGAGGTCGAGTCGGATTTGGAAAGGAGGAGGAGGGCTTCGAAAAACTCTACTGGAGGGGTGGTCGACGATGGACGTGAAGACCAGATTTTGGCTGGGAAGGGAGGAACGTTCGCTGTCATTGGTAGGGGGGTTTCCAGATAAAAGACGGGGAGAGAGAAAATGAAGGCCCAATCACGTTTTTTCTTTATTTTATATATTTTTAAATTTCGAAAATACCCCCTTTCAGACACGAACACCAATCCAAACCCAACGACTATCATCCCTAGCGTTTTACCCCCATTCCGAACACAATGGGATATGTTTCGTAGGCCCATTCGATTGTTTCAGTCAGTTTTCATTCAGATTAAAATATAAAACATTCAATATTTGATTTGAACGTACATTTCAATTTGCCAGGGCCACAAAATGATTCGAAAAAATCCAGAAAAATTAATCTGGCTATGTTTTGACGATACGGTCCCAACAAAACTAGTTTCGTCGAATTCTGAGACCGTTTGCAAAATGGTCCATTTCTAGTCGATCCAATTTAACTGTAATTGGCCAAAACACATTTTCCTTTGCCACGCTCACATACTAGCTTCAAAAATTATGAAATCTGAAACCTAGCAATAACTTCACATCCCGGATCCAACAAAAGTGGTTTCGTCGAATTCCGAGGTCGTTTGCAAAATGGCCAATTTCACGGGCTATATAAATTCCACAGCGACCTTTCAGAAAATTTATTTGGCCATAACTTTTGCATCCCGCTATGAAACTTCGATTTTTCAGATTCGTTAGAAAGGTATTCACTAACAGATTTAAATATTTTTGGTTTTGCTCAAATCCGCTTTGTTTTGCACCCGGTACAGTCAGTCAAAGTTTGAATTCAAGTTTTGAAACTACCGCGCCATTTCAGGCCTTTTTTATAATTAGAATTAATTATATTCGTTTTCAAACATCGATTCAAACTCACTTTTCATTTCTATTATTTAAAATATTTATTTTAAATATTTAAAATCCACTATTTTAGCCAATTTAAAAAAAATTAAATTGGTTCAGATTTTCCGGGTCGTTACACCTCTTTTGGCCATTCTTTCCCTGTTGTTGCTGGTTTCTCTTACATTCCACTTTTTCTTATTATTACCATCTTGTTGTGGTTTCGACTCCTCCTTTCAATTTTCAACAACATCCTCAACCTTTTGCGGAAACAAACGCTCCTTCCTTAAATCTTTTTCAACTGACTTCTCAAAAGAGTCATCAATGTGGTCGATCAATTGCTTTCCAACATTTTGGTCTAATCCTAAAAAAAATCTTGTTCTTTTGGTAAGGAGTCTCGATATACGAATGAGCATACTTGGATAAAGCTTCGAACTCAATCACATATTCATACACTGGTCGATCACCTTGCTTAAGCTCAACAAACTTCTTAAGCAACACTAATTTCTGGACCGTAGAAATGAACTTCTCCTCAAACTTAGTCCTAAACCGGTCCCAAGTAATTTGTTCCTCTGGAGTATCAAGAGTTATAGAGTTCTATCAATCCATCGCTTGACCTTGCAGCTGCCGCGATGCAAGTTTCCGCTTAGTTGCATCGTCAATTCATAAGTCTTCAAAGATTCAAGCATAGGTATCCAGCTAATTCTGAATTTCAACTGCTAGTTATGTCTAACAAATGGCTTGCCATCTGGAGAAGTGTAGTCCTTAGACAACTTAGCGAAATCCACTACCCTATGTACCTGCATAGGAACGCCACCATCTGCTGTCGTTCATGGAGTGGGAATCCTCTTCATGATCACTGCCATCATGGCCTCGAACATAGCAGGATAATCGAGCATATTAGGAGCAACTCCCAATTGGTTATCGTTGCCTACCCCTTCATTTGCAGGCTCATCCCTAGCATCATGTCTCGAAGTTCGTAGACTCATTCTTACTCTGAAACGAGAGTCAATTCACGTTAGAGAAAGCCACATTAGGGTTCAAGTTCTTACTAACCTATTATACTATACTATATACATATGTAATATAGTAATCATCTAAATAAAATTACAAATAGTCTCTCATATGCATTTACATTCGTGAACTTTGGGTAAAATTAATTAACCTAGGATCTAATACCAAACGTGATAACTGCCTTGTACCTCTTGCACTGAACTAGGAAATGGTGCACTGTATGACGTGTCAGGCTGATACGGGATGATCTTCAGGGTAGAATAACTCGAAGACAGTACCTGTCGTATAACCCACAGTGCATGGATAATATGTAATAATAAAATATACAACATAATATAGTAATGAAGAATAACTGAACATAGAATCAAATTTCCATAAAACCGTAGAATCTTGGGTACAATTCTTATCGATACAAGAATCTCTGAATACAATATACCTCGCTACATCCCTCATAGTAACAGCAGTCTCAATAAACAGCGGAAATAATAAAATCATTATTATAGTAGGTAGTAATAGTACGCCAGCCTCCTTCTCATCATTGCACAACATCCATGGCTCCAAACCTGCTACCTGCTACCCAGACTGCTCATCAACAACATTGATGAACAACCTAAGATAATAAGAGGGAAACATAAAATCTTGAGTCAGAAAATAGTCTTATTGAATGATAAAATAACTAACAACGGCTACACCGGATAATATGAGTAAAGGTGGATCAACCATCTGATCTGCCTAGCAGCCAACAAGTTAACATGTGAAGACCATCCCTCACATGCCATTACAGAATAGGAAAGGAAGATTCTCAATCCCGCTTCTCTTCTACATCCTACGGTGATAGTCTACCCAAAGAAAAGTAGAGAAGATATCATAACATTAATCATAGCATCCATAACATCCAATATCTTAGCTAACACCGACTACAACCTTGAATCCATTGATAATCGAACTTGCTTTCAACGATCAAAAGGGATAATGGAGAAACACTGGTCCTACCCAAACTACCATATGCCATCATGACTAGTATGTTTGTCTTTTCCCATTATCGACAACTAAGCCCATCATGACTGCTCAGGGTATAAGATCTTTTGAATCTGATCCTAACGAGCATCCCCACAATACCCATGCTTTGTGTTTGCTAGAACACTTCGATTACCGTCGATTCCTTGGCACATCAAACTTGTCAAGCCTTTCATCTCGGTGACTCAATTCATTCTCGGACCATTCCATTATCATCCATGATTGACTCACATCCTTTCAATTTTCATCGTACTGGATCATATATCGAATCATGACTAGTATCACATCAAACTGGCTTTGACCACTCCAATGTGAGTTTGCAATCGAAGCAACATCAATATTTGAGTTGCGCACCATTCATATGAAGTCCATTTCAAATAAAACTCCACTAGCAATCTATGGAATCCACCATCATAACGCTCCCCAAAAATGAAGTCCACATGGCCTTGCTTTAATGATCAGTGCCTACCCATCCACTTAGCCAGTTTTGACTATGTGGTTAGCCAGTATCTATTATTGCCTCGAGCGTATCCTTCTGGTTCAATATCCAATCATTTCAACGTTCGTTTTGTAGATTCTATCGGTCCATTCACATCTCGAGCAATCAGCCTTCGACCCATCAGAAATCAACTCTGAATGGTTTGAAAATCCACTAGTAGCGTCGACTCACCAATGCAAAGCCCCACACTAAAATTCAATGTCATCCGACCCTCTACCATTGGTCGGTGCTGACCCAACTCTTAGGGAATGCAGAATGGATCGTTAAGGCAAAGCAAACACTAGAGGGGGTGAATAGTGTTTGTAAGAATTTAAACAAAATCTAATACTAATGTGAACTACAGGATGAGTCAAACACCACAAACACAATCACAGACACAGATTCAAACACAGATGCAAAATAGACAGAAATAATGATGCAAAAAAGGAAAGAACACACTGTATTTTATACAGGTTTAGATTGCTCCTATGTCCAGTCCCGCACAACACTAGATTGCGTAGAGTTTTATTACTATTTCCAATAGTCAAAAACAACTTCCATGATTTCTCGGTTACAAGGAAACACCAATTCCTACTTCCCTAATTTCACGGCTACAAGGGTACACCGATTCCTATTTCCCTGATTTCATGGCTACAAAACACACCGATTCCTATTTCACTCAACCCAAGCAATAACAAACAGCCCTATAACTCTTCAATAGCACTTGATTCAAAGAGTAGATAGTAGAGTGTAGAGAGAAGAAGTTTGATCAAAACGGAATTGAATTCGGCGGTATAAGTGTAAAAACCATAAAAATGATTAAGAATAATGGTGCAGATAAAGA
The DNA here is from genome assembly GCA_030737875.1 of Allium sativum. Classification (NCBI taxonomy): domain Eukaryota; kingdom Viridiplantae; phylum Streptophyta; class Magnoliopsida; order Asparagales; family Amaryllidaceae; genus Allium; species Allium sativum. The sequence continues at coordinate 119,107,702 of CM060913.1, read as the reverse complement.
GGATGAAGTTAGAGAAGAAGATGTGCTAAAAAATTTGGTTTTAACCCCTTTTTATAGAGTATGAAAGATTTTAACAGCTCTGAATCGCTTCAAATGGTGAAAAGGCACATCCTTTCATAATTGAAAAAGTGACAGTTGCATGTTGACATGGTGTTTTTGGTATGTCGATATACCCTTGTATATTTTTGATTTTCAAAGCATTTTTCAAGTCTTTTGATAAGAAAAAATTCTGGAAATTCTTGAGTAAAAACCTAGTGTTGTAAATTAATATTATATGATAGAAAAACATATGAGCACATAAATTTAAACTATATAAATATATTTATAAAATTATAAGGTTTTGAACTACATAAATATAAGGTATAAGAACATAAATATAAAGTATATAAATGTATAAAACTTAAGTTTAGAAAACAAACAAGAATAAAAGATAAAAATAGAAGAATAAAATAGAGAGGATTGAGGATAGAATTGAAAATCAGAATTTGAAAATTAGAATTTGAACCTGGAGTGCAATTTAGAGTCTTACAAAATCTGTAACGACCCGGATTTCGAGCGACTTTGGTTATCGACATAAACGCGATGTCGATAACCAAACCATAGAAAAATCCTGGTAATTAGTGAAAGAAATTAGAGGGTGAGGAAAGATAAGATAGAAAATTAGAATAGAAGAAGAAGAACACAACATCAGAGTAACACGAATCTCACAGCGGAACGAATAAATATATTTCATAACATAACTTTGAAATACAAACTTGGTACTTGAATATACATATCATTATCAAAGTACAGCACTTACAACACAGCGGAAATAAACTATAGCTATATGATCCTGAAGCCTCCTGCTCCAAGCTCTTCCAGTATATCTGCAAATCCCGACTACTTGACTGACCGTACAAATTTAGGCACCCAAGAGTTTAGGGAAAACAACAAAGTAAACTCCGGGTCAGTCATGGGACTGGTATGAGTAAAACAGTTTAAAAACAGTTGAACAAGTAAATGATATCTCATAAGACCACGCCGCATAACGGAACGGGTTTTTTTCCTTATGAGAATCCAAATATCTATATATCAAAAACCCTTTGATATTATAATAATGTCTATCAACCACAGTATATATATAATCATCTAGCAGAAACGCTTTCATCTCACGTTCTACATATATAGTATACAATCAAAACCGCAAGCACGTATTGGGTAATGGATTTCCAACTATGACAAGGTATGGAATCACCTATCGCTCGTGTACCTCTAGAGAGGAATACACTGGGTTCAACAAGAACATCTTGCAACCCGGCCACACATGACCGACCACTCATTTCGCTTGAGTGTATCGAATGTATATCACCAACAGTTGGGATCAGCAACCGTTTCCCGAATGGGACAGCATCAACAATAGATTTTTAGAAGTAAATGAAACTCTAGATCAGGTGATTATACACCCTACTTCGGTGCGACCGACTTAGCCATGCTGCCTGTCCGATTTCTGTCATTTACCGGATGATGAGGCTAGAAGCTACGCTTTATCATCATACCAGATTCACTTTGAATGCCACATTGTCAAATCCGTCAAATCACTGATTAACGTCCTCAACCATACATTATGTGTTAGCTAAAAGAAGTTTCCTTCTCCGCTTCCACTCTTGGTACAGTTGGAGAAATCAATATACGTGATCGTCTGGACATACTCTGTCAGACATCCGTCCATACTCGTCATCCAGGAACAGGATGAACCGAAGGCACTATTCTGTAAACAGGATAGCCCTTGCATAACTCCGTCTTCAATTTCCTTTGGCATATATGATTCGCAACGGTTATGCCAATACAGAGTGGTTCTTCGGATAATAATCCAACCGGTCTCTCCATATTAACAACGTTAAAATGGTCAAAACTTCGATAGTCTGTGATTTAACTATCGAATAAAAATAGGTGTGCAAACAATGATATTATTTCCAAATGGAAATAATATCGATCAAACATCATTCAACATTTATCTCTTTAGTTCATTAATTTACTCATATCTTGTTTTCCTATATTCAACATTTCTTATTTTCTAAATTTAGAAAATATACGCTATTAACAATGGAAAACATTTCCATTTCTTGTTTTCTTTACTAGAAAACATTTCTGGTTTCTTACTTGGAAAACATTTCCAAAGCTTCTTCATTGGACTTAGAAAGATGTTCAAACAAACCATCGCTATGCCAACTCAAACAATTTCCTTTACTGCCGAACCTTAACTATTCCTTAGTTAAAAACGAAGCCAATCAAGTTGGGGTAGAACTACCTCTCAGACCTTAACTGAACAACATTTCTAACTTTGAAACAGGCAAAGTTCACTTTATATTCCTTTTACTATCTTCCTTACTTAACCCTCCTTCGAATAGCTATATTCGATTGACTCTTTTCACTTAACTCTATTCGATTAACCCTTATCAATTTTCTCTGTTGGACTAACATTTATTGGATTAACTCTATTGGATTAACTCTATTCTCTAACGCTATTGATTTACTCATTTCACTTAACTCCTTCCGAATAAACTATATTCGAAAATTCCTTTTACTTTCTATTCGAATAACTATATTCGATTAACTCATTTGCTTTAATTCTAATCGATTAACTAACATCGATTAACTTCTTTTTAACTTTATTCTCTAATCGATTAAACTAACATCGATTAACTACTTTCCTTTTACTCTAATCGATTAAACTGACATCGATTAACTCTATTCTCAAATCGATTAACTAACATCGATTAACTCCTTTGACTTTCTTCGAATAAACTATATTCGATTAACTCCTTTCACTTTATTCTCTAATCGATTAACTAACATCGATTAACTCCTTTTACTTTAACACTAATCGATTAAACTAACATCGATTAGTTCCTTTTACTTTAACACTAATCGATTAAACTAACATCGATTAGTTCCTTTTACTTTAACACTAATCGATTAAACTAACATCGATTAGTTCCTTTTTATAAACTACGTTTTCCGTTACAACTATTTCCTTTTTATAACGTTTACTTACCGTTACAAATATTTCCTATTTATAACTTCTATTTACCGTTACAAATATTTCCTATTTATAACTTCTATTTACCGTTACAAATATTTCCTATTTATAACTTCTATTTACCGTTACAAATATTTCCTATTTATAACTTCTATTTACCATTACAAATATTTCCTATTTATAACTTCTATTTACCGTTACAAATATTTCCTATTTATAACTTCTATTTACCGTTACAAATATTTCCTATTTATAACTTCTATTTCTATTTATTTTCTAAATAAATATCCCTTTTATAAAACCGTGTTCGTTTTATAAATAATTCCTTTTATAAAATCCTGTGATTTTATAAAATTCCTTTATTTCAATATACATTGAAATACTTCTTTTTACATCCCAGGGTCTTTTATGATATTTACAATATCGAATAACAATGATCAACATCATTCTAACACCCATAATCCATAACAGATTATATAACACATCATATATCACAATATATGAAAACAGTAAAATAAATGTTGAGGAATCCAGTTGGATTCCTCCAACCTGTCTCCCTGCATCACAGATGTTAAACAATATAGATAACATCACTTTTCAGTTCTATATGATATATTCTGTTAAACAGAATCAATATAGAAAATTTAACTAACTGACTAGCAGTTCAATCAAACAGTCAACATACAGTCAAACAGCCAATATCTAACAGTTCTAAAAATACAACATGAAATTATAAACTGTTCAGAGTTGGTGAGATTTACTCACATTGTCCGTAATCGTTAAATAGCGATTTACGGTCGTTGATTTCAGATTCGATGTTCTATTCCGTCATAAATCCAGACCAGCTCCAAATCATTCCTATCTGGTTCCATGTTGTTGGTCTTGTCCATATGATCCTGTCGGATCTGAATTTGTCGGATTCAAACAAGATGGCCCACTACTCTTTATTTCCTTTTCTGAAGGGTCTTCGCCTTAAATCCCCGGCCCATTTCCACACCAAGGCCCACTCGTATCCCATGTTTCTCTATCACACATGTATTTAGCAAATGCACATACGGCATGTATTTTTACTCCTCCAACGTCCCTTACATTTCCGAGTTTTGCCACTTCCACCCGGTCATCACTCTGTCAAAACACTTCGACAATCCGTCACCCAAACCACAAAACAAAGCAAATCTTCATCATCCTTACTCATCATAGCAACAAAATTCATCATACTTCCTTCACCACCACAAAAAATGACAGCATAGCCATCGAAAAACTGCCAGAAGCCAACAACCGAAATCCATCAAAACAGACCACTCAAACTGATCACATCCTCCACACACAGTTCAACCAATACCTGCATATCAACCACTACAGCAACTCACCTTCATATTAGTTACCCACCATTCCCATTGACAACATACAATCTCCACTTCAGCTTCACAAAACTATCAACGTGAGTACATCAAACTACCTCCAAAATAACACCACAATTCCTCCTCTATACAAACTACACTTACACTTTATCATCAGTACACTACAGCTCCACTCTGCACCATTCAGATCCGCTACTACCCCTTTTAACCCGAACTCCTCCATCACTTTTCTTCACATCCACAAACAACGCCTCCCTTCAGTATAGATCCCGTCCCCTGTAACATGTTTTCACCCATTTCTGAACTTCGCTCCATCGGAGAAAGCACCATTAACTGGTTAACTCACCCCGTCCCTCCATGAAAAGATCATCAGAGATCGCCACTGTGACCGCACAAATCTCCTATGCCTGCGCCTGTTGTAGCGTGCCATTCGATGCCCAGGTTCGCCTTCAGAAGCCACAAACTCCGCCGCCCTTTCCGATCAGACATCGGCCGCCATAGTTCGTTTCAACTGAGCATAACCGGTTAGAATCAGGAGCTCGGTGAGCTGAACAGTTTGGTGTGGAAGTATTATCAGATTGATTATCGGATTGGATGATAATTGAGAGGGAAGTTGATTGTATTACGTTCGTTCATTTCAGTTAGTGGCGGCGCATTTAATTTTGCTGAGGAGAAATGAAATTAGGTCTTAACGAATGGGAGGGGGTATTTATAAGCTCATGATATTTGGACGTTAAGGGTACACGTTAACAACTAGCTAGGTTTGCCGGTTGTTTTGATTTACTTGGTTGTAAATGAAACACGGCACACTGTTGTTTGGATTTAGATGGTCTCGTGTTTTCACTCTATTGCTGTCGGCCCAAGGGTCTTGTTGCTAGCCTACTTGTTAAGAAAAACTTAGATATGAATGCAAAGGAGTCCAAACACATCCCTTTTTGTTTAAGTTACAAGGCTTAGGACACACGTTATATAAAGTCACGTTCACATACAGACTGCTGTCAACAGAAATAAAAGTGCCGTTGTGTTGAGGAAGGTGCCACGATTCCAGAAATATAATAATACCGGTAGTTTAACTCATTTTGTGAAACCTCAAAATGTTGATTACAGGATGCAAAATACTCCAAATAAAAAGTCGCTTATTAAATTAATTAAAAATTACAGAAAAATTCTAAAAATTAAATTATCGTTATGTCCCAAAAGAACCTTATCTGAATTCACGCCCGATATCTAGTTATTTTGAAATAACCGTTATGGCCGATAAACGATTCTATAGCGACTATTCTGAAATTTGATTTGGACACATCTCAAAATCTACCCGACGAAATCCTGATTTTTCTCTTCCACTAGAAAGATATACTCTACCAGCTTCACACGTTTCTTGTTTCACAGAAATCCGATTTAAAACGAATCCTGTACATTCAGTTGAAGTTCGAATCGCCAATTAACGAACTGCAGCGCCATTTCAAGCTCGATTTTAATTATAATATAATTATACGTTCCAACTGTCGTTATTTAAATATATTCGTTATTCAAATTCAATTCTAAACTGAATTAAATATCATAGATCATCCGGTTCACACCATATCACCATTTCAGCCAATTTTGATTATTTTAGAATTAAATATATTATTTAATTTATTATTTTAAATTAAATATTCACCATTATTTAATTCCACGACCATTAAATTCACTAACCCACCATTTATATAATAAAATAAATAAATCATAATACCTCTGCCAATGCGGGTCATTACAATCTTCCCCACTAAAAAAAAATTTCGTCCTCGAAATTGCTAAAAGGTAAGGAACGACCCTATCGACTGGTTAGAACATATTTGTTCACTTCTTAACTTCAGTTTTCAACTGAACCCATTTAATTTCAATTAAATTATTAATTTATTCTTATCAATGGAAATTTTCAAAAATCCTGAAAATTTTCTAACACCTTAACTCTTCGAAAAAATTTCGTCAGCACCTCCTTTGTACTGGTCAATTGGTAAAACTCCAACTCGGCTCTCTGGGCCATCTCCAACCCAAAGGAAAATCCAACAGCCAAGCGGCTTGCCAATTCGGCTCACAAATCTTATATCCAATAAAAATATAAACTTGTACCTTTTTGTCGGCATATCATTATATCCTTTCCACCTGTTATCAATTCAGCGGATACAAGGGTCATCCCAATCAAATTCCCATCTGCTTTTATCCACGACACAACCATTCGCTTATATCCTAAGTCGAATTTTATTTCAAATTCGAGTTCCATTCTCGATTTCAAACTCTTAACTTCCCAATCCAATTTTCATTTCCGATTCTTATCTCGACAATCCAATTTTATTCAAGAACAAATTTTTCTTGATATCGTTCTGTTTCCATTCAGTTTTCACTTAACTGTTTCAATTCATTTTCAGCCTACTTCCGCAAACTTCTATTTAAATTTGTTCTTAATTCAAAACAGTCTCTTCCTGGGAATTTTCAAATAGTTTACTCTTTTCAAAAATCAAATTTTCCTTTTTGAAATTCAACTGAGCCCATAATCAATATTCCATTAGTTAAATCACTTCTCTATTCCTTTGTCAATATTTGTTAACCAAATATTTTCAATAACCCTATTGGCCTTTTTTGTTATTTGGAAAACATTTCCGAATATCGCCTTCCTTTATTTTCTAAACTTTAGAAAATATATGCTATTTATAATTGGAAAATATTCCATTACTTATCTCTTTTCCGATCTCGTTTATTTCTATACTTAGGAAATACTTATTTTTCTATTCTCAAGCTTACACTTATTTGGGTTAAAACGGATGTTGTGTAAAACATCGTTACGACAACCCAAATACTATATACAACTAACTCTTATTCAACATTGATTTTCGAGCCTGAAATCTTATTATTTATTGGTTAATAATGAAATCAATCAAGTTGGGGTATAACTACCTCTCAGACCTTGACTGAATAACATTTATAACGTCAAAACAGATATGACTACTTACTTGAACAATCAATAACATACAACTACTTCTTCACTTTTAAACACATATACACTTCCTCTTTCTATTCTTACTAGATTTTATTCTAGACTTCCTTTTTGATTATACTATCCTATTTCTAAGTTCGTTTCCTTATCGACTTCTATATATTATCGATACGTTGATTTCTAACTATCAAATTATCTTAAAAATATTCTAACTCCTTAAATTCCCGAAAAAAATTCGCCATAACCTCCTTTGTATCGGGAGCATCGAGAAAATCCCCAAACTGCCACACAGGCCTTCTCATACTCAAAAGAAAAATCAAATAACCAAGTGGCTAGCCGATACGGCACATAAAATCTCATATATGAATTAAATACATACCTTTCGTCGAGCATTCTATCTATTTCACTTCTATACTATATTCCAAACCTGTCTCATGCATATCCATACATTTCAAATTCATTCCAACTTAATCCAATCGTTTTAACTTATTTCGTTAAGTGATTTTCAAATTACTGGTTTGCCCATTTCACCTTCATATTTGAGTATAACATATTCAAATATATTTTAACTTGTTTATCAACTAATTGATTTCCATTTCAATTTTATTTGAATTTCCTATATTCAAATCCCATTTCAATTCTCTTATTCAGATTCTATATTTGAATTTCATTTCAAATCTCTTATTCAAATCCCATATTTGAATTTTATTATTCAAATCTATTTGAATTCTCTTTATTTCATTTTAATTCCCTTTGAATCTTCTATATTCAAATTTCAAATTCAATTCTATTTGAATCCTCTACATTCAAATTTCATTTTCACTTTCGATATTCAAATCCTATATTTGAATTCCTTTATATTTTCTATATTCAAATTCTATATTTGAACTTCCTTTATTCAAATTCCTTTAAATAAGTCTCAGTTTCAATTCCTTTTGAAATCGATATTTCTACCTTTGGAAAGTAGATTTCCCTTTTAATTTCGCACTTGTATTTTTATTTCTGAATTATCCAATGATAATTCTTTTCACTTCATTTTATAAACTTCGTTTATAAAAGAACTATTTATAAACTTCGTTTATAAAGGAACTTCTCGTTTTATTTCCTTTAAAACAAGAAGATATTTCAAATCTATTTCAAAATTCAAATTCTATTCTTTTAAATTCTATTTTGAAATTCAACACACTTGTCTTTCCCAAACCAAATTCAAAACAGTATCTCTGGTAGTAATTCGTCACTTACAACTCGAAAATGAATACTGATGATGCAGCTGTCATCATCAGAATCTATTTTCCAGCGATCGAAGTGAGTTCAATACTATAAAACCATTTCTAAACATTTCCACTTTGAAATTCATTTCAAAATATAATTCACACTGTTTATAAAACAATTTAAAATCTCCCGGGATCTTAAATTTTTCTTATTTTTAATCCCAATCCATTTACAAACACTTATCCAATTTTCCAGCATTTTAACTTCAATTTCTGGTTTAAATTTCAGTTTTAACTCATCTGATTTCACGTATTTCACTTATATGAATTCTGATTGGTTATTCACATAACCATTTCACTTTATAATCTTACTCGATTATAATAACAACCAATATATCCACTATATATCAAAATATACGTTGGGTAAACTATTTTCATCTACCCTCTTTTCAAAACATACCATGATGGTTCATCGTATTCAAGTGTTTACAAAATCCCTACCGATACAGTGGATCAAACTGATCGACCAGAACTCATAACCGACTCAACCAATGAATCTCCACAATATAAAAATTATTTTTATATCAATAACAAATACGTTCACTCGTATATATACACTCAATCTCAGTCTAGGGTATTACTAACCCTATCTCTACCGAGTCACGCCACAGAGCCAAGTAATTCTAAACTTAAGCTCTGATACCAACTGTAACGACCCGGATTTCGAGCGACTTTGGTTATCGACATAAACGCGATGTCGATAACCAAACCATAGAAAAATCCTGGTAATTAGTGAAAGAAATTAGAGGGTGAGGAAAGATAAGATAGAAAATTAGAATAAAAGAAGAAGAACACAACATCAGAGTAACACGAATCTCACAGCGGAACGAATAAATATATTTCATAACATAACTTTGAAATACAAACTTGGTACTTGAATATACATATCATTATCAAAGTACAGCACTTACAACACAGCGGAAATAAACTATAGCTATATGATCCTGAAGCCTCCTGCTCCAAGCTCTTCCAGTATATCTGCAAATCCTGACTACTTGACTGCCCGTACAAATTTAGGCACCCAAGAGTTTAGGGAAAACAACAAAGTAAACTCCGGGTCAGTCATGGGACTGGTATGAGTAAAACAGTTTAAAAACAGTTGAACAAGTAAATGATATCTCATAAGACCACGCCGCATAACGGAACGGGTTTTTTTCCTTATGAGAATCCAAATATCTTTATATCAAAAACCCTTTGATATTATAATAATGTCTATCAACCACAGTATATATATAATCATCTAGCAGAAACGCTTTCATCTCACGTTCTACATATATAGTATACAATCAAAACCGCAAGCACGTATTGGGTAATGGATTTCCAAATATGACAAGGTATGGAATCACCTATCGCTCGTGTACCTCTAGAGAGGAATACACTGGGTTCAACAAGAACATCTTGCAACCCGGCCACACATGACCGACCACTCATTTCGCTTGAGTGTATCGAATGTATATCACCAACAGTTGGGATCAGCAACCGTTTCCCGAATGGGACAGCATCAACAATAGATTTTTAGAAGTAAATGAAACTCTAGATCAGGTGATTATACACCCTACTTCGGTGCGACCGACTTAGCCATGCTGCCTGTCCGATTTCTGTCATTTACCGGATGATGAGGCTAGAAGCTACGCTTTATCATCATACCAGATTCACTTTGAATGCCACATTGTCAAATCCGTCAAATCACTGATTGACGTCCTCAACCATACATTATGTGTTAGCTAAAAGAAGTTTCCTTCTCCGCTTCCACTCTTGGTACAGTTGGAGAAATCAATATACGTGATCGTCTGGACATACTCTGTCAGACATCCGTCCATACTCGTCATCCAGGAACAGGATGAACCGAAGGCACTATTATGTAAACAGGATAGCCCTTGCATAACTCCGTCTTCAATTTCCTTTGGCATTTATGATTCGCAACGGTTATGCCAATACAGAGTGGTTCTTCGGATAATAATCCAACCGGTCTCTCCATATTAACAACGTTAAAATGGTCAAAACTTCGATAGTCTGTGATTTAACTATCGAATAAAAATAGGTGTGCAAACAATGATATTATTTCCAAATGGAAATAATATCGATCAAACATCATTCAACATTTATCTCTTTAGTTCATTAATTTACTCATATCTTGTTTTCCTATATTCAACATTTCTTATTTTCTAAATTTAGAAAATATACGCTATTAACAATGGAAAACATTTCCATTTCTTGTTTTCTTTACTAGAAAACATTTCTGGTTTCTTACTTGGAAAACATTTCCAAAACTTCTTCATTGGACTTAGAAAGATGTTCAAACAAACCATCGCTATGCCAACTCAAACAATTTCCTTTACTGCCGAACCTTAACTATTCCTTAGTTAAAAACGAAGCCAATCAAGTTGGGGTAGAACTACCTCTCAGACCTTAACTGAACAACATTTCTAACTTTGAAACAGGCAAAGTTCACTTTATATTCCTTTTACTATCTTCCTTACTTAACCCTCCTTCGAATAGCTATATTCGATTGACTCTTTTCACTTAACTCTATTCGATTAACCCTTATCAATTTTCTCTGTTGGACTAACATTTATTGGATTAACTCTATTGGATTAACTCTATTCTCTAACGCTATTGATTTACTCATTTCACTTAACTCCTTCCGAATAAACTATATTCGAAAATTCCTTTTACTTTCTATTCGAATAACTATATTCGATTAACTCATTTGCTTTAATTCTAATCGATTAACTAACATCGATTAACTTCTTTTTAACTTTATTCTCTAATCGATTAAACTAACATCGATTAACTACTTTCCTTTTACTCTAATCGATTAAACTGACATCGATTAACTCTATTCTCAAATCGATTAACTAACATCGATTAACTCCTTTGACTTTCTTCGAATAAACTATATTCGATTAACTCCTTTCACTTTATTCTCTAATCGATTAACTAACATCGATTAACTCCTTTTACTTTAACACTAATCGATTAAACTAACATCGATTAGTTCCTTTTACTTTAACACTAATCGATTAAACTAACATCGATTAGTTCCTTTTACTTTAACACTAATCGATTAAACTAACATCGATTAGTTCCTTTTTATAAACTACGTTTTCCGTTACAACTATTTCCTTTTTATAACGTTTACTTACCGTTACAAATATTTCCTATTTATAACTTCTATTTACCGTTACAAATATTTCCTATTTATAACTTCTATTTACCGTTACAAATATTTCCTATTTATAACTTCTATTTACCGTTACAAATATTTCCTATTTATAACTTCTATTTACCGTTACAAATATTTCCTATTTATAACTTCTATTTACCGTTACAAATATTTCCTATTTATAACTTCTATTTACCGTTACAAATATTTCCTATTTATAACTTCTATTTCTATTTATTTTCTAAATAAATATCCCTTTTATAAAACCGTGTTCGTTTTATAAATAATTCCTTTTATAAAATCCTGTGATTTTATAAAATTCCTTTATTTCAATATACATTGAAATACTTCTTTTTACATCCCAGGGTCTTTTATGATATTTACAATATCGAATAACAATGATCAACATCATTCTAACACCCATAATCCATAACAGATTATATAACACATCATATATCACAATATATGAAAACAGTAAAATAAATGTTGAGGAATCCAGTTGGATTCCTCCAACCTGTCTCCCTGCATCACAGATGTTAAACAATATAGATAACATCACTTTTCAGTTCTATATGATATATTCTGTTAAACAGAATCAATATAGAAAATTTAACTAACTGACTAGCAGTTCAATCAAACAGTCAACATACAGTCAAACAGCCAATATCTAACAGTTCTAAAAATACAACATGAAATTATAAACTGTTCAGAGTTGGTGAGATTTACTCACATTGTCCGTAATCGTTAAATAGCGATTTACGGTCGTTGATTTCAGATTCGATGTTCTATTCCGTCATAAATCCAGACCAGCTCCAAATCATTCCTATCTGGTTCCATGTTGTTGGTCTTGTCCATATGATCCTGTCGGATCTGAATTTGTCGGATTCAGACAAGATGGCCCACTACTCTTTATTTCCTTTTCTGAAGGGTCTTCGCCTTAAATCCCCGGCCCATTTCCACACCAAGGCCCACTCGTATCCCATGTTTCTCTATCACACATGTATTTAGCAAATGCACATACGGCATGTATTTTTACTCCTCCAACGTCCCTTACATTTCCGAGTTTTGCCACTTCCACCCGGTCATCACTCTGTCAAAACACTTCGACAATCCGTCACCCAAACCACAAAACAAAGCAAATCTTCATCATCCTTACTCATCATAGCAACAAAATTCATCATACTTCCTTCACCACCACAAAAAATGACAGCATAGCCATCGAAAAACTGCCAGAAGCCAACAACCGAAATCCATCAAAACAGACCACTCAAACTGATCACATCCTCCACACACAGTTCAACCAATACCTGCATATCAACCACTACAGCAACTCACCTTCATATTAGTTACCCACCATTCCCATTGACAACATACAATCTCCACTTCAGCTTTACAAAACTATCAACGTGAGTACATCAAACTACCTCCAAAATAACACCACAATTCCTCCTCTATACAAACTACACTTACACTTTATCATCAGTACACTACAGCTCCACTCTGCACCATTCAGATCCGCTACTACCCCTTTTAACCCGAACTCCTCCATCACTTTTCTTCACATCCACAAACAACGCCTCCCTTCAGTATAGATCCCGTCCCCTGTAACATGTTTTCACCCATTTCTGAACTTCGCTCCATCGGAGAAAGCACCATTAACTGGTTAACTCACCCCGTCCCTCCATGAAAAGATCATCAGAGATCGCCACTGTGACCGCACAAATCTCCTATGCCTGCGCCTGTTGTAGCGTGCCATTCGATGCCCTGGTTCGCCTTCAGAAGCCACAAACTCCGCCGCCCTTTCCGATCAGACATCGGCCGCCATAGTTCGTTTCAACTGAGCATAACCGGTTAGAATCAGGAGCTCGGTGAGCTGAACAGTTTTGTGTGGAAGTATTATCAGATTGATTATCGGATTGGATGATAATTGAGAGGGAAGTTGATTGTATTACGTTCGTTCATTTCAGTTAGTGGCGGCGCATTTAATTTTGCTGAGGAGAAATGAAATTAGGTCTTAACGAATGGGAGGGGGTATTTATAAGCTCATGATATTTGGACGTTAAGGGTACACGTTAACAACTAGCTAGGTTTGCCGGTTGTTTTGATTTACTTGGTTGTAAATGAAACACGGCACACTGTTGTTTGGATTTAGATGGTCTCGTGTTTTCACTCTATTGCTGTCGGCCCAAGGGTCTTGTTGCTAGCCTACTTGTTAAGAAAAACTTAGATATGAATGCAAAGGAGTCCAAACACATCCCTTTTTGTTTAAGTTACAAAGCTTAGGACACACGTTATATAAAGTCACGTTCACATACAGACTGCTGTCAACAGAAATAAAAGTGCCGTTGTGTTGAGGAAGGTGCCACGATTCCAGAAATATAATAATACCGGTAGTTTAACTCATTTTGTGAAACCTCAAAATGTTGATTACAGGATGCAAAATACTCCAAATAAAAAGTCGCTTATTAAATTAATTAAAAATTACAGAAAAATTCTAAAAATTAAATTATCGTTATGTCCCAAAAGAACCTTATCTGAATTCACGCCCGATATCTAGTTATTTTGAAATAACCGTTATGGCCGATAAACGATTCTATAACGACTATTCTGAAATTTGATTTGGACACATCTCAAAATCTACCCGACGAAATCCTGATTTTTCTCTTCCACTAGAAAGATATACTCTACCAGCTCCACACATTTCTTGTTTCACAGAAATCCGATTTAAAACGAATCCTGTACATTCAGTTGAAGTTCGAATAGCCAATTTACGAACTGCAGCGCCATTTCAAGCTCGATTTTAATTATAATATAATTATACGTTCCAACTATCGTTATTTAAATATATTCGTTATTCAAATTCAATTCTAAACTGAATTAAATATCACAGATCATCCGGTTCACACCATATCACCATTTCAGCCAATTCTGATTATTTTAGAATTAAATATATTATTTAATTTATTATTTTAAATTAAATATTCACCATTATTTAATTCCACGACCATTAAATTCACTAACCCACCATTTATATAATAAAATAAATAAATCATAATACCTCTGCCAATGCGGGTCATTACAAAATCAAGACTCTATTACTATATTAATCTTAAACTCTTGAATTCTTGAAATCTTGATTACTCATTAGTCTTGAAATTTCTCTGATCTTTGAATCCCTATCATCTTTATAACTATGCATTCTTCAGTAATGTTTCCTGTATATAATTCCTGCATATATATATATATACACACACACACACACACATATATATATATATATATATATATATATATATATATATATATATATATATGTTCTATACAAAAAGTTTTAGCATATATTTTATAATCAGTGATAATTGAAATAAGGTTGTTGTCATCAAAACTCCATTCTCCAACAATCTCCCCCTTTTTGATGATGACAACCTTAGTTTATAAAATATCATACCTGTATATATCTGTTGATGGTGTTCCTTCTAATACTCCCTCTGTCTGTAAGAATCCTATATACTATGCCTATATTTTATAATTTCTCCCCCTTTGGCATTATCAAAAATAAATCCTAAAGGTACTCCCCCTAAATTGTATAACTTCCCGAATAGAACATAAGTAACTATCTAATAAAAATACCCCATCCCCACCCCTTGTTAATCTATAAAACTTATAATAAAATGTAATATGATGATTAAATACAAACCAACCCAAGTATCATTATTACATATGTTTGTCTGATATATATAAAAATCAAACCAACTCAAATCACAACATATGTCTTAATATATACAAGTTTCAAACTATAGAATCCAAATCACACCACACCATAAGTTTTAGAACTTAAACAGACCAATCAAATTGTACCAAATAATTAAACGTTTCTTGGAACTTCAACCCATTCATTTTGTCCAGTAATTGGATTTTTCTGGACGTCTTTCCACTCTACTTCAATGTTATGTGATGTTTGGTTATTTTCAGTTTGAAATGAGAAGAGATATCCCAACGAATTACATCAAAATGTTTCTCTTGAAATTCTACCATCCTCATTTGAATTAATTCTAGTTTGCGCTGATTTCATAATACCATGGAGAGAGTTTTCTTATAAGAATTTAAAGAATCATCAAGATTTTAACTTATACTATGGATAGGATTTGCCATGGATTTGATGAGAAATGAATAAGGGAGAAGGAGTAATGGAATAATGAATTTTTCTGAAGGAAATATACTTAAATAGGGTCTGGAATTCATTGGATTTTGAATGGACATGAGTAGTTATTTTAATTTTAAAATTTTAAACAATTTGAAAATCTGTCAGTTATATGTCGACATACTCTTTTTGTCATGTCGACATACTAAAGTGAATTTTTTGATAATTTTGAGTTCTTGAATTCTTTTGGACTCTTGTAATTTTATAATTGTTTTATAGTTTTTCCAGAAATATTAAGATGATTTTATCAGAAATAAAACTCCATTCATTACTTTATAGAAAGAAATACATCCAACTGAACAAGACACACTTTAAATATGAGATTCAAAAGCAAATACAAGGAAATATATAAAGATAGATTAAACTAGATGGCCTAGTTTTCGGATGATGATGAGGAAGATGAAATTCCAAGCTTTCTTCCTATCTTGACCATGAATTTGGATATTTTGGAAAGCCTCTTGTTAAGCTTCTTTTGATTGTTGACTATTTTTACTTGATTTTGAACAATCGATCTTTTTAAATATGCTTCGAGGTAGGATACTCAGAACTTTCCAAAGAAGCCTCTTCTTCTTCTTTGACTTCCATTGGCTCTTGTTCTTATTGCATTCGAGCTTGTTTGGCCTCGAATGTCTCATGTGGTTTACAGGTGAAAGGAATTTGCATGAGATGAATGTTTGATGCATCAAACACTTTTCTAGGGACAATTTCTTCTCCATGAAGATCAACGTTAAAGTATTTGAAAATGCGAGTGAGATAAACACCACTATAGTAAAGAGTGTTTTCTCTTGTAGATAAATCTATGTGCTTAATTTCATTAAGGATCATTTCGGCCCAATTGATAACATATCCACCCATAATGGCAAAGAGAGCCTTTTGGACTTTAAGAGTTGGATTGTTGAAATTTCCGGAATGGGGAGTGATGGTATGTTGAAGGAGAAGGTTGACAATTCTTGTTTTTGGGTGAAAGAAATGATTTTTGGAATCCATTGAAGCACCATCTTCGAAAATATCGTGAAAGGTTTCCATATCGGTTTCTTGGATAAGAAAAGTTGAGAAATCCGATCCCACGGTTCTACAATTTAGAATAGTGCCTAAGAGTTCGGCATCGAGAATAATTTGAATTCCTTTGACACTACTCCAAATTTGGTTTCCATTGCATTCATAAAATCTGTGATTGAGATTTGCATAGAACATCTTTACGAGTTTGGGATAACATACTTTGTCGTTATCTTGAGTGTCAATTAGACTCAACACTTCATTATGTTCGAAAAGAGAGACGAGATCATAAGCGGGAAAGTCGCTAAAGACGACGAAAGCACCTATGTTAACTTTAGCGTTTGCTAAATAGTTACCATAGGTTTTTATGGCCTCTTTGTCATTGTAAAGATAACCTTTAATGGTTTTGGTTATCTTCAATCTCTGGGATGAACTTGAGGAAGCCATTGAAATGATAATTTTGAAGAGGATAGATATGAATAATATTGTTTTAAGTTGTGAAAGAAAGGTAGAAATAATAGACATATATATAGAAATTGAGTAGATATGATTTGAATAGGCAAAACTTTTCAGATTAAAAGGACACATTTTCAGACCTTGGGAGTTGCAGAAAAAGTGGAGGGAACTTTGAAAGTTTAAACTTTTGAAATTCAAAATTTAAATTTCAAAACTGGTTAGATTTTTCGACGTATACTTTTCTGTATGTCGACATACTTGACTTATTTCAAAAGGAAATTGGATTTATATGTTTTGAAATATATTATCGATTTATATTTCAGGTTTAACGATTTCCTAAAATAATTCTAATCCTAATAAACACTCAAACAATTTTATTTTATTAATTTATTAGTTATTTAATATTATATTATTATTTTGATCTTCAAAATTCAAATTTTAAGTTTGAATTTCAAATTTCAAAAGTTTGTTTTTAAATTTTTAAATTTAAGCCAAAACAAACAAACAAACAAACAAAGCAACCATTCATAAAAATAAAATTAAAATCTAATTAATGTGTACCTAGTTTTTTGTTCCTTTTCTTCATGATTTTCTGACCTTTGAATTACTGTAAAGCATATATTCGTATTTCCGGTTTCTGGTTCTTCATCACATGATGACGAATCTGAATCATCTAATGTTGCTGTGTATGCTTTCTTTCTTTTCCTTGACGAGTAGCTGTTGCCTGTTTGTTGAGTCAATTTGTTTGGATATGGACACAATTTCTTTGTATGGCCTAGTTTGTTCGGTTAAAGCATCGACCATCATTAATTTTTGAATTTCTTTGATTATAACTCTTCCTTCTATAGTTTAGAAATTTTCTAAAATGATTTGTCATGGGTACTGTTTCGCCATCATCTTCACTACTTGAGTCAGAATCATTTGTTGTTGCTTTAAGTGCAATAGACTTCTTTTCTGTTGATCTATTTTATTCTATTTTCTATTGTTGGACTTCATATGACATTAAATTTCCAATTAAATCTTCAATCTTCATTTCGTTGACAACGCTGGATTCTTCTATAGGCAAGGTCTTCTAATCCCATTCTTAAGTTAATGAATTTAATATTTTTCTGACTTGATCTGCTTTAGAATAAGATTTTCTAAGTGCTGTTAGCGAATGCACTATCTCTTGAAATCTGAAATACATGTCTGAAATAGACTCAATCTCGTTCATTTTGAATAATTCAAACTAATTAACTAACATGCTATCTTAATTTGTTTAACTTTACTAGTTCCTTCTTGAGTAACTTGTAAAGTTCTCCAGATTTCATAAGCGGTCTTACATACTGATACTCTATTAAACTCATTCCTATCTAATGAACAAAATAACATATCCATGGCTTTAGAATTGCTTTGTGCAGCAGTCTTTTGTTCATTTTTCCATTGTGCAAATGCAGTTATGGGTTCAACATATTCGTTTTGTGTAATATTCGATATGTCTAATCCCACTGACTATAAATAAATTTTCATTCTACATGCCCAATATAAATAATTACTACCATTAAACAAGGGTGGTCTAACAGTGCATTGATCCTCTATAAAAGAACTAGATTGCTACCAGTGTTGGTTTCCATTATCACTATTTTTTAAAAAAAAAAATCAGATTATTAACTTTTTAAAAGACTTCGCTCTGATACCAATTGTTAAAGAATGCGGAATGGATCGCTAAGGCAAAGAAAACACTAGAAGGGGGGTGAATAGTGTTTGTAAGAATTTAAACAAAATCTAAAGCTAATGTGAACTATGGGATGAATCAACCACCACAAACACAATCACAAACACAGATTCAAACACAAATGCAAAATAAATAGAAATAAAGATGCAGATAAGGAAAGAACACAATGGATTTTATACTGGTTTGGATTGCTCCCATGTCCAGTTCCGCACAACGCTGGATTGCATAAAGTTTTATTGCTATTTCCAATAGTCAAGTACAACTTCCTTGATTTCTCGGCTATAAGGACACACTGATTTCTACTTCCCTAATTTCATGGCAATAAGGACACATCGATTCCTATTTCCCTGATTTCATGGCTACAAGGACACACCGATTCCTATTTCCCTGATTTCACGGCTACAAGGACACACTAATTCCTATTTCACCCAACCCAAGAAATTACAAACAACCCTATAACTCTTCATTAGCAATTGATTCAGAGAGTAAAGAGTAGAGAGTGTAGAGAGAGGAAGTTTGATCAAAACGGAATTGAATTCGGTAGAGTATAAGTGTAAAAACCATAAAAATGATTAAGAATAATGGCATAGAGAAAGAGGATGAAGTTAGAGAAGAAGATGTGTTAAAAAATTCGGGTTTAACACCTTTTTATAGAGTATTAAAGGTTGCAATGGTTCTGAATCGTTTCAAATAGTGAAAAGTCACCTCCTTTCAGAATTGAAAAACTGACAGTAGCATATCGACATGGTGTTTTTGGTATGTCGACATACCCTTGTATATTTTTGATTTTTAAAGCATTTTTCAAGTGTTTTGATGCAAAAATAATTCTGGAAATTCTTGAGTAAAAATCTAGTGTTGTAATTTAATATTATATGATAGAAAAACATATGAAAACATAAATTTAAACTATATAAATATATTTATAAAATTATAAGGTTTTAAACTATATAAATATAAGGTATAAGAATATAAATATAAAGTATATAAATATATAAAACTTAAGTTTGGAAAACAAACAAGAAAAAAAATAAAAATCGAAGAATAAAATAGAGAGGATTGAGGATAGAATTGAAAATCAAAATTTGAAAATTAGAATTTGAATTTGAACCTGGAGTGCTATTTAGAGTCTTACAAAATCTAGACTCTATTACTATATTATTCTTAAACTCTTGAATTCTTGAAATCTTGATTACTCATGAGTCTTGAAATTTCTCTGATCTTCGAATCTCTATCATCTTTATAACTGTAAAGTCTTCAGTAATATTTCCTGTATATAATTCCTGCATATATATATATATATATATATATATATATATATATTCTATACAAAAGGTGTTAGCATATATTTTATAATCAATGATAATTGAAAAAAGGTTGTTGTCAACAAAACTCCATTATCCAACACCAACATAGGTCGGTGCCGACCCAACATGGGTCGGTGCCGACCAATGCCCTTAGCTTATTTGGGTATGAGAGTTTATGTGCCTTAATCCCACATCTTCCAGAGCGCCTCCGCTAAGTTTCATCTGAATCCGATCATCTAAACCTCCGATTTGCTCTATTCTTCAACCCTAAAATCTATGGCAACCAATTCTAACAAACAACTCAAGCAACACAATTAATTCAATCAAAACACCAGTAATTCAAGCAGCACTGAGTATGCAAACATGAACAATTGTATAAATTATCATAAAAAAATGAGAGCTAGCATGATTTGGGTCTAAACATATGTATAAACATGATTAATCTACAAATTATCTTGTTAATATGATCAAATTAGGTCTTCCTAGGGTTTCTAGATTAGATTTAAACATATAAGATTAGATCTAAGGTGATTATAACATGTAGCATATGAATATAATCCTAATTTTCTCATACAATCCGTAGTTTCCGTGTGAGAGATATATATCACTCACCAATTTCTACGTCTAGTGCAAACTTGATGAATTTAGATCTGGGCACCAATGAAATCCACCAAATATGATGCAAAATTATGTGATCTAATCACCTTTGATGATTATCTATCTTCTGGGTGCAATCTACGATGAATTTGTACGAAAAGAATGGAGAAATAGAGTTTTAGGTTGAACCGAAGAATAACAAACGCGCAACATAAAGTTTATAACGATAAGAGTAACCCTAGTTCTCTCCCTAAGTCCCCCTATTTATACTTGCAGGTCATAGGTCTGATGGGCTTGGTTGATCATCCCATTAGCTGCTGAACAGTGTGCCTAAACAATAGCTGAAACTTAAAACAACGATTCCTCCCAACCCGCTGAACCAAATCCTTCATGTGACCACTCTACGGAATCATATACCACCATTCTATTCCAATGGAATCGATCTAAGGACCTGATTCGATCTGTATCAAAAGTTATAGCCCAAATTGTAAACTCAAGGCCTAAATGGTCATACTTGAATTCAGTAAAAATCATGGACATGTCTCACATCTCCATGAACAACATATTAAAATATGAGAATGATCCGACCATTAGGGAATAAAAATACAATATTTTACGATCGGTCGATACGTAACATACAGGTCCTTACATTTGTGCATACTACAATATATATATACACACACACACACATATATATATATACATACATATATATGTGTGTGTGTATATATATTAACTATTGTGAAATGTCATGCTATATATCATTCAAAAGAGATTATAAAAATTCTTACTAACAAAACATAAATTCAAATAGATTGATGCTTCTAGAATATGCTCTTGAATCATTTATACTTTTGAATTTTGTTCTTCAATATTTCTCCGACAATAAAGGTAGTATATAGAGCACAACCCAAAAATTAAAAACACGTAGAGCATATGTTGTACATCATGAATATCCATTAAAAACACATAACAACATACATCACAAATTTTTTTTTGAAGTCATACACAACACAAACATACAAATGAATTTAAACAGATTGTTTTATAAAGGAATTTAAAAAGATAATATTACCAAACATAATTACTACTACTTGTCATTCTACCTTGACCTCCCTTTGGTGAATCACCTCTTGTTAATGAGTCTTCATCATTCTCATCGCCATTATCATCGCCTCCTTTGTCTTCAACGCTTGAGTACCAGTGAAACGGAGCCGGACTAAATACCTCCGTTGATGATGAAGCAAAGTAAGTGGTTTTTTCCCATATCTTGTTTACAAATCCCTTGATTGAAATGAACCTTTTGTCTGTTTTTCTTTCCAATTAATTTCATTTGAAGTTGAAGCTTGGATTGATTATAAGAGATGGTTATCAAGGCGAGTTTGGGCCCTTTAGGGGTAGCATCGGATCTTAGAGCTGAATATCATCTTCGTTGTTCTTGTTGTTGTATAAGACTTGTTGAAGTCTTAATTGTTAGTTACTTTATTTAATGATATTTTGTTTGTGATAACTATACACGATGATGTTCTCGTCTAGTAACATTTAATGCAGGAGAATATTGAAGAATAGAATTCAAAAGTGTAAAGACTTGAAGAATATATTCCAAAAGCATCAATTGATATGTACCCTTATTTGAGTCTATGTTTAGTTAGTATAAAATTCTCTCAAAGAAGATACATAGTGTGACACCTTGTGTATATATTTATTTTTTACGCAAAGAACATGCACATATTTGCCTTTGCATTCAGTCAATTGAACGTATTCATTCAGTCGACTGAATGCGAGGTTATTCATATTTTCATATGAATAACCAACTGGTTGAATGGGTATATTCACTGACTAAAAACTATCAAAAATGAACTGTTTCTTTGTTGCCTTTAATTAAATCAATTTAGTGAAACACCCGACACCGCTTAACGTCACTTATATGAGGGTGCACTACGGTTTTTAAAGTGCTTAGGTATAAAGTAACAATACGAAGACTAAAATTCACAAGATAGAAATATAAAATGCAGCGGAAATTTTTGAAACAACATTTAATAAAAATAAGTCAAATCACAGTGCTTATTATACTTCAAAAGGACTAAATAGTCATCAACATAAAACCAAATATACTATCTCGTGGAAAATCATAATATCGGAGTACATAAGTAAAACCATCCCTCTTAATGTCAAAACAACAAAAAATAAGAAATGAGCCAATACATGACTTTGTATCCAAGCTAAACCCAAAAATCAAGAATAGTTGCTAAGACCCTTCACCCTGCGAACCTAGGAAATGAGAAAGGAGGAGAGAAGGAGAAAACAAACTAGGTCAAATATAGGTCTGGTGAATTCTAGTAATTTCTAGCATGAGCATAAGTTAAGGAAGTATTAAACAAATGAATAGCTTTAAGGACATAAAGCATAAGGGTGTAAAAAAAGTAAACAAAGTTAAGCATGAATAAAGATTGGCTTCTCATTCATATCCAAGATTGTTGCACCGACTTACCAAGATATCATAACTAGGCTTTACCTAATTTCTACTTGTCAATCATGTAAGATCAATATTTTAGAATTTTGCCCCGAAACATATACCATTGTGTTCATGGCAATTTTCTGATACAATTTCATAAATGACTTGCCCCAAATTGAATCTGTATGGGGAAGTTATTAACAAATAACGGTTTGAAAGATTATACGCATATATATACATATATATGCGCATAAGTTTGAAATTTAAATGTTGGGTATTTATTATAAACGAGAGGAAAAAAATTGCTTAAGTATTATTTAGAAAGAAAATGAACGTTAAAAACCAACGTTAAAAAAAATCGGCAAAATTAACGTTATGGCCCAGGTCATGGGTCTAGACCATATGTGGATCGACCCATGGTCGACACACCTTAGAGGTGGGTCGACCCACCAGGGTCCAATTTGACCCATTTATGGGGTAAACTGACGTATGGCTTATATGGTTCAGATTCATTTTATTTAATCTAACAAATCAGAATCTCATGTACACCTAGACTAGCAGGACCTAGCCTCCAACTCATATTTTATGAGATGATGCCAAGCCTTTGCCATTTTCTTTTTTCTCCAAATCTTTCATAAATAAGAATATTAGTTATTAGGAATTTTGATTCAAGAGTTGAAGACAAGGAAAGTAGATCTACAATATAAGTGCTCAGATTTCTTATTTATGTGAGTTAAATTACGTGAATCTGAATTATTAGGAATTATTTCTTTCTTTTAGCATCAGATTTGTAAATCTGTGGTTATTTCAATACTGGATTCAATTAGAAAGACCACAAAGT
Source organism: Allium sativum (assembly GCA_030737875.1). Lineage (NCBI taxonomy): Eukaryota > Viridiplantae > Streptophyta > Magnoliopsida > Asparagales > Amaryllidaceae > Allium > Allium sativum. Next base: position 119,083,347 of record CM060913.1, on the reverse strand, counting down.
AGCATATTTGAATCAGATTCAAGGATCATAAAGTAGTCAGGTGAGTGGATTTAAATTATACCTTCTGGTAACGTGATAAACAATTGAAATTTGCATTAACTGTAATATAATTCATTCCCTAAGTACATTAAGAATATTGTTGTTGTACAAATCTATCCCACTAATTTTTTGTTTGGGTTAAGAATTACTATAATACTAAAATTGTGAAATTTACAATAATTATGCACATATTCTTAAGAGTGTTACCCAATAATAAATTGGATAAGTTATAAAGAGGATTATGGTGAATTGTGGAAATAATGGAAAAAGAATTGGTATGCGTAATTTTGTATAGAAATTTACAGTAAGTGGAAATGGTATATGAAAAATAGGAATTAATATCTAACTTAGAAAGAGGGGATTTAGTAGCAGGCTAAGTTAGTTGGGATTGGAAAAGGGATACATTTCCAAAGTTACCATGACGGTAAGATTACTGAGAACGTAGTTGCAAGAAAAGGAAAAGGTATAAGTGTGAAATAGGGGTTCTTTTACCACATTGCATATTAATAGAATGAAAAAAAATATGTATATCCACAATGCAAAATTAAAGAAATAGCTTGCAACAACGGATCATAACTGATGTACATTATGGAAATAGATCTTTATATTTTTCCACAAACCAATCTAATGAAGTGTGCAAAATATTTTCCTGAAATAAGAAGAATGCACAAGATGGTAAATAAAAGAAGATTACAACAGTAAAAATTGGTTCAATTAAGGAATCTAGGGAAAATTATGACGAACGAGGAATGTAACACCCCGTGTATTCTATAACAGTGAAATTCACAAATTAAATTATAATTAATTTCAAATCAAAGAATTAAGGGAAACGGGATACGCCATTGCGTTCGTCTCGGAATTTTGCTTGAGACAGAGTCCGAGTTTGCGTAAAACGGACTCCGTATGAGGGAGATATGGCCTCCGGAAGTTTCAAAATTCAGTTTAAAATTCAAACAGACGGAAACAGCTCAGAAAACAAATTCGAAATTCAAAAATCGGACCAGATTGGGCTGGGCGGGAATTTTCCTGCCCAAGTCATCCAGGTCGACTGGGTAGTCGATCTGGGGGTCGACTGGGTAGTCGACCTGGCCCCTGAGCCAAGTCGAACCCAGCCCCTCCTGGCTGGCCTAGTCTGTGCTTGGCCGAATTTCTGAGTCTTGCCTTGTCACTAGGGCTAGGTGTCAGCTCCTGATTGGTCTCTCCTTCAAACGAACGGCTAATATTCATCCAAGCTCCATCGACGTTCCTAATCAAGTCACAAATTCTATAAAAAGGACTTAAGACTCCACCTAATTCACACAAATAAAAATAAGAATGAGACCGTCATGCTGCTGAGGAAAGACTAGAAGTAGCCGTCAAAATTGAGAGACGATTAGGAGACAATTCAAAAGCTTAAAGTAACGACAACTAAATCAAAACAACGCCTACAACAAAGGATAGCATCTCCAAATTTAGAATTCAGAATCCTGAATTGAAGATTCGTCATACGTTGTAAGTAGAGTGTTATTCCGATATGAATGAATAATTGTGTTTTGATTTGTGTAAAATGAGAAATGGAATTGTACTTAATTTGTGGTGATGATAATTCATAATTGTATGTTGCTATGATTCTAATTATGAATAGATTTGTGATGTTGTGGTATAATGATGTTAGACCTATTGGATATTTGCAAGTATATGACTCATGCTGTAAGTTAACGAATATATGTTTGTGGTAGTTTATTACAACACCTATTGGATAATTGCAAGTAAATGTTTCATGTTGAAAGTAACGACTATATGTTGAGATTCATGCAAGTATATGGTTCACTATTATGCCAACATGATGTATATTTCTATGGTCATCTTTAGTGTAGTTGGATCCATTTGAGTAGTTTGATTCATATAAATTTATGTTGGAATTGGCATCATGATTCAAGTGTAAAACCATACTTTTGTGTTAGTAACAAAAGTAAGCACCTTTGTGAACTTGTGTTGACTTTATGAACATGGCTAGTTTATGTTTGACTTTATGCCCAAACAAAATATGTTTTAGGCCTATGTTGTTATCAAAATCATATGATAATATATACGACACATAATTAAGTTAGATTTACATTTCAAATGCAAGTTTACATGAATAGATTAAAAACCATGATTCATGTTTAGGTATGTTTTATGTCATGATTATATGCTATTACAATGCAAGTTCACAAGTGCCTAATTTATGTTAATTAGTTCGCTATGATGCAAGTTCATGCGTTCACACATCCCATTTGATGTTATTTAGAATATATAAACACCATGTTCTAAGCCTCCCCTTTTTCATGTGGCTAAGTTGGGTTTAAATGTTAAACCCAACATATGTTATATTGTAGCGAACGTATAAAATGGGGGTAATGACTTTTGGGTTAAAATATAAAACATATGTGTTGGCATGTTTGACGCATACCAACGACCTTGAGAACATCTAAGGGGTATAAATTAATTTTACCCAATAAAGATGAATTTGAATAATGGGCTGCAAATATTTACATATAAAAAGAAAAGAGACAAAATATGTAAACTTAGAAAATACGATGTGTTTAACCCGAGGTTGGATTGAGTTGTTACGTAAACCTGCCCGGAACCGCCCGGCTGTCCAGTAGTCACAACAATACCTATCCAATGTGGGTGGTTAAACATTGAGCCCAATAAAGACTCGAGGTTAGACTGAGTTGTGACGTAAGACTGCCCGGAACCAACCGACAACAGGCAGTGACAACAATACCTGTCTAATGTGAGAGGTTGAGGATTTAATAAGACAATTAAGGCTGAGTCAGGATTGATAGGATTAAGTAAATTGAATTGATACTTAATCATATTGAACATGCTAAACTATACAGACTGATTTGGGGGTTAGGTTTACAAAACACTTAACCAACTTAGCATGTTGGCTCGAAATAGAAAACCTAGTAGCGGGGGACCCTTTTCAGCAGTAACCCTACAAGGTGTATCAGGATACCCTGAACTAGGCAGGGTGGGACACGATTACTAGGCTGACTGTAAGAGTCAAATCGACGGCGGTGGTGAAGAAGTGTAGGTTCTAACGGGGTGCGGGCGTGCACACACTCCGACGCAGAAAAATTAGGCACTGGGCACCAGTAGTATACCTGTGCATTCTAGAATTGTGTCGGGCTGACACCATGGGACTTGATACACCCCATGGTGGGACCAGCATAGGTAGCTACAACATCGGGGGCCGTAAGACACATGTAACTATGCGAGTAGGAGCCGATCATTAAAAATGGATCACTTCACCCTGATTATGGGGTGCCTATTGGGAACTAGTTTACAGGGGTGTAGAGATTAATATGGGGTATGATTAGTATATTCGACTCTAGATAACTTAACTTAGTTTATGGTGCTTTCCCATTTCCAGTTTATACTTATCATGCCCAATTCTTTATTCATAGACTGAATAGTCCTAGACTTACTCAGGCTTTATGTCTGACTCTACTTTTCTTTCGTCTTCTTTTCTTCCGTTTCCCCCCTCCCCCCCCCCCAGGTCCATAGGGAGGGAATACCGCAGCTTGACCAGTTTTCACATCCATCTTGAAGAGAAAGAATGTATTGCTTGGATCTCTTTCGTTTTGGACTATGGCTTTGGATAGCAACTATGGGGACTTATGCAGTTTACTTATGTTTTTCTTTTCTTTTTGCTTCTTTAAGTTATGAAATCAAGACAGTTATGAAAATGTAATGTTTTTGGGAAGTATTGTAAGACAATTATGGCATGGTTTGTGTAACACGTATTTTGCTGAAATAAAAGTTGTTGTTGTTGTTTCCGCTGTTCAAAAAATATATGTACTTATCTCTGTCTTGTGTATCTGTGACTTATACTTATAAACCTCCACCAAAATTAGGGCATTCCCTTTGAGAGTGACCCTATCGGAGGTGGGGTGTTTCACTTGGTATCAGAGCATAGGTTTACCAGATAAGATAAAAGGTTTTGAAAATTTATTTTCAAAAGAAAATTTAAAGAAGCATTTTTAAAAGATAAAATGTTATTTTATTTTAAAAAGGCATAGTCCCCCAAAGCCATAGGTATTATCTTTTGTCCTTCGTTTTGAATCTACCCTTTTGTTTCAGCATGTCCGAAGAACTTAACTTGCCAGAGGGTGTACCAATACCTGGTTGGTTCAGACGATTCTTAGAGGCAAGGGCCAATCAGCCAGGTCCCACTATTCCTCCTCTCCCAGCTGCAGGAAATCATCCAGCTGCAGCAGCACCTCTTCCTCCACCTCCTCCGCGGGGTAATACTTTTGCTAAGATATGTAAAGATTTTAAAGCTATGGGAGGAAAGGACTTTCATGGAACTGAGTCCTTTGTGGCAGCCAGGAATTGGCTGAAGGAAACCAAGGACTTATTTGTCATCTTTGAGGTTGAAGATAGGCAGAAGGTACAACTGGTAGTATGGCTACTTAAAGGCGAGGCTTCCTACTGGTGGGAAGTCACCAATGCAGAAAGACCAGTGGAAACATGGGAGGACTTTAGGGCAAGGTTTGAGGCTAAATTTCTCTCAGAAGCTGAAAGGAGTCTTCAGTTGGAAAAATTCTTATTTCTTAAGCAAGGGAATATGACAGTCAAAGAGTACGTTAATCAGTTCGATCAGCTGGCTAGGTTCGGACTGGACCTAGTCAACACTCTGCACAAGAAGGCTCTCCGCTTTGTCAAAGGATTGAATGAGCCATTACGCAGCTTAGCCATGACCCATATACCTATGGGAGCTACGTACGAAAGATTGGTACAGATGGCATTGCTGAACGAAGAGGATAAGGGCAAGAAGGAGACAAAGTTAGAAGGCTCTCAAGGGAAGAAAGAGGGTTTACAGCCTAAGAAGACAGACTTTAAGAAGGGCGGGAAAGACAACAAAGAGAAGAGGAAGTGTAATTTCTGTGGCAAAATGGGGCACTTAGTGAAAGATTACCGGAAAAAGAAGGCCAAGTTGAATGGTGGGTGCTTTTCTTGCGGTGAGATAGGCTACATGGCCAAGGATGGCCCAAAGAAGCGGGGGCAGGGGCAGAGGGCTGGATCCACCTCAGGGGCACAGGTTCATGTGCTAGAAGCGCCACCTCTGCAACAGCGAGGTATAAATACTTCTGTAGAAAGTGTAGTTTATCTTTATGATCATCCAGTTCACACTTTATTTGATTCTGGTGCATCACACTCCTTTATTTCATCTGCTTTAGTAGAATCTCTGCACCTAGAAACTAGTATGGTAGAGGACCCCTTAATTGTTTCAAATCCAATCGAGGGCCCAGCTCATTTGTCTATGATCTGTTTGGGATTGAAAATTTCTATTCTAAGCGTAGAATTTAGATGTAGTGCCTTTGTTTTGGGCTTCTCGGGATATGGTTTGATTTTGGGCATGGACTGGCTATCCAGTAATGGTGCCATCCTTGATTGTGAGAAAAGGGTGGTTAGGCTTCTAACCCAACTCGGTAACACTCTGGAAATTACTTGTAATCCCTCGTATGTGGTTATGCTTAGTTATCTTGAATCGCTAGATGCCTCTGTCGAGAGTTTGCAATCGGTTAGAGTGGTCCGGGAATATCTGGATGTCTTCGAAGAAGTGAAGGGCTTACCTCCGAAGCGGGAGATAGACTTCCGCGTATATCTTGTAGATAATGCAAAGCCCGTTGCGTTGCCCGTTAGACACATGGCTCCATGGGAAAGGAAAGAGCTCAGTAAACAAGTTAAAGAGCTTCTAGAGAAGGGGTTCATTAGAAGGAGCATTTCAGAATGGGGCGCTCTAGTGGTGTTCGCCACAAAGGCAGATGGTTCGCTTCGTCTATGTGTTGACTATAGGGAGCTCAACAAGCTAACGAAAAAGAATAGGCACCGTCTCCCCAGAATTGACGATCTGTTTGATCAGCTTGTCGGAGCGTCAGTTTTCTCCCAACTCGATTTGGCGACCAGATTTTATCAGCTAAGGGTGGCTGAAGATAGCATCGATAAGACAGCATTCAGAACCCCAAATGGCTTCTTTGAATGGCTTGTCATGCCTTTCGGCTTGACAAATGCACCCGCTTACTTCGTGGACCTGATGAGTAGGGTGTTCAGAGAATTGATCAAAAAGTTCGTAGTGGTCTTCGTAGACGATATCTTGATTTTCTCAAAGAGTGAAGAGGAACATGCTCATCACTTAAGGGCAATCATGGAAACTCTGCGAGTCCATCAGCTAAAAGCCAAATTCTCCAAGTGCCACTTTCGGAGAGAGGAAGTAAGGTTCCTTGGGCACATAGTATCCAGAGAGGGGTTAGCTGTGGACCCTGCTGAAGTAGTAGCGGTGCAGGATTGGAAGACACCAAGGAATACAACAGAGGTCCGAAGCTTTCTCGGGCTTGCAGGCTTCTATCTGAAATTCATCAGAGACTTTGCAAAAATATCAGCTCCGCTCACAAGGCTGACAAAGAAGAATCTAGTGTTCAATTGGGACTTGGACTGCTAGTTTGCTTTCCAACGACTAAAATGGGCTCTTACAACAGCCCTAGTTCTGACGTTGCCAGATGGAAGCAAGATGTTAACAGTTTATACAGATGCATGTAGGACAGGGCTAGGCGCCGTCTTGATGCAAGAAGGGAGGGTAGTAGCTTATGGTGGAAGGCAATTGAAATTCATGAAAAGAACTACCTGACCCACGATCTTGAGTTAGCTGCCATCGTCTTTGCACTCAAGTCTTGGCGACACTATCTCCTAGGTGAGAAGTTCGAACTTTACACTGACCATAAATCGTTGAAATATCTTTTCTCGCAGAAAGATCTTAACTTGAGGCAACAAAGATGGATGGAGTTTCTTGCCTCGTACGATTTCGAGATCTCCTACACTCCGGGCAAAGGCAACATAGTGGCAGACGCGTTGAGCCGAAAGAAACTGACCCTAAGCCCGCTGTTTGTTGAAAGGCAAAGCCTAGAGTTTATAGCCAGCTTTGACTTTAGGCCCTCCCCCGATTTTGTACCGGGCTTGCTAGCATCTCTCGAAGTACGCCCGACTTTAGTGGACTCAATAGGGACAACACAACGCGAAGACCCTCAACTTGTGGAAACGATTGATAGGCTAATTAGGGGTGAGACTTCAAGTCACCTCAACAAATACTCCGTTGACGATAAGGGTTGGCTAAGGCGAGACGGAAGACTATGCGTCCCACGGACAAGGGATTTAGTAAAGACGGTTCTCGAGGAAGCACATCACTCCAAGATGACGATACATCCAGGCAGAGATTGTAACGACCCGGATTTTTAGCCAGTTAATATTGAGTATTTAAATTATTTAATTAGGATAATAAGTTGATTTTTATATTGAATTTATCAATTTAATAATCGGTATATGAATAATTATCTAATATATTTAATTATCATATTATGGAAACAATAAATAATTGGATTCAGAATTTAAAACTGAATCAAAAAGGTTCAAATGGCTAATATAAATTATATATTGAATTATAACGATAGTTATTGATAATTTAAAATGTTTGAAACCATTTTTATATTTTAAATTGAATTTAATTTAAATTGTTATTTCCTTTATTTAGTCGAATTAAATTACAGAGTCAGTTCCGTGAATTTTAAAATGACACCATAATCTGAAGACGTAAATCGCTACGTTGAAAATAGCAGTTCGGGGTTTTTAATTAAAAGGACTGCGAGATATTTTAGTTATTTAATAAGAATAAAATCAAATAAATTACCTAATCTAATCATGGCCACGCTATATTTCATCCAGAGCCGACCTATTTCATTTTCATCGCAGCCTATTTTCTTCGAGCCGCCTATTGTGCTTCTTCTCTTCCCGACAAAGCTCAACAAAAAAATTAATGGTGCAGACTTAAAAAGCTATGCTCGCAGACCTCATTTACACCAGCGCAGACCTACTTTTCTCCTATATAAACAAAGCCACTTCCGTTTATTATTTCGCCCGTTCATTTTGTAATATCCGAAACCTCAGAAAAAAAAATGAAAAAAAAAGGGCTTTGAAATCAAAATCGAGATTAATCCGTGAATTCCTGGAGCTCGACGCAACCTAGGGGAAGCCGCGATTGGTGCTAATGGCGAGGGGGGGTTGCGATCCACTTTTTCTTGGATCTGGAGTGCCCCGCAACGTCAGGCTCGAGTTCGACCTAAGGATTTAGTGAGAAAGGGCGCGCGGTTTTCAATAGGGTTTGGGTTGAAGTTGCGACTTTCGTTTGGGGTGTTGGTGGCCGACTTGTGGGTCAGGAGGAGGCTGTTTCGAAGTTACGGGGTTGTGTTGAAGTCAGATTTGAAGAGGGTGAATTCGTGAAGGCCTGAAGGAAGGAAAAGGCATAAGCCATGGGTTGTTTTAGAAAGAAGAATACTACAAGGTGGTATTCATGTAGGAAGCGAGAAGCAAGTTAAGGAAGTGTACGGTTTGAGGTTCAAAGTCTGGAAGAGAAATGAGAAGAAACGTGGTGCAAAAGGGTGATGGAGGGATGGTTCAGGACTCAATGGAAATCATAAAGAAAGAAAGAAAAGGATTCAAGGTATATATTTGCCAAATTTAAAATATATAGAAATTTAATTATTCATTGTAGTAGTAAATTTTAAAATGGATGATCGTTTAATCGTTAAATCAAAATTGAATAATCATAGGTACACAGTAAATTTCACTCGAGTAAATTCATAGCCAAGACGTTATGGAAATTTGAATGGATATTCGACAAAGGAAATCCTGGTGAGTAAATCTCACTCACCTTTACTTGAAATTATTTTTATTTCATTAAAAATAATTGTTTGTTGCTTGTGTGAATATTTTCTGGTTGTTTTATATATATATTAGTTATTTAGGCTATTATATATATATTGGGTTGATTGGTTGGTTGGATTCCCGCAGTCTCATTAGCGGATGCCCGCAGTTTCATAGCGGATGATTACCCTATACGCCCCACGCTATGATTAGTGGATGACCTTCTATACCGCGATATTCTGCCATGAAGCAGAATGGGTATTATTTATGTGCTAACATCTGTGGATGCAGGAAAACAGGTTGGAGGAATCCGACTGGATTCCTCAAAAATATATTATCTGTTGTGTTGTTTGTTGTTTGCTTGATTTCATATATTACTATATGACGTGTTAAAAATCAAATGATTGAAAAATGGAGTGATTTGATTGCTTTAAATATCACTGGGCCAAGTGTTAATTTATTTAAAATATCATGAGAAAGATATTTGAGGTTTGAAAGAAAATTCTATTTTTCAAATAGAATTTGAAATTCAAGTAGAATTTGAAAATATAGAATTTCAAATGGAATATTGAAATAAAAATTTCAAAATAGAATTTTGAAATGAAATTTCAAAATAGAACTTGAAATAGAATTTTTAAGTGGAAATTTAAATAGAATTTAAATATTAGAAAGGAGTTGGAATAGTTGAAATTCAGAAGAAAATTTAAATAAGATTTGAAATGGGATTTTAAATATGTAAATAAAATTTGAGTATAACATTTGAATTTTAAAAGGAGTTTAAATATTTGAATTTTAAGAGGAGATTGAATATTAGAAATTCAAATAGAAGTTCAAATAGAACTTGAATAGATGAAATTATAATGCAAAATAGAATTTGAATTCAAGAAATTAAAAATAAAATTTGAATTCAAGGGAATTCGAATAAAGAAAATTCAAATAGAGATTTGAATGTAGAATTTCAAAATAGAATTTGAAATATAGAATTTCAAAGAAGAATTGAATAGAATTTGAAGTATAGTATTTCAAGGAAGAATTCAAATGTGAAATTTGAATAGAGATTTGAATGGAATTTAAATATGAAATTTGAATTGAGATTTGAAATAGAAATTCAAGTGTTGAATTTGAACATGGAATTGAATACAGAAATTCAAGTAGAAATTTGAATATGAGATTTCAAAATAGAATTTCAAATAAACTTTGAAAATAGGATTTCAAAGTAGAATTGGAAATAGAATTTCAAATAGGATTCCAAAATAGGAAATCCAAATGGTTTTGAAATGGAATTTGAATTCAAGAGAATTCAAATGGATTTGAGTGAAGAAATTCAAATAGTGAAAAAAATGAGTTTGAAGATTAGAATTCAAATGGGGCTGGAAACGAATTTGAATATTAGAATTCAAATGGAAAATGAAATTTGAATATAAGAGATTCAATTTGAATTTAAATAGGATTTGATCTATGGGATTTGAATATGAAATTCAAATGGGTTTTAAATTATGGAATTCTGAATATAGAATTTAAAAAGGAGTTTGAATATTTGAATTCCAATAGAATTCAAATATAGAAATTGGAATGTAGAAGTTAAAATGGAATTTAAAAATAGAGTTTGAATAAGAGAATTCAAATAAATTCAAACATAGAATTTGAATATAGGGAATTCAAATAGAAATTTAAGTATTGAATTTGAATATCAAATAGAAAAGGAATTTGAATTTGAATGTGTAGAATTCAAAAGTGAGATTGGAATTTGAATCAAGAATTCAAAAGAAGAGCTAAACAGAGTTGAATTCATTTTAAAGAAGTTTAAAGGGTTTTATATATATAAATATAATTAAAACGAACTCGCCGCGGCGCTGCAGTTCGTAAATTGGCGATTCGAACTTCAATTGAGTATACAGAACCCAATTGAAGTCGAAATTCTTTGAAACAAGAAACGTCAGGACCGGTTTGATAATAGTTTTCTAATGAAAGAGAAAAATATGAATTTCGTCGTATAGATTGTGAGTTATGTCAAAATCAAATTTTCAGAAAAACAGCGCCAGAATCGTTTTAAAACCATAATGGTTTATTTAATATTATAAAAGGATTTTAAGCAAATAAAATCCGAAGTTTCTATTTAGAAAATTTCAGAGTTGAGTTGCAAAATATATGTGAATTCAAGTTGTGTAAATGAATATGATTTTTGAAACAGAAACCAGATTTTGATTTATTGAATGGAATTAACTAAATTGAATAGAAATTAGTTAAGAAGCTTTTGAATGGATATTGGGCCTTAAATAAGCGAATTCGATTTGAAAACTTATATTCGAAATAGAAAAGGAAACTAGAATTGAAATTTGAAATTCAATTTGGTTATGAACGAGTTAAATATTTTGTTTGAACATGTTATGTTCAACAAAGAAGTGAAATAGGCAAAATGGCCGATTTAAAGAATAAATGGGCGAAACTGAATTCAACGATTAAATAGTGTTGAATTGAATTGAAAACAGGTGAACATATGTTAGACAGGTACATGATGAAGTATATGAAGATTTAAATTTATGTGCTCGACAAAAAGGTACATGTTTAATTCATATATGAGATTTTATGCGCCGTATCGGCAAGCCGCTTGGCTTTTTCTTTTTCTTTTCGATTGGAGAAGATACTGGGAAGCTATTTGAAATTTCCCGATGCTCCCGATACAGGGGAGGTTATGGCGAAATTTTCCGGAAATTTAAGGAGTTAGAATATTTTTAAGATATTTTGATAATGTGAAATCATTGTATCGACGTATCGAATTCGATAGTAAAGTGAATATAAAAATCGAATGTTGTAAACAAAAAGGGATAGAGATAAGTGATTGAAATTGTTTTCAATTGCAAATAGAGACATTTTCTAATATATAGAAAATAAGTGAAGTTAATATTTGGAAACGTTTTCCAAATGGCATAAGAGGTAAGAGGATTATTGAAAATATTTGGTTAACAAATATTGATAGAGAAAATAGAGAAGTGGTTTAATTAATGAATATTAATTAAAGAGCCCAGTGATTTGTTTGATATGTTTGGATGAACACTTGTTTTTATTCGATAGTTAAATCACAGACTATCGAAGTTTTTGACCATCGTTGTCAATATGGAGAGACCGGTAGGATTATTATCCGAAGAACCACTCCGTATCGGCATAAGCGTTGCGAACCAAGTATGCTGAATATATTGAAGACGGAGTGAAGTGCAAGGGCTTTTTCTATTAATAGAAATGGTGCCTTCGGTTTCGTTCAGTCCCAGAACGAACGTAAATGGACGAATGTCTGACAGAGTATTTCCAATGATCAAATGGGTTGGTCTGTATGAATGTATATGGTGGCAACGGATTTATCCCTTAGCATAATATCCAGAATATTTGTGCAAACTCAACTAGTGATCAACGGATCTGACGATGTGGCATTCAAAGTGATTGTGCTATCAATGGATGGTAAGTATGCGTAGCCTCAGGCCTCAACAACCGGGAAAGGACAAAAATCGGGCAGGCAGCATGGCTATGTGGGTCGCACCCATTAGGGTGTATAATCACCTATCTAGAGAAATTCCTTTTGTTTCTAAATCTATCGATTCTGCCCATTCGGGAAACGGTGGTTTGAGTCCAACCGTTGGTGATATACATTCGATACACTCAAGCGAAATGAGTGGTCGGTCATGTGTGGGCCGGGTTACGAGATGTTCTTGTTGAACCCAGTGTATTCGCCTCTAGAGATACACAGTCGGAAGGTGGTTCCATACCTTGTCATGTTGGAAATCCAATCTCCAATAAGAGCCATGCGGTTTTTGATATATGTGTGGAGCGTGAGATGCAAGCGTTCTGCTATTTGGTTATTTACTTGATGTAGACATTACTATAATATCATTGGATTTGATATCAAAGTGTTTTGGGTTATAGTAAGGTAAAAACCGTCCATGTTTATGTGTGGGCTGGTCTTACTATTATCTTTCCTTTGAAAGGATTTTTAAAGTTAAACAAGTGATTGGAGTTTACTCACACCAGTCCCATGACTGACCCAGAGTTTATTTTGTTTTGTTTTCCCTAAACTCTTGGGTGCCCAAATTTGTACGGGCAGTCAAGTGTTTCAGGCTTTTACAGATACACTTGGAGGAGCTTGAAGCAGGAGGCTTCAACGTTAGTTATTTAGAGCTACTTCCGCTGAATCAAATATTATGTGTACTCTGATGATGGTATGTATATATGTACCAAACAAATTTGTATTTCAAAGCTTATGTTATATAATATGTTTTATTCGTTCCGCTGTGAGTTGTGATCTTCGTTTTTCTTCTATTCTAAGTTTTCTATCTTATCTATTCTCACCCTCTATCTTCTTTCTAATAATGATTCGTATTTCTGTGTTATTTGGGTTGGACGTGTGGTGTTATTAGTCAATTCAGATAGCACGGATTTGCGGGTCATTACAGTGGTATCAGAGCTTAGGTTGAGCGAATACCTAGGCTTGTGTGACATGTGCTCATTAGAGATAGGGTCAGTAGTACCCTAGAATGAGTTGAGTATATAGATACGAGAGAGCGTATTTGTAAATTGATATAAAATTGTTTTATATTGTGTTGGCTTGTCTGTAGAGTTGTTTATGAATTCTGATCGAATCGTGGGACGCCACGAAGTCGATAGGGATTTCTAAAAACTTGAACAGAAAATACAACATGGTATTGTTTCCAAGTGGGTAGATGAAATAATTTTACCCAAAATTTCTATTTTGATATAGAAAGAATAATTTTCTAGAATTATTATTATATGGATGTGTTGGATGTTGACCTTATAATCAGATGAGATTATAAATTTAGAATGGTTATTTATAACCAAACTGAATTTGTATATGAATGAAATATATACAAATAAAATGAATTAGAATTAAATTCAAACCAGAATTAAGAATTCAAAATCCTGGGAAGTTGAAAAATATTTTTCAAAGTATATTAAAGTAATATAGCTTTGTTTTAGAAGAAGTTGGAAGAAAATCATTTTAGATGGATTTTGAAATAATAAAGCACTGAAATCACTTCAGTGGCTGGAAAATAATTCTGATGATGACTGCAGCCTCATCAGGGTTCATTTTCGAGTTTCTAAGTGATAAATTGCTACCTTAGAAAAGTTTTTGATGGAAATTTGTTTGGAAGAAAACAAGTGGTTTGAAAATTCAAATGTTTTGAATTTGAAATGAAAATAAATATATGTATATATTTATGGGATTTCAAAAGAATTTGAAAAGAAAAACCCAGGGATTTAAATTCTGGAATTTAAATTTAACTTAAACAAGTTAAATGGGTCGAAGTGAATGAATTGACTAGAATCAATTTGAAATAGATTGAAATGAATATGAATTAGAATGCATATGAATGGAAACCAAAAGTTTTGGTTGAAATTAAAGTCATGGAAATATGAAGAGGTGAGTTTCAACATAAAGGAGTTTTGAAAAGTTAGTGAGTTTATAGTATTTTTCTACCTTAGCAATTTCGAGGACGAAATTATTTTAAGGGGGAAAGAATGTAACGACCCGGATTTTTAGCCAGTTAATATTGAGTATTTAAATTATTTAATTAGGATAATAAGTTGATTTTTATATTGAATTTATCAATTTAATAATCGGTATATGAATAATTATCTAATATATTTAATTATCATATTATGGAAACAATAAATAATTGGATTCAGAATTTAAAACTGAATCAAAAAGGTTCAAATGTCTAATATAAATTATATATTGAATTATAACGATAGTTATTGATAATTTAAAATGTTTGAAACCATTTTTATATTTTAAATTGAATTTAATTTAAATTGTTATTTCCTTTATTTAGTCGAATTAAATTACAGAGTCAGTTCCGTGAATTTTAAAATGACACCATAATCTGAAGACGTAAATCGCTACGTTGAAAATAGCAGTTCGGGGTTTTGAATTAAAAGGACTGCGAGATATTTTAGTTATTTAATAAGAATAAAATCAAATAAATTACCTAATCTAATCATGGCCACGCTATATTTCATCCAGAGCCGACCTATTTCATTTTCATCGCAGCCTATTTTCTTCGAGCCGCCTATTGTGCTTCTTCTCTTCCCGACAAAGCTCAACAAAGAAATTAATGGTGCAGACTTAAAAAGCTACGCTCGCAGACCTCATTTACACCAGCGCAGACCTACTTTTCTCCTATATAAACAAAGCCACTTCCGTTTGTTATTTCGCCCGTTCATTTTGTAATATCCGAAAACTCAGAAATAAAAATGAAAAAAAAAAGGGCTTTGAAATCAAAATCGAGATTCAATCCGTGAATTCCTGGAGCTCGACGCAACCTAGGGGAAGCCGCGATTGGTGCTAATGGCGAGGGGGGGGGGTTGCGATCCACTTTTTCTTGGATCTGGAGTGCCCCGCAACGTCAGGCTCGAGTTCGACCTAAGGATTTAGTGAGAAAGGGCGCGCGGTTTTCAATAGGGTTTGGGTTGAAGTTGCGACTTTCGTTTGGGGTGTTGGTGGCCGACTTGTGGGTCAGGAGGAGGCTGTTTCGAAGTTACGGGGTTGTGTTGAAGTCAGATTTGAAGAGGGTGAATTCGTGAAGGCCTGAAGGAAGGAAAAGGCATAAGCCATGGGTTGTTTTAGAAAGAAGAATACTACAAGGTGGTATTCATGTAGGAAGCGAGAAGCAAGTTAAGGAAGTGTACGGTTTGAGGTTCAAAGTCTGGAAGAGAAATGAGAAGAAACGTGGTGCAAAAGGGTGATGGAGGGATGGTTCAGGACTCAATGGAAATCATAAAGAAAGAAAGAAAAGGATTCAAGGTATATATTTGCCAAATTTAAAATATATAGAAATTTAATTATTCATTGTAGTAGTAAATTTTAAAATGGATGATCGTTTAATCATTAAATCAAAATTGAATAATCATAGGTACACAGTAAATTTCACTCGAGTAAATTCATAGCCAAGACGTTATGGAAATTTGAATGGATATTCGACAAAGGAAATCCTGGTGAGTAAATCTCACTCACCTTTACTTGAAATTATTTTTATTTCATTAAAAATAATTGTCCGTTGCTTGTGTGAATATTTTCTGGTTGTTTTATATATATTAGTTATTTAGGCTATTATATATATATTGGGTTGATTGGTTGGTTGGATTCCCGCAGTCTCATTAGCGGATGCCCGCAGTTTCATAGCGGATGATTACCCTATACGCCCCACGCTATGATTAGTGGATGACCTTCTATACCGCGATATTCTGCCATGAAGCAGAATGGGTATTATTTATGTGCTAACATCTGTGGATGCAGGAAAACAGGTTGGAGGAATCCGACTGGATTCCTCAAAAATATATTATCTGTTGTGTTGTTTGTTGTTTGCTTGATTTCATATATTAATATATGACGTGTTAAAAATCAAATGATTGAAAAATGGAGTGATTTGATTGCTTTAAATATCACTGGGCCAAGTGTTAATTTATTTAAAATATCATGAGAAAGATATTTGAGGTTTGAAAGAAAATTCTATTTTTCAAATAGAATTTGAAATTCAAGTAGAATTTGAAAATATAGAATTTCAAATGGAATATTGAAATAAAAATTTCAAAATAGAATTTTGAAATGAAATTTCAAAATAGAACTTGAAATAGAATTTTTAAGTGGAAATTTAAATAGAATTTAAATATTAGAAAGGAGTTGGAATAGTTGAAATTCAGAAGAAAATTTAAATAAGATTTGAAATGGGATTTTAAATATGTAAATAAAATTTGAGTATAACATTTGAATTTTAAAAGGAGTTTAAATATTTGAATTTTAAGAGGAGATTGAATATTAGAAATTCAAATAGAAGTTCAAATAGAACTTGAATAGATGAAATTATAATGCAAAATATAATTTGAATTCAAGAAATTAAAAATAAAATTTGAATTCAAGTGAATTCGAATAAAGAAAATTCAAATAGAGATTTGAATGTAGAATTTCAAAATAGAATTTGAAATATAGAATTTCAAAGAAGAATTGAATAGAATTTGAAGTATAGTATTTCAAGGAAGAATTCAAATGTGAAATTTGAATAGAGATTTGAATGGAATTTAAATATGAAATTTGAATTGAGATTTGAAATAGAAATTCAAGTGTTGAATTTGAACATGGAATTGAATACAGAAATTCAAGTAGAAATTTGAATATGAGATTTCAAAATAGAATTTGAAATAAACTTTGAAAATAGGATTTCAAAGTAGAATTGGAAATAGAATTTCAAATAGGATTCCAAAATAGGAAATCCAAATGGTTTTGAAATGGAATTTGAATTCAAGAGAATTCAAATGGATTTGAGTGAAGAAATTCAAATAGTGAAAAAAATGAGTTTGAAGATTAGAATTCAAATGGGGTTGGAAACGAATTTGAATATTAGAATTCAAATGGAAAATGAAATTTGAATATAAGAGATTCAATTTGAATTTAAATAGGATTTGATCTATGGGATTTGAATATGAAATTCAAATGGGTTTTAAATTATGGAATTCTGAATATAGAATTTAAAAAGGAGTTTGAATATTTGAATTCCAATAGAATTCAAATATAGAAATTGGAATGTAGAAGTTAAAATGGAATTTAAAAATAGAGTTTGAATAAGAGAATTCAAATAAATTCAAACATAGAATTTGAATATAGGGAATTCAAATAGAAATTTAAGTATTGAATTTGAATATCAAATAGAAAAGGAATTTGAATTTGAATGTGTAGAATTCAAAAGTGAGATTGGAATTTGAATCAAGAATTCAAAAGAAGAGCTAAACAGAGTTGAATTCATTTTAAAGAAGTTTAAAGGGTTTTATATATATAAATATAATTAAAACGAACTCGCCGCGGCGCTGCAGTTCGTAAATTGGCGATTCGAACTTCAATTGAGTATACAGAACCCAATTGAAGTCGAAATTCTTTGAAACAAGAAACATCAGGACCGGTTTGATAATAGTTTTCTAATGAAAGAGAAAAATATGAATTTCGTCGTATAGATTGTGAGTTATGTCAAAATCAAATTTTCAGAAAAACAGCGCCAGAATCGTTTTAAAACCATAATGGTTTATTTAATATTATAAAAGGATTTTAAGCAAATAAAATCCGAAGTTTCTATTTAGAAAATTTCAGAGTTGAGTTGCAAAATATATGTGAATTCAAGTTGTGTAAATGAATATGATTTTTGAAACAGAAACCAGATTTTGATTTATTGAATGGAATTAACTAAATTGAATAGAAATTAGTTAAGAAGCTTTTGAATGGATATTGGGCCTTAAATAAGCGAATTCGATTTGAAAACTTATATTCGAAATAGAAAAGGAAACTAGAATTGAAATTTGAAATTCAATTTGGTTATGAACGAGTTAAATATTTTGTTTGAACATGTTATGTTCAACAAAGAAGTGAAATAGGCAAAATGGCCGATTTAAAGAATAAATGGGCGAAACTGAATTCAACGATTAAATAGTGTTGAATTGAATTGAAAACAGGTGAACATATGTTAGACAGGTACATGATGAAGTATATGAAGATTTAAATTTATGTGCTCGACAAAAAGGTACATGTTTAATTCATATATGAGATTTTATGCGCCGTATCGGCAAGCCGCTTGGCTTTTTCTTTTTCTTTTCGATTGGAGAAGATACCGGGAAGCTATTTGAAATTTCCCGATGCTCCCGATACAGGGGAGGTTATGGCGAAATTTTCCGGAAATTTAAGGAGTTAGAATATTTTTAAGATATTTTGATAATGTGAAATCATTGTATCGACGTATCGAATTCGATAGTAAAGTGAATATAAAAATCGAATGTTGTAAACAAAAAGGGATAGAGATAAGTGATTGAAATTGTTTTCAATTGCAAATAGAGACATTTTCTAATATATAGAAAATAAGAGAAGTTAATATTTGGAAACGTTTTCCAAATGGCATAAGAGGTAAGAGGATTATTGAAAATATTTGGTTAACAAATATTGATAGAGAAAATAGAGAAGTGGTTTAATTAATGAATATTAATTAAAGAGCCCAGTGATTTGTTTGATATGTTTGGATGAACACTTGTTTTTATTCGATAGTTAAATCACAGACTATCGAAGTTTTTGACCATCGTTGTCAATATGGAGAGACCGGTTGGATTATTATCCGAAGAACCACTCCGTATCGCATAAGCGTTGCGAACCAAGTATGCTGAATATATTGAAGACGGAGTGAAGTGCAAGGGCTTTTTCTATTAATAGAAATGGTGCCTTCGGTTTCGTTCAGTCCCAGAACGAACGTAAATGGACGAATGTCTGACAGAGTATTTCCAATGATCAAATGGGTTGGTCTGTATGAATGTATATGGTGGCAACGGATTTATCCCTTAGCATAATATCCAGAATATTTGTGCAAACTCAACTAGTGATCAACGGATCTGACGATGTGGCATTCAAAGTGATTGTGCTATCAATGGATGGTAAGTATGCGTAGCCTCAGGCCTCAACAACCGGGAAAGGACAAAAATCGGGCAGGCAGCATGGCTATGTGGGTCGCACCCATTAGGGTGTATAATCACCTATCTAGAGAAATTCCTTTTGTTTCTAAATCTATCGATTCTGCCCATTCGGGAAACGGTGGTTTGAGTCCAACCGTTGGTGATATACATTCGATACACTCAAGCGAAATGAGTGGTCGGTCATGTGTGGGCCGGGTTACGAGATGTTCTTGTTGAACCCAGTGTATTCGCCTCTAGAGATACACAGTCGGAAGGTGGTTCCATACCTTGTCATGTTGGAAATCCAATCTCCAATAAGAGCCATGCGGTTTTTGATATATGTGTGGAGCGTGAGATGCAAGCGTTCTGCTATTTGGTTATTTACTTGATGTAGACATTACTATAATATCATTGGATTTGATATCAAAGTGTTTTGGGTTATAGTAAGGTAAAAACCATCCATGTTTATGTGTGGGCTGGTCTTACTATTATCTTTCCTTTGAAAGGATTTTTAAAGTTAAACAAGTGATTGGAGTTTACTCACACCAGTCCCATGACTGACCCAGAGTTTATTTTGTTTTGTTTTCCCTAAACTCTTGGGTGCCCAAATTTGTACGGGCAGTCAAGTGTTTCAGGCTTTTACAGATACACTTGGAGGAGCTTGAAGCAGGAGGCTTCAACGTTAGTTATTTAGAGCTACTTCCGCTGAATCAAATATTATGTGTACTCTGATGATGGTATGTATATATGTACCAAACAAATTTGTATTTCAAAGCTTATGTTATATAATATGTTTTATTCGTTCCGCTGTGAGTTGTGATCTTCGTTTTTCTTCTATTCTAAGTTTTCTATCTTATCTATTCTCACCCTCTATCTTCTTTCTAATAATGATTCGTATTTCTGTGTTATTTGGGTTGGACGTGTGGTGTTATTAGTCAATTCAGATAGCACGGATTTGCGGGTCATTACAGAGATAAAATGTACAAGGACATAAAGAGAACTTTCTTTTGGAGCGGCATGAAGAAGGACATGGCAGATTTCGTTTCTAAGTGTGTGATTTGCCAACAGGTTAAGGCGGAAAAGAAGAAACCTGGCGGTCTGCTCCATCCTCTAGAGGTCCCGCAGTGGAAGTGGGATAGCATCTCAATGGACTTCATTGATGGGCTGCCTAGGTCTAGAAGAGGCAACACTAGCATTTGGGTAATAGTGGATAGGCTTACTAAATGCGCCCACTTTTTACCTGTCAAGAGTAAATGGACTGCGTCATCCCTAGCATCTCTATATCTCAAGGAAATTGTTCGACTCCATGGAATACTCTCCAGCATTGTTAGTGACCGAGACCCTATCTTCACAAGTGAGTTTTGGCGGAATCTGCAAGAAGCGGTAGGCACACAGTTATGCTTGAGTACTGCCTATCACCCCCAAACCGACGGCCAGATAGAAAGAGTGAACAGAGTTTTGGAGGACCTTTCAAGACTGTGCGTCCTTGACTTCGGGGGGACGTGGGAAGACCATCTTCCTTTGGTGGAATTTGCCTACAACAACAGCTACCAAGCCACCATCGGAATGGCGCCCTTCGAAGCTTTATATGGAAGACCGTGCTGATCGCCCACTTGTTGGTGGGAGTCTACTGACAAGCTCATACTTGGACCAGATATGATCCGAGAGACTTCAAAGAAAGTAGACTTAATACGGAGAAGAATGAAGATAGCCCAAGACAGACAAAAATCCTACGCCGACAAGAGAAGGACCGACCTTGAGTTTGAGGTTGGGGACAAAGCTTTTCTTAAGGTATCTCCTCTAAGGAACGTTGTTCGTTTTGGATCCACTGGAAAGCTGGCACCGAGATTTGTAGGACCATTTCCTATCGTCGAGAAAATTGGGAAAATGGCCAATAGATTAGAACTACCTGAAAAACTAGCTGGAATTCACAACGTCTTTCACGTTTCGCACCTCCAAAAATGTCTACATGAATCTGCTGAAGTGGTAGAGCCAAATATCCTTGAGGAAGCTGAAGTGGAACGCGAAGCAACCGTGAGGAAAGTTCCAACCCGCATATTAGGAACGGAAGTGAAAAAGCTACGCAGCCGCGAAGTCAAGCTCGTCAAAGTTCAGTGGAGCGACGCCGAGGAAGACGCGACTTGGGAAACTGAGGCTAGAATACGCGCAGCCTACCCTTTTCTTTTCGAGGGTACATCTTTGATCTTTCTTTTTCCTTAAGTTGCGCTTTTATCTATCTTTTTTTGGTATATCTCCTCGACCTTATCTTTTAGGTAGAAACCCTTTGGATGAAAACATGTAATTGAAACATGTTATGGATGATGGTTGCAGGTGGTTGCAAGTGATTGCTAGTGGTTGCTCGTGGTTGCATATACACACACACAATCTAGGTATTAGATCGGCTCAGTCACTTCATATTTCATATGCATACATATGTTTGCATTCGTATATGGTTGAAGTTTAATGTGTTGTCATATGGATGTTGCATTTATATGAATGATTGTGCACTCATGTAGAATCATGAATAGGAGAATTTGCATACATAATGGATTCAAGACACTTACATAATTTTCATTAAGGAGGTCAACTGAATCAGTAGACCGACTGATTTTGCATTAGATAAATACATGTACACACACTTTGCATATGATCATGAAGCATTAGAAGTCTTTTAAGGACAATGGATGCTCGTGTTTGATGGATGAGTAGATGGACGTTTGGATGGTAGGATATACATTCTTCCTAAACTTGAAGATTTTGGGGACGAAATCCTTTTAAGTGGGCGAGAATGTAACACCCCGTGTATTCTATAACAGTGAAATTCACAAATTAAAGTATAATTAATTTCAAATCAAATAATTAAGGGAAACGGAATACGCCATTGCGTTCGTCTCGGAATTCTGCTTGAGATAGAGTCCGAGTTTGCGTAAAACGGACTCGTATGAGGGAGATATGGCCTCCGGAAGTTTCAGAATTCAGTTTAAAATTCAAACAGACGGAAACAGCTCAGAAAACAAATTCAAAATTCAAAAATCGGACCAGATTGGGCTGGGCGGGAATTTTCCCGCCCAAGGCACCCAGGTCGACTGGGTGGTCGACCTGGGCCACCCAGGTCGACTACATAGTCGACCTGGGGGTCGACTAGGTAGTCAACCTGGCCCCTGAGCCAGGTCGAACCCAGCCCCTCCTGGCTGGCCTGGTCTGTGCTTGGCCAAATTTCTGAGTCTTGCCTTGTCACTAGGGCTAGATGTCAGCTCCTGATTGGTCTCTCCTTCAAACGAACGGCTAATATTCATCCAAGCTCCATCGACGGTCCTAATCAAGTCACAAACTCTATAAAAAGGACCTAAGACTCCTCCTAATTCACACAAATAAAAATAAGAATGAGACCGTCATGCTGCTGAGGAAAGACTAGAAGTAGCCGTCAAAATTGAGAGACGATTAGGAGACAATTCAAAAGCTTAAAGCAACGACAACTAAATCAAAACAACGCCTACAATAAAGGATAACATCTCCAAATTTAGAATTCAGAATCCTGAATTGAAGATTCGTCATACGTTGTAAGTAGAGTGCTATTCCGATATGAATGAATAATTGTGTTTTGATTTGTGTAAAATGAGAAATGGAATTGTACTTAATTTGTGGTGATGATAATTCATAATTGTATGTTGCTATGATTCTAATTATGAATAGATTTGTGATGTTGTGGTATAATGATGTTAGACCTATTGGATATTTGCAAGTATATGACTCATGCTGAAAGTTAACGACTATATGTTTGTGGTAGTTTATTACAACACCTATTGGGTAATTGCAAGTAAATGTTTCATGTTGAAAGTAACGACTATATGCTGAGATTCATGTAAGTATATGGTTCACTATTATGCCAACATGATGTATATTTCTATGGTCATCTTTAGTGTAGTTGGATCCATTTGAGTAGTATGATTCATATGAATTTATGTTGGAATTGGCATCATGATTCAAGTGTAAAACCATACTTTTGTGTTAGTAACAAAAGTAAGCACCTTTGTGAACTTGTGTTGACTTAATGAACATGGCTAGTTTATGTTTGACGTTATGCCCAAACAAAATATGTTTTAGGCCTATGTTATTATCAAAATCATATGATAATATATACGAAACATAATTAAGTTAGATTTACATTTCAAATGCATGTTTACATGAATAGATTAAAAACCATGATTCATGTTTAGGTATGTTTTATGTCATGATTATATGCTATTACAATGCAAGTTCACAAGTGCCTAATTTATGTTAATTAGTTCGCTATGATGCAAGTTCATGCGTTCACATATCCCTTTTGATGTTATTTAGAATATATAAACACCATGTTCTAAGCCTCCCCTTTTTCATGTGGCTAAGTTGGGTTTAAATGTTAAACCCAACATATGTTGTATTATAGCGAACGTATAAAACGGGTGTAATGACATTTGGTTTAAAATATAAAACATATGTGTTGGCATGTTTGACGCATGCCAACAACCTTGAGAACATCTAAGGGGTATAAATTAATTTTACCCAATAAAGATGAATTTGAATAATGGGCTGCAAATATTTACATATAAAAAAAAGAGACAAAATATGTAAACTTAGAAAATACGATGTGTTTAACCCGAGGTTGGATTGAGTTGTGACGTAAACCTGCCCGGAACCGCCCGGTTGTCCAGTAGTCACAACAATACCTATCCAATGTGGTTGGTTAAACATTGAGCCCAATAAAGCCCCGAGGTTAGAATGAGTTGTGACATAAGACTGCCTGGAACCAACTGGCAACAGGCAGTCACAACAATACCTGTCTAATGTGAGAGGTCGAGGATTTAATAAGACAATTAAGGCTGCGTCCGGATGGATAGGATTAAGTAAATTGAATTGATACTTAATCAAATTGAACATGCTAAACTATATAGACTGATTTGAGGGTTAGGTTTACAAAACACTTAACCAACTTAGCATATTGGCTAGAAATAGAAAACCTAGTAGCGGGGGACCCTTTTCAGCAGTAACCCTACAAGGTGTATCAGGATACCCTGAACTAGGCAGGGTGGGGCACGATTACTGGGCTGACTGTAAGAGGTCAAATCGACGGCGGTGGTGCAGCAGTGTAGGTTCTAACGGGGTGCGGGCGTGCACACACTCCGGCGCAGAAAAATTAGGCACTGGGCACCAGTAGTATACCTGTGCATTCTAGAATTGTGTCGGGCCGCCACCATGGGACTTGATACAGCCCATGGTGGGACCAGCATAGGTAGCTACAACATCGGGGGCCGTAAGACACATGTAACTATGCGAGTAGGAGCCGATCATTAAAAATGGATCACTTCACCCTGATTATGGGGTGCCTGTTGGGAACTAGTTTATAGGGGTGCAGAGATTAATATGGGGTACGATTAGTACATTCGACTCTAGATAACTTAACTTAGTTTATGGTGCTTTCCCATTTCCAGTTTATACTTATCATGCCCAATTCTTTGTTCATAGACTGAATAGTCCTAGACTTACTCAGGCTTTATGTCTGACTCTACTTTTCTTTCGTCTTCTTTTCTTCCGTCCCCCCCCCCCCCCCCCCCCAGGTCCACAGGGAGGGAATACCGCAGCTTGACCAGTTTTCACATCCAGCTTGAAGAGAAAGAATGTATTGCTTGGATCTCTTTCGTTTTGGACTATGGCTTTGGATAGCAACTATTGGGACTTATGCAGTTTACTTATGTTTTTCTTTTTTTTGCTTCTTTAAGTTATGAAATCAAGACAGTTATGAAAATGTAATGTTTTTGTGAAGTATTCTAAGACAATTATGGCATGGTTTGTGTAACGCGTATTTTGCTGAAATAAAAGTTGTGTTTTTTTCGTCGTTCAAAAAATATGTTTACTTATATCTGTCTTGTGTATCTGTGACTTATACTTATAAACCTCCACCAAAATTAGGGCATTCCCTTTGAGAGTGACCCTAACGGAGGTGGGGTGTTTCAGGGAATATAACCTATTATAATTAATTATATGATTGGGAGTAAAATTTAATAGGTAGGCTTGTCCAGGGGATAAGTGGGATTATAACATAAGTTATAACTAATGATGGACAGAGAACTTATTAATAAACCTTAGTTGAGGGAATTAAGTTAATAAGCGAACCCACCACAATGGTTGGGGTAATGGTGCAAGGTAAGATTATAATTTAGCAAGAAAGAATAAAGTAAAATTATTATTAATAGACTTACAATTGGAAGTATTAAGTTTAATTAATGTAATAAATAATAAGTGGAAGTACGCTCCAACAGCATAAGGCTGATTAAAGAAAAAAGCAGCCAACTGTGAGCTAATAAGCCAAGTAACTTGAATAAAAAGTGAATATGTGGGTAATAGAGTTAATTAGCAATGTGATGAGGTAAATATATCGCATGATTAAAAGATTAGATGTAGGATCGAATAACGCGATGACTTGATGCGCCGGAACCAGTCCGTACGTACGAAGATGAAGAACCCAATGGGGTAGATCATCGGCGTCTGCAGACACGAGAGGAGCACGTCCAACTGATTATTCTACGAGACTGGAGGGAGGCATAAGGCTTCTACGAGACATTGTAAGGTACTCTGAGATGGCCTTCTGAGGAATAAAAAGATGAAGTCGTTGCTCGGAGGCAGATCTGTCGCATCATCTAAAGTATAACTTGATTGCAACTATGGTGTGGCAATCAGAATGGTGTGGCATATGACGTTAGGTGATTCGGCGGTTTGCCTCGCTCTAGGAGGAGGTCGGTCAGGACAAAATTAAGGATAGTAATCGTCTGATACTTGTTATCAGCAGTCAGCGGGATGCAGAAAGACTAAGAGCTAAACCAACAGACAACGATCTTTCACTATCGAGACGTTGGTAAGGGGACACGCCAAATTGGATGCTAAATTGGTTGTTAGGGGCACATCATAAACTCATTATGTAGTCTTTCATTAGTTAAGGGAGGGGACAAGGTGGGGCCTGACCGGTGAATATCTGTATTATTTAGCCTAATGAAGTTGTCTTTTACATATATTGGAAGCTCGTGTAACGACCCGAATTTTAGTCAAATCAAAATATGGTTTTAAATAAATACAATGTGATTTTAAAATGTTAAATATACAATCACGTCTACAAAATTATTGAAAATAAATTCCAAAATTTATTTTATATCATAAAATAAATAAACTAAGGATATTGGATTTTCAAAATAATAATTAAAAAGAATATTTTGAAAATCGATAATTAAGTGCTATTTTATAAGCTAAAAATAAGACCATTTCTCAAACGATCTCGGAATTCGACAAAACCAATTTTATTGTAACCGTGACATTGAATTATTGTAAGCTTCCAATTTTCATAACAATCAGAGTTGATATGTGAGCATGCGTAATATAAACGCAGGTCGAAAAACCAATTAAAATCAAATAATAACACACAGAAGAGCCACTTTGCAAATGATCCCTGAATTCGATAAAACAAGGACCATTAGAACCGTATTTGAAAAACATAGCAGAGTTTCAAATTTCATAGCAATAGGAGTCGGTATGTGGTCGTGCGAGTAGAAACATGGAGATCCAGTGTAATCAAATTAAGTTAAAACAATACATTTAAAAGGGTGTGCTTTCTATGTACCGTTCGCAGCTTCAAACGTGCCATGGAACAGTTCGGACCGCATCCAACGCGCGAGCATAGTTTACCACGTCCAGTAGCGCCCATGTGGATGTTCAAAAATGAACCGTTCATGAAATGAACGTGGCTGCCTAGGCTTCCCACACCCAACTTTCATAGGGACGCACGCACGCCCCCTCATGCCCCAAGCGCCCATCTTTGACACTTAATATATATGTATGAGTATCAAGCCTTCATGTTAATCCAAGCTCATTTGGTTTTATTTCAATTGATTCTATAGTTTTCATACTAATATATATATATATATATATATATATATATATATATATCACGATACTTATAACGTTTTGGCACGGTGGGACTAATATTACAATCTTTCAAAAATGTTATAATTCATATAAGAAACATGAATTAAAATTAAATGCATGAATTAATTCAAAACAAATACAAATACCACGCCCAAATACCCCGTTTGTAGCAAAAAAAAAGGCATTCCATGTTTACAATGGTGTCACGCTTAAATGCCATGCTCAAATACCCCATTACCATTCGTCAAAAACACACCCTATGTATTGTCACCTCCTAATCAACTTGTGCCTTCTTTGGGTTGTCCAGCATCATCCATCCTCTCCATAGGATGCCGACACCTCACCGATCTATGCCTTCCTCTGGTTTCTATAAATACTACCCTCCCTTCTCACTTTTCTCTCCTTTCTCTCTATTTCTCCTCTCCCCTCTCTCTTTAGCTCCACCGTGAGCCACCTCCACAGCCCACCGCCGTTGGCCTACCTCCCCCACGCCGCCACCAACCTCCCCCGATCAGCCACCCCCAACTCATGGGTCCCACCCTCCTTAAAAGCTCTATTACCCCTTTAAAAACCCGAAAATCCATATCTCTCCCTCTTTGAACCTCCAACTGATCCTTCACCACCTCCTACTGCTGCCCCTTAGCTCCACCAACACCACTTTAGCCCAGCACCAGACCCCCGGGCCCCCAAAAAACCTAACCTTATGGCATCCAAACCCCTCTCCGCTAGCTCCTAAAACCAAAAACACGTCCATGTATTCACTCGATTAATTTATAAGTTCAAATAATTTCAAACCCCTACCCGTTTTGTTTTCATAAAACTCCAGTGACGCCGAGAGGCAGCCGAAATTGTTCGGGATCGTTAAGACGTCCTACAATTAAAGTTAGTCGGAGTGGAATAGTAATGATGAGCAACTATAGCTCACTCTTGAATTAATATGATTATATAATAGTTGTTGATGTTATATGTTGATATTTCAAGTAATTATATGCTTATACGCTTAATGTTGGTTATGGTTGAAGTATGAATATGAATTGTTGACATGGGTTAGTGATTTATATGTTAACATAAGTGATTTGGAAGTTGAAACCATAAACAAAATGGTTGATTGAATTGGTTGATAACTTAGTTGAAATGTTGCATGTACATTGGTTGAAAAAATAATTAATTACAAGTTAATGTTTGGGTTACTAAGTGGTTGAGCAAGTATCAATGAGTTTTGGATAATTTACCATATCAAAATGGTGTGTGTGTGTGTATATATATATAATTTTCAAATATATATATATATATATGTATGTAGTAAAAACGATAGTTGTAAATAATTACTTGAACAAACAAGTAAAAGGAATGAATGGTAAGCGTTGGTTTATATTGGCATAACTTTCATCAATATAAACAAGACATGTGTACACAATTTTATATGTTGTATGTTGGTGTGATTGGATATGGATTGGCCAGAAAATAATAGCTAATCGGTTATTAATGACAATTAATAATTTGGTTGAAAATTGGTCTGGAATAGTGATTTATTAAGTGTTTATAACCTTAACACTTGGGATGATAATGTAATGATATGTTAGTCGATGATTGGTAAATTTTGTCTAAATATTAATGACATATTGAATCCATATAAATTGAATTATATGGAAATTTATTGAGTTTTATTCCAAATTGGAAGTTAATTGAATATTTTATTAATATATTTATTGGGTGCATGAAAAATAAAAGTCTAAATTTGGTATCCGATTTTTCATGGACGTGAAGCTAAATTCATTTTGATTAACATTTCTAAAAGAAAGAAATGGTTTTGAAGAAATTAAAAATGGGTTATGACCTACCGAAGTTTTTGTTTAAAATGAATAGTAACCTGGGAAAAGTGAACTTCAGTTAGGGTATCGGGAAAATGTTTTAACAAGATTTCCTTTTCAAAGTTATCTTATTTATTTTATAGTGGATGTCAGAAAGGTTTGAACTCAAATGGACAAGTTTTAAAATGAATAGAACTCATCGCACGACGGAAGTTCATGAATTTCGATTAGTGACTTCAAATTGACGTACCAGGAGATCCGACCGTCAGATTTTCTTAAAACGAAAAATGTTTCGTTCTAAATGAAAAGAGAATTCCAATGATATGTAAAGTTTTAAAATCCAACGGTTAGATCTTCAAATAAGTTCAAATCAATTTTGGATAAAAACAACGCTAGTTCCGTTAATGACCCGAAAACATATTTTAATGGAATGGACTATTTTTAAATAATTAAAAATACGGAAAAATTGCGGTAAATCATATTAAATGATTTTAAATTTATTTGGAAAAGAGATATGAAATTTTGAACTATATTCATTTTCGTATTTTCAGCATAATCGGCCGAATACAGTAAAACAATGTTTTGCGAATTTAAATTAAATACACTTAAATTATTATTTTTATAAGATATAACCATGCTTTAAAAGAAGTGTTTAGATAAATCTTTTGATTTGGAAAAGTATTCTAGTTTGAATAAAATTTGTATTTGGGTGGAAAGATCTTCGGATATTTGATATCGATTACCGTTGTGTAAGTACTTTTTGAGGGATTTGAAAGATATTTATATCGTTATTCCATTTATAGTATTCGTTGATTACGAGAATATGTGTTGAATATAAGTTGATATAATTATATTTGAATACTTATATCTAATATCAATTGATTTGGGGTTTATGATGAACGATGTTTTAAATAACATTTGTTCTTTATCCCAGCTAAAGGAAAAGGTAATTTTCCAAGATGAGCTTAAAAGAAATTATTATTTAAATTTATTATAAAGATGTAAAGAGAGGAGTTGGAACTTGATGGTTTATCATTGAGTTATGTGATCTTTTGTGTGTTTGATTTGATTTTTCTTTAGGCGTTCAGGGTCATACACTTGATAGATTATCCTCTTGACTTTGTGCAATCGAGAACCAATTCTGGTTAATGAATAGTTTTCCCTAACGCTATGAATAAGAAATCACAAGTACAGTTTTGCACCAAAGATATGATTTGGGAAAGTTAAAAGAGATTTACCATTATGGTGGTTAATAAAGTATTTGGATTTGAGTAAGTGTGTTTTCACATAATGACAAGATTTAATCTTTAATTAGACTTGAAATGAAAGAAGGTAATTAAACTTACCGAAACACGAGGAGTGTTAGATATGGGGTACCACCAGTTTTGATTCATGCTATAAATAGGTTGGGAATGAGATAACGATTTAAGAAATTACCTTTTTGCAAGGTCGATGATCCCGATAAAGTTTAGAATACTCGATTTGAGTTAAAGTTGTGAAATGAGATTTTTATGATCTATTGGGACGATTTTCGAGGAAAGATTTAAACAAGAGTTTGATGAATTAAATCTTTAATAAGATTTGTGGAATAAATTTCCAAATATAAAGAATGATTGGAGTAAAATAATATTCCCAAAATGGAATAAGACTCGTGACATCTTGTATATCTCAACTGATTTGAAAGATGCGTTAGTTGTTCGAGATGACCGAGTTTCGACCCATTGTGAATGACCATATGACGCGATGAAAACGACGTTGACTACGATTGAAGACAAGAGACCTTCACATCAAAGAATTGCTTGTCAATGCCTCGTTCTCGGTGGCACGTAATAATGCACATTTATATTCACATATTTATCCTTGTTTAGTTTAAATAAACGTCATATGTGTGTATTTTATCACGTTTAAACCATAATTCAACTTATTTCAAAATATCATACATTCATCATCATACAAAGGAAAAATGGTCATTTTTTGTGCTTTTGTTATTTTGAGAAGTTTTACTTGGACATTTTTCATTATTTTTGTAGAAATTTGGTGCATATGGAAGAGGGCTTGTAACAACCCGTATTTTCAATAACCTGTAATAATGTAAATCGAGGCAGAATTTAATTCTAAAATCTGAATCAAGGGAAACGGGCTATGCCATTGCGTTCGTCTCGGAAAAATACGCGAAATAGAGTCTGAGTTTTCAAAAATCGGAGTCTGTATGACCCGATTAAGGCCCAACGAAGTTTTCAGAAAATTTCAAAGTAAAAACAGATTTCAAATTCAAGTTTGAATTTGAAAAATTAGGTCAGATTGGGCCAGGCGGGAAAATTCCCTCCAGAGCATCCAAGTCGACAGCCCTGTCGACTTGGGAGTCGACTTGGTTGGACCCAAGTCGACAGCCCTGTCGACTTGGCTGTTATTTTGGCAAATAAAATTAACAGAAGAATCTATACCATATACTGCATTCAGTTGTCCACAAGGACAATATGAATGGTTAGTTATGCCTTTCGGATTAAAAAATGCACCACAAATATTTCAAAGAAGGATGGATGAAGTTTTAAAAAGACATGATGATTATTGTATTGTATATGTTGATGATATTTTAATATTTTCTGATAATTTAGAAGACCATATTAAACATTGTAATCTAGTTATAGATACATGTATAGAAAGAGGAATAACTCTTTCTGCTAAAAAAGCAATAATTGGTGTACAAAAAATAGATTTTTTAGGTATAACTATAGATAATGGAGACATAGAATTACAGCCACATATACTTACAAAAATTAAAGAATTCCCTGATCAAATTGAAGATATGAAACAGTTACAAAGATTTCTTGGATGCCTTAATTATGCTGATATATTTATCAATAAGTTAGCAAAATTAAGAGCTCCTTTACAGCAAAAACTTAAAAAGAATTATAAGTGGCAATGGACAGAAGGAGATACAAAATATATTCAACATATTAAAAAAATTTGTGAATATATGCCTAAATTATCCTTGCCATTAGAAACTGATGAATTAATCATATATACTGATGCTTCTGATTCATATTGGGGAGCAGCCCTAGTAGCTATAAGAAATAATCAAGAAAAATTGTGTAGATATAAATCTGGAACATTTAAACAAAGTGAATTGAATTATCACTCTAATGATAAAGAACTTCTAGCCATTAAAAATAGTATTAAAGCCTTTTATTTATATCTAAATAAACCCTTTAAAATACGCACTGATTCTGTTACTGCAAAATCCAGAATTAAAAATAAAATCCCTGATATTGGACCTAATAAAAGATTAATTAGATGGCAGTCATGGTTTTCTGAGTTTAATTTTGATATTGAACATATTTCGGGAAAAACTAACTTTCTTGCAGATACTTTAAGCAGAGAATTGCATGATGGCACAAAACAATGAAGATACAATTGATTATTTAAGCATCTTCGATGAACTATATGGAGAAGTACTTATTGCACAAGATGCTTTTGAGCAGTATTTAATCAAAGCAGATGATGATAAAAAGGAGGAAATAAGACCCTTCTTTAAACACATGGTATCTTATTCAGAGCAAATGTTCAGAAAAGTACAAAATAAGATGATTAGAAATGAAGAAATGCAAACTATTGAAGAATCAGTTAATAAGCCCTCTGAGATAAAGCAAAATAAAGAATTTATCAATTGGTTCAGTAGAATGATAAAACCTATATTACTAGAAATGTACCCTGCTAAAGGAATATATTCAGGATATGGTTATGATCTAAACAAAGTATATATTCACCCAGAAGCTGATCCAATGTTGGTGAAAGACTTATACAAAGCATGATTAATTTACTGCATTTATACCGATAGTACTCTTCATAATTTGAAAGGACTACCAAAGTTAAGGAATGCAGTATATACTTTTTCCAAAGCAATTAAACACAGCAATATATATTTGGTATGTAATCAAGTTATCCCGGAAGATGGCAAAGACTGTCTGTCTATGGTAGAATTGAAGATGGGGTCAAAAAAGTTAACTCCAAAGTTCTTTCAAAATATGTTCTTAGTCGAAGAAGATGTTATAGCAGTAACAAGGGCTAAGCAATTAACAAGTTTAGTATCAAGGACTTTGGAAGCTTTGGCAAACAATATATGGACATATGAGTCTGAGTCAAATGAGTTGATTTTAACAATTAGTAAAGTCCCTAGAGCTGGAGCAAAAGAAGACGTAATTCAATTTGTTGAAAGAATTCTAAGTTGGACTACACATTAATATGCATACAAACACTTTCTTAAGAATATAACAGAAGATATGATCAAGAAGCTCCTGGTGCACGGAATAAAGTGGGAGACTCTACAATATACACAAGACATGGTGGGACCCTCGAACAAAAGAGATTCTCATGAAGATGACAACTTGGAAGAGAAATCGGGAAGGGACTCATTTGCTGAAGAATAAAGCCACGTGGAGAGACAAGATATAAAGAGCATCCTAAAAAGCAGAGCCTATTAATTAAAAGCATACAAGCTTCGAGTATGATGCTGATTCTGATATTGACAAAGGCGGTTTAGAGCAAATATAAAACCTCCTGAAGACATTCAGAGAAGCCATCCGCAGTTAGTCAAAAGCAATAATATTTGTACTTTGTAAATTAGAGTGTGTGAGCTTGTTCTGTAATAAATTTGTACTTTCCACTATCAGCAATAAAAAGTTTGTTTCTGAGTGAAATTATTGTTCAAAAATTTCTGAGTTCTGAGAATCATAAACAAAAGCTTCTGGAAAAGCTTCTAAGTTGTACACTGCTTGGAATTTCTCAGCCATTTCCTGGAGTCCTGATTAGTATCCAGTGTTCGTTTGGCGTTGGCAGAGGAGAGCCGTGAAGCCGTAGAAGAACAAGGAGAATCGTAAGGATTGGAAGCGTGCTGGGCCCAGACAGGTAACAACTAGAGATTGCTTCTAGAGATTCAAAAACTGGCAATCTCTAGAGGCAATCTCTAGTTGTTACCTGTCTGGGCCCGGCACGCTTCCAATCCTTACGATTCTCCTTGTTCTTCTACGGCTTCACGGCTCTCCTCTGCCATCGCCAAACGAACACTGGATCTAATCAGGACTCCAGGAAATGGCTGAGAAATTCCAAGCAGTGTACAACTTAGAAGCTTTTCCAGAAGCTTTTGTTTATGATTCTCAGAACTCAGAAATTTTTGAACAATAATTTCACTCAGAAACAAACTTTTTATTGCTGATAGTGGAAAGTACAAATTTATTACAGAACAAGCTCACACACTCTAATTTACAAAGTACAAATATTATTGCTTTTGACTAACTGCGGATAGCTTCTCTGAATGTCTTCAGGAGGTTTTATATTTGCTCTAAACCGCCTTTGTCAATATCAGAATCAGCATCATACTCGAAGCTTGTATGCTTTTAATTAATAGGCTCTGCTTTTTAGGATGCTCTTTATATCTTGTCTCTCCACGTGGCTTTATTCTTCAGCAAATGAGTCCCTTCCCGATTTCTCTTCCAAGTTGTCATCTTCATGAGAATCTCTTTTGTTCGAGGGTCCCACCATGTCTTGTGTATATTGTAGAGTCTCCCACTTTATTCCGTGCACCAGGAGCTTCTTGATCATATCTTCTGTTATATTCTTAAGAAAGTGTTTGTATGCATATTTATATGTAGTCCAACTTAGAATTCTTTCAACAAATTGAATTACGTCTTCTTTTGCTCCAGCTCTAGGGACTTTACTAATTGTTAAAATCAACTCATTTGACTCAGACTCATATGTCCATATATTGTTTGCCAAAGCTTCCAAAGTCCTTGATACTAAACTTGTTAATTGCTTAGCCCTTGTTACTGCTATAACATCTTCTTCGACTAAGAACATATTTTGAAAGAACTTTGGAGTTAACTTTTTTGACCCCATCTTCAATTCTACCATAGACAGACAGTCTTTGCCATCTTCCGGGATAACTTGATTACATACCAAATATATATTGCTGTGTTTAATTGCTTTGGAAAAAGTATATACTGCATTCCTTAACTTTGGTAGTCCTTTCAAATTATGAAGAGTACTATCGGTATAAATGCAGTAAATTAATCCTGCTTTGTATAAGTCTTTCACCAACATTGGATCAGCTTCTGGGTGAATATATACTTTGTTTAGATCATAACCATATCCTGAATATATTCCTTTAGCAGGGTACATTTCTAGTAATATAGGTTTTATCATTCTACTGAACCAATTGATAAATTCTTTATTTTGCTTTATCTCAGAGGGCTTATTAACTGATTCTTCAATAGTTTGCATTTCTTCATTTCTAATCATCTTATTTTGTACTTTTCTGAACATTTGCTCTGAATAAGATACCATGTGTTTAAAGAAGGATCTTATTTCCTCCTTTTTATCATCATCTGCTTTGATTAAATACTGCTCAAAAGCATCTTGTGCAATAAGTACTTCTCCATATAGTTCATCGAAGATGCTTAAATAATCAATTGTATCTTCATTGTTTTGTGCCATCATGCAATTCTCTGCTTAAAGTATCTGCAAGAAAGTTAGTTTTTCCCGAAATATGTTCAATATCAAAATTAAACTCAGAAAACCATGACTGCCATCTAATTAATCTTTTATTAGGTCCAATATCAGGGATTTTATTTTTAATTCTGGATTTTGCAGTAACAGAATCAGTGCGTATTTTAAAGGGTTTATTTAGATATAAATAAAAGGCTTTAATACTATTTTTAATGGCTAGAAGTTCTTTATCATTAGAGTGATAATTCAATTCACTTTGTTTAAATGTTCCAGATTTATATCTACACAATTTTTCTTGATTATTTCTTATAGCTACTAGGGCTGCTCCCCAATATGAATCAGAAGCATCAGTATATATGATTAATTCATCAGTTTCTAATGGCAAGGATAATTTAGGCATATATTCACAAACTTTTTTAATATGTTGAATATATTTTGTATCTCCTTCTGTCCATTGCCACTTATAATTCTTTTTAAGTTTTTGCTGTAAAGGAGCTCTTAATTTTGCTAACTTATTGATAAATATATCAGCATAATTAAGGCATCCAAGAAATCTTTGTAACTGTTTCATATCTTCAATTTGATCAGGGAATTCTTTAATTTTTGTAAGTATATGTGGCTGTAATTCTATGTCTCCATTATCTATAGTTATACCTAAAAAATCTATTTTTTGTACACCAATTATTGCTTTTTTAGCAGAAAGAGTTATTCCTCTTTCTATACATGTATCTATAACTAGATTACAATGTTTAATATGGTCTTCTAAATTATCAGAAAATATTAAAATATCATCAACATATACAATACAATAATCATCATGTCTTTTTAAAACTTCATCCATCCTTCTTTGAAATATTTGTGGTGCATTTTTTAATCCGAAAGGCATAACTAACCATTCATATTGTCCTTGTGGACAACTGAATGCAGTATATGGTATAGATTCTTCTGTTAATTTTATTTGCCAAAATCCACTTTTACAATCCATTTTTGTAAACCATTTTTTATTTTGTATTTTGTTAATCAATACTTCTTTATTTGGTAAATAATATCCATCAAATATTGTAGCATCATTTAAAGCTTTGTAATTAAAAACTATTCTGGCTTTTCCTCTAACAATTTCACTATGTTTCCTGACTATAAATGCAGGAGAACTATGCAGACTGTTAGAAGGTCTAATTACTTTTAAATCTAAAAGTTCTCTAATTTGTACTTTAAATTCTTCTAAATCTTCTAATGAATATTTCATAGGTCTTACTCTAATTATTTTATTAGAGTCTTTTAATTTTATCGTTGCTAATGTTTTATCTTTATCCCAAGCTGCTAGAGGATTTTCATTATATGTTTCTTTAAATCTTTCTTTGATATTTTCAAGAGTATCAATACTTTCATGTTTTAATAATGGTATTTTTTCTAACTTAGGAATATCACCACGCTGTTAATTGGGTCATGGGCTGATATTGTAAACAAAAATCATTTCCTAATAAAATATCTGGACCTTGAACATTACTGGCCCATAATTTTGGTATTTTAATTTTAATATTTCCTACTGTAAAGGGGACATTAACAGCATAATCCTTATAACAAATTTCTTTTTCTTGTATATCCAAGGCTATTATGGAAGATCCATCTTGAATCCACCATTTCTGTGGTAAAATATATTTTTTACATAAAGATATTCCTGAACCTGTATCAACATAAGCATTTAGTTTTATAGGTTGATAATAAGGTATTTCTATAGTTCCTTCAATGTATGTTGAATAAGGTGAAGTAACTACAGCTTTTTTCATATGTTGTTTATCAATTCTTGGAAATTCATATTGATCTAATTGTATAAATGAATCTTTTAATGTAAATGTATATTTTGTAATAAAATTCATTCCTAATAATATTTCATTTTTTCGTAGTTTGTCATCTACTAACATTTCCATTTGTATTTGCAGGACCTTTCCACTTCTGTCTATAAGGGATAGTCTCACTTCTACACTTTTATTTAATATATGGATTTGTCCAAAATAGTCTATGTATTTATAAGGATTTTGTAAATTACTATATGGGTATGTTTGTACTAGGTATGTATTAATATGAGAGGATGCTGCTCCTGTATCTAAAAGCACATTCACCTCTTTGTTATCTAAAAATCCTTGTATATACAGTTGTCTGTTTGACTCTATTAGATTTAGTTTATCTAATGTTTTTAATTCTAAATCTCTTCTTTGTGAGGATATATTTATATCTCTTAGTTGTTCAGAAGTAGAAGCTTCATTATCATAACTTATTCTGAAAGAATTTCTACTGTGTGGTTTTACAGTTGGTTGAGTTTTATATCTATTTTCCCTTTGAAGAATTAATTCTTGTGGAAAATCTAATTCTTCATGCTTTAGTTCTCTAGGGGGTATAACTTCACATATGTCAGAAAATGGTTTAGCAATATTGATATTTTCTTCTTTAAATTTCTTTGTAGTGATATGATGTTTAGTTGAATAAGCATATACCATACAAGCTGTTATACTACAGACTTTACTCCCTGGAGGCATTTTAAGTCTTTCAATTTTATGGTACATTGTAAGTCCAAGCTCTATATTTTGGTCTGATAATGAAATTGCAAAGTCTGGAAATATTCTCATTTTTATTGTTTGATATGCAAAATTACCTCTAATCACTCCTAATAAAGCATCTTTAGCATTATGCAGTATTCTGTCATCAGATATCCAAAATGTACAGGGTACGTTCATTCCTCTTCTGCATGCACATTTTATAATAAGTTCTATTCCACCTAGGTGTAACCATTTCACCTGTTTATTAAATTCTTTTGAAAAATGTTTTCTATCATCTTTTATAGCTTTTTGAGTAAGTAGTTTTAAAGGAATTTCCCCTTCCATGGTAAAGACATCAATGGGTTGTTCAAAAGTTTTAATAACATATTTTTCTTTAGACATATATCTTATTAATGGAATTTCATAACATTCATCTTTTGAAAGTGTATGCTTTATTTTTTCTATCTGATTATATTTTTCTTCTGACATTTGTATTATTTGTTCATATCCAGTTTCATCATCTTTGGTTTCAGTAATTTCTGAAGTTTCTGATGTTGAAATTAGATTTGATTCCATATAAGGTGGTTGTTGCTCTACATTGTTTACTTCATTCATTATTTCTTGAAACTCTTTTTCCATTCCTTCTGAGTCATCAGACATGGTGCTTTCACTGTCTGTAGATGAAATCTCAGAAATAACTTCTTTTGGTTCTCTTTCTTTTACTATTGTTATCTTGTTTAGTGCATCTATATATGTTTGAATACTATATTTTTCTCTGTCAAAAATTTGTATTTTTCCATTACTTTTCTTACTTACTACTGCATTTTGTCTTGTTTTCACTACACTGTATAATTTGTGATCAAAAATGTGTTCACATGGAATAACTTTCTTATGTTTAGGTTTTTGCTTTGCACTTTTCTTCTCTAGTGGTTCTTTAAATTCAAGAATATCATATGGTGCAGGTGTTTTAATTAGTTTTTCAAATTTTTCATTGTATTGTTGTACAAAGTTCTGGGAACTTGTTCTTAGCATTTTTACATTCAAAGGATATTAACGTTTAAAAGGAGCTTAACTTCGTCTGAATACTAAGCTAAAAGTTTTAAAACTAAATGCAACTACTGTAAAAAATTCCTAAATTAAGAGAATTCAAAAACTGGCAATCTCTAGAGGCAATCTCTAGTTGTTACCTGTCTGGGCCCAGCACGCTTCCAATCCTTACGATTCTCCTTGTTCTTCTACGGCTTCACGGCTCTCCTCTGCCAACGCCAAACGAACACTGGATACTAATCAGGACTCCAGGAAATGGCTGAGAAATTCCAAGCAGTGTACAACTTAGAAGCTTTTCCAGAAGCTTTTGTTTATGATTCTCAGAACTCAGAAATTTTTGAACAATAATTTCACTCAGAAACAAACTTTTTATTGCTGATAGTGGAAAGTACAAATTTATTATAGAACAAGCCCACACACTCTAATTTACAAAGTACAAATATTATTGCTTTTGACTAACTGCGGATGGCTTCTCTGAATGTCTTCAGGAGGTTTTATATTTGCTCTAAACCGCCTTTGTCAATATCAGAATCAACATCATACTCGAAGCTTGTATGCTTTTAATTAATAGGCTCTGCTTTTTAGGATGCTCTTTATATCTTGTCTCTCCACGTGGCTTTATTCTTCAGCAAATGAGTCCCTTCCCGATTTCTCTTCCAAGTTGTCATCTTCATGAGAATCTCTTTTGTTCGAGGGTCCCACCATGTCTTGTGTATATTGTAGAGTCTCCCACTTTATTCCGTGCACCAGGAGCTTCTTGATCATATCTTCTGTTATATTCTTAAGAAAGTGTTTGTATGCATATTTATGTGTAGTCCAACTTAGAATTCTTTCAACAAATTGAATTACGTCTTCTTTTGCTCCAGCTCTAGGGACTTTACTAATTGTTAAAATCAACTCATTTGACTCAGACTCATATGTCCATATATTGTTTGCCAAAGCTTCCAAAGTCCTTGATACTAAACTTGTTAATTGCTTAGCCTTTGTTACTGCTATAACATCTTCTTCGACTAAGAACATATTTTGAAAGAACTTTGGAGTTAACGTTTTTGACCCCATCTTCAATTCTACCATAGACAGACAGTCTTTGCCATCTTCCGGGATAACTTGATTACATACCAAATATATATTGCTGTGTTTAATTGCTTTGGAAAAAGTATATACTGCATTCCTTAACTTTGGTAGTCCTTTCAAATTATGAAGAGTACTATCGGTATAAATGCAGTAAATTAATCCTGCTTTGTATAAGTCTTTCACCAACATTGGATCGGCTTCTGGGTGAATATATACTTTGTTTAGATCATAACCATATCCTGAATATATTCCTTTAGCAGGGTACATTTCTAGTAATATAGGTTTTATCATTCTACTGAACCAATTGATAAATTCTTTATTTTGCTTTATCTCAGAGGGCTTATTAACTGATTCTTCAATAGTTTGCATTTCTTCATTTCTAATCATCTTATTTTGTACTTTTCTGAACATTTGCTCTGAATAAGATACCATGTGTTTAAAGAAGGATCTTATTTCCTCCTTTTTATCATCATCTGCTTTGATTAAATACTGCTCAAAAGCATCTTGTGCAATAAGTACTTCTCCATATAGTTCATCGAAGATGCTTAAATAATCAATTGTATCTTCATTGTTTTGTGCCATCATGCAATTCTCTGCTTAAAGTATCTGCAAGAAAGTTAGTTTTTCCCGAAATATGTTCAATATCAAAATTAAACTCAGAAAACCATGACTGCCATCTAATTAATCTTTTATTAGGTCCAATATCAGGGATTTTATTTTTAATTCTGGATTTTGCAGTAACAGAATCAGTGCGTATTTTAAAGGGTTTATTTAGATAGAAATAAAAGGCTTTAATACTATTTTTAATGGCTAGAAGTTCTTTATCATTAGAGTGATAATTCAATTCACTTTGTTTAAATGTTCCAGATTTATATCTACACAATTTTTCTTGATTATTTCTTATAGCTACTAGGGCTGCTCCCCAATATGAATCAGCAGCATCAGTATATATGATTAATTCATCAGTTTCTAATGGCAAGGATAATTTAGGCATATATTCACAAACTTTTTTAATATGTTGAATATATTTTGTATCTCCTTCTGTCCATTGCCACTTATAATTCTTTTTAAGTTTTTGCTGTAAAGGAGCTCTTAATTTTGCTAACTTATTGATAAATATATCAGCATAATTAAGGCATCCAAGAAATCTTTGTAACTGTTTCATATCTTCAATTTGATCAGGGAATTCTTTAATTTTTGTAAGTATATGTGGCTGTAATTCTATGTCTCCATTATCTATAGTTATACCTAAAAAATCTATTTTTTGTACACCAATTATTGCTTTTTTAGCAGAAAGAGTTATTCCTCTTTCTATACATGTATCTATAACTAGATTACAATGTTTAATATGGTCTTCTAAATTATCAGAAAATATTAAAATATCATCAACATATACAATACAATAATCATCATGTCTTTTTAAAACTTCATCCATCCTTCTTTGAAATATTTGTGGTGCATTTTTTAATCCGAAAGGCATAACTAACCATTCATATTGTCCTTGTGGACAACTGAATGCAGTATATGGTATAGATTCTTCTGTTAATTTTATTTGCCAAAATCCACTTTTACAATCCATTTTTGTAAACCATTTTTTATTTTGTATTTTGTTAATCAATACTTCTTTATTTGGTAAATAATATCCATCAAATATTGTAGCATCATTTAAA
Organism: Allium sativum; assembly: GCA_030737875.1. Lineage (NCBI taxonomy): Eukaryota > Viridiplantae > Streptophyta > Magnoliopsida > Asparagales > Amaryllidaceae > Allium > Allium sativum. The sequence continues at coordinate 119,041,515 of CM060913.1, read as the reverse complement.
GCTTTGTAATTAAAAACTATTCTGGCTTTTCCTCTAACAATTTCAATATGTTTCCTGACTATAAATGCAGGAGAACTATGCGGACTGTTAGAAGGTCTAATTACTTTTAAATCTAAAAGTTCGCTAATTTGTACTTTAAATTCTTCTAAATCTTCTAATGAATATTTCATAGGTCTTACTCTAATTATTTTATTAGAGTCTTTTAATTTTATCGTTGCTAATGTTTTATCTTTATCCCAAGCTGCTAGAGGATTTTCATTATATGTTTCTTTAAATCTTTCTTTGATATTTTCAAGAGTATCAATACTTTCATGTTTTAATAATGGTATTTTTTCTAACTTAGGAATATCACCACGCTGTGCTGGTACAGGTTGATAACTTGGATCAACAGCATAAGCTTGTTTAAGTCTTGGTGCTAAAATGGGCGTTCCGCATGGCGTAGTAAATATAACATGTTCTGTTAATTGGGTCATGGGCTGATACTGTAAACAAAAATCATTTCCTAATAAAATATCTGGACCTTGAACATTACTGGCCCATAATTTTGGTATTTTAATTTTAATATTTCCTACTGTAAAGGGGACATTAACAGCATAATCCTTATAACAAATTTCTTTTTCTTGTATATCCAAGGCTATTATGGAAGATCCATCTTGAATCCACCATTTCTGTGGTAAAATATTTTTTTTACATAAAGATATTCCTGAACCTGTATCAACATAAGCATTTAGTTTTATAGGTTGATAATAAGGTATTTCTATAGTTCCTTCAATGTATGTTGAATAAGGTGAAGTAACTACAGCTTTTTTCATATGTTGTTTATCAATTCTTGGAAATTCATATTGATCTAATTGTATAAATGAATCTTTTAATGTAAATGTATATTTTGTAATAAAATTCATTCCTAATAATATTTCATTTTTTGCTAGTTTGTCATCTACTAACATTTCCATTTGTATTTGCAGGACCTTTCCACTTCTGTCTATAAGGGATAGTCTCACTTCTACACTTTTATTTAATATATGGATTTTACCAAAATAGTCTATGTATTTATAAGGATTTTGTAAATTACTATATGGGTATGTTTGTACTAGGTATGTATTAATATGAGAGGATGCTGCTCCTGTATCTAAAAGCACATTCACCTCTTTGTTATCTAAAAATCCTTGTATATACAGTTGTCTGTTTGACTCTATTAGATTTAGTTTATCTAATGTTTTTAATTCTAAATCTCTTCTTTGTGAGGATATATTTATATCTCTTAGTTGTTCAGAAGTAGAAGCTTCATTATCATAACTTATTCTGAAAGAATTTCTACTGTGTGGTTTTACAGTTGGTTGAGTTTTATATCTATTTTTCCTTTGAAGAATTAATTCTTGTGGAAAATCTAATTCTTCATGCTTTAGTTCTCTAGGGGGTATAACTTCACATATGTCAGAAAATGGTTTAGCAATATTGATATTTTCTTCTTTAAATTTCTTTGTAGTGATATGATGTTTAGTTGAATAAGCATATACCATACAAGCTGTTATACTACAGACTTTACTCCCTGGAGGCATTTTAAGTCTTTCAATTTTATGGTACATTGTAAGTCCAAGCTCTATATTTTGGTATGATAATGAAATTGCAAAGTCTGGAAATATTCTCATTTTTATTGTTTGATATGCAAAATTACCTCTAATCACTCCTAATAAAGCATCTTTAGCATCATGCAGTATTCTGTCATCAGATATCCAAAATGTACAGGGTACGTTCATTCCTCTTCTGCATGCACATTTTATAACAAGTTCTATTCCACCTAGGTGTAACCATTTCACCTGTTTATTAAATTCTTTTGAAAAATGTTTTCTATCATCTTTTATAGCTTTTTGAGTAAGTAGTTTTAAAGGAATTTCCCCTTCCATGGTAAAGACATCAATGGGTTGTTCAAAAGTTTTAATAACATATTTTTCTTTAGACATATATCTTATTAATGGAATTTCATAACATTCATCTTTTGAAAGTGTATGCTTTATTTTTTCTATCTGATTATATTTTTCTTCTGACATTTGTATTATTTGTTCATATCCAGTTTCATCATCTTTGGTTTCAGTAATTTCTGAAGTTTCTGATGTTGAAATTAGATTTGATTCCATATAAGGTGGTTGTTGCTCTACATTGTTTACTTCATTCATTATTTCTTGAAACTCTTTTTCCATTCTTTCTGAGTCATCAGACATGGTGCTTTCACTGTCTGTAGATGAAATCTCAGAAATAACTTCTTTTGGTTCTCTTTCTTTTACTATTGTTATCTTGTTTAGTGCATCTATATATGTTTGAATACTATATTTTTCTCTGTCAAAATTTTGTATTTTTCCACTACTTTTCTTACTTACTACTGCATTTTGTCTTGTTTTCACTACACTGTATAATTTGTGATCAAAAATGTGTTCACATGGAATAACTTTCTTATGTTTAGGTTTTTGCTTTGCACTTTGCTTCTCTAGTGGTTCTTTAAATTCAAGAATATCATATGGTGCAGGTGTTTTAATTAGTTTTTCAAATTTTTCATTGTATTGTTGTACAAAGTTCTGGGAACTTGTTCTTAGCATTTTTACATTCACCACGCTTAGTCTGTGCGGTTTATGATTGTATTCTTCTTCAGATTCTGTATCAGTGTCTGATTCAGAGTCTGAAACTAATTCATATATTTCTTCATCAGAATCACACTCAGCTTCTGATTCTATAGGCATTACCTGTTCGGAAAATAAGCGAAATGCTTTTACTGCTGTTTTCTTGTATTTTCCTTTTTCTGGACATTCATTAGCATAATGTCCTTCTTTATTACATGCCCAACATCTACATGTCTTTTTGGTTGTGTCTTTTTTGTTTTTAAATTTTTTCTTTATAAAATATCTTTTCTTTCTAAAATTAAGTGGCTTATTTTTCTTTAATTTGGCTGGCTTAAAGTATTTTTTAAATTTCTTTCTATACCTTTTACCTATTGGTTTACATCCCCATTGGGTTTGTACAACAATACAATGAAAAATTTGAAAAACTAATTAAAACACCTGCACCATATGATATTCTTGAATTTAAAGAACCACTAGAGAAGAAAAGTGCAAAGCAAAAACCTAAACATAAGAAAGTTATTCCATGTGAACACATTTTTGATCACAAATTATACAGTGTAGTGAAAACAAGACAAAATGCAGTAGTAAGTAAGAAAAGTAATGGAAAAATACTAATTTTTGACAGAGAAAAATATAGTATTCAAACATATATAGATGCACTAAACAAGATAACAATAGTAAAAGAAAGAGAACCAAAAGAAGTTATTTCTGAGATTTCATCTACATACAGTGAAAGCACCATGTCTGATGACTCAGAAGGAATGGAAAAAGAGTTTCAAGAAATAATGGATGAAGTAAACAATGTAGAGCAACAACCACCTTATATGGAATCAAATCTAATTTCAACATCAGAAACTTCAGAAATTACTGAAACCAAAGATGATGAAACTGGATATGAACAAATAATACAAATGTCAGAAGAAAAATATAATCAGATAGAAAAAATAAAGCATACACTTTCAAAAGATGAATGTTATGAAATTCCATTAATAAGATATATGTCTAAAGAAAAATATGTTATTAAAACTTTTGAACAACCCATTGATGTCTTTACCATGGAAGGGGAAATTCCTTTAAAACTACTTACTCAAAAAGCTATAAAAGATGATAGAAAACATTTTTCAAAAGAATTTAATAAACAGGTGAAATGGTTACACCTAGGTGGAATAGAACTTATTATAAAATGTGCATGCAGAAGAGGAATGAACGTACCCTGTACATTTTGGATATCTGATGACAGAATACTGCATGATGCTAAAGATGCTTTATTAGGAGTGATTAGAGGTAATTTTGCATATCAAACAATAAAAATGAGAATATTTCCAGACTTTGCAATTTCATTATCAGACCAAAATATAGAGCTTGGACTTACAATGTACCATAAAATTGAAAGACTTAAAATGCCTTCAGGGAGTAAAGTCTGTAGTATAACAGCTTGTATGGTATATGCTTATTCAACTAAACATCATATCACTACAAAGAAATTTAAAGAAGAAAATATCAATATTGCTAAACCATTTTCTGACATATGTGAAGTTATACCCCCTAGAGAACTAAAGCATGAAGAATTAGATTTTCCACAAGAATTAATTCTTCAAAGGAAAAATAGATATAAAACTCAACCAACTGTAAAACCACACAGTAGAAATTCTTTCAGAATAAGTTATGATAATGAAGCTTCTACTTCTGAACAACTAAGAGATATAAATATATCCTCACAAAGAAGAGATTTAGAATTAAAAACATTAGATAAACTAAATCTAATAGAGTCAAACAGACAACTGTATATACAAGGATTTTTAGATAACAAAGAGGTGAATGTGCTTTTAGATACAGGAGCAGCATCCTCTCATATTAATACATACCTAGTACAAACATACCCATATAGTAATTTACAAAATCCTTATAAATACATAGACTATTTTGGACAAATCCATATATTAAATAAAAGTGTAGAAGTGAGACTATCCCTTATAGACAGAAGTGGAAAGGTCCTGCAAATACAAATGGAAATGTTAGTAGATGACAAACTAGCAAAAAATGAAATATTATTAGGAATGAATTTTATTACAAAATATACATTTACATTAAAAGATTCATTTATACAATTAGATCAATATGAATTTCCAAGAATTGATAAATAACATATGAAAAAAGCTGTAGTTACTTCACCTTATTCAACATACATTGAAGGAACTATAGAAATACCTTATTATCAACCTATAAAACTAAATGCTTATGTTGATACAGGTTCAGGAATATCTTTATGTAAAAAATATATTTTACCACAGAAATGGTGGATTCAAGATGGATCTTCCATAATAGCCTTGGATATACAAGAAAAAGAAATTTGTTACAAGGATTATGCTGTTAATGTCCCCTTTACAGTAGGAAATATTAAAATTAAAATACCAAAATTATGGGCCAGTAATGTTCAAGGTCCTTTTTATTAGGTATTAAATTTGTACTTTTTATTGCTGATAGTGGAAAAACTAAATATTTTTCGAACAGTACTTTGTTTATTACAGAAATATATATCTCTTCTCCTTCATTTTGATCTATTATTTCTAAATTTCTTGTAGTATTATCTGTGCATGAAGTATTTGGCACAGTCACTATACTACTACTGGTGGCTTCCATTTTTATATGTTCCACGGACTTATTAGCATGTTGTTGCAATACTGATAATCTAGACATTACTATGGCTATGTCACCTAATTGGGTGCCATCAGCCTTATCCCAAAGTGCTTCTAATTCTTCCATTGTCTTGTCATCATACTGAGTTAAATTAGAGTGTGTGAGCTTGTTCTGTAATAAATTTGTACTTTCCACTATCAGCAATAAAAAGTTTGTTTCTGAGTGAAATTATCTGTGCGTGAAGTATTTGGCACACTCACTATACTACTACTGGTGGCTTCCATTTTTATATGTTCTACGGACTTATTAGCATGTTGTTGCAATAATGATAATCTAGACATTGTGTAACAACCCGAAAATCTGGGCCAGTTTAAAATTTTTATTTTGGCAGTTTTAGCGAATTTTGATTATTTAAAATGAATTATTTTAAATAAAATCGACGAGAAATTTATTTCGAATATAATTAGAACGTATATATTATATACGTCGTCGTTAGAATATATAATAATTATATATAATTATAAAAGGAATTGAAAATGGCGCGGTAGTTCGAAAATTCGATTTCTAATTTCAAATGAATATACAGAATTCAATATAAGTCAGAATTGAACGAAACAAGAAATATTTGAATCTGTATAACTATATCTTTGTAACGAAGTTAACAAACTGAGATTTCATCTTAGAGATGATAAGATATGTCCAGTTGAAAATTCTGAATAGTCGCTATGGAATTCAGACCCTTAAAAATGGACATTTTGCAAACGACCTCGGATTTCGACGAAACCAGTTTTGTTGGGTCCGTGATGTCAAATTATTGCTAGGTTTCAAATTTCATAATTTTTCGAATCAATATGTGAGCGTGGCAAAGGAAAACGCATTTGACCAGTTTCAGTTGATTTTAATCGACTGGAAATTGGCCATTTTTCCAACGGTCTCAGAATTCGACGAAACTAGTTTTGTTAGGACCGTATCGTCAATACGAAGCTAGAAAATATTTTTCTGGAATTTTTCTAGTTAGTATGTGCCCCCGGTAATTTGAAATGTACGTTTAAAATTCAATATAAGGATTTAAATGTAATTTCAACGGAAACTGATTCAAACGATCGATTCAGCTTGCGATACATATCCCATTGTGTTTGGAATAGGGGTATTTGGGTAGGGGCGACACTTGTTGGATTTAATTTGAAGTTCGGACGTGAGATTTCTCAATAAAGAAATTAATTGAATTAAATAATATATAAATATATACATTTATAACCTAACTTCACTATCTAACCCTAACTCAAATAAACCAGCCGACATTCAAAGAAATAGAGGGCCGATATCGCCCAATCTTCCTCCTCTTCATTCTCCTTCATCTCGCAACAAAATTCAATACTTAAAAAGGGGAATCGAAGAGCTCGACTAGCTCTTTCCAATCAACGGTGGTGATGGGTGTATACGGCCTGGATTTCTCGAACTAAGGGCACAAACGTGCTTCGTTCGAAGCAGGAATTGAAGGGCCAAGAGGCCACCGGAATTCGTACTGGTTGGGGCGGCGGTATCTCGTGGGTAGGGGCGTTGAGATGGTGGAAGCTGATCGAAGGATGCTGGCCTGGTGGCGGCGCAAGCGAAGAGAGATGGTAGCGATGGGTTCGAAGGAGTAAATTGGTTCGATGTCTGCTGAGAAACGCGCTTGGAAGAAAAATCAGTAAGCTAATTTATTTATATATATATATATATATATAGTTAGTTTATTTAAATTAGTAAATAAGCAGTAATAAAAATCTGATTTTAAAATATAATTAGAAATGATTTTAAAATATAATTAGCATTGTTAAAATCATTTTTCACGAATATAAAAATATACCTTGTTACAACAAAAACAGCTTTGTTTTTACAATAAAAAATGGCATGATTTTAGCGAAGGAAAAAAAAATATGATTCTTATATAATATATATATATATATATAGCGTTGTTATTAAAAATATGATTTTTATATATTGAACTTCGATAGAAAAATATGATTTTTATATATTGAACTTCGATAGAAAAATAGAATTTTTATATATTGAACTTCGATAGAAAAATATGATTTTTATATATTGAACTTCAATAGAAAAATATGATTTTTATATGTTGAACTTCGAAAGAAAAATATGATTTTTATATGTTGAACTTCGAAAGAAAAATATGATTTTTATATGTTGAACTTCGAAAGAAAAATATGATTTTTATATAGTGAACTTCGAAATAAAAATAGGATTTTTATATATTGAATAGCGAAGTAAAATTCGATTTTGACATAGGTAGTGAAAGCGGACAACGGAAGCGACAAAAAGGCGAAGATGACGAAGATGCGGTAGCAACGAAGGTTTCTGTAAATGGAGTGTCGTGGAGCTGGATAGCTATACGTGAGAATTTCTCACCTTTCAATTTCTTTTCTAATTATATATATATACTAGGATGCAGACGGTGTTTAGTAGCACCCGACACAATCGTCCACAGACCATGGACTTGTTTGTTTGGCTGTTTGGTTATTGATTGCGATATTGGTTTGAATGTGGTTTGTGGTGTGAAAAATCGAATCGATAAATTGGTTAGGATTAGACGTGCGCCGTTATAAGGCAAAGGAGTAAGGCTAGGTTAGACTCTTACTCCAAATTTTGTGGTTTACATAACGAATTGATTTGATTGATGTGTGAATGGCGTGGGCCTTCACTAGACCGGGGATAAGGCTAGGCCTTGTCCCGTTTCTAGTATCGTGCCGTTATGCCGCCGAAATTTTCTAAAATATGTTAGAAAATAAAAATATCATTTTATTGTGTAAATGAATTGAATAGAAATTCATAGGTTGAAATAAAATGTTTTATCGTTAAAAATATAATTTTTAACGTGAATGTGAATAAATGAATAGTTATAAACAAATCGGCCGATTTGTTTGTATATACACTGATTTGACTGATATTGATTGGGTCGATAAATTTCACACATCGCCCAACTGCACAAATAAAATCTGTGTTTGATTGTTTGAAACCCCACACGGGTGTTGGGATGAAATTTGAAGTTCACTCATCCTGATTGATTAAATATGTCGATCGATTGATTGACAGGCTGTTATAAGCGTTAGATATCTATATTTGATGCTTATACAGTGTAGTGCACTTTGGTTGATGGTTGATTATTTTTCAATGCTATTATACATGTGTTGTATGAAAATCCATATAATTAACTTTATATGGTAAGTGATTGGGCCTCATTCCAGTTTTAAAATAGAAATATTTGAAATAGAAATATTCGAAATGGAATATTTGAAAATATCAATATATGAAACCGTGTTGATTAGATTGACGCCATTTTGACGTGAACGATATTTATATCGATTTTAAAACGATTTCGAAATGAATTGAATTGAAAACGATTTCGAAATGAAATGAATTGAAAACGATTTCGAAATGAATTGAATTGAAAACGATTTCGAAATGAATTGAATTGAAAACGATTTCGAAATGAAATGAATTGAAAATGATTTCGAAATGAATTGAATTGAAAACGATTTCGAAATGAATTGAATTGAAAACAATTTCGAAATGAATTGAATTGAAAACGATTTCGAAATGAATTGAATTGAAAACGAATTCAAATTGAATTGAAAGTGAATTGAATTGAATTCAAATTGAATGGAAATTTGAATTGAATAGAAATGAATTTTAAAACGAATTTATAAAGAAGAATTCAATTTTGCTTTGAATTGAAATGGAAGTTGAAATAGATTTTGAAACGAATTCAAAACCATTTATAAAATTCGTTTTAAATAGAAATCGACGAAGTATATATTATATATATTATATATATAATATAATGGCCTGAATAGAACGCGCCGCGCCGCGGCAGTTCGCGAATTTCGACCATTTATTTCAAACGGACATTACGGGAGATCCGACCGTCGGATTCTCCTAAAACCGGAACCGTTGGGTTCGTATCGAAAAGAGCTTTCTAATGAATGTTAGAAATTTGAAATCTAACGGTTGGATTTGGAATTATGTCCAAATCAAATTCGAAAAAGGTCGCTATAAGTGCAGTTCGATGGCCATTGATGGAAATCGACTGTACGGGCCTTGATAAAATTATTAAAAATAGTAATAATTTGTGTAAAATCATAGGAAATGATTTAGAAAGAATTGGGATGAAAAACTCCATATTTGAAAGGATAAAAATAGATTTTTATCGAAATAAACTAGTTTTGAACTAGAATTATAATTCTATTTATTTTTAAATAAATAAATTGAATTTCAAAAGGGTTTTGAAAATAACCAAAATTTCCAATGATTGCATTGGAGTGGATTTGAATCGAAATTGTCTTCGGAGTATTTCGATGTTGGAATTCGTGATTATACAGGTGTTGTTATGGAAATTTGAAAGATATATATATATATATATATATATCGTTATTTCCAATACGACATTTGTTAGTCGTGGAATTTGATATTGAATATAAGCTGATATATTTTCTATTCAGAGCCTTGTATTGAATATCGAATGTGATTTGGGTTTGTCGTGAATGGTGTCTTCATTAACACTGTTCTTGAACCCAGTTGAGAAATGATTAAATCTTTTTATTTAGATTTAATGAAGAGTACCAATCAAATAATATTTAATTGGAATTGAATTGATATTGATTTTTGGGTTTATCGTGAACAGTGTTTTAAACAACACTCGTTCTTTAACCCGATAATTAATGGAATGTGATTTTGGGTTTATCGTGAACCGTGTTTTAAATGACACTGATTCTTTAACCCAGTCGAAGATTAAAACTAAGTGGAGTTTTAATGAATCTTTAATTAGATTAAAATGATCGAAAATGGAGTATCACCAGTTTTGCTCCAGGCGATAGTTAAATCTTTAATTAGATTTGAACGTGAAATGGTAATTGAATTTACCGATAACACTGTGGTGTTAGATATGAAGTATTACCAGTTTTACTTCATGGGATAAATAGGTTGGGATTGGGAAATTAAAACAAATGATTACTTCGGTAAGTTTCGTTAATCCCGACTAGTTTGAATTGATATTCAAAAGTAGATTAAAGAATAAATTAAAGAATTTATTTTTGATAAAATTAATGGGAACCTCTCCCTATGAATGTGAAATTAGAAATTAACTGTCGGTTAGCCAAGCAGAATGGTTTTCTGGATATTGATCTGATGTTGGTTTCGGCCTTCGGGGTTAATATTTGGGGAATTATTCTCTTGATTAATTTACGGTTAATGACTGATGAATTGGAATGAGGCGTATGTTGTGTTTGTGTAACACTTATTTAAAATATACGCGAGTTATTCGGAAAGACCGGGTTTATCCCATTCTGAATAACTGATACGACGATAAGTCGAAGATGAAGACGATGGTCGAAGACCGGAAGTCTTCACGTCGTTTGGGTGATTACTGATGATCTTGATTGGGCTGTACACCCAAGAAGATGGAAACAGTTGGTGATCGTCCAGACGTACTTGGAGATGGATGGATATGCGAGGAAAGTGCCTCCGGTTTCGTTCAGACCCAGAACGGACTTGTAAATGGACTGTGTGTCTGACATTGGATTTTAGTCCGTGTGATTGATCTCTATTAAATATATATCTGTTTGGCGGCGGAGAATTTATTCTCTTGCTTAACGCCCTTCTCTGAGACGTACGAGCTCAGGGGTTATATGTTGATGGATATCAATCACATGGAGTGAATTGCCTGTGTGGCATGCTAAGATGCAAATGATCAAGGCTTCTGTTGAAAAGCAAAGTCTTGTGGTTGATGATCGAAGCACGGCCTTGTGTGGCGTAGCTTTGTGTAACGTTGATTCGCGAGTATCACACCCGATATGAATCAAAAACGGGAGACGGACCTCAGGGAGGGCATGCGTTTCTTTCTAGTTATGAGTGGCGTCAGTGCTTGAACTGGCTGACGAGTTTGACTCATGTGGATGTTACTTATTATTACTTGCTGAAAAGCGAGGCGCCTCGTGATATCGGTTTCGGCCGATGCTTCTGGTCGGCTGACGGGCCAGGCTTACGCCCCAAAGGGCGGGGAAACGCAGTGTTCAGGAATTTTATTCCACATCGGTGGACCGGCCCTGACGATCCAAGGGCCCACCTGAGTCTGGGTCCTGAGGCTCGGACTAGACAGTCTCGAATCGGTAGAGGATCTTGCCCCTAGCCTCGGTTCATACCATAAATGATAACCCAACTTCCAATACGACATTTGCGGTTTTGATTGTAAACTTATATATGGCGACATAGTGTTATGGGACGTTCATGCCGCCTATGATTGATACTTATGATTTGAAGTGTTTTATACACTATGCACTTATAATAGTATCAAATGATTTTTTTTAAACGTATCAAGCATTATTTGGCTGTTATAAGGGAAAACCCTATCCTCGGCTGCGTTGCATTGTGTGATGGGACCTGGGTCTTATAACAGCTTCATTTTTCTTTATTTAGCATTGCGCTGTTTGTTTTATGCACTGGTATTCTTGGGAGGAAACCCGTTCCGTGTTATACGGCGTGGTCCCTTGATTTACCTAATGATTTAAAATAAAGATTAACTGTTTTAGTTCTCACACCAGTCACATGACTGACCTGGAGTTTATTGTTTTAACCTAAACTCTGGGTGCCCCTATTTTGACACGGGCAGCTAGTAGTTTTGGTTTTGCAGATTTATATTCACAGGATCCTGGTTTACAGCTGGAACGATATCCGGAAAGCTTTGTATCCGTATATCTCTTTCTAGTTGTGTATTGTATTATTTTCCGCTGCTATGTATTTAAATGTAATTTAAATCTCTGATATTTCTGTGTAATATTCATTTATACTCTGTATATTCTTGTAATCTGATGCATTGTTGTAATATACAATGAAATGTTCTTCTGTATGCGTTCTGCTTTGTCGTGTTCTCAAACGATAGGGCGTTTCGAACGGCCTGGATCGGTTTAGCGACTGGTTCGGACCGAGCGAAATTCCTTGCCGTCACATTTGGTATCAGAGCTTTGGTTTACAAAGCTAGAGAACAAGGCACATTAGAACCATACGAAAGAATTCATCAGATATTGGATTAGTAATATCCAACTAGAATGACTCGTTAGAGATGGGATCAGTAGTATCCTAGAACGGGTGTGAAGAGTAAATTTTTGAAGTGAAAACAATTTTGTTTTGAAAATTTAAATCAACTATTCGTATTTGATTATTTATTTAATATTGATTTGGACAATCCAGTATATATAGATTTTGCGTATACGTCTGATCCGCGTGTATTCGAAGTTTTAATATATTGGATAGATATAGAATCACACTCTAGTCGCCCGGAGAAAGTACTGATGATAGCACGTGCATCATCAGTATTTATGTTCGTGTTTCGAAGGTGTGATTTTCTATATATTTCCATTGGACTGGTGTGAGAACCAAAACTAATATAGTTAGAACACTTTGTTATGATTTGGCATCAAAAACATGATTTTTGTATATGTATCAAAATTATGAATTTGAAACTCTAATCCACTAATTGATTGATGTTTGTGTTGTTTGTTCATTTGTTTGCTAATTTTGAACCATTATGCCTAATTGAACCAAATATTGAATTATATTGAAAATTGGTTGCAACTGCTTGCATATACATATATATCTTTGAACAGGTCATAGCAAGGAGGCTAGAGCCAGAGAATAAAATTTGTTTGCCCGACAAATAGGTACATGTTTATTACATAATTTACTGTTTTGTTTGGGTGATGATGATTTTGTGAGCCTATTGGCTAGCCGCTTGGCTTTTTCTTTTTCTTTTTGAGATCTGAAGGACCGGGGAAGCTATTTGAAATTCCCCGATGCTCCCATTGCAGGGGAGGTTATGGCGAAATTTTTCAAAAATTTAGGGTGTTAGCCAAATTTTTGAAATTTTGAAAATTCTCAGAAACTAAAAAGTTGGAGAATGAAAGCCAGATCGAGGGTAGAGTTGATTAATCAAACCACTTTCGACTTTGTTCCTTTTCGGGGACGAAAAGTTTTAAGTGGGGGAGATTGTAACAACCCGAAAATCTGGGCCAGTTTAAAATTTTTATTTTGGCAGTTTTAGCGAATTTTGATTATTTAAAATGAATTATTTTAAATAAAATCGACGAGAAATTTATTTCGAATATAATTAGAACGTATATATTATATACGTCGTCGTTAGAATATATAATAATTATATATAATTATAAAAGGAATTGAAAATGGCGCGGTAGTTCGAAAATTCGATTTCTAATTTCAAATGAATATACAGAATTCAATATAAGTCAGAATTGAACGAAACAAGAAATATTTGAATCTGTATAACTATATCTTTGTAACGAAGTTAACAAACTGAGATTTCATCTTAGAGATGATAAGATATGTCCAGTTGAAAATTCTGAATAGTCGCTATGGAATTCAGACCCTTAAAAATGGACATTTTGCAAACGACCTCGGATTTCGACGAAACCAGTTTTGTTGGGTCCGTGATGTCAAATTATTGCTAGGTTTCAAATTTCATAATTTTTCGAATCAATATGTGAGCGTGGCAAAGGAAAACGCATTTGACCAGTTTCAGTTGATTTTAATCGACTGGAAATTGGCCATTTTTCCAACGGTCTCAGAATTCGACGAAACTAGTTTTGTTAGGACCGTATCGTCAATACGAAGCTAGAAAATATTTTTCTGGAATTTTTCTAGTTAGTATGTGCCCCCGGTAATTTGAAATGTACGTTTAAAATTCAATATAAGGATTTAAATGTAATTTCAACGGAAACTGATTCAAACGATCGATTCAGCTTGCGATACATATCCCATTGTGTTTGGAATAGGGGTATTTGGGTAGGGGCGACACTTGTTGGATTTAATTTGAAGTTCGGACGTGAGATTTCTCAATAAAGAAATTAATTGAATTAAATAATATATAAATATATACATTTATAACCTAACTTCACTATCTAACCCTAACTCAAATAAACCAGCCGACATTCAAAGAAATAGAGGGCCGATATCGCCCAATCTTCCTCCTCTTCATTCTCCTTCATCTCGCAACAAAATTCAATACTTAAAAAGGGGAATCGAAGAGCTCGACTAGCTCTTTCCAATCAACGGTGGTGATGGGTGTATACGGCCTGGATTTCTCGAACTAAGGGCACAAACGTGCTTCGTTCGAAGCAGGAATTGAAGGGCCAAGAGGCCACCGGAATTCGTACTGGTTGGGGCGGCGGTATCTCGTGGGTAGGGGCGTTGAGATGGTGGAAGCTGATCGAAGGATGCTGGCCTGGTGGCGGCGCAAGCGAAGAGAGATGGTAGCGATGGGTTCGAAGGAGTAAATTGGTTCGATGTCTGCTGAGAAACGCGCTTGGAAGAAAAATCAGTAAGCTAATTTATTTATATATATATATATAGTTAGTTTATTTAAATTAGTAAATAAGCAGTAATAAAAATCTGATTTTAAAATATAATTAGAAATGATTTTAAAATATAATTAGCATTGTTAAAATCATTTTTCATGAATATAAAAATATACCTTGTTACAACAAAAACAGCTTTGTTTTTACAATAAAAAATGGCATGATTTTAGCGAAGGAAAAAAAATATGATTCTTATATAATATATATATATATATAGCGTTGTTATTAAAAATATGATTTTTATATATTGAACTTCGATAGAAAAATATGATTTTTATATATTGAACTTCGATAGAAAAATAGAATTTTTATATATTGAACTTCGATAGAAAAATATGATTTTTATATATTGAACTTCGATAGAAAAATATGATTTTTATATGTTGAACTTCGAAAGAAAAATATGATTTTTATATGTTGAACTTCGAAAGAAAAATATGATTTTTATATGTTGAACTTCGAAAGAAAAATATGATTTTTATATAGTGAACTTCGAAATAAAAATAGGATTTTTATATATTGAATAGCGAAGTAAAATTCGATTTTGACATAGGTAGTGAAAGCGGACAACGGAAGCGACAAAAAGGCGAAGATGACGAAGATGCGGTAGCAACGAAGGTTTCTGCAAATGGAGTGTCGTGGAGCTGGATAGCTATACGTGAGAATTTCTCACCTTTCAATTTCTTTTCTAATTATATATATATACTAGGATGCAGACGGTGTTTAGTAGCACCCGACACAATCGTCCACAGACCATGGACTTGTTTGTTTGGCTGTTTGGTTATTGATTGCGATATTGGTTTGAATGTGGTTTGTGGTGTGAAAAATCGAATCGATAAATTGGTTAGGATTAGACGTGCGCCGTTATAAGGCGAAGGAGTAAGGCTAGGTTAGACTCTTACTCCAAATTTTGTGGTTTACATAACGAATTGATTTGATTGATGTGTGAATGGCGTGGGCCTTCACTAGACCGGGGATAAGGCTAAGCCTTGTCCCGTTTCTAGTATCGTGCCGTTATGCCGCCGAAATTTTCTAAAATATGTTAGAAAATAAAAATATCATTTTATTGTGTAAATGAATTGAATAGAAATTCATAGGTTGAAATAAAATGTTTTATCGTTAAAAATATAATTTTTAACGTGAATGTGAATAAATGAATAGTTATAAACAAATCGGCCGATTTGTTTGTATATACACTGATTTGACTGATATTGATTGGGTTGATAAATTTCACACATCGCCCAACTGCACAAATAAAATCTGTGTTTGATTGTTTGAAACCCCACACGGGTGTTGGGATGAAATTTGAAGTTCACTCATCCTGATTGATTAAATATGTCGATCGATTGATTGACAGGCTGTTATAAGCGTTAGATATCTATATTTGATGCTTATACAGTGTAGTGCACTTTGGTTGATGGTTGATTATTTTTCAATGCTATTATACATGTGTTGTATGAAAATCCATATAATTAACTTTATATGGTAAGTGATTGGGCCTCATTCCAGTTTTAAAATAGAAATATTTGAAATAGAAATATTCGAAATGGAATATTTGAAAATATCAATATATGAAACCGTGTTGATTAGATTGACGCCATTTTGACGTGAACGATATTTATATCGATTTTAAAACGATTTCGAAATGAATTGAATTGAAAACGATTTCGAAATGAAATGAATTGAAAACGATTTCGAAATGAATTGAATTGAAAAAGATTTCGAAATGAATTGAATTGAAAACGATTTCGAAATGAAATGAATTGAAAACGATTTCGAAATGAATTGAATTGAAAACGATTTCGAAATGAATTGAATTGAAAACGATTTCGAAATGAATTGAATTGAAAACGATTTCGAAATGAATTGAATTGAAAACGAATTCAAATTGAATTGAAAGTGAATTGAATTGAATTCAAATTGAATGGAAATTTGAATTGAATAGAAATGAATTTTAAAACGAATTTATAAAGAAGAATTCAATTTTGCTTTGAATTGAAATGGAAGTTGAAATAGATTTTGAAACGAATTCAAAACCATTTATAAAATTCGTTTTAAATAGAAATCGACGAAGTATATATTATATATATTATATATATAATATAATGGCCTGAATAGAACGCGCCGCGCCGCGGCAGTTCGCGAATTTCGACCATTTATTTCAAACGGACATTACGGGAGATTCGACCGTCGGATTCTCCTAAAACCGGAACCGTTGGGTTCGTATCGAAAAGAGCTTTCTAATGAATGTTAGAAATTTGAAATCTAACGGTTGGATTTGGAATTATGTCCAAATCAAATTCGAAAAAGGTCGCTATAAGTGCAGTTCGATGGCCATTGATGGAAATCGACTGTACGGGCCTTGATAAAATTATTAAAAATAGTAATAATTTGTGTAAAATCATAGGAAATGATTTAGAAAGAATTGGGATGAAAAACTCCATATTTGAAAGGATAAAAATAGATTTTTATCGAAATAAACTAGTTTTGAACTAGAATTATAATTCTATTTATTTTTAAATAAATAAATTGAATTTCAAAAGGGTTTTGAAAATAACCAAAATTTCCAATGATTGCATTGGAGTGGATTTGAATCGAAATTGTCTTCGGAGTATTTCGATGTTGGAATTCGTGATTATACAGGTGTTGTTATGGAAATTTGAAAGATATATATATATATATATATATCGTTATTTCCAATACGACATTTGTTAGTCGTGGAATTTGATATTGAATATAAGCTGATATATTTTCTATTCAGAGCCTTGTATTGAATATCGAATGTGATTTGGGTTTGTCGTGAATGGTGTCTTCATTAACACTGTTCTTGAACCCAGTTGAGAAATGATTAAATCTTTTTATTTAGATTTAATGAAGAGTACCAATCAAATAATATTTAATTGGAATTGAATTGATATTGATTTTTGGGTTTATCGTGAACAGTGTTTTAAACAACACTCGTTCTTTAACCCGATAATTAATGGAATGTGATTTTGGGTTTATCGTGAACCGTGTTTTAAATGACACTGATTCTTTAACCCAGTCGAAGATTAAAACTAAGTGGAGTTTTAATGAATCTTTAATTAGATTAAAATGATCGAAAATGGAGTATCACCAGTTTTGCTCCAGGCGATAGTTAAATCTTTAATTAGATTTGAACGTGAAATGGTAATTGAATTTACCGATAACACTGTGGTGTTAGATATGAAGTATTACCAGTTTTACTTCATGGGATAAATAGGTTGGGATTGGGAAATTAAAACAAATGATTACTTCGGTAAGTTTCGTTAATCCCGACTAGTTTGAATTGATATTCAAAAGTAGATTAAAGAATAAATTAAAGAATTTATCTTTGATAAAATTAATGGGAACCTCTCCCTATGAATGTGAAATTAGAAATTAACTGTCGGTTAGCCAAGCAGAATGGTTTTCTGGATATTGATCTGATGTTGGTTTCGGCCTTCGGGGTTAATATTTGGGGAATTATTCTCTTGATTAATTTACAGTTAATGACTGATGAATTGGAATGAGGCGTATGTTGTGTTTGTGTAACACTTATTTAAAATATACGCGAGTTATTCGGAAAGACCGGGTTTATCCCATTCTGAATAACTGATACGACGATAAGTCGAAGATGAAGACGATGGTCGAAGACCGGAAGTCTTCACGTCGTTTGGGTGATTACTGATGATCTTGATTGGGCTGTACACCCAAGAAGATGGAAACAGTTGGTGATCGTCCAGACGTACTTGGAGATGGATGGATATGCGAGGAAAGTGCCTCCGGTTTCGTTCAGACCCAGAACGGACTTGTAAATGGACTGTGTGTCTGACATTGGATTTTAGTCCGTGTGATTGATCTCTATTAAATATATATCTGTTTGGCGGCGGAGAATTTATTCTCTTGCTTAACGCCCTTTTCTGAGACGTACGAGCTCAGGGGTTATATGTTGATGGATATCAATCGCATGGAGTGAATTGCCTGTGTGGCATGCTAAGATGCAAATGATCAAGGCTTCTGTTGAAAAGCAAAGTCTTGTGGTTGATGATCGAAGCACGGCCTTGTGTGGCGTAGCTTTGTGTAACGTTGATTCGCGAGTATCACACCCGGTATGAATCAAAAACGGGAGACGGACCTCAGGGAGGGCATGCGTTTCTTTCTAGTTATGAGTGGCGTCAGTGCTTGAACTGGCTGACGAGTTTGACTCATGTGGATGTTACTTATTATTACTTGCTGAAAAGCGAGGCGCCTCGTGATATCGGTTTCGGCCGATGCTTCTGGTCGGCTGACGGGCCAGGTTTACGCCCCAAAGGGCGGGGAAACGCAGTGTTCAGGAATTTTAATCCACATCGGTGGACCGGCCTTGACGATCCAAGGGCCCACCTGAGTCTGGGTCCTGAGGCTCGGACTAGACAGTCTCGAATCGGTAGAGGATCTTGCCCCTAGCCTCGGTTCATACCATAAATGATAACCCAACTTCCAATACGACATTTGCGGTTTTGATTGTAAACTTATATATGGCGACATAGTGTTATGGGCCGTTCATGCCGCCTATGATTGATACTTATGATTTGAAGTGTTTTATACACTATGCACTTATAATAGTATCAAATGATTTTTTTTAAACGTATCAAGCATTCTTTGGCTGTTATAAGGGAAAACCCTATCCTCGGCTGCGTTGCATTGTGTGATGGGACCTGGGTCTTATAACAGCTTCATTTTTCTTTATTTAGCATTGCGCTGTTTGTTTTATGCACTGGTATTCTTGGGAGGAAACCCGTTCCGTGTTATACGGCGTGGTCCCTTGATTTACCTAATGATTTAAAATAAAGATTAACTGTTTTAGTTCTCACACCAGTCACATGACTGACCTGGAGTTTATTGTTTTAACCTAAACTCTGGGTGCCCCTATTTTGACACGGGCAGCTAGTAGTTTTGGTTTTGCAGATTTATATTCACAGGATCCTGGTTTACAGCTGGAACGATATCCGGAAAGCTTTGTATCCGTATATCTCTTTCTAGTTGTGTATTGTATTATTTTCCGCTGCTATGTATTTAAATGTAATTTAAATCTCTGATATTTCTGTGTAATATTCATTTATACTCTGTATATTCTTGTAATCTGATGCATTGTTGTAATATACAATGAAATGTTCTTCTGTATGCGTTCTGCTTTGTCGTGTTCTCAAACGATAGGGCGTTTCGAACGGCCTGGATCGGTTTAGCGACTGGTTCGGACCGAGCGAAATTCCTTGCCGTCACACATTTCTATGGAGATTTACAAACCTTAAGAATTACAAAAAACATACAAACATCTATAGATATATTAGGTATAATAGAAAATACATTTGTAGGCAATGTAAAAAATTGGTATAAAAATTTAACTAAAGGAGCTAAACAATTAATTAGCACAGGATCAAGAGATTCTGTCAATTTATTGGATCCTTTAAATTTAATTGAATCATTCAGAAAAGTATTAAAAACAGAATTTGGAGGATTACCTTTTGATGATAAAAAATTGGAAGAAGAACAGAAGAAAAATGCAAGAATAAAACTAGCAAACCTTGCAATATGTGATTTAAAATATATTGATGAATATAATTGTGAATTTGCTAAATATTATTATGCATCTGCACCAGATGAAGGTACAATGGAAAATGTTTTGTCTTTATATTTCTTAAAATTACCTTTACCTTGGGCAAATATATTGTCAAATGATTATGAAAGTTATCTTAAAGATAATCCAGATGTGTTTCCATCCTTAGGAATACAAATGAAATTTACTAAGGATAGAATTGCTTATTATTGTATGCAACAATCCCTTATGGGAAGTGCTAGACAATATAATAAACATAAAGGATTGTCCTGTGAAACATCTGATATACCAACCCAATGGGGATGTAAACCAATAGGTAAAAGGTATAGAAAGAAATTTAAAAAATACTTTAAGCCAGCCAAATTAAAGAAAAATAAGCCACTTAATTTTAGAAAGAAAAGATATTTTATAAAGAAAAATTTTAAAAACAAAAAAGACACAACCAAAAAGACATGTAGATGTTGGGCATGTAATAAAGAAGGACATTATGCTAATGAATGTCCAGAAAAAGGAAAATACAAGAAAACAGCAGTAAAAGCATTTCGCTTATTTTCCGAACAGGTAATGCCTATAGAATCAGAAGCTGAGTGTGATTCTGATGAAGAAATATATGAATTAGTTTCAGACTCTGAATCAGACACTGATACAGAATCTGAAGAAGAATACAATCATAAACCGCACAGACTAAGCGTGGTGAATGTAAAAATGCTAAGAACAAGTTCCCAGAACTTTGTACAACAATACAATGAAAAATTTGAAAAACTAATTAAAACACCTGCACCATATGATATTCTTGAATTTAAAGAACCACTAGAGAAGAAAAGTGCAAAGCAAAAACCTAAACATAAGAAAGTTATTCCATGTGAACACATTTTTGATCACAAATTATACAGTGTAGTGAAAACAAGACAAAATGCAGTAGTAAGTAAGAAAAGTAATGGAAAAATACAAATTTTTGACAGAGAAAAATATAGTATTCAAACATATATAGATGCACTAAACAAGATAACAATAGTAAAAGAAAGAGA
The DNA here is from genome assembly GCA_030737875.1 of Allium sativum. NCBI lineage: Eukaryota > Viridiplantae > Streptophyta > Magnoliopsida > Asparagales > Amaryllidaceae > Allium > Allium sativum. The sequence goes on along the minus strand of CM060913.1, from coordinate 119,020,220 downwards.
ACCAAAAGAAGTTATTTCTGAGATTTCATCTACAGACAGTGAAAGCACCATGTCTGATGACTCAGAAGGAATGGAAAAAGAGTTTCAAGAAATAATGAATGAAGTAAACAATGTAGAGCAACAACCACCTTATATGGAATCAAATCTAATTTCAACATCAGAAACTTCAGAAATTACTGAAACCAAAGATGATGAAACTGGATATGAACAAATAATACAAATGTCAGAAGAAAAATATAATCAGATAGAAAAAATAAAGCATACACTTTCAAAAGATGAATGTTATGAAATTCCATTAATAAGATATATGTCTAAAGAAAAATATGTTATTAAAACTTTTGAACAACCCATTGATGTCTTTACCATGGAAGGGGAAATTCCTTTAAAACTACTTACTCAAAAAGCTATAAAAGATGATAGAAAACATTTTTCAAAAGAATTTAATAAACAGGTGAAATGGTTACACCTAGGTGGAATAGAACTTATTATAAAATGTGCATGCAGAAGAGGAATGAACGTACCCTGTACATTTTGGATATCTGATGACAGAATACTGCATGATGCTAAAGATGCTTTATTAGGAGTGATTAGAGGTAATTTTGCATATCAAACAATAAAAATGAGAATATTTCCAGACTTTGCAATTTCATTATCATACCAAAATATAGAGCTTGGACTTACAATGTACCATAAAATTGAAAGACTTAAAATGCCTCCAGGGAGTAAAGTCTGTAGTATAACAGCTTGTATGGTATATGCTTATTCAACTAAACATCATATCACTACAAAGAAATTTAAAGAAGAAAATATCAATATTGCTAAACCATTTTCTGACATATGTGAAGTTATACCCCCTAGAGAACTAAAGCATGAAGAATTAGATTTTCCACAAGAATTAATTCTTCAAAGGAAAAATAGATATAAAACTCAACCAACTGTAAAACCACACAGTAGAAATTCTTTCAGAATAAGTTATGATAATGAAGCTTCTACTTCTGAACAACTAAGAGGTATAAATATATCCTCACAAAGAAGAGATCTAGAATTAAAAACATTAGATAAACTAAATCTAATAGAGTCAAACAGACAACTGTATATACAAGGATTTTTAGATAACAAAGAGGTGAATGTGCTTTTAGATACAGGAGCAGCATCCTCTCATATTAATACATACCTAGTACAAACATACCCATATAGTAATTTACAAAATCCTTATAAATACATAGACTATTTTGGACAAATCCATATATTAAATAAAAGTGTAGAAGTGAGACTATCCCTTATAGACAGAAGTGGAAAGGTCCTGCAAATACAAATGGAAATGTTAGTAGATGACAAACTAGCAAAAAATGAAATATTATTAGGAATGAATTTTATTACAAAATATACATTTACATTAAAAGATTCATTTATACAATTAGATCAATATGAATTTCCAAGAATTGATAAACAACATATGAAAAAAGCTGTAGTTACTTCACCTTATTCAACATACATTGAAGGAACTATAGAAATACCTTATTATCAACCTATAAAACTAAATGCTTATGTTGATACAGGTTCAGGAATATCTTTATGTAAAAAATATATTTTACCACAGAAATGGTGGATTCAAGATGGATCTTCCATAATAGCCTTGGATATACAAGAAAAAGAAATTTGTTATAAGGATTATGCTGTTAATGTCCCCTTTACAGTAGGAAATATTAAAATTAAAATACCAAAATTATGGGCCAGTAATGTTCAAGGTCCAGATATTTTATTAGGAAATGATTTTTGTTTACAATATCAGCCCATGACCCAATTAACAGAACATGTTATATTTACTACGCCATGCGGAACGCCCATTTTAGCACCAAGACTTAAACAAGCTTATGCTGTTGATCCAAGTTATCAACCTGTACCAGCACAGCGTGGTGATATTCCTAAGTTAGAAAAAATACCATTATTAAAACATGAAAGTATTGATACTCTTGAAAATATCAAAGAAAGATTTAAAGAAACATATAATGAAAATCCTCTAGCAGCTTGGGATAAAGATAAAACATTAGCAACGATAAAATTAAAAGACTCTAATAAAATAATTAGAGTAAGACCTATGAAATATTCATTAGAAGATTTAGAAGAATTTAAAGTACAAATTAGAGAACTTTTAGATTTAAAAGTAATTAGACCTTCTAACAGTCCGCATAGTTCTCCTGCATTTATAGTCAGGAAACATAGTGAAATTGTTAGAGGAAAAGTCAGAATAGTTTTTAATTACAAAGCTTTAAATGATGCTACAATATTTGATGGATATTATTTACCAAATAAAGAAGTATTGATTAACAAAATACAAAATAAAAAATGGTTTACAAAAATGGATTGTAAAAGTGGATTTTGGCAAATAAAATTAACAGAAGAATCTATACCATATACTGCATTCAGTTGTCCACAAGGACAATATGAATGGTTAGTTATGCCTTTCGGATTAAAAAATGCACCACAAATATTTCAAAGAAGGATGGATGAAGTTTTAAAAAGACATGATGATTATTGTATTGTATATGTTGATGATATTTTAATATTTTCTGATAATTTAGAAGACCATATTAAACATTGTAATCTAGTTATAGATACATGTATAGAAAGAGGAATAACTCTTTCTGCTAAAAAAGCAATAATTGGTGTACAAAAAATAGATTTTTTAGGTATAACTATAGATAATGGAGACATAGAATTACAGCCACATATACTTACAAAAATTAAAGAATTCCCTGATCAAATTGAAGATATGAAACAGTTACAAAGATTTCTTGGATGCCTTAATTATGCTGATATATTTATCAATAAGTTAGCAAAATTAAGAGCTCCTTTACAGCAAAAACTTAAAAAGAATTATAAGTGGCAATGGACAGAAGGAGATACAAAATATATTCAACATATTAAAAAAGTTTGTGAATATATGCCTAAATTATCCTTGCCATTAGAAACTGATGAATTAATCATATATATTGATGCTTCTGATTCATATTGGGGAGCAGCCCTAGTAGCTATAAGAAATAATCAAGAAAAATTGTGTAGATATAAATCTGGAACATTTAAACAAAGTGAATTGAATTATCACTCTAATGATAAAGAACTTCTAGCCATTAAAAATAGTATTAAAGCCTTTTATTTATATCTAAATAAACCCTTTAAAATACGCACTGATTCTGTTACTGCAAAATCCAGAATTAAAAATAAAATCCCTGATATTGGACCTAATAAAAGATTAATTAGATGGCAGTCATGGTTTTCTGAGTTTAATTTTGATATTGAACATATTTCGGGAAAAACTAACTTTCTTGCAGATACTTTAAGCAGAGAATTGCATGATGGCACAAAACAATGAAGATACAATTGATTATTTAAGCATCTTCGATGAACTATATGGAGAAGTACTTATTGCACAAGATGCTTTTGAGCAGTATTTAATCAAAGCAGATGATGATAAAAAGGAGGAAATAAGATCCTTCTTTAAACACATGGTATCTTATTCAGAGCAAATGTTCAGAAAAGTACAAAATAAGATGATTAGAAATGAAGAAATGCAAACTATTGAAGAATCAGTTAATAAGCCCTCTGAGATAAAGCAAAATAAAGAATTTATCAATTGGTTCAGTAGAATGATAAAACCTATATTACTAGAAATGTACCCTGCTAAAGGAATATATTCAGGATATGGTTATGATCTAAACAAAGTATATATTCACCCAGAAGCTGATCCAATGTTGGTGAAAGACTTATACAAAGCAGGATTAATTTACTGCATTTATACCGATAGTACTCTTCATAATTTGAAAGGACTACCAAAGTTAAGGAATGCAGTATATACTTTTTCCAAAGCAATTAAACACAGCAATATATATTTGGTATGTAATCAAGTTATCCCGGAAGATGGCAAAGACTGTCTGTCTATGGTAGAATTGAAGATGGGGTCAAAAAAGTTAACTCCAAAGTTCTTTCAAAATATGTTCTTAGTCGAAGAAGATGTTATAGCAGTAACAAGGGCTAAGCAATTAACAAGTTTAGTATCAAGGACTTTGGAAGCTTTGGCAAACAATATATGGACATATGAGTCTGAGTCAAATGAGTTGATTTTAACAATTAGTAAAGTCCCTAGAGCTGGAGCAAAAGAAGACGTAATTCAATTTGTTGAAAGAATTCTAAGTTGGACTACACATAAATATGCATACAAACACTTTCTTAAGAATATAACAGAAGATATGATCAAGAAGCTCCTGGTGCACGGAATAAAGTGGGAGACTCTACAATATACACAAGACATGGTGGGACCCTCGAACAAAAGAGATTCTCATGAAGATGACAACTTGGAAGAGAAATCGGGAAGGGACTCATTTGCTGAAGAATAAAGCCACGTGGAGAGACAAGATATAAAGAGCATCCTAAAAAGCAGAGCCTATTAATTAAAAGCATACAAGCTTCGAGTATGATGCTGATTCTGATATTGACAAAGGCGGTTTAGAGCAAATATAAAACCTCCTGAAGACATTCAGAGAAGCCATCCGCAGTTAGTCAAAAGCAATAATATTTGTACTTTGTAAATTAGAGTGTGTGAGCTTGTTCTGTAATAAATTTGTACTTTCCACTATCAGCAATAAAAAGTTTGTTTCTGAGTGAAATTATTGTTCAAAAATTTCTGAGTTCTGAGAATCATAAACAAAAGCTTCTGGAAAAGCTTCTAAGTTGTACACTGCTTGGAATTTCTCAGCCATTTCCTGGAGTCCTGATTAGTATCCAGTGTTCGTTTGGCGTTGGCAGAGGAGAGCCGTGAAGCCGTAGAAGAACAAGGAGAATCGTAAGGATTGGAAGCGTGCTGGGCCCAGACAGGTAACAACTAGAGATTGCCTCTAGAGATTGCCAGTTTTTGAATTCTCTTAATTTAGGAATTTTTTACAGTAGTTGCATTTAGTTTTAAAACTTTTAGCTTAGTATTCAGACGAAGTTAAGCTCCTTTTAAACGTTAATATCCTTTTTGGTATCAGAGCCATAGAGTCATGGAAGTAGATAAGATATATGAAGAACTTAAAAGTAAACTTTCAGTATTCTTGATGGCTAAATCCATCATAGAAACTGAAGAAAAAATGTTTATTATTAAAACCGGAACACCAGAATATAATTTGTTTGCTAATATTCTTACATATAATCAACTAAGACTTGCTTTTTTGCAAGCTCCTAGTGATTACACCACAATAGTAGAAATAAATAATAAGATAGATAAAATGATGAAAAGAATAGGTATTTCAGAAGAAATGCTACCAGTAACTTTGAAATCTCCAGTTGCAGGAGGATTTACTATTAACACCAGATCTACAATAGAAAACACTAAAATGAATAGTATTGTTGAGTCTCATACTCAGTATGATGACAAGACAATGGAAGAATAAGAAGCACTTTGGGATAAGGCTGATGGCACCCAATTAGGTGACATAGCCATAGCAATGTCTAGATTATCGGTATTGCAACAACATGCTAATAAGTCCGTGGAACATATAAAAATGGAAGCCACCAGTAGTAGTATAGTGACTATGCCAAATACTTCACGCACAGATAATACTACAAGAAATTTAGAAATAATAGATCAAAATGAAGGAGAAGAGATATATCATGAATATATGTTTCCTAAAAAAGAAAAACCATATAAAACATATTCTGAATTGTATAAACCAAAATTTAAAAATTTACAAGAACATTCGAGAGCAGTTTTAGATCTTGATTGCGCAAAGAATGTTACTGAATTAGTAGATGGAAGGACCCGTGACTTCCCCGTGAAGGAAAGCACGAATACTTTGAGAACAACACACAAAAGGACGCAGACGAAAGAACCTTTCATTGTTATTACAACAATTCCATCAGATACAAGAATATACAGAGTATAATTGAATAAATTACCTTCGATAAATATCAGAGATTACAATAAATTACACAGCAGCGGAAAAATAATACAAAAGCACAACTAGAAGTGATACACGGATACAGAGCTTTCCGAGCATCGTTCCAGCTGTAAATCAGGACCCTGTGGATATAAATCTGCAAAACCATAACTACTAGCTGCCCGTGCGGAAAATAGGGGCACCCAGAGTTTATGTTAAAACAATAAACTCCAGGTCAGTCATGGGACTGGTGTGAGAACTAAAACAGTTATTAATATTGGTTTTAAAGTTAGGTAAATCAAGGGACCACGCCGTATAACACGGAACGGGTTTCCTCCCAAGAATACCAGTGCATAAAACAAACAGCGCAATGCTAAATAAAGAAAAATGAACCTGTTATAAGACCCAGGTCCCATCACACAATGCAACGCAAGCCGGAGGATAGGGTTTTTACCTTATAACAGCCAAAGCATGCTTGATACGTTCAAAACACATTATTTTGATATTACTATAAGTGTATAGTGTCAAAACAATTCAAATCATAAATATCAATCATAGGCGGCATGGGTACCATCTATCATGTCGCCATACTAGTGAAACAATTAAAACCGCAATACACGTATTGGAAATTGGATTCCGTCATGAGCCGAGGCAAGGGGCAAGCTCCTCTCCGCGTTCGAGACACTCTAGCAAATGCCTCAGGACCCCACTTTGATCCTTGGAATCGGCTGGGCCGGTCCTCTCTTACTTTTGAGGATTAGTTATTCCTGAACACACGTTTCCCGGTCCTTACAGACCTATATCCGAGGCGCCTCGCATTCCAACAACCACACAGGTGAAAAGTATATAAATGTCAGGGCTGGTAGGTCACTGACACCACCCTAGCTAGAAAGAAACGTCGTGCTCTCCCAGCGGTCCATCTCCCGTTTTTGACTCATACCGAGGTGTGAGGCTCGCGAATTCACGTTATACACAAAGCTATGCCACACAGGCCGTGCTTTGATCATCAACCACAAGACTTTTCTTTTCAACAGAAGCCTTGATCAATTGCCACTTACGCATGCCACACAGGCAATTCACTCCATGCGTTTGATATCCATCAATATATAACCCCTGAGCTCGTACGTCTCAGAGAAGGGCGTTAAGCAAGAGAATAAATTCTCCGCCGCCAAACAGATATATATTTAATAGAGATCAATCACACGGACTAAAATCCAATGTCAGACACACAGTCCATTTACAAGTCCGTTCTGGGTCTGAACGAAACCGGAGGCACTTTCCTCGCATATCCATCCATCTCCAAGTACGTCTGGACGATCACCGACTGTTTCCCTCATCCTGGGTGTACAGCCCAATCAAGATCATCAGTAATCACCCAAACGATGTGAAGACTTCCGGTCTTCAACCACCGTCTTCATCTTCGACATCTCGTCGAATCGATTATTCAGAATGGGTATAAACCCGGCCTTTCTGAATAACCCACGTATATAATAAACGAATGTTACACAAACACAACAAACGCCTCATTCCAATTCAGAATATTCTTTTATTCACAAAGTCACATTCTTAGGGAAAGGTTCCCATTAATTTTATCCAAGATAAATTCTTCTAAATTTATTCTTTAATCTTCCTTTGGATATCATTTCAAACTAGTCGGGATTAACGAACCACACCGAAGTAATTATTTATTTTATTTCCCAATCCCAACCTATATATCCCATGGAGAAAACTGGTAATACTCCATATCTAACACCACGGTGTTATCGGTAAAACTAATTACCCTTTCACGTTCAAATCTAATTAAAGATTTAACTATCGCTTTGGAGAAAAACTGGTGGTACTCCATTCTCGATCACCTTTCAGATTTGATAATTTAAATTATCAATTCACATTTTCAATCTAATTAAAGATTCATTAAAACTCCACTTAGTTTTAATCTTTTCAAAAATCAATATCCTGCCTTTAACTGGGTTAAAGAACCAATGTCATCAAAAACACGATTCACGACAAACCAAATCACATTTGATATTAAATACAAGGCTCTGAATAGAAAATATATCGGCTTATATTCAATATCAAATTCTGAAACCAACAAATATCGTATTGGAAATAACGATATAAAATATCTTTCAAACCCCCATAACAATATTTGTATAGTCACGAAATCCAACATCGAAATATCCCGAAGATAATTTCGATTCAGCTCCAGTCCAATCCACGTATTGGAAATTATCGATTATTTTCAAAATCACTTTCAAATTCAATTTATTTATTTAAAAATAAATTGATTTTTTATTCTAGTTCAAAACTAGTTCATTTCGATAAAAATCTATTTTTATCTTTTCAAATGTGGAATTTTTCACCCCAGTTCTTTCCAATTCACATATTATAATTTTATACAAATTATAGATATTTTTAATAATTTTATCAAGGCCCGTACAGTCGATTTCCATCAATGGCCATCGAACTGCACTTACAGCGACCTTTTTCGAATTTGATTTGGACATAATTCCAAATCCAACCGTTAGATTTCAAATTTCTCATATTCATTGGAAAGCTCTTTTCGATACGAACCCAACGGTTCCGGTTTTAGGAGAATCCGACGGTCGGATCTCCCGCAACGTCAATTCGAAGTTAATGGTCGAAATTCACGAACTGCCGCGGCGCGGCGCGTTCTATTCAGGCCATTATATATATATAATATATATATATTATATATATTATCATCGATTTCCTTTTAAAACGTATTTTATAAATCGTTTTAAATTCGTTTTCAAAACCTTTTCAACTTGCTTTTCAATTCAAATCAAAATTGAATTCTTCTTTATAAATTCGTTTCAAAATTCATTTCTATTCAATTCAAATTAAAATTCAATTTGAATTCATTTCAATTCACTTTCAATTCAATTCGAATTCATTTTCAATTCATTTCGAAATCGTTTTCAATTCAATTCATTTCGAAATCGTTTTCAATTCAATTCATTTCGAATTCGTTTTCAATTCAATTCATTTCGAAATCGTTTTCAATTCAATTCATTTCGAAATCGTTTTCAATTCAATTCATTTCGAAATAGTTTTCAATTCAATTCATTTCGAAATCGTTTTCAAATCGATATAAATATCGTTCACGTCGAAATAACGCATCTCTAATCAACACGGCTTTATATTTTTCAAAACTCCTTTATTCTATCCAACAAATGAATATTTATCCCATTCAACACATGAATCTTTATTTCTTTCATCACACGACTAATCTCAACACACGAGTACTGTCAACACCTCACTATTTTTGTTATGTAAAATATTTTATAAAACTATGGTATCTATCGTTTGATTTTAATTAGACTCCACCGTAAAGTAGATTCTAATCGTAAATATGATAAAGATGTAATTTATTTTATTTAAAATATTCTACTCAACACATGAATAGTTTCAACACATGATCATCGTCAACACATGACTATTTTTATATTCAACACATGAATTTTCTTTTATAATATTCATTGTTTTCCCGATTGGAATGAGGCCCAATCAATCACCATATAGTGTTAATTATATGGATTCCATACAACACATGTATATAATAGCATTGAAAAATAATCAACCATCAACCAAAGTGCACTACACTGTATAAGCATCAAATATAGATATCCGACGCTTATAACAGCCTGTCAATCCACCGATCGACATATTTAATCAATCAGGATGAGTGAACTTCAAATTTCATCCCAACACCCGTGTGGGGTTTCAAACAATCAAACACAGATTTTATTTGTGCAGTTGGGCGATGTGTAAAATTTATCAACCCAATCAATATCAGTCAAATCAGTGTAAATAAACAAATCGGCCGATTTGTTTATAAATATTTATTTATTCACTTTCACGTTAAAAATTATATTTTTAACGATAAAACAATTTATCTTAACACTTGAATTTCTATTCAGTTCATTTATTCAATAAAATGATATTTTTATTTTTCTAACATATTTTAGAAAATTTCGGCGGCATAACGGCACGATACTAGGAACGGGACAAGGCCTAGCCTTATCCCCGGTCTAGTGAAGGCCAACGCCATTCACACATCAATCAAATCCATTTCAATTCACCAAACAATTCAATTTCAATTCAATTAATCTAACCAACTACACAACCAAACAATTTTCAAACAAGCCATCCATGGTCTGTGGATGACGGGTGTCGGGTGCTACTAAGTACCGTCTGCATCCTAGTATATATATATATAACTAGAAAAAGAGATTTTGAGTGAGAAGTTCTCACCTATAGCTATCCTAGCTCCACGGCACTTCATTGATAGAAATCTTCATCGCTATCGCCTTTTGTCACTTCGTTGCCCGTAATCACTATATACACAAAAATCACATTTTTATATTTTGACGCCTTTAAAATAAAAATCACATTTTTATTTGTTCACTTTCAATTTAAAAATCATATTTTTATCACGCTATTTTCTATATAAAGATTTCGCCTTTTTAAATTTAAAGATTTCACCTTTATAAAAATCATCACTTTATCTCAACGTATATAAAATAAAAATCAGATTTTTATTTCGTTACATACACAAAGATGATATTTTTATATTCTCTATCCTATAAAGATTATATTTTTAATACTTTAAAAATATAAAAATCATATTTTTAATATTTCTATATAGTAAAGACTATATTTTTAATACTTTAAAAATATAAAAATCATATTTTTATCACTTCTACATAATAAAGATTCCGCCTTTTCTACTTTAAAGTTTAAACCCTTTTTTTCTATTTCAAACCTTTAAAATAAAAATCAATTTCAAAATTTCTTTTTAAATCAGTTTTTAAAACAAAATAAAATTCAGATTTTAAGATAAAATAAAATCAGTTTTAACTTCATATAATTTCAGTTTTAACTTAATTTAAAAAAAAAAACAGTTTTAACTTAATTTAAAAAAAAACAGTTTTAACTTTAAAATAAAAATCAGAAATAAAATATTAATAAATAAAAAAAAAATAAAAAAAACGAACACTTACAGCCGAGGGGGGGTTTGGCAGTGGTCTTCGTCGAAGGGGGGAGCTGGAAACAGAGGAGGGGGTCGCTGAGGTGGCGGTCAGCGTTAGGGTTCGGCGGCGGCTTCTCTAACGCGGCGCAGGAGGTCAGGCGGGAGGGGGTTTTCTCGAGGCAGGGGAAGAAGAAAGAAAGGGGCGGCAGCAGGCGATCGTTGGCCAGAGGAGGGGGATAGGGCGGTGGGGCACTGGTCCCTGGCGGCGTCGAGAGCATCGCGGGTTTCCGCGATTCGCTTTCTCTCTTTTTTTTTTTCTTTCTTTTGAACGGGATCTGAAACTAACGGGGGGGGGGGGGGGGGGCAGAGTATAAGAAGGGAGGAGAAAGTTTTTTTTATTATTATTTAATTATTTTATTTTCAAAGAAGTTGACTTTTACATACGACCTCTAAACGAGGCCCACCGCCTGTCGTCCATAGCGTTTTACCCCCATTCCGAACACAATGGGATATGTACTGCAAGTTGATTTGATCGTTTCGACCAGTTTCCGTTAAATTTACATTTAAATCACTTTATTGAATTTTAAACGTACATTTCGAATTACCGGGGTCACATACTAACTCTAAAAATTACAGAAAAATATTTTCTAGCTTCGTATTGACAATACGGTCCTAACAAAACTAGTTTCGTCGAATTCTGAGACCGTTAGAAAAATGGCCAATTTCCAGTCGATTAAAATCAACTGAAACTGGTCAAATGCGTTTTCCTTTGCCACGCTCACATATTGATTCGAAAAATTATGAAATTTAAAACTTAACAATAATTTGACATCTCGGACCCAACAAAACTGGTTTTGTCGAAATCCGAGGTCATTTGCAAAATGTCCATTTTTAAGGGCCTGAATTCCATAGCGACTATTCAGAATTTTCAACTGGACATATCTTTTGATTTCCGCTATGAAATTTTGATTATTCGGATTCGTTGGAAAGATCTCATCAATTAGATCCTAATGTTTTTGGTTTCACTAAAATCCAGATTGTTTTGCTCCCGGTACATTCAATTGAAGTTTGAAATCGAATTATCGAACTACCGCGCCATTTTCAATTCTATTTATAATTATATATAAATATTTATATTCTAACGACGACGTATATAAATATACACATCGAATTCTATTCAAAATAAATTGTTCGTCGATATTATTTAAAATAATCTATTTTAAATGTTCAAAATTCACTAAAATTGCCAAAATAAAAATTTCAAACTGGCTCGCATTTTCCGGGTTATTACAATCTCCCCCACTTAAAACTTTTCGTCCCCGAAAAGGAACAAAGTCGAAAGTGGTTTGATTAATCAACACTATGTTCGATCTGGCTTCCATTCTCCAACTTTTCAGTTTCTGAGAATTTCCAAAATTTCAAAAATTTGGCTAACACCCTAAATTTTCGAAAAATTTCGCCATAACCTCCCCTGCACCGGGAGCATCGGGGAATTTCAAATAGCTTCCCCGGTCCTTCAGATCTCAAAAAGAAAAAGAAAAAGCCAAGCGGCTAGCCAATAGGCTCACAAAATCATCATCACCCAAACAAAACAGGAAATTATGTAGTAAACATGTACCTATTTGTCGGGCAAACAAATTTTATTCTTCGGCTCTAGCCTCCTTGCTATGACCTGTTCAAAGTAAGTATATGTATATGCAAGCAAATGCGACCAATTTTCAATACAATTCAATATTTGATCAAATTAGGCAAAATGGTTCAAAATTAGCAAACAATTAAACAAACAACACAAACATCAATCAATTAGTGAATTAGAGTTTCAAATTCATAATTTGATACATATACAGAAAATCATGTTTTGATGCCAATTCACAACAATGTATTCTAACTATATAAGTTTTGGTTCTCACACCAGTCTAATGGAAATATATAGAAAATCACACCTTCGAAACTCGAATATGAATACTGATGATGATGCACCATCATCAGAATCATCCCCGGATATCTAGAATGTGATTCCATATCTACCCAGTATATTAAAATTTCGAATATACGTTCATGACGCGTATACGCGAAATCTATATATACTCGATTGTCCATATTCAAAATAAATAAATATTCAAATACGTTTAAAATGGTTTAAATTTTTAAAACAAAACTGTTTTCATTTGAAAGATATACTCTTCACACTCGTTCTAGGATACTACTGATCCTATCTCTAACGAGTCATTCTAATTGGATATTGCTAATCCAATATCTGATGAATTCTTTCGTATGGTTCTAATGTGCCTTGTTCTCGAGCTCTGTAAACCAAAGCTCTGATACCAAATGGAAGGACCCGTGACTTCCCCGTGAAGGAAAGCACGAATACTTTGAGAACAACACACAAAAGGACGCAGACGAAAGAACATTTCATTGTTATTACAACAATTCCATCAGATACAAGAATATACAGAGTATAATTGAATAAATTACCTTCGATAAATATCAGAGATTACAATAAATTACACAGCAGCGGAAAAATAATACAAAAGCACAACTAGAAGTGATACACGGATACAGAGCTTTCCGAGCATCGTTCCAGCTGTAAATCAGGACCCTGTGGATATAAATCTGCAAAACCATAACTACTAGCTGCCCGTGCGGAAAATAAGGGCACCCAGAGTTTAGGTTAAAACAATAAACTCCAGGTCAGTCATGGGACTGGTGTGAGAACGAAAACAGTTATTAATATTGGTTTTAAAGTTAGGTAAATCAAGGGACCACGCCGTATAACACGGAACGGGTTTCCTCCCAAGAATACCAGTGCATAAAACAAACAGCGCAATGCTAAATAAAGAAAAATGAAGCTGTTATAAGACCCAGGTCCCATCACACAATGCAACGCAAGCCGGAGGATAGGGTTTTTACCTTATAACAGCCAAAGCATGCTTGATACGTTCAAAACACATTATTTTGATATTACTATAAGTGTATAGTGTCAAAACAATTCAAATCATAAATATCAATCATAGGCGGCATGGGTACCATCTATCATGTCGCCATACTAGTTCTACAATTAAAACCGCAATACACGTATTGGAAATTGGATTCCGTCATGAGCCGAGGCAAGGGGCAAGCTCCTCTCCGCGTTCGAGACACTCTAGCAAATGCCTCAGGACCCCACTTTGATCCTTGGAATCGGCTGGGCCGGTCCTCTCTTACTTTTGAGGATTAGTTATTCCTGAACACACGTTTCCCGGTCCTTACAGACCTATATCCGAGGCGCCTCGCATTCCAACAACCACACAGGTGAAAAGTATATAAATGTCAGGGCTGGTAGGTCACTGACACCACCCTAGCTAGAAAGAAACGTCGTGCTCTCCCAGCAGTCCATCTCCCGTTTTTGACTCATACCGAGGTGTGAGGCTCGCGAATTCACGTTATACACAAAGCTATGCCACACAGGCCGTGCTTTGATCATCAACCACAAGACTTTGCTTTTTAACAGAAGCCTTGATCAATTGCCACTTACGCATGCCACACAGGCAATTCACTCCATGCGTTTGATATCCATCAATATATAACCCCTGAGCTCGTACGTCTCAGAGAAGGGCGTTAAGCAAGAGAATAAATTCTCCGCCGCCAAACAGATATATATTTAATAGAGATCAATCACACAGACTAAAATCCAATGTCAGACACAGTCCATTTACAAGTCCGTTCTGGGTCTGAACGAAACCGGAGGCACTTTCCTCGCATATCCATCCATCTCCAAGTACGTCTGGACGATCATCGACTGTTTCCCTCATCTTGGGTGTACAGCCCAATCAAGATCATCAGTAATCACCCAAACGATGTGAAGACTTCCGGTCTTCAACCACCGTCTTCATCTTCGACATCTCGTCGAATCGATTATTCAGAAAGAACATTTCATTATAAAACGAATAAAATCGATATAAATATCGTTCACGTCGAAATAACGCATCTCTAATCAACACGGCTTTATATTTTTCAAAACTCCTTTATTCTATCCAACAAATGAATATTTATCCCATTCAACACATGAATCTATATTTCTTTCATCACACGACTAATCTCAACACATGAGTACTGTCAACACCTCACTATTTTTGTTATGTAAAATATTTTATAAAACTATGGTATCTATCGTTTGATTTTAATTAGACTCCACCGTAAAGTAGATTCTAATCGTAAATATGATAAAGATGTAATTTATTTTATTTAAAATATTCTACTCAACACATGAATAGTTTCAACACATGATCATCGTCAACACATGACTATTTTTATATTCAACACATGAATTTTCTTTTATAATATTCATTGTTTTCCCGATTGGAATGAGGCCCAATCAATCACCATATAGTGTTAATTATATGGATTCCATACAACACATGTATATAATAGCATTGAAAAATAATCAACCATCAACCAAAGTGCACTACACTGTATAAGCATCAAATATAGATATCCGACGCTTATAACAGCCTGTCAATCCACCGATCGACATATTTAATCAATCAGGATGAGTGAACTTCAAATTTCATCCCAACACCCGTGTGGGGTTTCAAACAATCAAACACAGATTTTATTTGTGCAGTTGGGCGATGTGTAAAATTTATCAACCCAATCAATATCAGTCAAATCAGTGTAAATAAACAAATCGGCCGATTTGTTTATAAATATTTATTTATTCACTTTCACATTAAAAATTATATTTTTAACGATAAAACAATTTATCTTAACACTTGAATTTCTATTCAGTTCATTTATTCAATAAAATGATATTTTTATTTTTCTAACATATTTTAGAAAATTTCGGCGGCATAACGGCACGATACTAGGAACGGGACAAGGCCTAGCCTTATCCCCGGTCTAGTGAAGGCCCACGCCATTCACACATCAATCAAATCCATTTCAATTCACCAAACAATTCAATTTCAATTCAATTAATCTAACCAACTACACAACCAAACAATTTTCAAACAAGCCATCCATGGTCTGTGGATGACGGGTGTCGGGTGCTACTAAGCACCGTCTGCATCCTAGTATATATATATATATATAACTAGAAAAAGAGATTTTGAGTGAGAAGTTCTCACCTATAGCTATCCTAGCTCCACGGCACTTCATTGATAGAAATCTTCATCGCTATCGCCTTTTGTCACTTCGTTGCCCGTAATCACTATATACACAAAAATCACATTTTTATATTTTGACGCCTTTAAAATAAAAATCACATTTTTATTTGTTCACTTTCAGTTTAAAAATCATATTTTTATCACGCTATTTTCTATATAAAGATTTCGCCTTTTTAAATTTAAAGATTTCACCTTTATAAAAATCATCACTTTATCTCAACGTATATAAAATAAAAATCAGATTTTTATTTCGTTACATACACAAAGATGATATTTTTATATTCTCTATCCTATAAAGATTATATTTTTAATACTTTAAAAATATAAAAATCATATTTTTAATATTTCTATATAGTAAAGACTATATTTTTAATACTTTAAAAATATAAAAATCTTATTTTTATCACTTCTACATAATAAAGATTCCGCCTTTTCTACTTTAAAGTTTAAACCCTTTTTTTCTATTTCAAACCTTTAAAATAAAAATCAATTTCAAAATTCCTTTTTAAATCAGTTTTTAAAACAAAATAAAATTCAGATTTTAAGATAAAATAAAATCAGTTTTAACTTCATATAATTTCAGTTTTAACTTAATTTAAAAAAAAAAAACAGTTTTAACTTAATTTAAAAAAAAACAGTTTTAACTTTAAAATAAAAATCAGAAATAAAATATTAATAAATAAAAAAAAATAAAAAAAAAACGAACACTTACAGCCGAGGGGGGGGGGGGTTTGGCAGTGGTCTTCGTCGAAGGGGGGAGCTGGAAACAGAGGAGGGGGTCGCTGAGGTGGCGGTCAGCGTTAGGGTTCGGCGGCGGCTTCTCTAACGCGGCGCAGGAGGTCAGGCGGGAGGGGGTTTTCTCGAGGCAGGGGAAGAAGAAAGAAAGGGGCGGCAGCAGGCGATCGTTGGCCAGAGGAGGGGGATAGGGCGGTGGGGCACTGGTCCCTGGCGGCGTCGAGAGCATCGCGGGTTTCCGCGATTCGCTTTCTCTCTTTTTTTTTTTCTTTTGAACGGGATCTGAAACTAACGGGGGGCCAGAGTATAAGAAGGGAGGAGAAAGTTTTTTTTTTATTATTATTTAATTTTTTTATTTTCAAAGAAGTTGACTTTTACATACGACCTCTAAACGAGGCCCACCGCCTGTCGTCCATAGCGTTTTACCCCCATTCCGAACACAATGGGATATGTACTGCAAGTTGATTTGATTGTTTCGACCAGTTTCCGTTAAATTTACATTTAAATCACTTTATTGAATTTTAAACGTACATTTCGAATTACCGGGGTCACATACTAACTCTAAAAATTACAGAAAAATATTTTCTAGCTTCGTATTGACAATACGGTCCTAACAAAACTAGTTTCGTCGAATTCTGAGACCGTTAGAAAAATGGCCAATTTCCAGTCGATTAAAATCAACTGAAACTGGTCAAACGCGTTTTCCTTTGCCACGCTCACATATTGATTCGAAAAATTATGAAATTTAAAACCTAACAATAATTTGACATCACGGACCCAACAAAACTGGTTTCGTCGAAATCCGAGGTCATTTGCAAAATGTCCATTTTTAAGGGCCTGAATTCCATAGCGACTATTCAGAATTTTCAACTGGACATATCTTTTGATTTCCGCTATGAAATTTTGATTATTCGGATTCGTTGGAAAGATCTCATCAATTAGATCCTAATGTTTTTGGTTTCACTAAAATCCAGATTGTTTTGCTCCCGGTACATTCAATTGAAGTTTGAAATCGAATTATCGAACTACCGCGCCATTTTCAATTCTATTTATAATTATATATAAATATTTATATTCTAACGACGACGTATATAAATATACACGTCGAATTCTATTCAAAATAAATTGTTCGTCGATATTATTTAAAATAATCTATTTTAAATGTTCAAAATTCACTAAAATTGCCAAAATAAAAATTTCAAACTGGCTCGCATTTTCCGGGTTATTACAGTAGACGCATGGGCTGGAGATTTACAAACCTTAAGAATTACAAAAAACATACAAACATCTATAGATATGTTAGGTATAATAGAAAATACATTTGTAGGCAATGTAAAAAATTAGTATAAAAAAAGTTAGAAAAAATACCATTATTAAAACCGGAACACCAGAATATAATTTGTTTGCTAATATTCTTACATATAATCAACTAAGACTTGCTTTTTTGCAAGCTCCTAGTGATTACACCACAATAGTAGAAATAAATAATAAGATAGATAAAATGATGAAAAGAATAGGTATTTCAGAAGAAATGCTACCAGTAACTTTGAAATCTCCAGTTGCAGGAGGATTTACTATTAACACCAGATCTACAATAGAAAACACTAAAATGAATAGTATTGTTGAGTCTCATACTCAGTATGATGACAAGACAATGGAAGAATTAGAAGCACTTTGGGATAAGGCTGATGGCACCCAATTAGGTGACATAGCCATAGCAATGTCTAGATTATCAGTATTGCAACAACATGCTAATAAGTCCGTGGAACATATAAAAATGGAAGCCACCAGTAGTAGTATAGTGACTGTGCCAAATACTTCACGCACAGATAATACTACAAGAAATTTAGAAATAATAGATCAAAATGAAGGAGAAGAGATATATCATGAATATATGTTTCCTAAAAAAGAAAAACCATATAAAACATATTCTGAATTGTATAAACCAAAATTTAAAAAATTACAAGAACATTCGAGAGCAGTTTTAGATCTTGATTGCGCAAAGAATGTTACTGAATTAGTAGACGCATGGGCTGGAGATTTACAAACCTTAAGAATTACAAAAAACATACAAACATCTATAGATATGTTAGGTATAATAGAAAATACATTTGTAGGCAATGTAAAAAATTGGTATAAAAATTTAACTAAAGGAGCTAAACAATTAATTAGCACAGGATCAAGAGATTCTGTCAATTTATTGGATCCTTTAAATTTAATTGAATCATTCAGAAAAGTATTAAAAACAGAATTTGGAGGATTACCTTTTGATGATAAAAAATTGGAAGAAGAACAGAAGAAAAATGCAAGAATAAAACTAGCAAACCTTGCAATATGTGATTTAAAATATATTGATGAATATAATTGTGAATTTGCTAAATATTATTATGCATCTGCACCAGATGAAGGTACAATGGAAAATGTTTTGTCTTTATATTTCTTAAAATTACCTTTACCTTGGGCAAATATATTGTCAAATGATTATGAAAGTTATCTTAAAGATAATCCAGATGTGTTTCCATCCTTAGGAATACAAATGAAATTTACTAAGGATAGAATTGCTTATTATTGTATGCAACAATCCCTTATGGGAAGTGCTAGACAATATAATAAACATAAAGGATTGTCCTGTGAAACATCTGATATACCAACCCAATGGGGATGTAAACCAATAGGTAAAAGGTATAGAAAGAAATTTAAAAAATACTTTAAGCCAGCCAAATTAAAGAAAAATAAGCCACTTAATTTTAGAAAGAAAAGATATTTATAAAGAAAAATTTTAAAAACAAAAAAGACACAACCAAAAAGACATGTAGATGTTGGGCATGTAATAAAGAAGGACATTATGCTAATGAATGTCCAGAAAAAGGAAAATACAAGAAAACAGCAGTAAAAGCATTTCGCTTATTTTCCGAACAGGTAATGCCTATAGAATCAGAAGCTGAGTGTGATTCTGATGAAGAAATATATGAATTAGTTTCAGACTCTGAATCAGACACTGATACAGAATCTGAAGAAGAATACAATCATAAACCGCATAGACTAAGCGTGGTGAATGTGAAAATGCTAAGAACAAGTTCCCAGAACTTTGTACAACAATACAATGAAAAATTTGAAAAACTAATTAAAACACCTGCACCATATGATATTCTTGAATTTAAAGAACCACTAGAGAAGAAAAGTGCAAAGCAAAAACCTAAACATAAGAAAGTTATTCCATGTGAACACATTTTTGATCACAAATTATACAGTGTAGTGAAAACAAGACAAAATGCAGTAGTAAGTAAGAAAAGTAATGGAAAAATACAAATTTTTGACAGAGAAAAATATAGTATTCAAACATATATAGATTCACTAAACAAGATAACAATAGTAAAAGAAAGAGAACCAAAAGAAGTTATTTCTGAGATTTCATCTACAGACAGTGAAAGCACCATGTCTGATGACTCAGAAGGAATGGAAAAAGAGTTTCAAGAAATAATGAATGAAGTAAACAATGTAGAGCAACAACCACCTTATATGGAATCAAATCTAATTTCAACATCAGAAACTTCAGAAATTACTGAAACCAAAGATGATGAAACTGGATATGAACAAATAATACAAATGTCAGAAGAAAAATATAATCAGATAGAAAAAATAAAGCATACACTTTCAAAAGATGAATGTTATGAAATTCCATTAATAAGATATATGTCTAAAGAAAAATATGTTATTAAAACTTTTGAACAACCCATTGATGTCTTTACCATGGAAGGGGAAATTCCTTTAAAACTACTTACTCAAAAAGCTATAAAAGATGATAGAAAACATTTTTCAAAAGAATTTAATAAACAGGTGAAATGGTTACACCTAGGTGGAATAGAACTTATTATAAAATGTGCATGCAGAAGAGGAATGAACGTACCCTGTACATTTTGGATATCTGATGACAGAATACTGCATGATGCTAAAGATGCTTTATTAGGAGTGATTAGAGGTAATTTTGCATATCAAACAATAAAAATGAGAATATTTCCAGACTTTGCAATTTCATTATCAGACCAAAATATAGAGCTTGGACTTACAATGTACCATAAAATTGAAAGACTTAAAATGCCTCCAGGGAGTAAAGTCTGTAGTATAACAGCTTGTATGGTATATGCTTATTCAACTAAACATCATATCACTACAAAGAAATTTAAAGAAGAAAATATCAATATTGCTAAACCATTTTCTGACATATGTGAAGTTATACCCCCTAGAGAACTAAAGCATGAAGAATTAGATTTTCCACAAGAATTAATTCTTCAAAGGAAAAATAGATATAAAACTCAACCAACTGTAAAACCACACAGTAGAAATTCTTTCAGAATAAGTTATGATAATGAAGCTTCTACTTCTGAACAACTAAGAGATATAAATATATCCTCACAAAGAAGAGATTTAGAATTAAAAACATTAGATAAACTAAATCTAATAGAGTCAAACAGACAACTGTATATACAAGGATTTTTAGATAACAAAGAGGTGAATGTGCTTTTAGATACAGGAGCAGCATCCTCTCATATTAATACATACCTAGTACAAACATACCCATATAGTAATTTACAAAATCCTTATAAATACATAGACTATTTTGGACAAATCCATATATTAAATAAAAGTGTAGAAGTGAGACTATCCCTTATAGACAGAAGTGGAAAGGTCCTGCAAATACAAATGGAAATGTTAGTAGATGACAAACTAGCAAAAAATGAAATATTATTAGGAATGAATTTTATTACAAAATATACATTTACATTAAAAGATTCATTTATACAATTAGATCAATATGAATTTCCAAGAATTGATAAACAACATATGAAAAAAGCTGTAGTTACTTCACCTTATTCAACATACATTGAAGGAACTATAGAAATACCTTATTATCAACCTATAAAACTAAATGCTTATGTTGATACAGGTTCAGGAATATCTTTATGTAAAAAATATATTTTACCACAGAAATGGTGGATTCAAGATGGATCTTCCATAATAGCCTTGGATATACAAGAAAAAGAAATTTGTTATAAGGATTATGCTGTTAATGTCCCCTTTACAGTAGGAAATATTAAAATTAAAATACCAAAATTATGGGCCAGTAATGTTCAAGGTCCAGATATTTTATTAGGAAATGATTTTTGTTTACAATATCAGCCCATGACCCAATTAACAGAACATGTTATATTTACTACGCCATGCGGAACGCCCATTTTAGCACCAAGACTTAAACAAGCTTATGCTGTTGATCCAAGTTATCAACCTGTACCAGCACAGCGTGGTGATATTCCTAAGTTAGAAAAAATACCATTATTAAAACATGAAAGTATTGATACTCTTGAAAATATCAAAGAAAGATTTAAAGAAACATATAATGAAAATCCTCTAGCAGCTTGGGATAAAGATAAAACATTAGCAACGATAAAATTAAAAGACTCTAATAAAATAATTAGAGTAAGACCTATGAAATATTCATTAGAAGATTTAGAAGAATTTAAAGTACAAATTAGAGAACTTTTAGATTTAAAAGTAATTAGACCTTCTAACAGTCCGCATAGTTCTCCTGCATTTATAGTCAGGAAACATAGTGAAATTGTTAGAGGAAAAGCCAGAATAGTTTTTAATTACAAAGCTTTAAATGATGCTACAATATTTGATGGATATTATTTACCAAATAAAGAAGTATTGATTAACAAAATACAAAATAAAAAATGGTTTACAAAAATGGATTGTAAAAGTGGATTTTGGCAAATAAAATTAACAGAAGAATCTATACCATATACTGCATTCAGTTGTCCACAAGGACAATATGAATGGTTAGTTATGCCTTTCGGATTAAAAAATGCACCACAAATATTTCAAAGAAGGATGGATGAAGTTTTAAAAAGACATGATGATTATTGTATTGTATATGTTGATGATATTTTAATATTTTCTGATAATTTAGAAGACCATATTAAACATTGTAATCTAGTTATAGATACATGTATAGAAAGAGGAATAACTCTTTCTGCTAAAAAAGCAATAATTGGTGTACAAAAAATAGATTTTTTAGGTATAACTATAGATAATGGAGACATAGAATTACAGCCACATACACTTACAAAAATTAAAGAATTCCCTGATCAAATTGAAGATATGAAACAGTTACAAAGATTTCTTGGATGCCTTAATTATGCTGATATATTTATCAATAAGTTAGCAAAATTAAGAGCTCCTTTACAGCAAAAACTTAAAAAGAATTATAAGTGGCAATGGACAGAAGGAGATACAAAATATATTCAACATATTAAAAAAGTTTGTGAATATATGCCTAAATTATCCTTGCCATTAGAAACTGATGAATTAATCATATATACTGATGCTTCTGATTCATATTGGGGAGCAACCCTAGTAGCTATAAGAAATAATCAAGAAAAATTGTTTAGATATAAATCTGGAACATTTAAACAAAGTGAATTGAATTATCACTCTAATGATAAAGAACTTCTAGCCATTAAAAATAGTATTAAAGCCTTTTATTTATATCTAAATAAACCCTTTAAAATACGCACTGATTCTGTTACTGCAAAATCCAGAATTAAAAATAAAATCCCTGATATTGGACCTAATAAAAGATTAATTAGATGGCAGTCATGGTTTTCTGAGTTTAATTTTGATATTGAACATATTTCGGGAAAAACTAACTTTCTTGCAGATACTTTAAGCAGAGAATTGCATGATGGCACAAAACAATGAAGATACAATTGATTATTTAAGCATCTTCGATGAACTATATGGAGAAGTACTTATTGCACAAGATGCTTTTGAGCAGTATTTAATCAAAGCAGATGATGATAAAAAGGAGGAAATAAGATCCTTCTTTAAACACATGGTATCTTATTCAGAGCAAATGTTCAGAAAAGTACAAAATAAGATGATTAGAAATGAAGAAATGCAAACTATTGAAGAATCAGTTAATAAGCCCTCTGAGATAAAGCAAAATAAAGAATTTATCAATTGGTTCAGTAGAATGATAAAACCTATATTACTAGAAATGTACCCTGCTAAAGGAATATATTCAGGATATGGTTATGATCTAAACAAAGTATATATTCACCCAGAAGCTGATCCAATGTTGGTGAAAGACTTATACAAAGCAGGATTAATTTACTGCATTTATACCGATAGTACTCTTCATAATTTGAAAGGACTACCAAAGTTAAGGAATGCAGTATATACTTTTTCCAAAGCAATTAAACACAGCAATATATATTTGGTATGTAATCAAGTTATCCCGGAAGATGGCAAAGACTGTCTGTCTATGGTAGAATTGAAGATGGGGTCAAAAAAGTTAACTCCAAAGTTCTTTCAAAATATGTTCTTAGTCGAAGAAGATGTTATAGCAGTAACAAGGGCTAAGCAATTAACAAGTTTAGTATCAAGGACTTTGGAAGCTTTGGCAAACAATATATGGACATATGAGTCTGAGTCAAATGAGTTGATTTTAACAATTAGTAAAGTCCCTAGAGCTGGAGCAAAAGAAGACGTAATTCAATTTGTTGAAAGAATTCTAAGTTGGACTACACATAAATATGCATACAAACACTTTCTTAAGAATATAACAGAAGATATGATCAAGAAGCTCCTGGTGCACGGAATAAAGTGGGAGACTCTACAATATACACAAGACATGGTGGGACCCTCGAACAAAAGAGATTCTCATGAAGATGACAACTTGGAAGAGAAATCGGGAAGGGACTCATTTGCTGAAGAATAAAGCCACGTGGAGAGACAAGATATAAAGAGCATCCTAAAAAGCAGAGCCTATTAATTAAAAGCATACAAGCTTCGAGTATGATGCTGATTCTGATATTGACAAAGGCGGTTTAGAGCAAATATAAAACCTCCTGAAGACATTCAGAGAAGCCATCCGCAGTTAGTCAAAAGCAATAATATTTGTACTTTGTAAATTAGAGTGTGTGAGCTTGTTCTGTAATAAATTTGTACTTTCCACTATCAGCAATAAAAAGTTTGTTTCCGAGTGAAATTATTGTTCAAAAATTTCTGAGTTCTGAGAATCATAAACAAAAGCTTCTGGAAAAGCTTCTAAGTTGTACACTGCTTGGAATTTCTCAGCCATTTCCTGGAGTCCTGATTAGTATCCAGTGTTCGTTTGGCGTTGGCAGAGGAGAGCCGTGAAGCCGTAGAAGAACAAGGAGAATCGTAAGGATTGGAAGCGTGCTGGGCCCAGACAGGTAACAACTAGAGATTGCCTCTAGAGATTGCCAGTTTTTGAATTCTCTTAATTTAGGAATTTTTTACAGTAGTTGCATTTAGTTTTAAAACTTTTAGCTTAGTATTCAGACGAAGTTAAGCTCCTTTTAAACGTTAATATCCTTTTTGGTATTAACACCAGATCTACAATAGAAAACACTAAAATGAATAGTATTGTTGAGTCTCATACTCAGTATGATGACAAGACAATGGAAGAATTAGAAGCACTTTGGGATAAGGCTGATGGCACCCAATTAGGTGACATAGCCATAGCAATGTCTAGATTATCAGTATTGCAACAACATGCTAATAAGTCCGTGGAACATATAAAAATGGAAGCCACCAGTAGTAGTATAGTGACTGTGCCAAATACTTGTGACGGCAAGGAATTTCGCTCGGTCCGAACCAATCGCTAAACCGATCCAGGTCGTTCGAAACGCCCTATCGTTTGAGAACAGGACAAAACAGAACCCATACAGAAGAACATTTCACTATATATAACAACAGTGCATCAGATTACAAGAATATACAGAGTATAAATGAATATTACACAGAAATATCAGAGATTTAAATTACATTTAAATACAAAGCAGCGGAAAATAATACAATACACAACTAGAAGAGATATACGGATACAAAGCTTTCCGGATATCGTTCCAGCTGTAAACCAGGATCCTGTGAATATAAATCTGCAAAACCAAAACTACTAGCTGCCCGTGTCAAAATAGGGGCACCCAGAGTTTAGGTCAAAACAATAAACTCCAGGTCAGTCATGGGACTGGTGTGAGAACTAAAACAGTTATTAATCTTTATTTTAAATCAATAGGTAAATCAAGGGACCACGCCGTATAACACGGAACGGGTTTCCTCCCTAGAATACGAGTGCATAAAACAAACAGCGCAATGCTAAATAAAGAAAAATGAAGCTGTCATAAGACCCAGGTCCCATCACACAATGCAACGCAGCCGAGGATAGGGTTTTCCCTTATAACAGCCAAAGAATGCTTGATACGGTTAAAACAAATCGTTTGATACTATAATAAGTGCATAGTGTATAAAACAACTTCAAATCATAAGTATCAATCATAGGCGGCATAAGCGCCCCATCCCACTATGTCGCCATAAATAGGATTACAATTAAAACTGCACATGTCACGTATTTGGAAATTGGATTTCCGTCTATGAACCGAGGCAAAAGATAGTCCTCAACCGATTCGAGACAATCTAGCCCATGTCTCAGGATCAGAACGCATCAACCCTTTAGATCGTCAGGGCCGGTCCACCGATGTGGATTATTATGCCTGAACACTACATCTCTCCGCCCTTTGGGGCGTAAATGAGGCACTAAATGACTCCATCGGTTCGAGAACGACCGATCAATCCGAGGCGCCTCGCAACAGCAACAACCACATAAGTCAAACTCGTCAGGGCGTGTAAAACCACTGACGCCATTTCTAGCTAGAAAGAAACGCAAGTCCTCCCTGAGGTCCGTCTCCCGTTTTTGGTTCATACCTGGTGTGAAACACGCGAGGTAAACGTTACACAAAGCTACGCCACAAAGGCCGTGCTTTGATCATCACCACAAGACTTTGCTTTTCAACAGAAGCCTCGATCAATTGCCACTTAGCATGCCACACAGGCAAACCATCCTATGCAACCGATATCAGTCACACAGAATGAAATCCGATGTCAGACACACAGTCCATTTACAAGTCCGTTCTGGGTCTAAACGAAACCGGAGGCACCTAGTACCCCGCATATCCATCGATCTCCAAGTACGTCTGGACGATCACTAACTGTTTCCATCTTCTTGGGTGTACAGCCCAATCAAGATCATCAGTAATTACCCAAACGACGTGAAGACCTCCGGTCTTCGACCACCGTCTTCATCTTCGACTTATCGTCGTATCAGTTATTCAGAATGGGATAAACCCGGTCTTTCCGAATAACTCGCGTATATATTATAAAAGTGTTACACAAACACAACATACGCCTCATTTCAATTCATTAGTCACTAACCGTAAATTAATCAAGAGAATAATTCCCCAAATATTAACCCCGAAGGCCGAAACCAACATCAGATCAATATTCAGAAAACCATTCTGCTTGGCTAACCGACAGTTAGTTTCTAAATTTCACGTTCATAGGGAAAGGTTCCCATTAATTTTATCAAAGATAAATTCTTGAATTTATGCTTTAATCTACTTTTGAATATCAATTCAAACTAGTCGGGATTAGCGAACCTTACCGAAGTAATCATTTGTTTTAATTTCCCAATCCCAACCTATTCATCCCATGAAGTAAAACTGGTTATACTTCATATCTAACACCACGGTGTTATCGGTAAATTCAATTACCATTTCACGTTCAAATCTAATTAAAGATTTAACTATCGCCTGGAGCAAAACTGGTGCTACTCCATTCTCGATCATTTCAATCTAATTAAAGATTCATTAAAACTCCACTTAGTTTTAATCTTTGACTGGGTTAAAGAATCAGTGTCATTTAAAAACACGGTTCACGATAAACCCAAAAATCAAAATCGATTTAATTCCAATTAAATGTTATTTAATTGGTACACTTCATTAAACCTAAATAAAAAGATTTAATCTTTTCTCAACTGGGTCCAAGAACAGTGTTAGTGAAGACACCATTCACGACAAACCCAAATCACATTTGATATTCAACACAAGGCTCTGAATAGAAAATATCCCGGCTTATATTCAATATCAAATTCTCTGACAGACAGATATCGTATGGGAAATAACGATATATATATCTATATCTTTCAAATTTCCATAACAACATCTATATAATCACGAAATCCAACATCGAAATATTCCGAAGACAATTTCGATTCAAATCCACTCCAATGCAATCATTGGAAACTCTGGTTATGTTTAAAACCCTTTTCCAATTCAATTTATTTATTTAAAAATAAATAGAATTATATTTCTAGTTCAAAACTAGTTCATTTCGATAAAAGTCTATTTTTATCTTTTCAAATATGGAGTTTTTCCTCCCAAATCTTCACAAATCATTTCTTATGATTTTACACAAATTATTACAATTTTTTATAATTTTATCAAGGCCCGTACAGTCGATTTCCAACAATGGCCATCGAACTGCACTTACAGCGACCTTTTTCGAATTTGATTTGGACGTATCTCCAAATCCAACCATTGGATTTTGAATTTCTAATATTCGTTAGAAAGCTCTTTTCGATACGAACCCAACGGTTCCGGTTTTAGGAGAATCCGACGGTCGGATCTCCCGTAATGTCCGTTTGAAATAAATGGTCGAAATTCGCGAACTGCCGCAGCGCGGCGCGTTCTATTCAGGCCATTATATTATATATATAATATATATAATATATATATCGTCGATTTCTATTTAAAACGAATTATATAAATAGTTTTGAATTCGTTTCAAAAACATTTTCAACTTCCTTTTCAATTCAAATCACAATTGAATTCTTCTTTATAGATTCGTTTTAAAATTCATTTCTATTCAATTCAAATTTCAATTCAATTTGAATTCATTTCGAAATCGTTTTTAATTCATTTCTATTCGAAAACGTTTTCAATTCATTTCTATTCGAAATCGTTTTCAATTCATTTCTATTCGAAATCGTTTTCAATTCATTTCTATTCGAAATCGTTTTCAATTCATTTCTATTCGAAATCGTTTTCAATTCATTTCTATTCGAAATCGTTTTCAATTCATTTCTATTCAATTCAAATTTCAATTCAATTTGAATTCATTTCGAATTCGTTTTCAATTCAATTCATTTCGAAATCGTTTAAATCGATATAAATATCGTTCACGTCAAAATGGCGTCAATCTAATCAACACGGCTTCAGAAATTTCTATTTTCAAATATTCTATTTCAAATATTTCTTTTTCAAAATAGCTGTTATTATCAAAATATTTCGTTCAACACATGACCAATCTCAATGAATGAGTACTGTCAACACATGAACTTTTATTTTATAATATTCTTTATTTTTCAAATTAGAATGAGGCCCAATCAATTACCATATAAAGTTAATTATATGGATTTTCATGCATTACACACATATAATAGCATTGAAAAATAATCAACCATCAACCAAAGTGCACTACACTGTATAAGCATCAAATATAGATATCTAACGCTTATAACAGCCTGTCAATCAATCGATCGACATATTTAATCAATCAGGATGAGTGAACTTCAAATTTCATCCTAACACCCGTGCGGGGTTTCAAACAATCAAACACATATTTTATTTGTGCAGTTGGGCGATGTGTAAAATTTATCGTCCCAATCAATGTCATTCAAATAGGTGTACATAAACAAACCGTCCGGTTTATAAATGAATATTTTATTTTATTCACTTCACGTTAAAATTATATTTTTAACGACAAAACATTTTATTTCAACATATGAATTTCTATTCAATTCATTCTTTAAATAAAATGATATTTTTATTTTTCTAACATATTTTAGAAAATTTCGGCGGCATAACGGCACGATACTAGAAACGGGACAAGGCCTAGCCTTATCCCCGGTCTAGTGAAGGCCCACGCCATTCACACATCAATCAAATCAATTTCATTATGCAAACCACAAAATTTGGAGTAAGAGTCTAACCTAGCCTTACTCCTTCGCCTTATAACGGCGCACGTCTAATCCTAACCAATTTATCGATTCGATTTTTCACACCACAAACCACATTCAAACCAATATCGCAATCAATCACCAAACAGTCAAACAAACAAGTCCATGGTCTGTGGACGATTTGTGTCGGGTTCTACTAAGCACCGTCTGCATCCTAGTATATATATATATATAACTAGAAAAAAAAAAAGGAAATTGAAAGGTGAGAAATTCTCACTTATAGCTATCCAAACATCTTGACTCTTC
Organism: Allium sativum; assembly: GCA_030737875.1. Lineage (NCBI taxonomy): Eukaryota > Viridiplantae > Streptophyta > Magnoliopsida > Asparagales > Amaryllidaceae > Allium > Allium sativum. The sequence goes on along the minus strand of CM060913.1, from coordinate 118,990,244 downwards.
TTTGATAGAAATCTTCATTGTTTTCGCATCTTCGTCAGCTTCGTCGTCCGCTTTCACTACATATGTAAAAATCGAATTTTTACTTCGCTATTCAATATATAAAAATCGAATTTTTATTTCAAAGTTCAATATATAAAAATCGAATTTTTATTTCAAAGTTCAATATATAAAAATCGAATTTTTATTTCAAAGTTCAATATATAAAAATCGAATTTTTATTTCAAAGTTCAATATATAAAAATCGAATTTTTATTTCAAAGTTCAATATATAAAAATCGAATTTTTATTTCAAAGTTCAATATATAAAAATCGAATTTTTATTTCAAAGTTCAATATATAAAAATCGAATTTTTCTATCGAAGTTCAATATATAAAAATCGAATTTTTATTTCGAAGTTCCATATATAAAAATCCTATTTTTCTATGGAAGTTCAATATATAAAAATTCTATTTTTCTTTACTTTAGAAATCAAGTCTTTTCCTATGAACTAGAAGTCAATTTTTCTAGAAGTTTTTATTAGCAAATCATATATTTTCCAATTCAAAAATTTGTTCTTTTCTATTTCAAAAATCCGGTCTTTTACTTGTTTAAAAATCTAAAATATATTTTCTTTCAAAACAATGTATGTATTTGTTTTCAAATGAAAGAGGTTTCTATTTTTCTATAACAATGCTATTTTTCTACAACAATGCTATTTTTCTTTTCTAAACAAATCTATTTTTATTTCTAAACAAATCTATTTTTATTTCTAAACAAATCTATTTTTATTTCACATCATTATATTTATAAAAACAAAGTATATTCATATTTTTCATATTATCATTACTTATATTTTCACATTATCAAAACAAAGTATATTTTCAGATTTTCAAAGCAAAGTAAAAATAATGCTATATTTTATTTTATAAACAAGAAATCTCATTTTTAAAACAATACTATTTATATAATTAAAAATTATATCTACAACGTTTTAAAAACAAGATTAAAAACCGCTACCTTTCCACCCTAATTAGCTGTAACCATCGTTTCCCCTTCCAGTTTGAAATCGAACCCTAAAGCTCCAAAAGAAACTCCCTGTCGCGCGCCAGGAGGTCCATCGGAGTTGGATCAGATGTTGTCATCTTGAAGCCCGTGCCCCCATGCCCCTGCGCCTCACCATGGTGACGAACTCGATGTGGCCCAAGCACCGGAAAAGGCCCACGAACGGCAGCGCTTTGCCCCCAAAATTACCGCTATACAGGCGACTAAGATTGATCATGACCGTTGATGTTTCTCATCTCTCTTAGCTCTTTGATTTCGTTGTGGTAGCTTCCTGAACGGTGGCGTGGATTTCGAGAATGAGGGGGGAGAAGGATCGAAGCTGCCGATCGTTCGTTCTTTTTGATTGGGGGCGGCAGTTTCTAATTTATGAGGAATTAGGGTTTTGCTAGTTAGGGTTAATATATATATTAATATAATAATGTTTTATTTGTAAATTTACTTGTTTAATACAACGAACTCCAAACGAGATCCAACGACTGTCGCATCTAGCTAATTACCCTCATTCTGAACACAATGGGATATGTTTCATAAGATGATTCGATAGTTTCGATCAGTTTCCGTTAAATTTACATTTAAATCACTATATTGAATTTTAAACGTACATTTCAAATTACCGGGGTCACATACGAACTAGAAAAATTCCAGAAAAATATTTTCTAGCTTCGTATGGACGATACGGTCCTAACAAAACTAGTTTCGTTGAATTTTGAGACCGTTAGAAAAATGGTCATTTTCCAGTCGATTAAAATCAACTGAAATGGTCAAAACACGTTTTCCTTTACCACGCTCACATATTGATTCGAAAAATTATGAAATTTGAAATCTAGCAATAACTTTACACTGCGGACCCAACAAAAGTGGTTTCGTCGAAATCCGAGGTCGTTTGCAAAATTGCTATTTTTAAGGGCCTTATATATATAAAAATATATATAAATTCCACAGCGACTATTTCTAATTTTAAACTGGACATATCTTATCATATCTAAGATGAAATCTCAGTTTGTCAACTTCGTTACAAAGATATAGTTATACCGATTCAAATATTTCTTGTTTCGTTCAATTCTGACTTATATTGAATTCTGTATATTCATTTGAAATTAGAAATCGAATTTTCGAACTACCGCGCCATTTTCAATTCCTTTTATAATTATATATAATTATTATATATTCTAATGACGACGTATATAATATATACGTCGAATTCTATTCAAATTAAATTTCTCGTGGATATTATTTAAAATAATTCATTTTAAATAATCAAAATTCGCTAAAATTGCCAAAATAAAAATTTCAAACTGGCTCGCATTTTACGGGTTGTTACAATCTCCCCCACTTAAAACTTTTCGTCCCCGAAAAGGAACAAAGTCGAAAGTGGTTTGATTATTCAGCTCTACATTCGATCGGGCTTCCATTCTCCAACTCTTTAGTTTCTGAGAATTTTCAAAATTTCAAAAATTTGGCTAACACCCTAAATTTTTGAAAAATTTCGCCATAACCTCCCCTGCACCGGGAGCATCGGGGAATTTCAAATAGCTTCCCCGGTCCTTCAGATCTCAAAAAGAAAAAGAAAAAGCCAAGCGGCTAGCCAATAGGCTCACAAAATCATCATCACCCAAACAAAACAGTAAATTACGTAGTAAACATGTACCTATTTGTCGGGCAAACAAATTTTATTCTCTGGCTCTAGCCTCCTTGCTATGACCTGTTCAATGATATATATGTATATGCAAGCAAATGCGACCAATTTTTAATATAATCCAATATTTGATGCTATTAGGCAAAATGGTTCAACATTAGCAAACAAATAGGCAAACAATGCAAACATCAATCAATTAGTGGATTATCTTTTCAAATTCATAACTTTGATACATAGTCAAAAATCAGATTTTTGATGCCAAATCACAACAATGTATTCTAGCTATATAAGTTTTGGTTCTCACACCAGTCTAATGGAAATATATAGAAAATCACACCTTCGAAACACGAACATAAATACTGATGATGTCATGACAATCATCAGTACCATCTTCGGGCGACTAGAGTGTGATGCTATATCTATCCAATATATTAAAATTTCGAATACACGCGGATCAGACGTATACGCAAAATCTATATATACTGGATTGTCCACATCTATATAAATAGATAATCAAATACGAATAATTGATTTAAATCTTCAAAACCCAACAATTTGTTTTCATTTTCAAAAATATACTCTTCACACTCGTTCTAGGATACTACTGATCCCATCTCTAACGAGTCATTCTAATTGGATATTACTAATCCAATATCTGATGAATTCTTTCGTATGGTTCTAATGTGCCTTGTTCTCTGAGCTTTGTAAACCAAAGCTCTGATACCAAATGTGACGGCAAGGAATTTCGCTCGGTCCGAACCAGTCGCTAAACCGATCCAGGTCGTTCGAAACGCCCTATCGTTTGAGAACAGGACAAAACAGAACCCATACAGAAGAACATTTCACTATATATAACAACAGTGCATCAGATTACAAGAATATACAGAGTATAAATGAATATTACACAGAAATATCAGAGATTTAAATTACATTTAAATACAAAGCAGCGGAAAATAATACAATACACAACTAGAAGAGATATACGGATACAAAGCTTTCCGGATATCGTTCCAGCTGTAAACCAGGATCCTGTGAATATAAATCTGCAAAACCAAAACTACTAGCTGCCCGTGTCAAAATAGGGGCACCCAGAGTTTAGGTCAAAACAATAAACTCCAGGTCAGTCATGGGACTGGTGTGAGAACTAAAACAGTTATTAATCTTTATTTTAAATCAATAGGTAAATCAAGGGACCACGCCGTATAACACGGAACGGGTTTCCTCCCAAGAATACCAGTGCATAAAACAAACAGCGCAATGCTAAATAAAGAAAAATGAAGCTGTTATAAGACCCAGGTCCCATCACACAATGCAACGCAGCCGAGGATAGGGTTTTCCCTTATAACAGCCAAAGAATGCTTGATACGGTTAAAACAAATCGTTTGATACTATAATAAGTGCATAGTGTATAAAACAACTTCAAATCATAAGTATCAATCATAGGCGGCATAAGCGCCCCATCCCACTATGTCGCCATAAATAGGATTACAATTAAAACCGCACATGTCACGTATTTGGAAATTGGATTTCCGTCTATGAACCGAGGCAAAAGATAGTCCTCAACCGATTCGAGACAATCTAGCCCATGTCTCAGGATCAGAACGCATCAACCCTTTAGATCGTCAGGGCCGGTCCACCGATGTGGATTATTATGCCTGAACACTACGTCTCTCCGCCCTTTGGGGCGTAAATGAGGCACTAAATGACTCCATCGGTTCGAGAACGACCGATCAATCCGAGGCGCCTCGCAACAGCAACAACCACATAAGTCAAACTCGTCAGGGCGTGTAAAACCACTGACGCCATTTCTAGCTAGAAAGAAACGCAAGTCCTCCCTGAGGTCCGTCTCCCGTTTTTGGTTCATACCTGGTGTGAAACACGCGAGGTAAACGTTACACAAAGCTACGCCACAAAGGCCGTGCTTTGATCATCACCACAAGACTTTGCTTTTCAACAGAAGCCTCGATCAATTGCCACTTAGCATGCCACACAGGCAAACCATCCTATGCAACCGATATCAGTCACACAGAATGAAATCCGATGTCAGACACACAGTCCATTTACAAGTCCGTTCTGGGTCTAAACGAAACCGGAGGCACCTAGTACCCCGCATATCCATCGATCTCCAAGTACGTCTGGACGATCACTAACTGTTTCCATCTTCTTGGGTGTACAGCCCAATCAAGATCATCAGTAATTACCCAAACGACGTGAAGACCTCCGGTCTTCGACCACCGTCTTCATCTTCGACTTATCGTCGTATCAGTTATTCAGAATGGGATAAACCCGGTCTTTCCGAATAACTCGCGTATATATTATAAAAGTGTTACACAAACACAACATACGCCTCATTTCAATTCATTAGTCACTAACCGTAAATTAATCAAGAGAATAATTCCCCAAATATTAACCCCGAAGGCCGAAACCAACATCAGATCAATATTCAGAAAACCATTCTGCTTGGCTAACCGACAGTTAGTTTCTAAATTTCACGTTCATAGGGAAAGGTTCCCATTAATTTTATCAAAGATAAATTCTTGAATTTATGCTTTAATCTACTTTTGAATATCAATTCAAACTAGTCGGGATTAGCGAACCTTACCGAAGTAATCATTTGTTTTAATTTCCCAATCCCAACCTATTCATCCCATGAAGTAAAACTGGTTATACTTCATATCTAACACCACGGTGTTATCGGTAAATTCAATTACCATTTCACGTTCAAATCTAATTAAAGATTTAACTATCGCCTGGAGCAAAACTGGTGCTACTCCATTCTCGATCATTTCAATCTAATTAAAGATTCATTAAAACTCCACTTAGTTTTAATCTTTGACTGGGTTAAAGAATCAGTGTCATTTAAAAACACGGTTCACGATAAACCCAAAAATCAAAATCGATTTAATTCCAATTAAATGTTATTTAATTGGTACACTTCATTAAACCTAAATAAAAAGATTTAATCTTTTCTCAACTGGGTCCAAGAACAGTGTTAGTGAAGACACCATTCACGACAAACCCAAATCACATTTGATATTCAACACAAGGCTCTGAATAGAAAATATCCCGGCTTATATTCAATATCAAATTCTCTGACAGACAGATATCGTATGGGAAATAACGATATATATATCTATATCTTTCAAATTTCCATAACAACATCTATATAATCACGAAATCCAACATCAAAATATTCCGAAGACAATTTCGATTCAAATCCACTCCAATGCAATCATTGGAAACTCTGGTTATGTTTAAAACCCTTTTCCAATTCAATTTATTTATTTAAAAATAAATAGAATTATATTTCAAGTTCAAAACTAGTTCATTTCGATAAAAGTCTATTTTTATCTTTTCAAATATGGAGTTTTTCCTCCCAAATCTTCACAAATCATTTCTTATGATTTTACACAAATTATTACTATTTTTAATAATTTTATCAAGGCCCGTACAGTCGATTTCCAACAATGGCCATCGAACTGCACTTACAGCGACCTTTTTCGAATTTGATTTGGACGTATCTCCAAATCCAACCGTTAGATTTTGAATTTCTAATATTCGTTAGAAATCTCTTTTCGATACGAACCCAACGGTTCCGGTTTTAGGAGAATCCGACGGTCGGATCTCCCGTAATGTCCGTTTGAAATAAATGGTCGAAATTCGCGAACTGCCGCAGCGCGGCGCGTTCTATTCAGGCCATTATATTATATATATAATATATATAATATATATATCGTCGATTTCTATTTAAAACGAATTATATAAATAGTTTTGAATTCGTTTCAAAAACATTTTCAACTTCCTTTTCAATTCAAATCACAATTGAATTCTTCTTTATAGATTCGTTTTAAAATTCATTTCTATTCAATTCAAATTTCAATTCAATTTGAATTCATTTCGAAATCGTTTTTAATTCATTTCTATTCGAAATCGTTTTCAATTCATTTCTATTCGAAATCGTTTTCAATTCATTTCTATTCGAAATCGTTTTCAATTCATTTCTATTCGAAATCGTTTTCAATTCATTTCTATTCGAAATCGTTTTCAATTCATTTCTATTCAATTCAAATTTCAATTCAATTTGAATTCATTTCGAATTCGTTTTCAATTCAATTCATTTCGAAATCGTTTAAATCGATATAAATATCGTTCACGTCAAAATGGCGTCAATCTAATCAACACGGCTTCAGAAATTTCTATTTTCAAATATTCTATTTCAAATATTTCTTTTTCAAAATAGCTGTTATTATCAAAATATTTCGTTCAACACATGACCAATCTCAATGAATGAGTACTGTCAACACATGAACTTTTATTTTATAATATTCTTTATTTTTCAAATTAGAATGAGGCCCAATCAATTACCATATAAAGTTAATTATATGGATTTTCATGCATTACACACATGTAATAGCATTGAAAAATAATCAACCATCAACCAAAGTGCACTACACTGTATAAGCATCAAATATAGATATCTAACGCTTATAACAGCCTGTCAATCAATCGATCGACATATTTAATCAATCAGGATGAGTGAACTTCAAATTTCATCCTAACACCCGTGCGGGGTTTCAAACAATCAAACACATATTTTATTTGTGCAGTTGGGCGATGTGTAAAATTTATCGTCCCAATCAATGTCATTCAAATAGGTGTACATAAACAAACCGTCCGGTTTATAAATGAATATTTTATTTTATTCACTTCACGTTAAAATTATATTTTTAACGACAAAACATTTTATTTCAACATATGAATTTCTATTCAATTCATTCTTTAAATAAAATGATATTTTTATTTTTCTAACATATTTTAGAAAATTTCGGCGGCATAACGGCACGATACTAGAAACGGGACAAGGCCTAGCCTTATCCCCGGTCTAGTGAAGGCCCACGCCATTCACACATCAATCAAATCAATTTCATTATGCAAACCACAAAATTTGGAGTAAGAGTCTAACCTAGCCTTACTCCTTCGCCTTATAACGGCGCACGTCTAATCCTAACCAATTTATCGATTCGATTTTTCACACCACAAACCACATTCAAACCAATATCGCAATCAATCACCAAACAGTCAAACAAACAAGTCCATGGTCTGTGGACGATTTGTGTCGGGTGCTACTAAGCACCGTCTGCATCCTAGTATATATATATAACTAGAAAAAAAAAGGAAATTGAAAGGTGAGAAATTCTCACTTATAGCTATCCAAACATCTTGACTCTTCTTTGATAGAAATCTTCATTGTTTTCGCATCTTCGTCAGCTTCGTCGTCCGCTTTCACTACATATGTAAAAATCGAATTTTTACTTCGCTATTCAATATATAAAAATCGAATTTTTATTTCAAAGTTCAATATATAAAAATCGAATTTTTATTTCAAAGTTCAATATATAAAAATCGAATTTTTATTTCAAAGTTCAATATATAAAAATCGAATTTTTATTTCAAAGTTCAATATATAAAAATCGAATTTTTATTTCAAAGTTCAATATATAAAAATCGAATTTTTATTTCAAAGTTCAATATATAAAAATCGAATTTTTCTATCGAAGTTCAATATATAAAAATCGCATTTTTATTTCGAAGTTCCATATATAAAAATCCTATTTTTCTATGGAAGTTCAATATATAAAAATTCTATTTTTCTTTACTTTAGAAATCAAGTCTTTTCCTATGAACTAGAAGTCAATTTTTCTATAAGTTTTTATTAGCAAATCATATATTTTCCGATTCAAAAATTTGTTCTTTTCTATTTCAAAAATCCGGTCTTTTACTTGTTTAAAAATCTAAAATATATTTTCTTTCAAAACAATGTATGTATTTGTTTTCAAATGAAAGAGGTTTCTATTTTTCTATAACAATGCTATTTTTCTACAACAATGCTATTTTTCTTTTCTAAACAAATCTATTTTTATTTCTAAACAAATCTATTTTTATTTCTAAACAAATCTATTTTTATTTCTAAACAAATCTATTTTTATTTCACATCATTATATTTATAAAAACAAAGTATATTCATATTTTTCATATTATCATTACTTATATTTTCACATTATCAAAACAAAGTATATTTTCAGATTTTCAAAGCAAAGTAAAAATAATGCTATATTTTATTTTATAAACAAGAAATCTCATTTTTAAAACAATACTATTTATATAATTAAAAATTATATCTACAACGTTTTAAAAACAAGATTAAAAACCGCTACCTTTCCACCCTAATTAGCTGTAACCATCGTTTCCCCTTCCAGTTTGAAATCGAACCCTAAAGCTCCAAAAGAAACTCCCTGTCGCACGCCAGGAGGTCCATCGGAGTTGGATCAGATGTTGTCATCTTGAAGCCCGTGCCCCCATGCCCCTGCGCCTCACCATGGTGACGAACTCGATGTGGCCCAAGCACCGGAAAAGGCCCACGAACGGCAGCGCTTTGCCCCCAAAATTACCGCTATACAGGCGACTAAGATTGATCATGACCGTTGATGTTTCTCATCTCTCTTAGCTCTTTGATTTCGTTGTGGTAGCTTCCTGAACGGTGGCGTGGATTTCGAGAATGAGGGGGGAGAAGGATCGAAGCTGCCGATCGTTCGTTCTTTTTTATTGGGGGCGGCAGTTTCTAATTTATGAGGAATTAGGGTTTTGCTAGTTAGGGTTAATATATATATTAATATAATAATGTTTTATTTGTAAATTTACTTGTTTAATACAACGAACTCTAAACGAGATCCAACGACTGTCGCATCTAGCTAATTACCCTCATTCTGAACACAATGGGATATGTTTCATAAGCTGATTCGATAGTTTCGATCAGTTTCCGTTAAATTTACATTTAAATCACTATATTGAATTTTAAACGTACATTTCAAATTACCGGGGTCACATACGAACTAGAAAAATTCCAAAAAAATATTTTCTAGCTTCGTATGGACGATACGGTCCTAACAAAACTAGTTTCGTTGAATTTTGAGACCGTTAGAAAAATGGCCATTTTCCAGTCGATTAAAATCAACTGAAATGGTCAAAACACGTTTTCCTTTACCACGCTCACATATTGATTCGAAAAATTATGAAATTTGAAATCTAGCAATAACTTTACACTGCGGACCCAACAAAAGTGGTTTCGTCGAAATCCGAGGTCGTTTGCAAAATTACTATTTTTAAGGGCCTTATATATATAAAAATATATATAAATTCCACAGCGACTATTTCTAATTTTAAACTGGACATATCTTATTATATCTAAGATGAAATCTCAGTTTGTCAACTTCGTTACAAAGATATAGTTATACCGATTCAAATATTTCTTGTTTCGTTCAATTCTGACTTATATTGAATTCTGTATATTCATTTGAAATTAGAATCGAATTTTCGAACTACCGCGCCATTTTCAATTCCTTTTATAATTATATATAATTATTATATATTCTAATGACGACGTATATAATATATACGTCGAATTCTATTCAAATTAAATTTCTCGTCGATATTATTTAAAATAATTCATTTTAAATAATCAAAATTCGCTAAAATTTCCAAAATAAAAATTTCAAACTGGCTCGCATTTTACGGGTTGTTACAATACTTCACGCACAGATAATACTACAAGAAATTTAGAAATAATAGATCAAAATGAAGGAGAAGAGATATATCATGAATATATGTTTCCTAAAAAAGAAAAACCATATAAAACATATTCTGAATTGTATAAACCAAAATTTAAAAAATTACAAGAACATTCGAGAGCAGTTTTAGATCTTGATTGCGCAAAGAATGTTACTGAATTAGTAGACGCATGGGCTGGAGATTTACAAACCTTAAGAATTACAAAAAACATACAAACATCTATAGATATGTTAGGTATAATAGAAAATACATTTGTAGGCAATGTAAAAAATTGGTATAAAAATTTAACTAAAGGAGCTAAACAATTAATTAGCACAGGATCAAGAGATTCTGTCAATTTATTGGATCCTTTAAATCTAATTGAATCATTCAGAAAAGTATTAAAAACAGAATTTGGAGGATTGCCTTTTGATGATAAAAAATTGGAAGAAGAATAGAAGAAAAATGCAAGAATAAAACTAGCAAACCTTGCAATATGTGATTTAAAATATATTGATGAATATAATTGTGAATTTGCTAAATATTATTATGCATCTGCACCAGATGAAGGTACAATGGAAAATGTTTTGTCTTTATATTTCTTAAAATTACCTTTACCTTGGGCAAATATATTGTCAAATGATTATGAAAGTTATCTTAAAGATAATCCAGATGTGTTTCCATCCTTAGGAATACAAATGAAATTTACTAAGGATAGAATTACTTATTATTGTATGCAACAATCCCTTATGGGAAGTGCTAGACAATATAATAAACATAAAGGATTGTCCTGTGAAACATCTGATATACCAACCCAATGGGGATGTAAACCAATAGGTAAAAGGTATAGAAAGAAATTTAAAAAATACTTTAAGCCAGCCAAATTAAAGAAAAATAAGCCACTTAATTTTAGAAAGAAAAGATATTTTATAAAGAAAAATTTTAAAAACAAAAAAGACACAACCAAAAAGACATGTAGATGTTGGGCATGTAATAAAGAAGGACATTATGCTAATGAATGTCCAGAAAAAGGAAAATACAAGAAAACAGCAGTAAAAGCATTTCGCTTATTTTCCGAACAGGTAATGCCTATAGAATCAGAAGCTGAGTGTGATTCTGATGAAGAAATATATGAATTAGTTTCAGACTCTGAATCAGACACTGATACAGAATCTGAAGAAGAATACAATCATAAACCGCACAGACTAAGCGTGGTGAATGTAAAAATGCTAAGAACAAGTTCCCAGAACTTTGTACAACAATACAATGAAAAATTTGAAAAACTAATTAAAACACCTGCACCATATGATATTCTTGAATTTAAAGAACCACTAGAGAAGAAAAGTGCAAAGCAAAAACCTAAACATAAGAAAGTTATTCCATGTGAACACATTTTTGATCACAAATTATACAGTGTAGTGAAAACAAGACAAAATGCAGTAGTAAGTAAGAAAAGTAATGGAAAAATACAAATTTTTGACAGAGAAAAATATAGTATTCAAACATATATAGATGCACTAAACAAGATAACAATAGTAAAAGAAAGAGAACCAAAAGAAGTTATTTCTGAGATTTCATCTACAGACAGTGAAAGCACCATGTCTGATGACTCAGAAGGAATGGAAAAAGAGTTTCAAGAAATAATGAATGAAGTAAACAATGTAGAGCAACAACCACCTTATATGGAATCAAATCTAATTTCAACATCAGAAACTTCAGAAATTACTGAAACCAAAGATGATGAAACTGGATATGAACAAATAATACAAATGTCAGAAGAAAAATATAATCAGATAGAAAAAATAAAGCATACACTTTCAAAAGATGAATGTTATGAAATTCCATTAATAAGATATATGTCTAAAGAAAAATATGTTATTAAAACTTTTGAACAACCCATTGATGTCTTTACCATGGAAGGGGAAATTCCTTTAAAACTACTTACTCAAAAAGCTATAAAAGATGATAGAAAACATTTTTCAAAAGAATTTAATAAACAGGTGAAATGGTTACACCTAGGTGGAATAGAACTTATTATAAAATGTGCATGCAGAAGAGGAATGAACGTACCCTGTACATTTTGGATATCTGATGACAGAATACTGCATGATGCTAAAGATGCTTTATTAGGAGTGATTAGAGGTAATTTTGCATATCAAACAATAAAAATGAGAATATTTCCAGACTTTGCAATTTCATTATCATACCAAAATATAGAGCTTGGACTTACAATGTACCATAAAATTGAAAGACTTAAAATGCCTCCAGGGAGTAAAGTCTGTAGTATAACAGCTTGTATGGTATATGCTTATTCAACTAAACATCATATCACTACAAAGAAATTTAAAGAAGAAAATATCAATATTGCTAAACCATTTTCTGACATATGTGAAGTTATACCCCCTAGAGAACTAAAGCATGAAGAATTAGATTTTCCACAAGAATTAATTCTTCAAAGGAAAAATAGATATAAAACTCAACCAACTGTAAAACCACACAGTAGAAATTCTTTCAGAATAAGTTATGATAATGAAGCTTCTACTTCTGAACAACTAAGAGATATAAATATATCCTCACAAAGAAGAGATTTAGAATTAAAAACATTAGATAAACTAAATCTAATAGAGTCAAACAGACAACTGTATATACAAGGATTTTTAGATAACAAAGAGGTGAATGTGCTTTTAGATACAGGAGCAGCATCCTCTCATATTAATACATACCTAGTACAAACATACCCATATAGTAATTTACAAAATCCTTATAAATACATAGACTATTTTGGACAAATCCATATATTAAATAAAAGTGTAGAAGTGAGACTATCCCTTATAGACAGAAGTGGAAAGGTCCTGCAAATACAAATGGAAATGTTAGTAGATGACAAACTAGCAAAAAATGAAATATTATTAGGAATGAATTTTATTACAAAATATACATTTACATTAAAAGATTCATTTATACAATTAGATCAATATGAATTTCCAAGAATTGATAAACAACATATGAAAAAAGCTGTAGTTACTTCACCTTATTCAACATACATTGAAGGAACTATAGAAATACCTTATTATCAACCTATAAAACTAAATGCTTATGTTGATACAGGTTCAGGAATATCTTTATGTAAAAAATATATTTTACCACAGAAATGGTGGATTCAAGATGGATCTTCCATAATAGCCTTGGATATACAAGAAAAAGAAATTTGTTATAAGGATTATGCTGTTAATGTCCCCTTTACAGTAGGAAATATTAAAATTAAAATACCAAAATTATGGGCCAGTAATGTTCAAGGTCCAGATATTTTTATTAGGAAATGATTTTTGTTTACAATATCAGCCCATGACCCAATTAACAGAACATGTTATATTTACTACGCCATGCGGAACGCCCATTTTAGCACCAAGACTTAAACAAGCTTATGCTGTTGATCCAAGTTATCAACCTGTACCAGCACAGCGTGGTGATATTCCTAAGTTAGAAAAAATACCATTATTAAAACATGAAAGTATTGATACTCTTGAAAATATCAAAGAAAGATTTAAAGAAACATATAATGAAAATCCTCTAGCAGCTTGGGATAAAGATAAAACATTAGCAACGATAAAATTAAAAGACTCTAATAAAATAATTAGAGTAAGACCTATGAAATATTCATTAGAAGATTTAGAAGAATTTAAAGTACAAATTAGAGAACTTTTAGATTTAAAAGTAATTAGACCTTCTAACAGTCCGCATAGTTCTCCTGCATTTATAGTCAGGAAACATAGTGAAATTGTTAGAGGAAAAGCCAGAATAGTTTTTAATTACAAAGCTTTAAATGATGCTACAATATTTGATGGATATTATTTACCAAATAAAGAAGTATTGATTAACAAAATACAAAATAAAAAATGGTTTACAAAAATGGATTGTAAAAGTGGATTTTGGCAAATAAAATTAACAGAAGAATCTATACCATATACTGCATTCAGTTGTCCACAAGGACAATATGAATGGTTAGTTATGCCTTTCGGATTAAAAAATGCACCACAAATATTTCAAAGAAGGATGGATGAAGTTTTAAAAAGACATGATGATTATTGTATTGTATATGTTGATGATATTTTAATATTTTCTGATAATTTAGAAGACCATATTAAACATTGTAATCTAGTTATAGATACATGTATAGAAAGAGGAATAACTCTTTCTGCTAAAAAAGCAATAATTGGTGTACAAAAAATAGATTTTTTAGGTATAACTATAGATAATGGAGACATAGAATTACAGCCACATATACTTACAAAAATTAAAGAATTCCCTGATCAAATTGAAGATATGAAACAGTTACAAAGATTTCTTGGATGCCTTAATTATGCTGATATATTTATCAATAAGTTAGCAAAATTAAGAGCTCCTTTACAGCAAAAACTTAAAAAGAATTATAAGTGGCAATGGACAGAAGGAGATACAAAATATATTCAACATATTAAAAAAGTTTGTGAATATATGCCTAAATTATCCTTGCCATTAGAAACTGATGAATTAATCATATATACTGATGCTTCTGATTCATATTGGGGAGCAACCCTAGTAGCTATAAGAAATAATCAAGAAAAATTGTTTAGATATAAATCTGGAACATTTAAACAAAGTGAATTGAATTATCACTCTAATGATAAAGAACTTCTAGCCATTAAAAATAGTATTAAAGCCTTTTATTTATATCTAAATAAACCCTTTAAAATACGCACTGATTCTGTTACTGCAAAATCCAGAATTAAAAATAAAATCCCTGATATTGGACCTAATAAAAGATTAATTAGATGGCAGTCATGGTTTTCTGAGTTTAATTTTGATATTGAACATATTTCGGGAAAAACTAACTTTCTTGCAGATACTTTAAGCAGAGAATTGCATGATGGCACAAAACAATGAAGATACAATTGATTATTTAAGCAACTTCGATGAACTATATGGAGAAGTACTTATTGCACAAGATGCTTTTGAGCAGTATTTAATCAAAGCAGATGATGATAAAAAGGAGGAAATAAGATCCTTCTTTAAACACATGGTATCTTATTCAGAGCAAATGTTCAGAAAAGTACAAAATAAGATGATTAGAAATGAAGAAATGCAAACTATTGAAGAATCAGTTAATAAGCCCTCTGAGATAAAGCAAAATAAAGAATTTATCAATTGGTTCAGTAGAATGATAAAACCTATATTACTAGAAATGTACCCTGCTAAAGGAATATATTCAGGATATGGTTATGATCTAAACAAAGTATATATTCACCCAGAAGCTGATCCAATGTTGGTGAAAGACTTATACAAAGCAGGATTAATTTACTGCATTTATACCGATAGTACTCTTCATAATTTCAAAGGACTACCAAAGTTAAGGAATGCAGTATATACTTTTTCCAAAGCAATTAAACACAGCAATATATATTTGGTATGTAATCAAGTTATCCCGGAAGATGGCAACGACTGTCTGTCTATGGTAGAATTGAAGATGGGGTCAAAAAAGTTAACTCCAAAGTTCTTTCAAAATATGTTCTTAGTCGAAGAAGATGTTATAGCAGTAACAAGGGCTAAGCAATTAACAAGTTTAGTATCAAGGACTTTGGAAGCTTTGGCAAACAATATATGGACATATGAGTCTGAGTCAAATGAGTTGATTTTAACAATTAGTAAAGTCCCTAGAGCTGGAGCAAAAGAAGACATAATTCAATTTGTTGAAAGAATTCTAAGTTGGACTACACATAAATATGCATACAAACACTTTCTTAAGAATATAACAGAAGATATGATCAAGAAGCTCCTGGTGCACGGAATAAAGTGGGAGACTCTACAATATACACAAGACATGGTGGGACCCTCGAACAAAAGAGATTCTCATGAAGATGACAACTTGGAAGAGAAATCGGGAAGGGACTCATTTGCTGAAGAATAAAGCCACGTGGAGAGACAAGATATAAAGAGCATCCTAAAAAGCAGAGCCTATTAATTAAAAGCATACAAGCTTCGAGTATGATGCTGATTCTGATATTGACAAAGGCGGTTTAGAGCAAATATAAAACCTCCTGAAGACATTCAGAGAATCCATCCGCAGTTAGTCAAAAGCAATAATATTTGTACTTTGTAAATTAGAGTGTGTGAGCTTGTTCTGTAATAAATTTGTACTTTCCACTATCAGCAATAAAAAGTTTGTTTCTGAGTGAAATTATTGTTCAAAAATTTCTGAGTTCTGAGAATCATAAACAAAAGCTTCTGGAAAAGCTTCTAAGTTGTACACTGCTTGGAATTTCTCAGCCATTTCCTGGAGTCCTGATTAGTATCCAGTGTTCGTTTGGCGTTGGCAGAGGAGAGCCGTGAAGCCGTAGAAGAACAAGGAGAATCGTAAGGATTGGAAGCGTGCTGGGCCCAGACAGGTAACAACTAGAGATTGCCTCTAGAGATTGCCAGTTTTTGAATTCTCTTAATTTAGGAATTTTTTACAGTAGTTGCATTTAGTTTTAAAACTTTTAGCTTAGTATTCAGACGAAGTTAAGCTCCTTTTAAACGTTAATATCCTTTTTGGTATGGGCCCAGACAGGTAACAACTTGAGATTGCCTCTAGAGATTGCCAGTTTTTGAATTCTCTTAATTTAGGAATTTTTTACAGTAGTTGCATTTAGTTTTAAAACTTTTAGCTTAGTATTCAGACGAAGTTAAGCTCCTTTTAAACGTTAATATCCTTTTTGGTATCAGAGCCATAGAGTCATGGAAGTAGATAAGATATATGAAGAACTTAAAAGTAAACTTTCAGTATTCTTGATGGCTAAATCCATCATAGAAACTGAAGAAAAAATGTTTATTATTAAAACCGGAACACCAGAATATAATTTGTTTGCTAATATTCTTACATATAATCAACTAAGACTTGCTTTTTTGCAAGCTCCTAGTGATTACACCACAATAGTAGAAATAAATAATAAGATAGATAAAATGATGAAAAGAATAGGTATTTCAGAAGAAATGCTACCAGTAACTTTGAAATCTCCAGTTGCAGGAGGATTTACAATTAACACCAGATCTACAATAGAAAACACTAAAATGAATAGTATTGTTGAGTCTCATACTCAGTATGATGACAAGACAATGGAAGAATTAGAAGCACTTTGGGATAAGGCTGACGGCACCCAATTAGGTGACATAGCCATAGCAATGTCTAGATTATCAGTATTGCAACAACATGCTAATAAGTCCGTGGAACATATAAAAATGGAAGCCACCAGTAGTAGTATAGTGACTGTGCCAAATACTTCACGCACAGATAATACTACAAGAAATTTAGAAATAATAGATCAAAATGAAGGAGAAGAGATATATCATGAATATATGTTTCCTAAAAAAGAAAAACCATATAAAACATATTCTGAATTGTATAAACCAAAATTTAAAAAATTACAATAACATTCGAGAGCAGTTTTAGATCTTGATTGAGCAAAGAATGTTACTGAATTAGTAGACGCATGGGCTGGAGATTTACAAACCTTAAGAATTACAAAAAACATACAAACATCTATAGATATGTTAGGTATAATAGAAAATACATTTGTAGGCAATATAAAAAATTGGTATAAAAATTTAACTAAAGGAGCTAAACAATTAATTAGCACAGGATCAAGAGATTCTGTCAATTTATTGGATCCTTTAAATTTAATTGAATCATTCAGAAAAGTATTAAAAACAGAATTTGGAGGATTACCTTTTGATGATAAAAAATTGGAAGAAGAACAGAAGAAAAATGCAAGAATAAAACTAGCAAACCTTGCAATATGTGATTTAAAATATATTGATGAATATAATTGTGAATTTTCTAAATATTATTATGCATCTGCACCAGATGAAGGTACAATGGAAAATGTTTTGTCTTTATATTTCTTAAAATTACCTTTACCTTGGGCAAATATATTGTCAAATGATTATGAAAGTTATCTTAAAGATAATCCAGATGTGTTTCCATCCTTAGGAATACAAATGAAATTTACTAAGGATAGAATTGCTTATTATTGTATGCAACAATCCCTTATGGGAAGTGCTAGACAATATAATAAACATAAAGGATTGTCCTGTGAAACATCTGATATACCAACCCAATGGGGATGTAAACCAATAGGTAAAAGGTATAGAAAGAAATTTAAAAAATACTTTAAGCCAGCCAAATTAAAGAAAAATAAGCCACTTAATTTTAGAAAGAAAAGATATTTTATAAAGAAAAATTTTAAAAACAAAAAAGACACAACCAAAAAGACATGTAGATGTTGGGCATGTAATAAAGAAGGACATTATGCTAATGAATGTCCAGAAAAAGGAAAATACAAGAAAACAGCAGTAAAAGCATTTCGCTTATTTTCCGAACAGGTAATGCCTATAGAATCAGAAGCTGAGTGTGATTCTGATGAAGAAATATATGAATTAGTTTCAGACTCTGAATCAGACACTGATACAGAATCTGAAGAAGAATACAATCATAAACCGCACAGACTAAGCGTGGTGAATGTAAAAATGCTAAGAACAAGTTCCCAGAACTTTGTACAACAATACAATGAAAAATTTGAAAAACTAATTAAAACACCTGCACCATATGATATTCTAGAATTTAAAGAACCACTAGAGAAGAAAAGTGCAAAGCAAAAACCTAAACATAAGAAAGTTATTCCATGTTAACACATTTTTGATCACAAATTATACAGTGTAGTGAAAACAAGACAAAATGCAGTAGTAAGTAAGAAAAGTAATGGAAACATACAAATTTTTGACAGAGAAAAATATAGTATTCAAACATATATAGATGCACTAAACAAGATAACAATAGTAAAAGAAAGAGAACCAAAAGAAGTTATTTCTGAGATTTCATCTACAGACAGTGAAAGCACCATGTCTGATGACTCAGAAGGAATGGAAAAAGAGTTTCAAGAAATAATGAATGAAGTAAACAATGTAGAGCAACAACCAACTTATATGGAATCAAATCTAATTTCAACATCAGAAACTTCAGAAATTACTGAAACCAAAGATGATGAAACTGGATATGAACAAATAATACAAATGTCAGAAGAAAAATATAATCAGATAGAAAAAATAAAGCATACACTTTCAAAAGATGAATGTTATGAAATTCCATTAATAAGATATATGTCTAAAGAAAAATATGTTATTAAAACTTTTGAACAACCCATTGATGTCTTTACCATGGAAGGGGAAATTCCTTTAAAATTACTTACTCAAAAAGCTATAAAAGATGATAGAAAACATTTTTCAAAAGAATTTAATAAACAGGTGAAATGGTTACACCTAGGTGGAATAGAACTTATTATAAAATGTGCATGCAGAAGAGGAATGAACGTACCCTGTACATTTTGGATATCTGATGACAGAATACTGCATGATGCTAAAGATGCTTTATTAGGAGTGATTAGAGGTAATTTTGCATATCAAACAATAAAAATGAGAATATTTCTAGACTTTGCAATTTCATTATCAGACCAAAATATAGAGTTTGGACTTACAATGTACCATAAAATTGAAAGACTTAAAATGCCTCCAGGGAGTAAAGTCTGTAGTATAACAGCTTGTATGGTATATGCTTATTCAACTAAACATCATATCACTACAAAGAAATTTAAAGAAGAAAATATCAATATTGCTAAACCATTTTCTGACATATGTGAAGTTATAACCCCTAGAGAACTAAAGCATGAAGAATTATATTTTCCGCAAGAATTAATTCTTCAAAGGAAAAATAGATATAAAACTCAACCAACTGTAAAACCACACAGTAGAAATTCTTTCAGAATAAGTTATGATAATGAAGCTTCTACTTCTGAACAACTAAGAGATATAAATATATCCTCACAAAGAAGAGATTTAGAATTAAAAACATTAGATAAACTAAATCTAATAGAGTCAAACAGACAACTGTATATACAAGGATTTTTAGATAACAAAGAGGTGAATGTGCTTTTAGATACAGGAGCAGCATCCTCTCATATTAATACATACCTAGTACAAACATACCCATATAGTAATTTACAAAATCCTTATAAATACATAGACTATTTTGGACAAATCCATATATTAAATAAAAGTGTAGAAGTGAGACTATCCCTTATAGACAGAAGTGGAAAGGTCCTGCAAATACAAATGGAAATGTTAGTAGATGACAAACTAGCAAAAAATGAAATATTATTAGGAATGAATTTTATTACAAAATATACATTTACATTAAAAGATTCATTTATACAATTAGATCAATATGAATTTCCAAGAATTGATAAACAACATATGAAAAAAGCTGTAGTTACTTCACCTTATTCAACATACATTGAAGGAACTATAGAAATACCTTATTATCAACCTATAAAACTAAATGCTTATGTTGATACAGGTTCAGGAATATCTTTATGTAAAAAATATATTTTACCACAGAAATGGTGGATTCAAGATGGATCTTCCATAATAGCCTTGGATATACAAGAAAAAGAAATTTGTTATAAGGATTATGCTGTTAATGTCCCCTTTACAGTAGGAAATATTAAAATTAAAATACCAAAATTATGGGCCAGTAATGTTCAAGGTCCAGATATTTTATTAGGAAATGATTTTTGTTTACAATATCAGCCCATGACCCAATTAACAGAACATGTTATATTTACTACGCCATGCGGAACGCCCATTTTAGCACCAAGACTTAAACAAGCTTATGCTGTTGATCCAAGTTATCAGCCTGTACCAGCACAGCGTGGTGATATTCCTAAGTTAGAAAAAATACCATTATTAAAACATGAAAGTATTGATACTCTTGAAAATATCAAAGAAAGATTTAAAGAAACATATAATGAAAATCCTCTAGCAGCTTGGGATAAAGATAAAACATTAGCAACGATAAAATTAAAAGACTCTAATAAAATAATTAGAGTAAGACCTATGAAATATTCATTAGAAGATTTAGAAGAATTTAAAGTACAAATTAGAGAACTTTTAGATTTAAAAGTAATTAGACCTTCTAACAGTCCGCATAGTTCTCCTGCATTTATAGTCAGGAAACATAGTGAAATTGTTAGAGGAAAAGCCAGAATAGTTTTTAATTACAAAGCTTTAAATGATGCTACAATATTTGATGGATATTATTTACCAAATAAAGAAGTATTGATTAACAAAATACAAAATAAAAAATGGTTTACAAAAATGGATTGTAAAAGTGGATTTTGGCAAATAAAATTAACAGAAGAATCTATACCATACACTGCATTCAGTTGTCCACAAGGACAATATGAATGGTTAGTTATGCCTTTCGGATTAAAAAATGCACCACAAATATTTCAAAGAAGGATGGATGAAGTTTTAAAAAGACATGATGATTATTGTATTGTATATGTTGATGATATTTTAATATTTTCTGATAATTTAGAAGACCATATTAAACATTGTAATCTAGTTATAGATACATGTATAGAAAGAGGAATAACTCTTTCTGCTAAAAAAGCAATAATTGGTGTACAAAAAATAGATTTTTTAGGTATAACTATAGATAATGGAGACATAGAATTACAGCCACATATACTTACAAAAATTAAAGAATTCCCTGATCAAATTGAAGATATGAAACAGTTACAAAGATTTCTTGGATGCCTTAATTATGCTGATATATTTATCAATAAGTTAGCAAAATTAAGAGCTCCTTTACAGCAAAAACTTAAAAAGAATTATAAGTGGCAATGGACAGAAGGAGATACAAAATATATTCAACATATTAAAAAAGTTTGTGAATATATGCCTAAATTATCCTTGCCATTAGAAACTGATGAATTAATCATATATACTGATGCTTCTGATTCATATTGGGGAGCAGCCCTAGTAGCTATAAGAAATAATCAAGAAAAATTGTGTAGATATAAATCTGGAACATTTAAACAAAGTGAATTGAATTATCACTCTAATGATAAAAAACTTCTAGCCATTAAAAATAGTATTAAATCCTTTTATTTATATCTAAATAAACCCTTTAAAATACGCACTGATTCTGTTACTGCAAAATCCAGAATTGAAAATAAAATCCCTGATATTGGACCTAATAAAAGATTAATTAGATGGCAGTCATGGTTTTCTGAGTTTAATTTTGATATTGAACATATTTCGGGAAAAACTAACTTTCTTGCAGATACTTTAAGCAGAGAATTGCATGATGGCACAAAACAATGAAGATACAATTGATTATTTAAGCATCTTCGATGAACTATATGGAGAAGTACTTATTGCACAAGATGCTTTTGAGCAGTATTTAATCAAAGCAGATGATGATAAAAAGGAGGAAATAAGATCCTTCTTTAAACACATGGTATCTTATTCAGAGCAAATGTTCAGAAAAGTACAAAATAAGATGATTAGAAATGAAGAAATGCAAACTATTGAAGAATCAGTTAATAAGCCCTCTGAGATAAAGCAAAATAAAGAATTTATCAATTGGTTCAGTAGAATGATAAAACCTATATTACTAGAAATGTACCCTGCTAAAGGAATATATTCAGGATATGGTTATGATCTAAACAAAGTATATATTCACCCAGAAGCTGATCCAATGTTGGTGAAAGACTTATACAAAGCAGGATTAATTTACTGCATTTATACCGATAGTACTCTTCATAATTTGAAAGGACTACCAAAGTTAAGGAATGCAGTATATACTTTTTCCAAAGCAATTAAACACAGCAATATATATTTGGTATGTAATCAAGTTATCCCGGAAGATGGCAAAGACTGTCTGTCTATGGTAGAATTGAAGATGGGGTCAAAGAAGTTAACTCCAAAGTTCTTTCAAAATATGTTCTTAGTCGAAGAAGATGTTATAGCAGTAACAAGGGCTAAGCAATTAACAAGTTTAGTATCAAGGACTTTGGAAGCTTTGGCAAACAATATATGGACATATGAGTCTGAGTCAAATGAGTTGATTTTAACAATTAGTAAAGTCCCTAGAGCTGGAGCAAAAGAAGACGTAATTCAATTTGTTGAAAGAATTCTAAGTTGGACTACACATAAATATGCATACAAACACTTTCTTAAGAATATAACAGAAGATATGATCAAGAAGCTCCTGGTGCACGGAATAAAGTGGGAGACTCTACAATATACACAAGACATGGTGGGACCCTCGAACAAAAGAGATTCTCATGAAGATGACAACTTGGAAGAGAAATCGGGAAGGGACTCATTTGCTGAAGAATAAAGCCACATGGAGAGACAAGATATAAAGAGCATCCTAAAAAGCAGAGCCTATTAATTAAAAGCATACAAGCTTCGAGTATGATGCTGATTCTGATATTGACAAAGGCGGTTTAGAGCAAATATAAAACCTCCTGAAGACATTCAGAGAAGAAATCCGCAGTTAGTCAAAAGCAATAATATTTGTACTTTGTAAATTAGAGTGTGTGAGCTTGTTCTGTAATAAATTTGTACTTTCCACTATCAGCAATAAAAAGTTTGTTTCTGAGTGAAATTATTGTTCAAAAATTTCTGAGTTCTGAGAATCATAAACAAAAGCTTCTGGAAAAGCTTCTAAGTTGTACACTGCTTGGAATTTCTCAGCCATTTCCTGGAGTCCTGATTAGTATCCAGTGTTCGTTTGGCGTTGGCAGAGGAGAGCCGTGAAGCCGTAGAAGAACAAGGAGAATCGTAAGGATTGGAAGCGTGCTGGGCCCAGACAGGTAACAACTAGAGATTGCCTCTAGAGATTGCCAGTTTTTGAATTCTCTTAATTTAGGAATTTTTTACAGTAGCTGCATTTAGTTTTAAAACTTTTAGCTTAGTATTCAGACGAAGTTAAGCTCCTTTTAAACGTTAATATCCTTTTTGGTATCAGAGCCATAGAGTCATGGAAGTAGATAAGATATATGAAGAACTTAAAAGTAAACTTTCTGTAACGACCCGTGTTTTTGCCCGTTAAATATTTAATTTAATTTATTAGTTTTAAATATTATGTTGGGAATATTAATGAAATTTAATATTGAATTCGTTATTAAGAACGAAGTTGAACGTTATAATTTATATATAATATAAAAACGAGCTCAAAAATGGCGTGCAGTTCGTAAATTGGAATTTTGAACTTCAACTGAGAATACAGGATTCGATATAAGTCGGATTTCTGTGAAACAAGACACGTTGGGATCATATTGATGATAATTTTCATATGAAAGAGAAAAATTCAGATTTCGTATTATAAATAGTAAGTTATGGCAAAATCAAATTTTGAAATAGTCGCTATAGAAAATCGTTATTAAATTATAGGCCTTTAAAATAGCAGTTTTGCAAACGGACTCAGATTTCGACGAAACCAGTTTTATTAGAACCGTATCGCTAAATTATTGTATGGTGGTGAATTGCGTGGAAAACCGATATAGTATGTGACCACGGTAGCCGTAAATGCCCGTTCAATTTCTATAGCGCGTATTTAAATAAATAAAAGGATATTTGAGTGTAACTTGAGAAGAGGATCGAATTAGGCCACGAAACCAGTTCCGTTGAGTTCGTATCGTCGATTAGAGTCAGAATATGTATATAGTTTGTTATTTTTAGAGATCGAGAAATTTGGCGTTAAAAAGGGTAGGGCGGTTCGGGGTAAAAACAGCCTACCGGGGCAACAGTCTCAGAATGCGACGAAATTAGTGCCATTGGGTTCGTATCAAAAAGTTATTGTCGATGTTCGCAGTTTCAAGTGGATTTGATTTATCTGGTGACCGTGGAAAAATAAAACGTGTGTTCATTTCCGGTTTCATAAAGGAAAATTTTCCATACGACCTCGGATTTCGACGAAACTTGTCCCATTGAGTCCAGAATACCTTTTTATACCAAGATTAGCCTTTTTATCAGTAAACAGGAATCGATTATTTTTAGTTTTACGTGATACTTTACGGTGAAGTTTTGTAATAAGATAAAATAAACTTAACCCACGTTTCACCTACCCTATATTCCACCATTCCCAGTTATTACCGCGGCTTGTCCTTCTTTTCATACCCTGTAGCCTTGAAATGAAGCAAACACAACAGTTAAAAACATGTTTTTCCTTTGCTCCAATCAAATTTGTTCCTTGCCTGGCAAACAACTAACCCGTGCCGACAAAGCTTCTCATTGGAATTTTCACCTACTGAGCAGACCTAAATATATTACAATATCCTTTCCGTGGCCGCCACGTTCTAATTCCCCTATATAAAGCCTGCCTTATTCTTTTCGGCGGACATAGCAAACTTGGAAAAGGAAAACAAACACAAAGCTTCATATCAATCATATTTATTATAATAGAGTATATATATAATATGGAGATGAAAGCGGGTTCGTTAGTCCTTGTTCAAAGTAGTGAAGGGTGCGGGTTTTGTATATAGCCGGTATGAGTTTCCGTATGTATATACAAATGAAGTAGGGAGTACTTGCGTGTAGAGACGATGATGGAGTGAAGTAGGAATGGCTGTTGTATTTTCGCCGTAGAGGAGGTCAGTGGGTGTCCAAAAGTTGAGAGGAAATAGAAGAAGAGGAGGAGCTTGCGTTGGGTTACAAGCAGGAGAATGGGGAACGGTTCATGAGGATGCGTATGGAATAAAGGTAGTGAAAATGGAAGGGTGCATGGTAGTTTAGTGGTGTACCGAGTGGATGGCGGGGGGGTTCTGTTCGGGCGGTGGCGTGAGAAGTGGTTGCGTGGGGGCGTATAGCTGGAGTGCGGGTTCTTTTAAATCAACGGTGGAAGAAAGTGAATAGTAGAATAATGAGTAAGTGGTAATTTACTATTTGGTTATTATTATATAATATACTAGTTTATATAGTACCCGTGACCACCTGGATGGATTTCAATTGTGGCAAGTGGAATTTAGATCTTTCCTAATTGTGATTTTATAAATATAAGTTATTTGCCTAATTATATTACTAATGTAATCATCATTAATCTAGAGTTAATATAACATGGCCTTTGTAATTATGTGTAGAACCTGACCTGAAGTTAGAGTATTGTGCTCCATTCATAACTAGATAATGCGTGGCCTTAAACCATGATTTGGGACCTTAAAATCAACGATAATTGGTTTATTGATGATAAATAGTATTAGTTTAGTTTAAGGTTTTAACATATACATTTTGGAAAATTCTAGAAGAGTTAGGAAACGCCTAATATTGGTTATGTGACGTAAGTATAATAGCAAAGATTCGGTGAACCAGTTTATAGAATTATAAAGAGATAAATGAATAAACATATTGGTTAAATTAGATTGTGTATGTGAAATTCGTTTATACATATGCAGCGTTGGATCAAACAAGGAGTATTAGAACAGACAAGACTGAACGCAGCCGGAAGCCTGTAAAGCAGACCGTTTTGACGACGACAAAGTGAGTTAAACTCACTCAGTTACCCTTTTTATATTTTATATAAATTGGGTGTTTTTATTTTGTGTGCTCTGCTTGCAAATGGTTGACTGTTTTGCTAGTTATCTATTTAACTGTTGATTTAACCGATGAAATTAAACTGTGGTTAATTTCAGTGGAATATCAAATCGTTATTTTTTTACGATTGGGCCCAATAAAGGTAACTCACCTTGGTTGGTCACGTTTATAAAATAAACGTGTTTTCGTTTGAACTGGAGGAACTGATGAAAAATGTTTTGTTGATTAGTTGATATAAAATGGTTGCTAATTGCTATGATATATCAGTTAAATGGAATTGTTTGACCTGGGTTGTGATAACCATTTGAATACAGGGAAGAACAGGTTGGAGGGATCCAACCGGATTCCTCAAATGTATTATTTATTTTCATATTATCATATATGAACTGATCTGTTTGTGTGATTGATTTGATGGTTGAGTATTGACTGAATATTCAACATCTGTTTGGTTTAAACCAATGGGCAATATTGGTTAAGTGTTTGGCAGAGTATGGCCTTTAAAAATCAATCGGTTTATAGATATAGATTCACCGTTAGGTGAGTCGTTAAAAGTGAAGTTATAAAGTTTATTTTATAACTGGACTCAGATCTTGAAATATATTATTTGAATAAAGTATAAGAGGGAATTAAATAAACATTTTAGTTATTTAAGACCTTGATTTATGGTTGGTTTATTTTATAAAGTATATGCTGATGTTAATCAGATTTTCAAGTATGAAGATAAGGAATGAATTGAAAGGGTTAAACTTTGATCATTGTTTTGTAAAGAAAACAAATAATTAGAATTTATTTAAATTAATTATATTTTTAATTAATTTAAAGCGAGGATTGTTGAAATCGGTTAATGAGATAATCAAGTTTTTGAGTTAATTAAATCGACCGTTTGGAATTAGAATTGTTTACCAAGTTAATGTGTTTTGACTAAAGTAGTTAAACGAATATTGTTTGAATTTAAATAAGGATTTAAAAGGGATTTAATATTAAATTTAGTTAATAAAGGGATTAACTACTAAAGTAGTTAATGTTTAAAATAAGTTATTATTTTAATTAATGATAAAGTTAGGAATATATTTTTAAATGGGAATTCATTTAAAAAGTTACCGAATGTGAGATGCAAGCCAATTGAATGGTGAAAGGAAATAAACGTACTCAATTATATGAATTAAGTGAAAGGAGATTACGATAAAAGGGTTTATTATAAACCAGAGTTATAAATGGAATTTTGGCATTGATTATAACTGATATTTATCTGAGGATAAGACCGTTGTTTGATCAAGGTCTGAGAGGTAATTAAAATACCCCAACTTGAACAACATCGGGATTATCTGAAGATAGTATTAGTTGGTAATCGTAAGCGACGTTAGTGAATATGTTTTGAAAATCTAAACAGCGATTTTAGCGCTGTTGTTATAGTATATGTTTTGTAAATCTAATATAGCGATTGTAGCACTTTTGCTATAGTAAATGGGTTGTAAACCTAAACAGCGATTATAGCGCTGTTGTTTTGTAAATCTAAATAGTAATTATAACACTATTGTTATAACATATGTGTTATAAATTTCTTTGTTAAAACTAATGGATTTCCGAATTTAAAGGATGATTTGAAGGAAGATTTTAAATGGGAAATTTAATATAGTTATTCGAGATAGAATTAGCCAAACATAATTATTCGGCTAAGTTGCCATTACGTACGACTGCTAGCGTAATTCACAGGGCTGCAGATAGCCTACGGAGGTCGGATGTTTCCTGAGGGAATCAGGCGTAACCATTGTGATCGCTGCGATCTAGAGTCAAGCGAATGGAATTAAGTCAAGTATTAGTTAATCAATTAGAGTTAATCGATTAGAGTTAAATCAAATTGGAGTTATTCAATTATCGTATTTTCAAAGATTGAAATTAGAAGTTTTTAAAAGTAAATCAGTTTTGTTAAAGGCCAAGTGATGCTGAATACTGGACCAGTGAACTCATTGGAGTGTCATGTTTGAAACACTGAATATTTTGATAGTTAAAACACCGACTATCAAATCTGGCCAATACGATTGTTGGTATGGAAAGACCGGGATCGAATTTATATTCGAAAACCATTCTGACCAACAAATACGTGAAGATCTCAGAAGATGATCGAGATGGAGCATTGAAGACCGTGGATCTTCATAAACGGAAGAACCACTAATGTTCTCTGCCTGGCAAGCAGAGATAAACTGTGATTCTGTCGTGGTTGGAATCTACGGGTTGCAAGGACTTCTCGCTACTGATCCATGGGGTGATTCCTATATGGATGCGGTAGGAGAGTGCCTTCGGTTCATCCTGTTCCTGGATGACTTGTATGGACGAGTGTCTGACAGCGTATTTCCAAAGGATCACGTACGTTGATTTCTTCAAACGTACGATAGTTGTTGGCAGGGAATTGCCATTCTCTAGCTTTCAGCTAGAGTATTTTTGTGGATATCAATTAGTGATATCTGACGGATTTGACGATGTGGCATTCAAAGTAAATGGTGACCAGATGATCAGAAGTTAATTATGACCTCAAGCCTCATCAACCAGGAAATGACAAAAATCGGGCAGGCAGCATGGCTATGTGGGTCGCTCCCATTAGGGTGTAGAATCACCTATCTAGAGGAAGTCCTATTTGTTTCTTAAATCTATGTTTCGATGCTGTCCCTTGTCGGGAGACGGTTGCTGATCCCAACCGTCGGTGATATACATTCGATACACTCAAGCGGAATGAGTGGTCGGTCATGTGAGGGCCGGGTTGCAAGAAGTTCTTGTTGAACCCAGTGTATTCGTCTCTAGAGATACACGATCGGCAGGTGGTCCCATACCTTGTCAAGGTCGGAATCCAATTTCCAATAAGAGCCTGCGGTTTTGATTTGTATACTATATATGTAGAGCGTGAGATGCAAGCGTTCTACTAGATTTCTATTTACTTGTATTTAGACATTATTATAATATCAGACAAGATATTGATTTCAAAACTGTTTTGGGTTATCGTAAGGTAAAAACCGTCCGTGTTTATGTGTGGATTTGGTCTTACGATTATCCTTTTTCTTTAAAAAGGTTTTGAACTTTAAAAATCATGATTGGATGATTCACCCTTATTACTATGCGAGTTTTTCTCACTCTGGTTCACCAGACTGACCCGGTGTTTTGTAAATGCTCGGGTTAGACCGGGTTGTACAGGTTCAGGTTATCGACTGCTGTGAAGAAACGAGCTGGAAGAGTCCAGACGTATGATATTAATACTATTCCGCTGTGTGTTATATGAGGACAGATTAGTATCACTGTCCAGATGTGTACTCTGATATTGTAAGTATTTCAAAAGCTTTCAATAAAGGTTATTTCTGTATTATCTTTTGTTCCGCTGCGATGTGAGACTCTGTGTTGTGTTGTGTTCTTCTTCTTCTTCTATTCTAATATTTCTTTCTTTCTTATCTCACCCTCTAAATTCTTTCTATTAATGATCTGGAATGTTCGATGTCTGAATAGTCAACATGGTAGTTTGATGTTGATTTTCAGAGTCGAAAATCCCGGTTCGCTACAGTGGTATCAGAGCTTAAGGTTAAGTGATTACCTTGGCTCTGTGGCGTGACTCAGTAGAGATGGGGTTAGTAATACCCTAGATTGAGTTTGAGTGTATATATATGAGCGCGTATTTGTAAATTGATATAAAAACTGTTTATATTGTGTTGATTGGTTTGTCGAGTAGTTTATGAATTCTGGTCGATATAGTAATGCAAACTGTGTCGATAAGTGTTTCTAAACTCTTGAACAGAATAATTCGACACAGTATGTTTTTGAAAGAGGGTAAATGAAATAACTTTTACCCAAATTATATTTTAATATAAAAGGATGATTAATATTTGAAGTATTATAGTATATTGGATGTGTTGCTTGGTTATAAATAAAAAAAAGGTTATATAAATAACCAATTAGAATTCGTATAATTTAAGAAGATTAATTAAATCTGAAATTAAAGTCAGGATTTGAATTAAAATTCCCAAAAGTGGGAAAGGTGTTGTAAATGAACTTGAATTGAATATATGAGAATTTTAAAATCCTGAGAGATTTTAAATTGTTTACAAGCATCGTGAATTTTATTTTGAAATAGATTTCAAAATGAAAGTGGTTAAAATTTGAGTTTTGAAAGTGACATAGTATTGAACTCACTTCGATAGCTGGAAAATAGATTCCAATGATGATCCGGACATCATCGGTGTCCATTTTCGAGTGGTAAGTGACGGATTACTACCAAAGATTTTGTTTTGAATTGCTTTGAGAAAAACAAGTTGTTTTGAATCCTGTAAAAGGAATATTTGATTTTCTTGAAAAAAACGAAACTGTTGGAAAACTCCCAGGAGAAATTGTTTGAACAAGAACAAATTTAAATAGAAATTTGTAAAAGCAAATATGAAGTGAATTGAAACTAATTAATTGGAAATTGAATCGAGATATATTATATCGAGCAGAACCAGATTTTGAAGTGCGAGACAGGAATCTGAAATAGGGTTGGACTGGTCAGTTAAGAGTTGGAATGGATAACGGAGGGAAATTGAGTTAAGAATGGTATTTGGCTTGGATGCATGAAGGATTTGGTTTTGGAGGATAAAGTTGGAATTTCGTTGGGAATGCAATTGTATATGCTGACAGGGCAGCAGATAGAAAGGATATAATGATATGCCCGACAAAAAGGTACACGTTTATTTTATATGGGTTTGGTGAATTATGAGCCTATTTGACAAGCCGCTTGGCTGTTTTATTTTCTTTTGAATTGGAGAAGGCCTAGAAAGGCAAGTTGGAGTTGTACCGATTTAGCCATACAGAGGAGGTGCTGGCAAAATTTTTCGAAAATTTAAAGTGTTAGAAAATTTTCGATATTTTTGAAAATATTTATTTACGATATTGAATTGAGTTTCAATTTATAGTAAAATTGGATTTGAAATTAATGGATTTATAACGTTCTTTCTTACCTTAGCAATTTCGAGGACGAAATTATTTTAAGGGGGGAAGAATGTAACGACCCGTGTTTTTGCCCGTTAAATATTTAATTTAATTTATTAGTTTTAAATATTATGTTGGGAATATTAATGAAATTTAATATTGAATTCGTTATTAAGAACGAAGTTGAACGTTATAATTTATATATAATATAAAAACGAGCTCAAAAATGGCGTGCAGTTCGTAAATTGGAATTTTGAACTTCAACTGAGAATACAGGATTCGATATAAGTCAGATTTCTGTGAAACAAGACACGTTGGGATCATATTGATGATAATTTTCATATAAAAGAGAAAAATTCAGATTTCGTATTATAAATAGTAAGTTATGGCAAAATCAAATTTTGAAATAGTCGCTATAGAAAATCGTTATTAAATTATAGGCCTTTAAAATAGCAGTTTTGCAAACGGACTCAGATTTCGACGAAACCAGTTTTATTAGAACCGTATCGCTAAATTATTGTATGGTGGTGAATTGCGTGGAAAACCGATATAGTATGTGACCACGGTAGCCGTAAATGCCCGTTCAATTTCTATAGCGCGTATTTAAATAAATAAAAGGATATTTGAGTGTAACTTGAGAAGAGGATCGAATTAGGCCACGAAACCAGTTCCGTTGAGTTCGTATCGTCGATTAGAGTCAGAATATGTATATAGTTTGTTATTTTTAGAGATCGAGAAATTTGGCGTTAAAAAGGGTAGGGCGGTTCGGGGTAAAAACAGCCTACCGGGGCAACAGTCTCAGAATGCGACGAAATTAGTGCCATTGGGTTCGTATCAAAAAGTTATTGTCGATGTTCGCAGTTTCAAGTGGATTTGATTTATCTGGTGACCGTGGAAAAATTAAATGTGTGTTCATTTCCGGTTTCATAAAGGAAATTTTTCCATACGACCTCGGATTTCGACGAAACTTGTCCCATTGAGTCCAGAATACCTTTTTATACCAAGATTAGCCTTTTTATCAGTAAACAGGAATCGATTATTTTTAGTTTTACGTGATACTTTACGGTGAAGTTTTGTAATAAGATAAAATAAACTTAACCCACGTTTCACCTACCCTATATTCCACCATTCCCAGTTATTACCGCGGCTTGTCCTTCTTTTCATACCCTGTAGCCTTGAAATGAAGCAAACACAACAGTTAAAAACATCTTTTTCCTTTGCTCCAATCAAATTTGTTCCTTGCCTGGCAAACAACTAACCCGTGCCGACAAAGCTTCTCATTGGAATTTTCACCTACTGAGCAGACCTAAATATATTACAATATCCTTTCCGTGGCCGCCACGTTCTAATTCCCCTATATAAAGCTTGCCTTATTCTTTTCGGCGGACATAGCAAACTTGGAAAAGGAAAACAAACACAAAGCTTCATATCAATCATATTTATTATAATAGAGTATATATATAATATGGAGATGAAAGCGGGTTCGTTAGTCCTTGTTCAAAGTAGTGAAGGGTGCGGGTTTTGTATATAGCCGGTATGAGTTTCCGTATGTATATACAAATGAAGTAGGGAGTACTTGCGTGTAGAGATGATGATGGAGTGAAGTAGGAACGGCTGTTGTATTTTCGCCGTAGAGGAGGTCAGTGGGTGTCCAAAAGTTGAGAGGAAATAGAAGAAGAGGAGGAGCTTGCGTTGGGTTACAAGCAGGAGAATGGGGAACGGTTCATGAGGATGCGTATGGAAGAAAGGTAGTGAAAATGGAAGGGTGCATGGTAGTTTAGTGGTGTACCGAGTGGATGGCGGGGGGGTTCTGTTCGGGCGGTGGCGTGAGAAGCGGTTGCGTGGGGGCGTATAGCTGGAGTGCGGGTTCTTTTAAATCAATGGTGGAAGAAAGTGAATAGTAGAATAATGAGTAAGTGGTAATTTACTATTTGGTTATTATTATATAATATACTAGTTTATATAGTACCCGTGACCACCTGGATGGATTTCAATTGTGGCAAGTGGAATTTAGATCTTTCCTAATTGTGATTTTATAAATATAAGTTATTTGCCTAATTATATTACTAATGTAATCATCATTAATCTAGAGTTAATATAACATGGCCTTTGTAATTATGTGTAGAACCTGACCTGAAGTTAGAGTATTGTGCTCCATTCATAACTAGATAATGCGTGGCCTTAAACCATGATTTGGGACCTTAAAATCAACGATAATTGGTTTATTGATGATAAATAGTATTAGTTTAGTTTAAGGTTTTAACATATACATTTTGGAAAATTCTAGAAGAGTTAGGAAACGCCTAATATTGGTTATGTGGCGTAAGTATAATAGCAAAGATTCGGTGAACCAGTTTATAGAATTATAAAGAGATAAATGAATAAACATATTGGTTAAATTAGATTGTGTATGTGAAATTCGTTTATACATATGCAGCGTTGGATCAAACAAGGAGTATTAGAACAGACAAGACTGAACGCAGCCGGAAGCCTGTAAAGCAGACCGTTTTGACAACGACAAAGTGAGTTAAACTCACTCAGTTACCCTTTTTATATTTTATATAAATTGGGTGTTTTTATTTTGTGTGCTCTGCTTGCAAATGGTTGACTGTTTTGCTAGTTATCTATTTAACTGTTGATTTAACCGATGAAATTAAACTGTGGTTAATTTCAGTGGAATATCAAATCGTTATTTTTTTTACGATTGGGCC
Source organism: Allium sativum (assembly GCA_030737875.1). Lineage (NCBI taxonomy): Eukaryota > Viridiplantae > Streptophyta > Magnoliopsida > Asparagales > Amaryllidaceae > Allium > Allium sativum. The sequence continues at coordinate 118,955,857 of CM060913.1, read as the reverse complement.
CAATAAAGGTAACTCACCTTGGTTGGTCACGTTTATAAAATAAACGTGTTTTCGTTTGAACTGGAGGAACTGATGAAAAATGTTTTGTTGATTAGTTGATATAAAATGGTTGCTAATTGCTATGATATATCAGTTAAATGGAATTGTTTGACCTGGGTTGTGATAACCATTTGAATACAGGGAAGAACAGGTTGGAGGGATCCAACCGGATTCCTCAAATGTATTATTTATTTTCATATTATCATATATGAACTGATCTGTTTGTGTGATTGATTTGATGGTTGAGTATTGACTGAATATTCAACATCTGTTTGGTTTAAACCAATGGGCAATATTGGTTAAGCGTTTGGCAGAGTATGGCCTTTAAAAATCAATCGGTTTATAGATATGGATTCACCGTTAGGTGAGTCGATAAAAGTGAAGTTATAAAGTTTATTTTATAACTGGACTCAGATCTTGAAATATATTATTTGAATAAAGTATAAGAGGGAATTAAATAAACATTTTAGTTATTTAAGACCTTGATTTATGGTTGGTTTATTTTATAAAGTATATGCTGATGTTAATCAGATTTTCAAGTATGAAGATAAGGAATGAATTGAAAGGGTTAAACTTTGATCATTGTTTTGTAAAGAAAACAAATAATTAGAATTTATTTAAATTAATTATATTTTTAATTAATTTAAAGCGAGGATTGTTGAAATCGGTTAATGAGATAATCAAGTTTTTGAGTTAATTAAATCGACCGTTTGGAATTAGAATTGTTTACCAAGTTAATGTGTTTTGACTAAAGTAGTTAAACGAATATTGTTTGAATTTAAATAAGGATTTAAAAGGGATTTAATATTAAATTTAGTTAATAAAGGGATTAACTACTAAAGTAGTTAATGTTTAAAATAAGTTATTATTTTAATTAATGATAAAGTTAGGAATATATTTTTAAATGGGAATTCATTTAAAAAGTTACCGAATGTGAGATGCAAGCCAATTGAATGGTGAAAGGAAATAAACGTACTCAATTATATGAATTAAGTGAAAGGAGATTACGATAAAAGGGTTTATTATAAACCAGAGTTATAAATGGAATTTTGGCATTGATTATAACTGATATTTATCTGAGGATAAGACCGTTGTTTGATCAAGGTCTGAGAGGTAATTAAAATACCCCAACTTGAACAACATCGGGATTATCTGAAGATAGTATTAGTTGGTAATCGTAAGCGACGTTAGTGAATATGTTTTGAAAATCTAAACAGCGATTTTAGCGCTGTTGTTATAGTATATGTTTTGTAAATCTAATATAGCGATTGTAGCATTTTTGCTATAGTAAATGGGTTGTAAACCTAAATAGCGATTATAGCGCTGTTGTTTTGTAAATCTAAATAGTAATTATAACACTATTGTTATAACATATGTGTTATAAATTTCTTTGTTAAAACTAATGGATTTCCGAATTTAAAGGATGATTTGAAGGAAGATTTTAAATGGGAAATTTAATATAGTTATTCGAGATAGAATTAGCCAAACATAATTATTCAGCTAAGTTGCCATTACGTACGACTGCTAGCGTAATTCGCAGGGCTGCAGATAGCCTACGGAGGTCGGATGTTTCCTGAGGGAATCAGGCGTAACCATTGTGATCGCTGCGATCTAGAGTCAAGCGAATGGAATTAAGTCAAGTATTAGTTAATCAATTAGAGTTAATCGATTAGAGTTAAATCAAATTGGAGTTATTCAATTATCGTATTTTCAAAGATTGAAATTAGAAGTTTTTAAAAGTAAATCAGTTTTGTTAAAGGCCAAGTGATGCTGAATAATGGACCAGTGAACTCATTGGAGTGTCATGTTTGAAACACTGAATATTTTGATAGTTAAAACACCGACTATCAAATCTGGCCAATACGATTGTTGGTATGGAAAGACCGGGATCGAATTTATATTCGAAAACCATTCTGACCAACAAATACGTGAAGATCTCAGAAGATGATCGAGACGGAGCATTGAAGACCGTGGATCTTCATAAACGGAAGAACCACTAATGTTCTCTGCCTGGCAAGCAGAGATAAACTGTGATTCTGTCGTGGTTGGAATCTACGGGTTGCAAGGACTTCTCGCTACTGATCCATGGGGTGATTCCTATATGGATGCGGTAGGAGAGTGCCTTCGGTTCATCCTGTTCCTGGATGACTTGTATGGACGAGTGTCTGACAGCGTATTTCCAAAGGATCACGTACGTTGATTTCTTCAAACGTACGATAGTTGTTGGCAGGGAATTGCCATTCTCTAGCTTTCAACTAGAGTATTTTTGTGGATATCAATTAGTGATATCTGACGGATTTGACGATGTGGCATTCAAAGTAAATGGTGACCAGATGATCAGAAGTTAATTATGACCTCAAGCCTCATCAACCAGGAAATGACAAAAATCGGGCAGGCAGCATGGCTATGTGGGTCGCTCCCATTAGGGTGTAGAATCACCTATCTAGAGGAAGTCCTATTTGTTTCTTAAATCTATGTTTCGATGCTGTCCCTTGTCGGGAGACGGTTGCTGAACCCAACCGTCGGTGATATACATTCGATACACTCAAGCGGAATGAGTGGTCGGTCATGTGAGGGCCGGGTTGCAAGAAGTTCTTGTTGAACCCAGTGTATTCGTCTCTAGAGATACACGATCGGCAGGTGGTCCCATACCTTGTCAAGGTCGGAATCCAATTTCCAATAAGAGCCTGCGGTTTTGATTTGTATACTATATATGTAGAGCGTGAGATGCAAGCGTTCTACTAGATTTCTATTTACTTGTATTTAGACATTATTATAATATCAGACAAGATATTGGTTTCAAAACTGTTTTGGGTTATCGTAAGGTAAAAACCGTCCGTGTTTATGTGTGGATTTGGTCTTACGATTATCCTTTTTCTTTAAAAAGGTTTTGAACTTTAAAAATCATGATTGGATGATTCACCCTTATTACTATGCGAGTTTTTCTCACTCTGGTTCACCAGACTGACCCGGTGTTTTGTAAATGCTCGGGTAAGACCGGGTTGTACAGGTTCAGGTTATCGACTGCTGTGAAGAAACGAGCTGGAAGAGTCCAGACGTATGATATTAATACTATTCCGCTGTGTGTTATATGAGGACAGATTAGTATCACTGTCCAGATGTGTACTCTGATATTGTAAGTATTTCAAAAGCTTTCAATAAAGGTTATTTCTGTATTATCTTTTGTTCCGCTGCGATGTGAGACTCTGTGTTGTGTTGTGTTCTTCTTCTTCTTCTATTCTAATATTTCTTTCTTTCTTATCTCACCCTCTAAATTCTTTCTATTAATGATCTGGAATGTTCGATGTCTGAATAGTCAACATGGTAGTTTGATGTTGATTTTCGGAGTCGAAAATCCCGGTTCGCTACACTTTCAGTATTCTTGATGGCTAAATCCATCATAGAAACTGAAGAAAAAATGTTTATTATTAAAACCGGAACACCAGAATATAATTTGTTTGCTAATATTCTTACATATAATCAACTAAGACTTGCTTTTTTGCAAGCTCCTAGTGATTACACCACAATAGTAGAAATAAATAATAAGATAGATAAAATGATGAAAAGAATAGGTATTTCAGAAGAAATGCTACCAGTAACTTTGAAATCTCCAGTTGCAGGAGGATTTACTATTAACACCAGATCTACAATAGAAAACACTAAAATGAATAGTATTGTTGAGTCTCATACTCAGTATGATGACAAGACAATGGAAGAATTAGAAGCACTTTGGGATAAGGCTGATGGCACCCAATTAGGTGACATAGCCATAGCAATGTCTAGATTATTAGTATTGCAACAACATGCTAATAAGTCCGTGGAACATATAAAAATGGAAGCCACCAGTAGTAGTATAGTGACTGTGCCAAATACTTCACGCACAGATAATACTACAAGAAATTTAGAAATAATAGATCAAAATGAAGGAGAAGAGATATATCATGAATATATGTTTCCTAAAAAAGAAAAACCATATAAAACATATTCTGAATTGTATAAACCAAAATTTAAAAAATTACAAGAACATTCGAGAGCAGTTTTAGATCTTGATTGCGCAAAGAATGTTACTGAATTAGTAGACGCATGGGCTGGAGATTTACAAACTTTAAGAATTACAAAAAACATACAAACATCTATAGATATGTTAGGTATAATAGAAAATACATTTGTAGGCAATGTAAAAAATTGGTATAAAAATTTAACTAAAGGAGCTAAACAATTAATTAGCACAGGATCAAGAGATTCTGTCAATTTATTGGATCCTTTAAATTTAATTGAATCATTCAGAAAAGTATTAAAAACAGAATTTGGAGGATTACCTTTTGATGATAAAAAATTGGAAGAAGAACAGAAGAAAAATGCAAGAATAAAACTAGCAAACCTTGCAATATGTGATTTAAAATATATTGATGAATATAATTGTGAATTTGCTAAATATTATTATGCATCTGCACCAGATGAAGGTACAATGGAAAATGTTTTGTCTTTATATTTCTTAAAATTACCTTTACCTTGGGCAAATATATTGTCAAATGATTATGAAAGTTATCTTAAAGATAATCCAGATGTGTTTCCATCCTTAGGAATACAAATGAAATTTACTAAGGATAGAATTGCTTATTATTGTATGCAACAATCCCTTATGGGAAGTGCTAGACAATATAATAAACATAAAGGATTGTCCTGTGAAACATCTGATATACCAACCCAATGGGGATGTAAACCAATAGGTAAAAGGTATAGAAAGAAATTTAAAAAATACTTTAAGCCAGCCAAATTAAAGAAAAATAAGCCACTTAATTTTAGAAAGAAAAGATATTTTATAAAGAAAAATTTTAAAAACAAAAAAGACACAACCAAAAAGACATGTAGATGTTGGGCATGTAATAAAGAAGGACATTATGCTAATGAATGTCCAGAAAAAGGAAAATACAAGAAAACAGCAGTAAAAGCATTTCGCTTATTTTCCGAACAGGTAATGCCTATAGAATCAGAAGCTGAGTGTGATTCTGATGAAGAAATATATGAATTAGTTTCAGACTCTGAATCAGACACTGATACAGAATCTGAAGAAGAATACAATCATAAACCGCACAGACTAAGCGTGGTGAATGTAAAAATGCTAAGAACAAGTTCCCAGAACTTTGTACAACAATACAATGAAAAATTTGAAAAACTAATTAAAACACCTGCACCATATGATATTCTAGAATTTAAAGAACCACTAGAGAAGAAAAGTGCAAAGCAAAAACCTAAACATAAGAAAGTTATTCCATGTGAACACATTTTTGATCACAAATTATACAGTGTAGTGAAAACAAGACAAAATGCAGTAGTAAGTAAGAAAAGTAATGGAAAAATACAAATTTTTGACAGAGAAAAATATAGTATTCAAACATATATAGATGCACTAAACAAGATAACAATAGTAAAAGAAAGAGAACCAAAAGAAGTTATTTCTGAGATTTCATCTACAGACAGTGAAAGCACCATGTCTGATGACTCAGAAGGAATGGAAAAAGAGTTTCAAGAAATAATGAATGAAGTAAACAATGTAGAGCAACAACCACCTTATATGGAATCAAATCTAATTTCAACATCAGAAACTTCAGAAATTACTGAAACCAAAGATGATGAAACTGGATATGAACAAATAATACAAATGTCAGAAGAAAAATATAACCAGATAGAAAAAATAAAGCATACACTTTCAAAAGATGAATGTTATGAAATTCCATTAATAAGATATATGTCTAAAGAAAAATATGTTATTAAAACTTTTGAACAACCCATTGATGTCTTTACCATGGAAGGGGAAATTCCTTTAAAACTACTTACTCAAAAAGCTATAAAAGATGATAGAAAACATTTTTCAAAAGAATTTAATAAACAGGTGAAATGGTTACACCTAGGTGGAATAGAACTTATTATAAAATGTGCATGCAGAAGAGGAATGAACGTACCCTGTACATTTTGGATATCTGATGACAGAATACTGCATGATGCTAAAGATGCTTTATTAGGAGTGATTAGAGGTAATTTTGCATATCAAACAATAAAAATGAGAATATTTCCAGACTTTGCAATTTCATTATCAGACCAAAATATAGAGCTTGGACTTACAATGTACCATAAAATTGAAAGACTTAAAATGCCTCCAGGGAGTAAAGTCTGTAGTATAACAGCTTGTATGGTATATGCTTATTCAACTAAACATCATATCACTACAAAGAAATTTAAAGAAGAAAATATCAATATTGCTAAACCATTTTCTGACATATGTGAAGTTATACCCCCTAGAGAACTAAAGCATGAAGAATTAGATTTTCCACAAGAATTAATTCTTCAAAGGAAAAATAGATATAAAACTCAACCAACTGTAAAACCACACAGTAGAAATTCTTTCAGAATAAGTTATGATAATGAAGCTTCTACTTCTGAACAACTAAGAGATATAAATATATCCTCACAAAGAAGAGATTTAGAATTAAAAACATTAGATAAACTAAATCTAATAGAGTCAAACAGACAACTGTATATACAAGGATTTTTAGATAACAAAGAGGTGAATGTGCTTTTAGATACAGGAGCAGCATCCTCTCATATTAATACATACCTAGTACAAACATACCCATATAGTAATTTACAAAATCCTTATAAATACATAGACTATTTTGGACAAATCCATATATTAAATAAAAGTGTAGAAGTGAGACTATCCCTTATAAACAGAAGTGGAAAGGTCCTGCAAATACAAATGGAAATGTTAGTAGATGACAAACTGGCAAAAAATGAAATATTATTAGGAATGAATTTTATTACAAAATATACATTTACATTAAAAGATTCATTTATACAATTAGATCAATATGAATTTCCAAGAATTGATAAACAACATATGAAAAAAGCTGTAGTTACTTCACCTTATTCAACATACATTGAAGGAACTATAGAAATACCTTATTATCAACCTATAAAACTAAATGCTTATGTTGATACAGGTTCAGGAATATCTTTATGTAAAAAATATATTTTACCACAGAAATGGTGGATTCAAGATGGATCTTCCATAATAGCCTTGGATATACAAGAAAAAGAAATTTGTTATAAGGATTATGCTGTTAATGTCCCCTTTACAGTAGGAAATATTAAAATTAAAATACCAAAATTATGGGCCAGTAATGTTCAAGGTCCAGATATTTTATTAGGAAATGATTTTTGTTTACAATATCAGCCCATGACCCAATTAACAGAACATGTTATATTTACTACGCCATGCGGAACGCCCATTTTAGCACCAAGACTTAAACAAGCTTATGCTGTTGATCCAAGTTATCAACCTGTACCAGCACAGCGTGGTGATATTCCTAAGTTAGAAAAAATACCATTATTAAAACATGAAAGTATTGATACTCTTGAAAATATCAAAGAAAGATTTAAAGAAACATATAATGAAAATCCTCTAGCAGCTTGGGATAAAGATAAAACATTAGCAACGATAAAATTAAAAGACTCTAATAAAATAATTAGAGTAAGACCTATGAAATATTCATTAGAAGATTTAGAAGAATTTAAAGTACAAATTAGAGAACTTTTAGATTTAAAAGTAATTAGACCTTCTAACAGTCCGCATAGTTCTCCTGCATTTATAGTCAGGAAACATAGTGAAATTGTTAGAGGAAAAGCCAGAATAGTTTTTAATTACAAAGCTTTAAATGATGCTACAATATTTGATGGATATTATTTACCAAATAAAGAAGTATTGATTAACAAAATACAAAATAAAAAATGGTTTACAAAAATGGATTGTAAAAGTGGATTTTGGCAAATAAAATTAACAGAAGAATCTATACCATATACTGCATTCAGTTGTCCACAAGGACAATATGAATGGTTAGTTATGCCTTTCGGATTAAAAAATGCACCACAAATATTTCAAAGAAGGATGGATGAAGTTTTAAAAAGACATGATGATTATTGTATTGTATATGTTGATGATATTTTAATATTTTCTGATAATTTAGAAGACCATATTAAACATTGTAATCTAGTTATAGATACATGTATAGAAAGAGGAATAACTCTTTCTGCTAAAAAAGCAATAATTGGTGTACAAAAAATAGATTTTTTAGGTATAACTATAGATAATGGAGACATAGAATTACAGCCACATATACTTACAAAAATTAAAGAATTCCCTGATCAAATTGAAAATATGAAACAGTTACAAAGATTTCTTGGATGCCTTAATTATGCTGATATATTTATCAATAAGTTAGCAAAATTAAGAGCTCCTTTACAGCAAAAACTTAAAAAGAATTATAAGTGGCAATGGACAGAAGGAGATACAAAATATATTCAACATATTAAAAAAGTTTGTGAATATATGCCTAAATTATCCTTGCCATTAGAAACTGATGAATTAATCATATATATTGATGCTTCTGATTCATATTGGGGAGCAGCCCTAGTAGCTATAAGAAATAATCAAGAAAAATTGTGTAGATATAAATCTGGAACATTTAAACAAAGTGAATTGAATTATCACTCTAATGATAAAGAACTTCTAGCCATTAAAAATAGTATTAAAGCCTTTTATTTATATCTAAATAAACCCTTTAAAATACGCACTGATTCTTTTACTGCAAAATCCAGAATTAAAAATAAAATCCCTGATATTGGACCTAATAAAAGATTAATTAGATGGCAGTCATGGTTTTCTGAGTTTAATTTTGATATTGAACATATTTCGGGAAAAACTAACTTTCTTGCAGATACTTTAAGCAGAGAATTGCATGATGGCACAAAACAATGAAGATACAATTGATTATTTAAGCATCTTCGATGAACTATATGGAGAAGTACTTATTGCACAAGATGCTTTTGAGCAGTATTTAATCAAAGCAGATGATGATAAAAAGGAGGAAATAAGATCCTTCTTTAAACACATGGTATCTTATTCAGAGCAAATGTTCAGAAAAGTACAAAATAAGATGATTAGAAATGAAGAAATGCAAACTATTGAAGAATCAGTTAATAAGCCCTCTGAGATAAAGCAAAATAAAGAATTTATCAATTGGTTCAGTAGAATGATAAAACCTATATTACTAGAAATGTACCCTGCTAAAGGAATATATTCAGGATATGGTTATGATCTAAACAAAGTATATATTCACCCAGAAGCTGATCCAATGTTGGTGAAAGACTTATACAAAGCAGGATTAATTTACTGCATTTATACCGATAGTACTCTTCATAATTTGAAAGGACTACCAAAGTTAAGGAATGCAGTATATACTTTTTCCAAAGCAATTAAACACAGCAATATATATTTGGTATGTAATCAAGTTATCCCGGAAGATGGCAAAGACTGTCTGTCTATGGTAGAATTGAAGATGGGGTCAAAAAAGTTAACTCCAAAGTTCTTTCAAAATATGTTCTTAGTCGAAGAAGATGTTATAGCAGTAACAAGGGCTAAGCAATTAACAAGTTTAGTATCAAGGACTTTGGAAGCTTTGGCAAACAATATATGGACATATGAGTCTGAGTCAAATGAGTTGATTTTAACAATTAGTAAAGTCCCTAGAGCTGGAGCAAAAGAAGACGTAATTCAATTTGTTGAAAGAATTCTAAGTTGGACTACACATAAATATGCATACAAACACTTTCTTAAGAATATAACAGAAGATATGATCAAGAAGCTCCTGGTGCACGGAATAAAGTGGGAGACTCTACAATATACACAAGACATGGTGGGGCCCTCGAACAAAAGAGATTCTCATGAAGATGACAACTTGGAAGAGAAATCGGGAAGGGACTCATTTGCTGAAGAATAAAGCCACGTGGAGAGACAAGATATAAAGAGCATCCTAAAAAGCAGAGCCTATTAATTAAAAGCATACAAGCTTCGAGTATGATGCTGATTCTGATATTGACAAAGGCGGTTTAGAGCAAATATAAAACCTCCTGAAGACATTCAGAGAAGCCATCCGCAGTTAGTCAAAAGCAATAATATTTGTACTTTGTAAATTAGAGTGTGTGAGCTTGTTCTGTAATAAATTTGTACTTTCCACTATCAGCAATAAAAAGTTTGTTTCTGAGTGAAATTATTGTTCAAAAATTTCTGAGTTCTGAGAATCATAAACAAAAGCTTCTGGAAAAGCTTCTAAGTTGTACACTGCTTGGAATTTCTCAGCCATTTCCTGGAGTCCTGATTAGTATCCAGTGTTCGTTTGGCGTTGGCAGAGGAGAGCCGTGAAGCCGTAGAAGAACAAGGAGAATCGTAAGGATTGGAAGCGTGCTGGGCCCAGACAGGTAACAACTAGAGATTGCCTCTAGAGATTGCCAGTTTTTGAATTCTCTTAATTTAGGAATTTTTTACAGTAGTTGCATTTAGTTTTAAAACTTTTAGCTTAGTATTCATACGAAGTTAAGCTCCTTTTAAACGTTAATATCCTTTTTGGTATGTAAAAATGCTAAGAACAAGTTCCCAGAACTTTGTACAACAATACAATGAAAAATTTGAAAAACTAATTAAAACACCTGCACCATATGATATTCTTGTATTTAAAGAACCACTAGAGAAGAAAAGTGCAAAGCAAAAACCTAAACATAAGAAAGTTATTCCATGTGAACACATTTTTGATCACAAATTATACAGTGTAGTGAAAACAAGACAAAATGCAGTAGTAAGTAAGAAAAGTAATGGAAAAATACAAATTTTTGACAGAAAAAAATATAGTATTCAAACATATATAGATGCACTAAACAAGATAACAATAGTAAAAGAAAGAGAACCAAAAGAAGTTATTTCTGAGATTTCATCTACAGACAGTGAAAGCACCATGTCTGATGACTCAGAAGGAATGGAAAAAGAGTTTCAAGAAATAATGAATGAAGTAAACAATGTAGAGCAACAACCACCTTATATGGAATCAAATCTAATTTCAACATCAGAAACTTCAGAAATTACTGAAACCAAAGATGATGAAACTGGATATGAACAAATAATACAAATGTCAGAAGAAAAATATAATCAGATAGAAAAAATAAAGCATACACTTTCAAAAGATGAATGTTATGAAATTCCATTAATAAGATATATGTCTAAAGAAAAATATGTTATTAAAACTTTTGAACAACCCATTGATGTCTTTACCATGGAAGGGGAAATTCCTTTAAAACTACTTACTCAAAAAGCTATAAAAGATGATAGAAAACATTTTTCAAAAGAATTTAATAAACAGGTGAAATGGTTACACCTAGGTGGAATAGAACTTATTATAAAATGTGCATGCAGAAGAGGAATGAACGTACCCTGTACATTTTGGATATCTGATGACAGAATACTGCATGATGCTAAAGATGCTTTATTAGGAGTGATTAGAGGTAATTTTGCATATCAAACAATAAAAATGAGAATATTTCCAGACTTTGCAATTTCGTTATCAGACCAAAATATAGAGCTTGGACTTACAATGTACCATAAAATTGAAAGACTTAAAATGCCTCCAGGGAGTAAAGTCTGTAGTATAACAGCTTGTATGGTATATGCTTATTCAACTAAACATCATATCACTACAAAGAAATTTAAAGAAGAAAATATCAATATTGCTAAACCATTTTCTGACATATGTGAAGTTATACCCCCTAGAGAACTAAAGCATGAAGAATTAGATTTTCCACAAGAATTAATTCTTCAAAGGAAAAATAGATATAAAACTCAACCAACTGTAAAACCACACAGTAGAAATTCTTTCAGAATAAGTTATGATAATGAAGCTTCTACTTCTGAACAACTAAGAGATATAAATATATCCTCACAAAGAAGAGATTTAGAATTAAAAACATTAGATAAACTAAATCTAGTAGAGTCAAACAGACAACTGTATATACAAGGATTTTTAGATAACAAAGAGGTGAATGTGCTTTTAGATACAGGAGCAGCATCCTCTTATATTAATACATACCTAGTACAAACATACCCATATAGTAATTTACAAAATCCTTATAAATACATAGACTATTTTGGACAAATCCATATATTAAATAAAAGTGTAGAAGTGAGACTATCCCTTATAGACAGAAGTGGAAAGGTCCTGCAAATACAAATGGAAATGTTAGTAGATGACAAACTAGCAAAAAATGAAATATTATTAGGAATGAATTTTATTACAAAATATACATTTACATTAAAAGATTCATTTATACAATTAGATCAATATGAATTTCCAAGAATTGATAAACAACATATGAAAAAAGCTGTAGTTACTTCACCTTATTCAACATACATTGAAGGAACTATAGAAATACCTTATTATCAACCTATAAAACTAAATGCTTATGTTGATACAGGTTCAGGAATATCTTTATGTAAAAAATATATTTTACCACAGAAATGGTGGATTCAAGATGGATCTTCCATAATAGCCTTGGATATACAAGAAAAAGAAATTTGTTATAAGGATTATGCTGTTAATGTCCCCTTTACAGTAGGAAATATTAAAATTAAAATACCAAAATTATGGGCCAGTAATATTCAAGGTCCAGATATTTTATTAGGAAATGATTTTTGTTTACAATATCAGCCCATGACCCAATTAACAGAACATGTTATATTTACTACGCCATGCGGAACGCCCATTTTAGCACCAAGACTTAAACAAGCTTATGTTGTTGATCCAAGTTATCAACCTGTACCAGCACAGCGTGGTGATATTCCTAAGTTGGAAAAAATACCATTATTAAAACATGAAAGTATTGATACTCTTGAAAATATCAAAGAAAGATTTAAAGAAACATATAATGAAAATCCTCTAGCAGCTTGGGATAAAGATAAAACATTAGCAACGATAAAATTAAAAGACTCTAATAAAATAATTAGAGTAAGACCTATGAAATATTCATTAGAAGATTTAGAAGAATTTAAAGTACAAATTAGAGAACTTTTAGATTTAAAAGTAATTAGACCTTCTAACAGTCCGCATAGTTCTCCTGCATTTATAGTCAGGAAACATAGTGAAATTGTTAGAGGAAAAGCCAGAATAGTTTTTAATTACAAAGCTTTAAATGATGCTACAATATTTGATGGATATTATTTACCAAATAAAGAAGTATTGATTAACAAAATACAAAATAAAAAATGGTTTACAAAAATGGATTGTAAAAGTGGATTTTGGCAAATAAAATTAACAGAAGAATCTATACCATATACTGCATTCAGTTGTCCACAAGGACAATATGAATGGTTAGTTATGCCTTTCGGATTAAAAAATGCACCACAAATATTTCAAAGAAGGATGGATGAAGTTTTAAAAAGACATGATGATTATTGTATTGTATATGTTGATGATATTTTAATATTTTCTGATAATTTAGAAGACCATATTAAACATTGTAATCTAGTTATAGATACATGTATAGAAAGAGGAATAACTCTTTCTGCTAAAAAAGCAATAATTGGTGTACAAAAAATAGATTTTTTAGGTATAACTATAGATAATGGAGACATAGAATTACAGCCACATATACTTACAAAAATTAAAGAATTCCCTGATCAAATTGAAGATATGAAACAGTTACAAAGATTTCTTGGATGCCTTAATTATGCTGATATATTTATCAATAAGTTAGCAAAATTAAGAGCTCCTTTACAGCAAAAACTTAAAAAGAATTATAAGTGGCAATGGACAGAAGGAGATACAAAATATATTCAACATATTAAAAAAGTTTGTGAATATATGCCTAAATTATCCTTGCCATTAGAAACTGATGAATTAATCATATATACTGATGCTTCTGATTCATATTGGGGAGCAGCCCTAGTAGCTATAAGAAATAATCAAGAAAAATTGTGTAGATATAAATCTGGAACATTTAAACAAAGTGAATTGAATTATCACTCTAATGATAAAGAACTTCTAGCCATTAAAAATAGTATTAAAGCCTTTTATTTATATCTAAATAAACCCTTTAAAATACGCACTGATTCTGTTACTGCAAAATCCAGAATTAAAAATAAAATCCCTGATATTGGACCTAATAAAAGATTAATTAGATGGCAGTCATGGTTTTCTGAGTTTAATTTTGATATTGAACATATTTCGGGAAAAACTAACTTTCTTGCAGATACTTTAAGCAGAGAATTGCATGATGGCACAAAACAATGAAGATACAATTGATTATTTAAGCATCTTCGATGAACTATATGGAGAAGTACTTATTGCACAAGATGCTTTTGAGCAGTATTTAATCAAAGCAGATGATGATAAAAAGGAGGAAATAAGATCCTTCTTTAAACACATGGTATCTTATTCAGAGCAAATGTTCAGAAAAGTACAAAATAAGATGATTAGAAATGAAGAAATGCAAACTATTGAAGAATCAGTTAATAAGCCCTCTGAGATAAAGCAAAATAAAGAATTTATCAATTGGTTCAGTAGAATGATAAAACCTATATTACTAGAAATGTACCCTGCTAAAGGAATATATTCAGGATATGGTTATGATCTAAACAAAGTATATATTCACCCAGAAGCTGATCCAATGTTGGTGAAAGACTTATACAAAGCAGGATTAATTTACTGCATTTATACCGATAGTACTCTTCATAATTTGAAAGGACTACCAAAGTTAAGGAATGTAGTATATACTTTTTCCAAAGCAATTAAACACAGCAATATATATTTGGTATGTAATCAAGTTATCCCGGAAGATGGCAAAGACTGTCTGTCTATGGTAGAATTGAAGATAGGGTCAAAAAAGTTAACTCCAAAGTTCTTTCAAAATATGTTCTTAGTCGAAGAAGATGTTATAGCAGTAACAAGGGCTAAGCAATTAACAAGTTTAGTATCAAGGACTTTGGAAGCTTTGGCAAACAATATATGGACATATGAGTCTGAGTCAAATGAGTTGATTTTAACAATTAGTAAAGTCCCTAGAGCTGGAGCAAAAGAAGACGTAATTCAATTTGTTGAAAGAATTCTAAGTTGGACTACACATAAATTTGCATACAAACACTTTCTTAAGAATATAACAGAAGATATGATCAAGAAGCTCCTGGTGCACGGAATAAAGTGGGAGACTCTACAATATATACAAGACATGGTGGGACCCTCGAACAAAAGAGATTCTCATGAAGATGACAACTTGGAAGAGAAATCGGGAAGGGACTCATTTGCTGAAGAATAAAGCCACGTGGAGAGACAAGATATAAAGAGCATCCTAAAAAGCAGAGCCTATTAATTAAAAGCATACAAGCTTCGAGTATGATGCTGATTCTGATATTGACAAAGGCGGTTTAGAGCAAATATAAAACCTCCTGAAGACATTCAGAGAAGCCATCTGCAGTTAGTCAAAAGCAATAATATTTGTACTTTGTAAATTAGAGTGTGTGAGCTTGTTCTGTAATAAATTTGTACTTTCCACTATCAGCAATAAAAAGTTTGTTTCTGAGTGAAATTATTGTTCAAAAATTCTGAGTTCTGAGAATCATAAACAAAAGCTTCTGGAAAAGCTTCTAAGTTGTACACTGCTTGGAATTTCTCAGCCATTTCCTGGAGTCCTGATTAGTATCCAGTGTTCGTTTGGCGTTGGCAGAGGAGAGCCGTGAAGCCGTAGAAGAACAAGGAGAATCGTAAGGATTGGAAGCGTGCTGGGCCCAGACAGGTAACAACTAGAGATTGCCTCTAGAGATTGCCAGTTTTTGAATTCTCTTAATTTAGGATTTTTTTACAGTAGTTGCATTTAGTTTTAAAACTTTTAGCTTAGTATTCAGACGAAGTTAAGCTCCTTTTAAACGTTAATATCCTTTTTGGTATCAGAGCCATAGAGTCATGGAAGTAGATAAGATATATGAAGAACTTAAAAGTAAACTTTCAGTATTCTTGATGGCTAAATCCATCATAGAAACTGAAGAAAAAATGTTTATTATTAAAACCGGAACACCAGAATATAATTTGTTTGCTAATATTCTTACATATAATCAACTAAGACTTGCTTTTTTGCAAGCTCCTAGTGATTACACCACAATAGTAGAAATAAATAATAAGATAGATAAAATGATGAAAAGAATAGGTATTTCAGAAGAAATGCTACCAGTAACTTTGAAATCTCCAGTTGCAGGAGGATTTACTATTAACACCAGATCTACAATAGAAAACACTAAAATGAATAGTATTGTTGAGTCTCATACTCAGTATGATGACAAGACAATGGAAGAATTAGAAGCACTTTGGGATAAGGCTGATGGCACCCAATTAGGTGACATAGCCATAGCAATGTCTAGATTATCAGTATTGCAACAACATGCTAATAAGTCCGTGGAACATATAAAAATGGAAGCCACCAGTAGTAGTATAGTGACTGTGCCAAATACTTCACGCACAGATAATACTACAAGAAATTTAGAAATAATAGATCAAAATGAAGGAGAAGAGATATATCATGAATAAATGTTTCCTAAAAAAGAAAAACCATATAAAACATATTCTGAATTGTATAAACCAAAATTTAAAAAATTACAAGAACATTCGAGAGCAGTTTTAGATCTTGATTGCGCAAAGAATGTTACTGAATTAGTAGACGCATGGGCTGGAGATTTACAAACCTTAAGAATTACAAAAAACATACAAACATCTACAGATATGTTAGGTATAATAGAAAATACATTTGTATGCAATGTAAAAAATTGGTATAAAAATTTAACCAAAGGAGCTAAACAATTAATTAGCACAGGATCAAGAGATTCTGTCAATTTATTGGATCCTTTAAATTTAATTGAATCATTCAGAAAAGTATTAAAAACAGAATTTGGAGGATTACCTTTTGATGATAAAAAATTGGAAGAAGAACAGAAGAAAAATGCAAGAATAAAACTAGCAAACCTTGCAATATGTGATTTAAAATATATTGATGAATATAATTGTGAATTTGCTAAATATTATTATGCATCTGCACCAGATGAAGGTACAATGGAAAATGTTTTGTCTTTATATTTCTTAAAATTACCTTTACCTTGGGCAAATATATTGTCAAATGATTATGAAAGTTATCTTAAAGATAATCCAGATGTGTTTCCATCCTTAGGAATACAAATGAAATTTACTAAGGATAGAATTGCTTATTATTGTATGCAACAATCCCTTATGGGAAGTGCTAGACAATATAATAAACATAAAGGATTGTCCTGTGAAACATCTGATATACCAACCCAATGGGGATGTAAACCAATAGGTAAAAGGTATAGAAAGAAATTTAAAAAATACTTTAAGCCAGCCAAATTAAAGAAAAATAAGCCACTTAATTTTAGAAAGAAAAGATATTTTATAAAGAAAAATTTTAAAAACAAAAAAGACACAACCAAAAAGACATGTAGATGTTGGGCATGTAATAAAGAAGGACATTATGCTAATGAATGTCCAGAAAAAGGAAAATACAAGAAAACAGCAGTAAAAGCATTTCGCTTATTTTCCGAACAGGTAATGCCTATAGAATCAGAAGCTGAGTGTGATTCTGATGAAGAAATATATGAATTAGTTTCAGACTCTGAATCAGACACTGATACAGAATCTGAAGAAGAATACAATCATAAACCGCACAGACTAAGCGTGGTGAATGTAAAAATGCTAAGAACAAGTTCCCAGAACTTTGTACAACAATACAATGAAAAATTTGAAAAACTAATTAAAACACCTGCACCATATGATATTCTTGAATTTAAAGAACCACTAGAGAAGAAAAGTGCAAAGCAAAAACCTAAACATAAGAAAGTTATTCCATGTGAACACATTTTTGATCACAAATTATACAGTGTAGTGAAAACAAGACAAAATGCAGTAGTAAGTAAGAAAAGTAATGGAAAAATACAAATTTTTGACAGAGAAAAATATAGTATTCAAACATATATAGATGCACTAAACAAGATAACAATAGTAAAAGAAAGAGAACCAAAAGAAGTTATTTCTGAGATTTCATCTACAGACAGTGAAAGCACCATGTCTGATGACTCAGAAGGAATGGAAAAAGAGTTTCAAGAAATAATGAATGAAGTAAACAATGTAGAGCAACAACCACCTTATATGGAATCAAATCTAATTTCAACATCAGAAACTTCAGAAATTACTGAAACCAAAGATGATGAAACTGGATATGAACAAATAATACAAATGTCAGAAGAAAAATATAATCAGATAGAAAAAATAAAGCATACACTTTCAAAAGATGAATGTTATGAAATTCCATTAATAAGATATATGTCTAAAGAAAAATATGTTATTAAAACTTTTGAACAACCCATTGATGTCTTTACCATGGAAGGGGAAATTCCTTTAAAACTACTTACTCAAAAAGCTATAAAAGATGATAGAAAACATTTTTCAAAAGAATTTAATAAACAGGTGAAATGGTTACACCTAGGTGGAATAGAACTTATTATAAAATGTGCATGCAGAAGAGGAATGAACGTACCCTGTACATTTTGGATATCTGATGACAGAATACTGCATGATGCTAAAGATGCTTTATTAGGAGTGATTAGAGGTAATTTTGCATATCAAACAATAAAAATGAGAATATTTCCAGACTTTGCAATTTCATTATCAGACCAAAATATAGAGCTTGGACTTACAATGTACCATAAAATTGAAAGACTTAAAATGCCTCCAGGGAGTAAAGTCTGTAGTATAACAGCTTGTATGGTATATGCTTATTCAACTAAACATCATATCACTACAAAGAAATTTAAAGAAGAAAATATCAATATTGCTAAACCATTTTCTGACATATGTGAAGTTATACCCCCTAGAGAACTAAAGCATGAAGAATTAGATTTTCCACAAGAATTAATTCTTCAAAGGAAAAATAGATATAAAACTCAACCAACTGTAAAACCACACAGTAGAAATTCTTTCAGAATAAGTTATGATAATGAAGCTTCTACTTCTGAACAACTAAGAGATATAAATATATCCTCACAAAGAAGAGATTTAGAATTAAAAACATTAGATAAACTAAATCTAATAGAGTCAAACAGACAACTGTATATACAAGGATTTTTAGATAACAAAGAGGTGAATGTGCTTTTAGATACAGGAGCAGCATCCTCTCATATTAATACATACCTAGTACAAACATACCCATATAGTAATTTACAAAATCCTTATAAATACATAGACTATTTTGGACAAATCCATATATTAAATAAAAGTGTAGAAGTGAGACTATCCCTTATAGACAGAAGTGGAAAGGTCCTGCAAATACAAATGGAAATGTTAGTAGATGACAAACTAGCAAAAAATGAAATATTATTAGGAATGAATTTTATTACAAAATATACATTTACATTAAAAGATTCATTTATACAATTAGATCAATATGAATTTCCAAGAATTGATAAACAACATATGAAAAAAGCTGTAGTTACTTCACCTTATTCAACATACATTGAAGGAACTATAGAAATACCTTATTATCAACCTATAAAACTAAATGCTTATGTTGATACAGGTTCAGGAATATCTTTATGTAAAAAATATATTTTACCACAGAAATGGTGGATTCAAGATGGATCTTCCATAATAGCCTTGGATATACAAGAAAAAGAAATTTGTTATAAGGATTATGCTGTTAATGTCCCCTTTACAGTAGGAAATATTAAAATTAAAATACCAAAATTATGGGCCAGTAATGTTCAAGGTCCAGATATTTTATTAGGAAATGATTTTTGTTTACAATATCAGCCCATGACCCAATTAACAGAACATGTTATATTTACTACGCCATGCGGAACGCCCATTTTAGCACCAAGACTTAAACAAGCTTATGCTGTTGATCCAAGTTATCAACCTGTACCAGCACAGCGTGGTGATATTCCTAAGTTAGAAAAAATACCATTATTAAAACATGAAAGTATTGATACTCTTGAAAATATCAAAGAAAGATTTAAAGAAACATATAATGAAAATCCTCTAGCAGCTTGGGATAAAGATAAAACATTAGCAACGATAAAATTAAAAGACTCTAATAAAATAATTAGAGTAAGACCTATGAAATATTCATTAGAAGATTTAGAAGAATTTAAAGTACAAATTAGAGAACTTTTAGATTTAAAAGTAATTAGACCTTCTAACAGTCCCCATAGTTCTCCTGCATTTATAGTCAGGAAACATAGTGAAATTGTTAGAGGAAAAGCCAGAATAGTTTTTAATTACAAAGCTTTAAATGATGCTACAATATTTGATGGATATTATTTACCAAATAAAGAAGTATTGATTAACAAAATACAAAATAAAAAATGGTTTACAAAAATGGATTGTAAAAGTGGATTTTGGCAAATAGAATTAACAGAAGAATCTATACCATATACTGCATTCAGTTGTCCACAAGGACAATATGAATGGTTAGTTATGCCTTTCGGATTAAAAAATGCACCACAAATATTTCAAAGAAGGATGGATGAAGTTTTAAAAAGACATGATGATTATTGTATTGTATATGTTGATGATATTTTAATATTTTCTGATAATTTAGAAGACCATATTAAACATTGTAATCTAGTTATAGATACATGTATAGAAAGAGGAATAACTCTTTCTGCTAAAAAAGCAATAATTGGTGTACAAAAAATAGATTTTTTAGGTATAACTATAGATAATGGAGACATAGAATTACAGCCACATATACTTACAAAAATTAAAGAATTCCCTGATCAAATTGAAGATATGAAAAAGTTACAAAGATTTCTTGGATGCCTTAATTATGCTGATATATTTATCAATAAGTTAGCAAAATTAAGAGCTCCTTTACAGCAAAAACTTAAAAAGAATTATAAGTGGCAATGGACAGAAGGAGATACAAAATATATTCAACATATTAAAAAAGTTTGTGAATATATGCCTAAATTATCCTTGCCATTAGAAACTAATGAATTAATCATATATACTGATGCTTCTGATTCATATTGGGGAACAGCCCTAGTAGCTATAAGAAATAATCAAGAAAAATTGTGTAGATATAAATCTGGAACATTTAAACAAAGTGAATTGAATTATCACTCTAATGATAAAGAACTTCTAGCCATTAAAAATAGTATTAAAGCCTTTTATTTATATCTAAATAAACCCTTTAAAATACGCACTGATTCTGTTACTGCAAAATCCAGAATTAAAAATAAAATCCCTGATATTGGACCTAATAAAAGATTAATTAGATGGCAGTCATGGTTTTCTGAGTTTAATTTTGATATTGAACATATTTCGGGAAAAACTAACTTTCTTGCAGATACTTTAAGCAGAGAATTGCATGATGGCACAAAACAATGAAGATACAATTGATTATTTAAGCATCTTCGATGAACTATATGGAGAAGTACTTATTGCACAAGATGCTTTTGAGCAGTATTTAATCAAAGCAGATGATGATAAAAAGGAGGAAATAAGATCCTTCTTTAAACACATGGTATCTTATTCAGAGCAAATGTTCAGAAAAGTACAAAATAAGATGATTAGAAATGAAGAAATGCAAACTATTGAAGAATCAGTTAATAAGCCCTCTGAGATAAAGCAAAATAAAGAATTTATCAATTGGTTCAGTAGAATGATAAAACCTATATTACTAGAAATGTACCCTGCTAAAGGAATATATTCAGGATATGGTTATGATCTAAACAAAGTATATATTCACCCAGAAGCTGATCCAATGTTGGTGAAAGACTTATACAAAGCAGGATTAATTTACTGCATTTATACCGATAGTACTCTTCATAATTTGAAAGGACTACCAAAGTTAAGGAATGCAGTATATACTTTTTCCAAAGCAATTAAACACAGCAATATATATTTGGTATGTAATCAAGTTATCCCGGAAGATGGCAAAGACTGTCTGTCTATGGTAGAATTGAAGATGGGGTCAAAAAAGTTAACTCCAAAGTTCTTTCAAAATATGTTCTTAGTCGAAGAAGATGTTATAGCAGTAACAAGGGCTAAGCAATTAACAAGTTTAGTATCAAGGACTTTGGAAGCTTTGGCAAACAATATATGGACATATGAGTCTGAGTCAAATGAGTTGATTTTAACAATTAGTAAAGTCCCTAGAGCTGGAGCAAAAGAAGACGTAATTCAATTTGTTGAAAGAATTCTAAGTTGGACTACACATAAATATGCATACAAACACTTTCTTAAGAATATAACAGAAGATATGATCAAGAAGCTCCTGGTGCACGGAATAAAGTGGGAGACTCTACAATATACACAAGACATGGTGGGACCCTCGAACAAAAGAGATTCTCATGAAGATGACAACTTGGAAGAGAAATCGGGAAGGGACTCATTTGCTGAAGAATAAAGCCACGTGGAGAGACAAGATATAAAGAGCATCCTAAAAAGCAGAGCCTATTAATTAAAAGCATACAAGCTTCGAGTATGATGCTGATTCTGATATTGACAAAGGCGGTTTAGAGCAAATATAAAACCTCCTGAAGACATTCAGAGAAGCCATCCGCAGTTAGTCAAAAGCAATAATATTTGTACTTTGTAAATTAGAGTGTGTGAGCTTGTTCTGTAATAAATTTGTACTTTCCACTATCAGCAATAAAAAGTTTGTTTCCGAGTGAAATTATTGTTCAAAAATTTCTGAGTTCTGAGAATCATAAACAAAAGCTTCTGGAAAAGCTTCTAAGTTGTACACTGCTTGGAATTTCTCAGCCATTTCCTGGAGTCCTGATTAGTATCCAGTGTTCGTTTGGCGTTGGCAGAGGAGAGCCGTGAAGCCGTAGAAGAACAAGGAGAATCGTAAGGATTGGAAGCGTGCTGGGCCCAGACAGGTAACAACTAGAGATTGCCTTTAGAGATTGCCAGTTTTTGAATTCTCTTAATTTAGGAATTTTTTACAGTAGTTGCATTTAGTTTTAAAACTTTTAGCTTAGTATTCAGACGAAGTTAAGCTCCTTTTAAACGTTAATATCCTTTTTGGTATTAACACCAGATCTACAATAGAAAACACTAAAATGAATAGTATTGTTGAGTCTCATACTCAGTATGATGACAAGACAATGGAAGAATTAGAAGCACTTTGGGATAAGGCTGATGGCACCCAATTAGGTGACATAGCCATAGCAATGTCTAGATTATCAGTATTGCAACAACATGCTAATAAGTCCGTGGAACATATAAAAATGGAAGCCACCAGTAGTAGTATAGTGACTGTGCCAAATACTTGTGACGGCAAGGAATTTCGCTCGGTCCGAACCAGTCGCTAAACCGATCCAGGTCGTTCGAAACGCCCTATCGTTTGAGAACAGGACAAAACAGAACCCATACAGAAGAACATTTCACTATATATAACAACAGTGCATCAGATTACAAGAATATACAGAGTATAAATGAATATTACACAGAAATATCAGAGATTTAAATTACATTTAAATACAAAGCAGCGGAAAATAATACAATACACAACTAGAAGAGATATGCGGATACAAAGCTTTCCGGATATCGTTCCAGCTGTAAACCAGGATCCTGTGAATATAAATCTGCAAAACCAAAACTACTAGCTGCCCGTGTCAAAATAGGGGCACCCAGAGTTTAGGTCAAAACAATAAACTCCAGGTCAGTCATGGGACTGGTGTGAGAACTAAAACAGTTATTAATCTTTATTTTAAATCAATAGGTAAATCAAGGGACCACGCCGTATAACACGGAACGGGTTTCCTCCCAAGAATACCAGTGCATAAAACAAACAGCGCAATGCTAAATAAAGAAAAATGAAGCTGTTATAAGACCCAGGTCCCATCACACAATGCAACGCAGCCGAGGATAGGGTTTTCCCTTATAACAGCCAAAGAATGCTTGATACGGTTAAAACAAATCGTTTGATACTATAATAAGTGCATAGTGTATAAAACAACTTCAAATCATAAGTATCAATCATAGGCGGCATAAGCGCCCCATCCCACTATGTCGCCATAAATAGGATTACAATTAAAACCGCACATGTCACGTATTTGGAAATTGGATTTCCGTCTATGAACCGAGGCAAAAGATAGTCCTCAACCGATTCGAGACAATCTAGCCCATGTCTCAGGATCAGAACGCATCAACCCTTTAGATCGTCAGGGCCGGTCCACCGATGTGGATTATTATGCCTGAACACTACGTCTCTCCGCCCTTTGGGGCGTAAATGAGCCACTAAATGACTCCATCGGTTCGAGAACGACCGATCAATCCGAGGCGCCTCGCAACAGCAACAACCACATAAGTCAAACTCGTCAGGGCGTGTAAAACCAATGACGTCACTTCTAGCTAGAAAGAAACGCAAGTCCTCCCTGAGGTCCGTCTCCCGTTTTTGGTTCATACCTGGTGTGAAACACGCGAGGTAAACGTTACACAAAGCTACGCCACAAAGGCCGTGCATTGATCATCACCACAAGACTTTGCTTTTCAACAGAAGCCTCGATCAATTGCCACTTAGCATGCCACACAGGCAAACCATCCTATGCAACCGATATCAGTCACACAGAATGAAATCCGATGTCAGACACACAGTCCATTTACAAGTCCGTTCTGGGTCTGAACGAAACCGGAGGCACCTAGTACCCCGCATATCCATCGATCTCCAAGTACGTCTGGACGATCACTAACTGTTTCCATCTTCTTGGGTGTACAGCCCAATCAAGATCATCAGTAATTACCCAAACGACGTGAAGACCTCCGGTCTTCGACCACCGTCTTCATCTTCGACTTATCGTCGTATCAGTTATTCAGAATGGGATAAACCCGGTCTTTCCGAATAACTCGCGTATATATTATAAAAGTGTTACACAAACACAACATACGCCTCATTTCAATTCATTAGTCACTAACCGTAAATTAATCAAGAGAATAATTCCCCAAATATTAACCCCGAAGGCCGAAACCAACATCAGATCAATATTCAGAAAACCATTCTGCTTGGCTAACCGACAGTTAGTTTCTAAATTTCACGTTCATAGGGAAAGGTTCCCATTAATTTTATCAAAGATAAATTCTTGAATTTATGCTTTAATCTACTTTTGAATATTAATTCAAACTAGTCGGGATTAGCGAACCTTACCGAAGTAATCATTTGTTTTAATTTCCCAATCCCAACCTATTCATCCCATGAAGTAAAACTGGTTATACTTCATATCTAACACCACGGTGTTATCGGTAAATTCAATTACCATTTCACGTTCAAATCTAATTAAAGATTTAACTATCGCCTGGAGCAAAACTGGTGCTACTCCATTCTCGATCATTTCAATCTAATTAAAGATTCATTAAAACTCCACTTAGTTTTAATCTTTGAATGGGTTAAAGAATCAGTGTCATTTAAAAACACGGTTCACGATAAACCCAAAAATCAAAATCGATTTAATTCCAATTAAATGTTATTTAATTGGTACACTTCATTAAACCTAAATAAAAAGATTTAATCTTTTCTCAACTGGGTCCAAGAACAGTGTTAGTGAAGACACCATTCACGACAACCCCAAATCACATTTGATATTCAACACAAGGCTCTGAATAGAAAATATCCCGGCTTATATTCAATATCAAATTCTCTGACAGACAGATATCGTATGGGAAATAACGATATATATATCTATATCAAAAGATAGTCCTCAACCGATATCGTATGGGAAATAACGATATATATCTATATCGTTCTCGAACCGATGGAGTCATTTAGTGGCTCATTTACGCCCCAAAGGGCGGAGAGACGTAGTGTTCAGGCATAATAATCCACATCGGTGGACCGGCCCTGACGATCTAAAGGGTTGATGCGTTCTGATCCTGAGACATGGGCTAGATTGTCTCGAATCGGTTGAGGACTATCTTTTGCCTCGGTTCATAGACGGAAATCCAATTTCCAAATACGTGACATGTGCGGTTTTAATTGTAATCCTATTTATGGCGACATAGTGGGATGGGGCGCTTATGCCGCCTATGATTGATACTTATGATTTGAAGTTGTTTTATACACTATGCACTTATTATAGTATCAAACGATTTGTTTTAACCGTATCAAGCATTCTTTGGCTGTTATAAGGGAAAACCCTATCCTCGGCTGCGTTGCATTGTGTGATGGGACCTGGGTCTTATAACAGCTTCATTTTTCTTTATTTAGCATTGCGCTGTTTGTTTTATGCACTGGTATTCTTGGGAGGAAACCCGTTCCGTGTTATACGGCGTGGTCCCTTGATTTACCTATTGATTTAAAATAAAGATTAATAACTGTTTTAGTTCTCACACCAGTCCCATGACTGACCTGGAGTTTATTGTTTTGACCTAAACTCTGGGTGCCCCTATTTTGACACGGGCAGCTAGTAGTTTTGGTTTTGCAGATTTATATTCACAGGATCCTGGTTTACAGCTGGAACGATATCCGGAAAGCTTTGTATCCGTATATCTCTTCTAGTTGTGTATTGTATTATTTTCCGCTGCTTTGTATTTAAATGTAATTTAAATCTCTGATATTTCTGTGTAATATTCATTTATACTCTGTATATTCTTGTAATCTGATGCACTGTTGTTATATATAGTGAAATGTTCTTCTGTATGGGTTCTGTTTTGTCCTGTTCTCAAACGATAGGGCGTTTCAAACGACCTGGATCGGTTTAGCGACTGGTTCGGACCGAGCGAAATTCCTTGCCGTCACAAGTATTTGGCACAGTCACTATACTACTACTGGTGGCTTCCATTTTTATATGTTCCACGGACTTATTAGCATGTTGTTGCAATACTGATAATCTAGACATTGCTATGGCTATGTCACCTAATTGGGTGCCATCAGCCTTATCCCAAAGTGCTTCTAATTCTTCCATTGTCTTGTCATCATACTGAGTATGAGACTCAACAATACTATTCATTTTAGTGTTTTCTATTGTAGATCTGGTGTTAATAGTAAATCCTCCTGCAACTGGAGATTTCAAAGTTACTGGTAGCATTTCTTCTGAAATACCTATTCTTTTCATCATTTTATCTATCTTATTATTTATTTCTACTATTGTGGTGTAATCACTAGGAGCTTGCAAAAAAGCAAGTCTTAGTTGATTATATGTAAGAATATTAGCAAACAAATTATATTCTGGTGTTCCGGTTTTAATAATAAACATTTTTTCTTCAGTTTCTATGATGGATTTAGCCATCAAGAATACTGAAAGTTTACTTTTAAGTTCTTCATATATCTTATCTACTTCCATGACTCTATGGCTCTGATACCAAAAAGGATATTAACGTTTAAAAGGAGCTTAACTTCGTCTGAATACTAAGCTAAAAGTTTTAAAACTAAATGCAACTACTGTAAAAAATTCCTAAATTAAGAGAATTCAAAAACTGGCAATCTCTAGAGGCAATCTCTAGTTGTTACCTGTCTGGGCCCAGCACGCTTCCAATCCTTACGATTCTCCTTGTTCTTCTACGGCTTCACGGCTCTCCTCTGCCAACGCCAAACGAACACTGGATACTAATCAGGACTCCAGGAAATGGCTGAGAAATTCCAAGCAGTGTACAACTTAGAAGCTTTTCCAGAAGCTTTTGTTTATGATTCTCAGAACTCAGAAATTTTTGAACAATAATTTCACTCAGAAACAAACTTTTTATTGCTGATAGTGGAAAGTACAAATTTATTACAGAACAAGCTCACACACTCTAATTTACAAAGTACAAATATTATTGCTTTTGACTAACTGCGGATGGATTCTCTGAATGTCTTCAGGAAGTTTTATATTTGCTCTAAACCGCCTTTGTCAATATCAGAATCAGCATCATACTCGAAGCTTGTATGCTTTTAATTAATAGGCTCTGCTTTTTAGGATGCTCTTTATATCTTGTCTCTCCACGTGGCTTTATTCTTCAGCAAATGAGTCCCTTCCCGATTTCTCTTCCAAGTTGTCATCTTCATGAGAATCTCTTTTGTTCGAGGGTCCCACCATGTCTTGTGTATATTGTAGAGTCTCCCACTTTATTCCGTGCACCAGGAGCTTCTTGATCATATCTTCTGTTATATTCTTAAGAAAGTGTTTGTATGCATATTTATGTGTAGTCCAACTTAGAATTCTTTCAACAAATTGAATTACGTCTTCTTTTGCTCCAGCTCTAGGGACTTTACTAATTGTTAAAATCAACTCATTTGACTCAGACTCATATGTCCATATATTGTTTGCCAAAGCTTCCAAAGTCCTTGATACTAAACTTGTTAATTGCTTAGCCCTTGTTACTGCTATAACATCTTCTTCGACTAAGAACATATTTTGAAAGAACTTTGGAGTTAACTTTTTTGACCCCATCTTCAATTCTACCATAGACAGACAGTCTTTGCCATCTTCCGGGATAACTTGATTACATACCAAATATATATTGCTGTGTTTAATTGCTTTGGAAAAAGTATATACTGCATTCCTTAACTTTGGTAGTCCTTTCAATTTATGAAGAGTACTATCGGTATAAATGCAGTAAATTAATCCTGCTTTGTATAAGTCTTTCACCAACATTGGATCAGCTTCTGGGTGAATATATACTTTGTTTAGATCATAACCATATCCTGAATATATTCCTTTAGCAGGGTACATTTCTAGTAATATAGGTTTTATCATTCTACTGAACCAACTGATAAATTCTTTATTTTGCTTTATCTCAGAGGGCTTATGTAATAACCCGAAAATCTGGGCCAGTTTAAAATTTTTATTTCGGCAATTTTAGCGAATTTTGAATATTTAAAATAGATTATTTTAAATAAAATCGACGAGAAATTTATTTTGAATAGAATTCGAACGTATATATTATATACGCCGTCGATAGAATATAAATATTTGTATATAATTATAAAAGGAATAGAAAATGGCGCGGTAGTTCGATAATTCGATTTCAAACTTCAATTGAATGTACCGGGTGCAAAACAATCAGGATTTTAATGAAACCAAAAACATTAGGATCTAATTGATGATATCTTTCTAACGGATGTAAGAAACTGAGATTTCACTTTAAAAATTGAGAGATATGTCCAGTTGAAAATTATGAATAGTCGCTATGGAATTCAGGCCCTTAAAAATGGACATTTTGCAAATGACCTCGGATTTCGACGAAACCACTTTTGTTGGATCCGTGATGTCAAGTTATTGCTAGGTTTCAAATTTCATAATTTTTCGAATCAATATGTGAGCGTGGCAAAGGAAAACGTGTTTTGACCATTTCAGTTGATTTTAATCGACTGGAAATTGGCCATTTTTCTAACGGTCTCAGAATTCGACGAAACTAGTTTTGTTAGGACCGTATCGTCAATACGAAGCTAGAAAATATTTTTCTGCAATTTATAGAGTTAGTATGTGACCCCGGTAATTTGAAATGTACGTTTAAAATTCAATATAGCGATTTAAGTGTAAATTTAAAGGAAACGGATCAAAACGATCGAATCAACCTACGATACATATCCCATTGTGTTCGGAATGGGGGTGAAACGCTATGGGCGACAGGCGGTGGGCCTCGTTTCGAGGTCGTATGTAAAAGTACCTTTTTGAAAATTAAATAATTAAAAATATAAAACTTTTTCTTTTCCATATTACCCCCCCCCCCCCCCCGTAGAAATCAAATCAGAAAATTAAAAGGAAAAAAAAACAAACGAAGGCGACGGGGGGGAGAGAGCCGCCGCCGCCACCTCGCGCGCCCCCCCTAGAGCTGCCGCCGCCTCTTCCTCTTCTTCCCCTCCCCGCATCGTTCCCCCTTCCTTCCCCGCACTCCATCGAGGAACCGACAGCCCCCCCCAAATCCGAACGAGAATCGCGACCACCACCTCGCCACCGCCCTCCAGCCCCCGCTCCTCCTCACCACCGTTCGCCATCACCCCACCTCCGACCACCGCGACCCCCCCCCCCCTGAAGCCCGACGAACCCAAAGAAACCCCGACGCCGACGCACCAGTAGCCCCCTGTAAGTTTATTTATTTATTTATTTATTTTATATTTACAGAAAATTAAAAACTGTTTTTTTATATTATGTTAAAAACTGATTTTTATGATCTTAAAAACTGATTTTATTTTTAAACTTTAAATTAGAGAAAGATTTAAACTTTAAATTAGAAAGGGTGCAAACTTTTAAATTAGAAAAGGGTTAAACTTTAAAATAGAAAAGACGGGATTTTTATTGAGTAGAAGTGATAAAAATATGATTTTTATATTTTTAAAGTATTAAAAATATAATCTTTACTATATAGAAATATTAAAAATATGATTTTTATATTTTTAAAGTATTGAAAATATAATCTTTATAGGATAGAGAACATAAAAATATCATCTTTATGTATGTAGCAAAATAAAAATCTGATTTTTATTTTCTATACGTCGAAATAAAATGCTGATTTTTATAAAGATGAAATCTTTATAGTTGAAAAGGCGAGATCTTTATATATAGAATAACGATGTAAAAATAGAATTTTTATCTATATAGTAGCGGTGTAAAAATAGCATTTTTATCCATATAGCGTCAAAGTAAAAATGTGATTTTTATATATTGAACTTCGAAGTAAAAATATGATTTTTATATATTGAATAGCATAGTAAAAATTCGATTTTTTTTTAAATATATGAAGTGATTATAAAAATATGATTTTTAAATTGAAAGTGAACAAATAAAAATGTGATTTTTATTTTAAAAACATCGAAATATAAAAATGTGTGATTTTTATATATATAGTGACTACGAGCACAAGAAGATGATAAAAAGGCGAGAAGAAGAGTCGAGATGATTGGATAGCTTTCGGTGAGAACTTCTCACTCTTAATTCTCTTTTTCTAGATATATATATATATATACTAGGATGCAGACGGTGCTTATTAGAAGCACCCGACACCCGTCCACATACCATGGACTTGTTTGTTTGGATGTTTGGTGATTGATTGAGATATTGGTTTGAATGTGGTTTGTGGTGTGAAAAATCGAATCGATAAATTGGTTAGGATTAGACGTGCGCCGTTATAAGGCGAAGGAGTAAGACTAGGTTAGACTCTTACTCCAAATTTTGTGGTTTTCATAACGAAAGTGATTTGATTGATGTGTGAATGGCATGGGCCTTCACTAGACCGGGGATAAGGCTAGGCCTTGTCCCGTTTCTAGTATCGTGCCGTTATGCCGCCGAAATTTTCTAAAATATGTTAGAAAAATAAAAATATCATTTTATTGAATAAATGAACTGAATAGAAATTCAAGTGTTAAGATAAATTGTTTTATCGTTAAAAATATAATTTTTAACGTGAAAGTGAATAAATAAATATTTATAAACAAATCGGTCGATTTGTTTATATACACTGATTTGACTAATATTGATTGGGTCGATAAATTTTACACATCGCCCAACTGCACAAATAAAATCTGTGTTTGATTGTTTGAAACCCCACACGGGTGTTGGGATGAAATTTGATGCTCACTCATCCCGATTGATTAAATATGTCGATCGGTCGATTGACAGACTGTGTAAGCGTCAATTATTTATATTTGGTGCTTATACAGTGTAGTGCACTTTGGTTGATGATTGATTATTTTTCAAAGCTATTATATACATGTGTTGTATGGAATCCATATAATTAACGTTATATGGTGATTGATTGGGCCTCATTCCAATTTGAAAAATAATGAATATTATAAAAGAGAATTCATGTGTTGAATATAAAAATAGTCATGTGTTGACGATGTTCATGTGTTGAGTGAAATATTTTATATAATGAAATTTACATCTTTATCATATTTAAAATTAGAACTACTTCCTAGTAGAAGTCTAATTAAAATCAAACGATAGATACCATAGTTTTATAAAATATTTTACATAACAAAAATAGTGATGTGTTGACAGTACTCATGTGTTGAGATTAGTCGTGTGATGAAAGAAATATAGATTCATGTGTTGAATGGGATAAATATTCATTTGTTGGATAGAATAAAGGAGTTTTGAAAAATATAAAGCCGTGTTGATTAGAGATGCGTTATTTTGACGTGAACGATATTTATATCGATTTTAAACGATTTCGAAATGAATTGAATTGAAACGATTTCGAAATGAATTGAATTGAAACGATTTCGAAATGAATTGAATTGAAACGATTTCGAAATGAATTGAATTGAAACGATTTCGAAATGAATTGAATTGAAACGATTTCGAAATGAATTGAATTGAAACGATTTCGAAATGAATTGAATTGAAAACGATTTCGAAATGAATTGAATTGAAAACGATTTCGAACTGAATTGAATTGAAAACGATTTCGAAATGAATTGAATTGAAAACGATTTCGAAATGAATTGAATTGAAAACGATTTCGAAATGAAATGAATTGAAAACGAATTCAAATTGAATTGAAAGTGAATTGAAATGAATTCAAATTGAATTAAAATTTGAATTGAATAGAAATGAATTTTTAAAACGAATTTATAAAGAAGAATTCAATTTTGGCTTTGAATGGAAATAGTGTTGAAATGGTTTTGAAACGAAGTTAAAACGATTTATAAAGTTCGTTTTAAAAAGGAAATCGACGAAATATATATAATATATATATATATTATATATATAATGGCCGGAATAGAACGCGCCGCGCCGCGGTAGTTCGTGAATTTCGACCATTTATTTCAAACGGACATTGCGGGAGATTCGACCGTCGGATTCTCCTAAAACCGGAACCGTTGGGTTCGTATCGAAAAGAGCTTTCCAATGAATATTAGAAATTTGAAATCTAACGGTTGGATTTGGAATTATGTCCAAATCAAATTCGAAAAAGGTCGCTGTAAGTGCAGTTCGATGGCCGTTGTTGGAAATCGATTGTACGGGCCTTGATAAAATTACTAAAAATATCTATAATTTGTGTAAAATTATAATATGTGAATTGGAATGATTTGGGCTGGAAAATTCCACATTTGAAAAGATAAAAATAGATTTTTATCGAAATGAACTAGTTTTGAACTAGAATTGAAATCAATTTATTTTTAAAAATAAATAAATTGAATTTGAAAGTGATTTTGAAAATAATCGATAATTTCCAATACGTGGATTGGACTGGAGCTGAATCGAAATTATCTTCGGGATATTTCGATGTTGGATTTCGTGACTATACAAATATTGTTATGGGGATTTGAAAGATATTTTATATCGTTATTTCCAATACGATATTTGTTGGTTTCAGAATTTGATATTGAATATAAGCCGATATATTTTCTATTCAGAGCCTTGTATTTAATATCAAATGTGATTTGGTTTGTCGTGAATCGTGTTTTTGATGACATTGGTTCTTTAACCCAGTTAAAGGCAGAATATTGATTTTTGAGAAGATTAAAACTAAGTGGAGTTTTAATGAATCTTTAATTAGATTGAAAAGTGAATTGATAATTTAAATTATCAAATCTGAAAAGTGATCGAGAGTGGAGTACCACCAGTTTTGCTCCAAAGCGATAGTTAAATCTTTAATTAGATTTGAACGTGAAATGGTAATTAATTTTACCGATAACACCGTGGTGTTAGATGTGGAGTATTACCAGTTTTCTCCATGGGATATATAGGTTGGGATTGGGAAATAAAATAAATAATTACTTCGGTGTGGTTCGTTAATCCCGACTAGTTTGAATGATATCCAAAGGAAGATTATAGGATAAATTTAGAAGAATTTATCTTGGATAAAATTAATGGGAACAATTCCCTAAGAATGTGATTTTGTGAATAAAAGAATATTCTGAATTGGAATGAGGTGTTTGTTGTGTTGTGTAACATTCGTTTATTATATACGTGGGTTATTCAGAAAGGCCAGGTTTATACCCATTCTGAATAACCGATTCGACGAGATGTCGAAGATGAAGACGGTGGTTGAAGACCGGAAGTCTTCACATCGTTTGGGTGATTACTG
Organism: Allium sativum; assembly: GCA_030737875.1. Taxonomy (NCBI): domain Eukaryota; kingdom Viridiplantae; phylum Streptophyta; class Magnoliopsida; order Asparagales; family Amaryllidaceae; genus Allium; species Allium sativum. The sequence continues at coordinate 118,921,934 of CM060913.1, read as the reverse complement.
ATGATCTTGACTGGGCTGTACACCCAAGATGAGGGAAACAGTCGGTGATCGTCCAGACGTACTTGGAGATCGATGGATATGCGAGGAAAGTGCCTCCGGTTTCGTTCAGACCCAGAACGGACTAGTAAATGGACTGTGTGTCTGACATTGGATTTTAGTCCGTGTGATTGATCTCTATTAAATATATATCTGTTTGGCGGCGGAGAATTTATTCTCTTGCTTAACGCCCTTCTCTGAGACGTACGAGCTCAGGGGTTATATATTGATGGATATCAAGCGCATGGAGTGAATTGCCTGTGTGGCATGCGTAAGTGGCAATTGATCAAGGCTTCTGTTGAAAAGCAAAGTCTTGTGGTTGATGATCAAAGCACGGCCTGTGTGGCATAGCTTTGTGTATAACGTGAATTCGCGAGCCTCACACCTCGGTATGAGTTAAAAACGGGAGACGGACCGCTGGGAGAGCACGACGTTTCTTTCTAGCTAGGGTGGTGTCAGTGACCTACCAGCCCTGACATTTATATACTTTTCACCTGTGTGGTTGTTGGATACGAGGCGCCTCGGATATAGGTCTGTAAGGACCGGGAAACGTGTGTTCAGGAATTGCCAATCCTCAAAAGTAAGAGAGGACCGGCCCAGCCGATTCCAAGGATCAAAGTGGGGTCCTGAGGCATTTGCTAGAGTGTCTCGAACGCGGAGAGGAGCTTGCCCCTTGCCTCGACTCATGACGGAAATCCAATTTCCAATACGTGTATTGCGGTTTTAATTGTAGAACTAGTACGGCGACATGATATATGGTACCCATGCCGTCTATGATTGATATTTATGATGTGAAATTGTTTTGACACTATACACTTATTATAGTATCAAATAATGTGTTTTAAACGTATCAAGCATGCTTTGGCTGTTATAAGGGAAAACCCTATCCTCCGGCTTGCGTTGCATTGTGTGATGGGACCTGGGTCTTATAACAGCTTCATTTCTCTTTATTTAGCATTGCGCTGTTTGTTCTATGCACTGGTATTCTTGGGAGGAAACCCGTTCCGTGTTATACGGCGTGGTCCCTTGATTTACCAAACTTTAAAACCAATATTAATAACTGTTTTAGTTCTCACACCAGTCACATGACTGACCTGGAGTTTATTGTTTTAACCTAAACTCTGAGTGCCCCTATTTTCCGCACGGGCAGCTAGTAGTTTTGGTTTTGCAGATTTATATTCACAGGGTCCTGATTTACAGCTGGAACGATGCTCGGAAAGCTCTGTATCCGTGTATCACTTCTAGTTGTGCTTTTGTATTATTTTCCGCTGCTATGTCATTTATTGTAATCTCTGATATTTATCGAATGTAATTTATTCATTTATACTCTGTATATTCTTGTATCTGATGGAATTGTTGTAATAACAATGAAATGTTCTTCCGTATGCGCTCATTTGTGTGTTGTTCTCAAAGTATTCGTGCTTTCCTTCACGGGGAAGTTACGGGTTCTTTCAGTTGGTATCAGAGCTTTGGTTTACAGAGCTCGAGAACAAGGCACATTAGAACCATACGAAAGAATTCATCAGATATTGGATTAGCGACATCCAATTAGAATTACTCGTTAGAGATAGGATCAGTAGTATCCTAGAACGAGTGTGAAGAGTATATTTTTTCAAATGAAAGCAATTTTGTTTTTAAAATTTAAATCGTTTTATACGTATTTGAATTATTTATTTATTTTGAATATGGACAATTGAGTATATATGGATTTCGCGTATACGCGTCATGAACGTATATTCGAAGTTTTAATATATTAGATAGATATAATCACATTCTAGTTGCCCGGGAATGATTCTGATAATGCTGCAGCGTTACCAGTATTTATTTTCGAGTAACGAAGGTGTGATATCTATATATTTCCATTAGACTGGTGTGAGAACCAAAACTTATATAGTTAGAACACATTGTTGTGAATTGGCATCAAAAACATGATTTTTTGTATATGTATAAAAAATTATGAATTTGAAAACTCTAATCCACTAATTGATTGATGTTTGAGTTGCTTGTTTATTTGTTTGCTAATTTTTAACCATTTAGCCTAATATAATCAAATATTGAATTATATCGACAATTGGTCGCATTTGTTTGCACATACATATACTTACATTGAACAGGTCATAGCAAGGAGGCTAGAGCAGAGAATAAAATTTGTTTGCCCGACAAATAGGTACATGTTTACTACATAATTTCCTGTTTTGTTTGGGTGATGATGATTTTGTGAGCCTATTGGCTAGCCGCTTGGCTTTTTCTTTTTCTTTTTGAGATCTGAAGGACCGGGGAAGCTATTTGAAATTCCCCGATGCTCCCATTGCAGGGGAGGTTATGGCGAAATTTTTCGAAAATTTAGGGTGTTAGCCAAATTTTTGAAGAATTTGAAAATTCTCAGAAACTGAAAAGTTGGAGAATGGAAGCCAGATCGAATGTAGAGCTTATTAATCAAACCACTTTCGACTTTGTTCCTTTTCGGGGACGAAAAGTTTTAAGTGGGGGAGATTGTAATAACCCGAAAATCTGGGCCAGTTTAAAATTTTTATTTCGGCAATTTTAGCGAATTTTGAATATTTAAAATAGATTATTTTAAATAATATCGACGAGAAATTTATTTTGAATAGAATTCGAACGTATATATTATATATGCCATCGATAGAATATAAATATTTGTATATAATTATAAAAGGAATAGAAAATGGCGCGGTAGTTCGATAATTCGATTTCAAACTTCAATTGAATGTACCGGGTGCAAAACAATCCGGATTTTAATGAAACCAAAAACATTAGGATCTAATTGATGATATCTTTCTAACGGATGTAAGAAACTGAGATTTCACTTTAAAAATTGAGAGATATGTCCAGTTGAAAATTCTGAATAGTCGCTATGGAATTCAGGCCCTTAAAAATGGACATTTTGCAAATGACCTCGGATTTCGACGAAACCACTTTTATTGGATCCGTGATGTCAAGTTATTGCTAGGTTTCAAATTTCATAATTTTTCGAATCAATATGTGAGCGTGCCAAAGGAAAACGTGTTTTGACCATTTCAGTTGATTTTAATCGACTGGAAATTGGCCATTTTTCTAACGGTCTCAGAATTCGACGAAACTAGTTTTGTTAGGACCGTATCGTCAATACGAAGCTAGAAAATATTTTTCTGCAATTTATAGAGTTAGTATGTGACCCCGGTAATTTGAAATGTACGTTTAAAATTCAATATAGCGATTTAAGTGTAAATTTAAAGGAAACGGATCAAAACGATCGAATCAACCTACGATACATATCCCATTGTGTTCGGAATGGGGGTGAAACGCTATGGGCGACAGGCGGTGGGCCTCGTTTCGAGGTCGTATGTAAAAGTACCTTTTTGAAAATTAAATAATTAAAAATATAAAACTTTTTCTTTTCCATATTACCCCCCCCCCCCCCCGTAGAAATCAAATCAGAAAATTAAAAGGAAAAAAAAAAAAACGAAGGCGACGGGGGGGGAGAGAGCCGCCGCCGCCACCTCGCGCGCCCCCCCTAGAGCTGCCGCCGCCTCTTCCTCTTCTTCCCCTCCCCGCATCGTTCCCCCTTCCTTCCCCGCACTCCATCGAGGAACCGACAGCCCCCCCAAATCCGAACGAGAATCGCGACCACCACCTCGCCACCGCCCTCCAGCCCCCGCTCCTCCTCACCACCGTTCGCCATCACCCCACCTCCGACCACCGCGACCCCCCCCCCCCCTGAAGCCCGACGAACCCAAAGAAACCCCGACGCACCAGTAGCCCCCTGTAAGTTTATTTATTTATTTATTTTATATTTACAGAAAATTAAAAACTGTTTTTTTATATTATGTTAAAAACTGATTTTTATGATCTTAAAAACTGATTTTATTTTTAAACTTTAAATTAGAGAAAGATTTAAACTTTAAATTAGAAAGGGTGAAAACTTTTAAATTAGAAAAGGGTTAAACTTTAAAATAGAAAAGACGGGATTTTTATTGAGTAGAAGTGATAAAAATATGATTTTTATATTTTTAAAGTATTAAAAATATAATCTTTACTATATAGAAATATTAAAAATATGATTTTTATATTTTTAAAGTATTAAAAATATAATCTTTATAGGATAGAGAACATAAAAATATCATCTTTGTGTATGTAGCAAAATAAAAATCTGATTTTTATTTTCTATACGTCGAAATAAAATGCTGATTTTTATAAAGATGAAATCTTTATAGTTGAAAAGGCGAGATCTTTATATATAGAATAACGATGTAAAAATAGAATTTTTATCTATATAGTAGCGGTGTAAAAATAGCATTTTTATCCATATAGCGTCAAAGTAAAAATGTGATTTTTATATATTGAACTTCGAAGTAAAAATATGATTTTTATATATTGAATAGCATAGTAAAAATTCGATTTTTTTTTAAATATATGAAGTGATTATAAAAATATGATTTTTAAATTGAAAGTGAACAAATAAAAATGTGATTTTTATTTTAAAAACATCGAAATATAAAAATGTGTGATTTTTATATATATAGTGACTACGAGCACAAGAAGATGATAAAAAGGCGAGAAGAAGAGTCGAGATGATTGGATAGCTTTCGGTGAGAACTTCTCACTCTTAATTCTCTTTTTCTAGATATATATATATACTAGGATGCAGACGGTGCTTATTAGAAGCACCCGACACCCGTCCACATACCATGGACTTGTTTGTTTGGATGTTTGGTGATTGATTGAGATATTGGTTTGAATGTGGTTTGTGGTGTGAAAAATCGAATCGATAAATTGGTTAGGATTAGACGTGCGCCGTTATAAGGCGAAGGAGTAAGACTAGGTTAGACTCTTACTCCAAATTTTGTGGTTTGCATAACGAAAGTGATTTGATTGATGTGTGAATGGCGTGGGCCTTCACTAGACCGGGGATAAGGCTAGGCCTTGTCCCGTTTCTAGTATCGTGTCGTTATGCCGCCGAAATTTTCTAAAATATGTTAGAAAAATAAAAATATCATTTTATTGAATAAATGAACTGAATAGAAATTCAAGTGTTAAGATAAATTGTTTTATCGTTAAAAATATAATTTTTAACGTGAAAGTGAATAAATAAATATTTATAAACAAATCGGTCGATTTGTTTATATACACTGATTTGACTGATATTGATTGGGTCGATAAATTTTACACATCGCCCAACTGCACAAATAAAATCTGTGTTTGATTGTTTGAAACCCCACACGGGTGTTGGGATGAAATTTGATGCTCACTCATCCTGATTGATTAAATATGTCGATCGGTCGATTGACAGACTGTGTGAGCGTCAATTATTTATATTTGGTGCTTATACAGTGTAGTGCACTTTGGTTGATGATTGATTATTTTTCAAAGCTATTATATACATGTGTTGTATGGAATCCATATAATTAACGTTATATGGTGATTGATTGGGCCTCATTCCAATTTGAAAAATAATGAATATTATAAAAGAGAATTCATGTGTTGAATATAAAAATAGTCATGTGTTGACGATGTTCATGTGTTGAGTGAAATATTTTATATAATGAAATTTACATCTTTATCATATTTAAAATTAGAACTACTTCCTAGTAGAAGTCTAATTAAAATCAAACGATAGATACCATAGTTTTATAAAATATTTTACATAACAAAAATAGTGATGTGTTGACAGTACTCATGTGTTGAGATTAGTCGTGTGATGAAAGAAATATAGATTCATGTGTTGAATGGGATAAATATTCATTTGTTGGATAGAATAAAGGAGTTTTGAAAAATATAAAGCCGTGTTGATTAGAGATGCGTTATTTCGACGTGAACGATATTTATATCGATTTTAAACGATTTCGAAATGAATTGAATTGAAACGATTTCGAAATGAATTGAATTGAAACGATTTCGAAATGAATTGAATTGAAACGATTTCGAAATGAATTGAATTGAAACGATTTCGAAATGAATTGAATTGAAACGATTTCGAAATGAATTGAATTGAAACGATTTCGAAATGAATTGAATTGAAAACGATTTCGAAATGAATTGAATTGAAAACGATTTCGGAATGAATTGAATTGAAAACGATTTCGAAATGAATTGAATTGAAAACGATTTCGAAATGAATTGAATTGAAAACGATTTCGAAATGAAATGAATTGAAAACGAATTCAAATTGAATTGAAAGTGAATTGAAATGAATTCAAATTGAATTAAAATTTGAATTGAATAGAAATGAATTTTTAAAACGAATTTATAAAGAAGAATTCAATTTTGGCTTTGAATGGAAATAGTGTTGAAATGGTTTTGAAACGAAGTTAAAACGATTTATAAAGTTCGTTTTAAAAAGGAAATCGACGAAATATATATATAATATATATATATTATATATATAATGGCCGGAATAGAACGCGCCGCGCCGCGGTAGTTCGTGAATTTCGACCATTTATTTCAAACGGACATTGCGGGAGATCCGACCGTCGGATTCTCCTAAAACCGGAACCGTTGGGTTCGTATCGAAAAGAGCTTTCCAATGAATATTAGAAATTTGAAATCTAACGGTTGGATTTGGAATTATGTCCAAATCAAATTCGAAAAAGGTCGCTGTAAGTGCAGTTCGATGGCCGTTGTTGGAAATCGATTGTACGGGCCTTGATAAAATTACTAAAAGTATCTATAATTTGTGTAAAATTATAATATGTGAATTGGAATGATTTGGGCTGGAAAATTCCACATTTGAAAAGATAAAAATAGATTTTTATCGAAATGAACTAGTTTTGAACTAGAATTGAAATCAATTTATTTTTAAAAATAAATAAATTGAATTTGAAAGTGATTTTGAAAATAATCGATAATTTCCAATACGTGGATTGGACTGGAGCTGAATCGAAATTATCTTCGGGATATTTCGATGTTGGATTTCGTGACTATACAAATATTGTTATGGGGATTTGAAAGATATTTTATATCGTTATTTCCAATACGATATTTGTTGGTTTCAGAATTTGATATTGAATATAAGCCGATATATTTTCTATTCAGAGCCTTGTATTTAATATCAAATGTGATTTGGTTTGTCGTGAATCGTGTTTTTGATGACATTGGTTCTTTAACCCAGTTAAAGGCAGAATATTGATTTTTGAGAAGATTAAAACTAAGTGGAGTTTTAATGAATCTTTAATTAGATTGAAAAGTGAATTGATAATTTAAATTATCAAATCTGAAAAGTGATCGAGAGTGGAGTACCACCAGTTTTGCTCCAAAGCGATAGTTAAATCTTTAATTAGATTTGAACGTGAAATGGTAATTAATTTTACCGATAACACCGTGGTGTTAGATGTGGAGTATTACCAGTTTTCTCCATGGGATATATAGGTTGGGATTGGGAAATAAAATAAATAATTACTTCGGTGTGGTTCGTTAATCCCGACTAGTTTGAATGATATCCAAAGGAAGATTATAGGATAAATTTAGAAGAATTTATCTTGGATAAAATTAATGGGAACAATTCCCTAAGAATGTGATTTTGTGAATAAAAGAATATTCTGAATTGGAATGAGGCGTTTGTTGTGTTGTGTAACATTCGTTTATTATATACGTGGGTTATTCAGAAAGGCCGGGTTTATACCCATTCTGAATAACCGATTCGACGAGATGTCGAAGATGAAGACGGTGGTTGAAGACCGGAAGTCTTCACATCGTTTGGGTGATTACTGATGATCTTGATTGGGCTGTACACCCAAGATGAGGGAAACAGTCGGTGATCGTCCAGACGTACTTGGAGATCGATGGATATGCGAGGAAAGTGCCTCCGGTTTCGTTCAGACCCAGAACGGACTAGTAAATGGACTGTGTGTCTGACATTGGATTTTAGTCCGTGTGATTGATCTCTATTAAATATATATCTGTTTGGCGGCGGAGAATTTATTCTCTTGCTTAACGCCCTTCTCTGAGACGTACGAGCTCAGGGGTTATATATTGATGGATATCAAGCGCATGGAGTGAATTGCCTGTGTGGCATGCGTAAGTGGCAATTGATCAAGGCTTCTGTTGAAAAACAAAGTCTTGTGGTTGATGATCAAAGCACGGCCTGTGTGGCATAGCTTTGTGTATAACGTGAATTCGCGAGCCTCACACCTCGGTATGAGTTAAAAACGGGAGACGGACCGCTGGGAGAGCACGACGTTTCTTTCTAGCTAGGGTGGTGTCAGTGACCTACCAGCCCTGACATTTATATACTTTTCACCTGTGTGGTTGTTGGATACGAGGCGCCTCGGATATAGGTCTGTAAGGACCGGGAAACGTGTGTTCAGGAATTGCCAATCCTCAAAAGTAAGAGAGGACCGGCCCAGCCGATTCCAAGGATCAAAGTGGGGTCCTGAGGCATTTGCTAGAGTGTCTCGAACGCGGAGAGGAGCTTGCCCCTTGCCTCGACTCATGACGGAAATCCAATTTCCAATACGTGTATTGCGGTTTTAATTGTAGAACTAGTACGGCGACATGATATATGGTACCCATGCCGTCTATGATTGATATTTATGATGTGAAATTGTTTTGACACTATACACTTATTATAGTATCAAATAATGTGTTTTAAACGTATCAAGCATGCTTTGGCTGTTATAAGGGAAAACCCTATCCTCCGGCTTGCGTTGCATTGTGTGATGGGACCTGGGTCTTATAACAGCTTCATTTCTCTTTATTTAGCATTGCGCTGTTTGTTCTATGCACTGGTATTCTTGGGAGGAAACCCGTTCCGTGTTATACGGCGTGGTCCCTTGATTTACCAAACTTTAAAACCAATATTAATAACTGTTTTAGTTCTCACACCAGTCACATGACTGACCTGGAGTTTATTGTTTTAACCTAAACTCTGGGTGCCCCTATTTTCCGCACGGGCAGCTAGTAGTTTTGGTTTTGCAGATTTATATTCAAAGGGTCCTGATTTACAGCTGGAACGATGCTCGGAAAGCTCTGTATCCGTGTATCACTTCTAGTTGTGCTTTTGTATTATTTTCCGCTGCTATGTCATTTATTGTAATCTCTGATATTTATCGAATGTAATTTATTCATTTATACTCTGTATATTCTTGTATCTGATGGAATTGTTGTAATAACAATGAAATGTTCTTCCGTATGCGCTCATTTGTGTGTTGTTCTCAAAGTATTCGTGCTTTCCTTCACGGGGAAGTTACGGGTTCTTTCAGCTTATTAACTGATTCTTCAATAGTTTGCATTTCTTCATTTCTAATCATCTTATTTTGTACTTTTCTGAACATTTGCTCTGAATAAGATACCATGTGTTTAAAGAAGGATCTTATTTCCTCCTTTTTATCATCATCTGCTTTGATTAAATACTGCTCAAAAGCATCTTGTGCAATAAGTACTTCTCCATATAGTTCATCGAAGATGCTTAAATAATCAATTGTATCTTCATTGTTTTGTGCCATCATGCAATTCTCTGCTTAAAGTATCTGCAAGAAAGTTAGTTTTTCCCGAAATATGTTCAATATCAAAATTAAACTCAGAAAACCATGACTGCCATCTAATTAATCTTTTATTAGGTCCAATATCAGGGATTTTATTTTTAATTCTGGATTTTGCAGTAACAGAATCAGTGCGTATTTTAAAGGGTTTATTTAGATATAAATAAAAGGCTTTAATACTATTTTTAATGGCTAGAAGTTCTTTATCATTAGAGTGATAATTCAATTCACTTTGTTTAAATGTTCCAGATTTATATCTACACAATTTTTCTTGATTATTTCTTATAGCTACTAGGGCTGCTCCCCAATATGAATCAGAAGCATCAGTATATATGATTAATTCATCAGTTTCTAATGGCAAGGATAATTTAGGCATATATTCACAAACTTTTTTAATATGTTGAATATATTTTGTATCTCCTTCTGTCCATTGCCACTTATAATTCTTTTTAAGTTTTTGCTGTAAAGGAGCTCTTAATTTTGCTAACTTATTGATAAATATATCAGCATAATTAAGGCATCCAAGAAATCTTTGTAACTGTTTCATATCTTCAATTTGATCAGGGAATTCTTTAATTTTTGTAAGTATATGTGGCTGTAATTCTATGTCTCCATTATCTATAGTTATACCTAAAAAATCTATTTTTTGTACACCAATTATTGCTTTTTTAGCAGAAAGAGTTATTCCTCTTTCTATACATGTATCTATAACTAGATTACAATGTTTAATATGGTCTTCTAAATTATCAGAAAATATTAAAATATCATCAACATATACAATACAATAATCATCATGTCTTTTTAAAACTTCATCCATCCTTCTTTGAAATATTTGTGGTGCATTTTTTAATCCGAAAGGCATAACTAACCATTCATATTGTCCTTGTGGACAACTGAATGCAGTATATGGTATAGATTCTTCTGTTAATTTTATTTGCCAAAATCCACTTTTACAATCCATTTTTGTAAACCATTTTTTATTTTGTATTTTGTTAATCAATACTTCTTTATTTGGTAAATAATATCCATCAAATATTGTAGCATCATTTAAAGCTTTGTAATTAAAAACTATTCTGGCTTTTCCTCTAACAATTTCACTATGTTTCCTGACTATAAATGCAGGAGAACTATGCGGACTGTTAGAAGGTCTAATTACTTTTAAATCTAAAAGTTCTCTAATTTGTACTTTAAATTCTTCTAAATCTTCTAATGAATATTTCATAGGTCTTACTCTAATTATTTTATTAGAGTCTTTTAATTTTATCGTTGCTAATGTTTTATCTTTATCCCAAGCTGCTAGAGGATTTTCATTATATGTTTCTTTAAATCTTTCTTTGATATTTTCAAGAGTATCAATACTTTCATGTTTTAATAATGGTATTTTTTCTAACTTAGGAATATCACCACGCTGTGCTGGTACAGGTTGATAACTTGGATCAACAACATAAGCTTGTTTAAGTCTTGGTGCTAAAATGGGCGTTCCGCATGGCGTAGTAAATATAACATGTTCTGTTAATTGGGTCATGGGCTGATATTGTAAACAAAAATCATTTCCTAATAAAATATCTGGACCTTGAACATTACTGGCCCATAATTTTGGTATTTTAATTTTAATATTTCCTACTGTAAAGGGGACATTAACAGCATAATCCTTATAACAAATTTCTTTTTCTTGTATATCCAAGGCTATTATGAAAGATCCATCTTGAATCCACCATTTCTGTGGTAAAATATATTTTTTACATAAAGATATTCCTGAACCTGTATCAACATAAGCATTTAGTTTTATAGGTTGATAATAAGGTATTTCTATAGTTCCTTCAATGTATGTTGAATAAGGTGAAGTAACTACAGCTTTTTTCATATGTTGTTTATCAATTCTTGGAAATTCATATTGATCTAATTGTATAAATGAATCTTTTAATGTAAATGTATATTTTGTAATAAAATTCATTCCTAATAATATTTCATTTTTTGCTAGTTTGTCATCTACTAACATTTCCATTTGTATTTGCAGGACCTTTCCACTTCTGTCTATAAGGGATAGTCTCACTTCTACACTTTTATTTAATATATGGATTTGTCCAAAATAGTCTATGTATTTATAAGGATTTTGTAAATTACTATATGGGTATGTTTGTACTAGGTATGTATTAATATGAGAGGATGCTGCTCCTGTATCTAAAAGCACATTCACCTCTTTGTTATCTAAAAATCCTTGTATATACAGTTGTCTGTTTGACTCTATTAGATTTAGTTTATCTAATGTTTTTAATTCTAAATCTCTTCTTTGTGAGGATATATTTATATCTCTTAGTTGTTCAGAAGTAGAAGCTTCATTATCATAACTTATTCTGAAAGAATTTCTACTGTGTGGTTTTACAGTTGGTTGAGTTTTATATCTATTTTTCCTTTGAAGAATTAATTCTTGTGGAAAATCTAATTCTTCATGCTTTAGTTCTCTAGGGGGTATAACTTCACATATGTCAGAAAATGGTTTAGCAATATTGATATTTTCTTCTTTAAATTTCTTTGTAGTGATATGATGTTTAGTTGAATAAGCATATACCATACAAGCTGTTATACTACAGACTTTACTCCCTGGAGGCATTTTAAGTCTTTCAATTTTATGGTACATTGTAAGTCCAAGCTCTATATTTTGGTCTGATAATGAAATTGCAAAGTCTGGAAATATTCTCATTTTTATTGTTTGATATGCAAAATTACCTCTAATCACTCCTAATAAAGCATCTTTAGCATCATGCAGTATTCTGTCATCAGATATCCAAAATGTACAGGGTACGTTCATTCCTCTTCTGCATGCACATTTTATAATAAGTTCTATTCCACCTAGGTGTAACCATTTCACCTGTTTATTAAATTCTTTTGAAAAATGTTTTCTATCATCTTTTATAGCTTTTTGAGTAAGTAGTTTTAAAGGAATTTCCCCTTCCATGGTAAAGACATCAATGGGTTGTTCAAAAGTTTTAATAACATATTTTTCTTTAGACATATATCTTATTAATGGAATTTCATAACATTCATCTTTTGAAAGTGTATGCTTTATTTTTTCTATCTGATTATATTTTTCTTCTGACATTTGTATTATTTGTTCATATCCAGTTTCATCATCTTTGGTTTCAGTAATTTCTGAAGTTTCTGATGTTGAAATTAGATTTGATTCCATATAAGGTGGTTGTTGCTCTACATTGTTTACTTCATTCATTATTTCTTGAAACTCTTTTTCCATTCCTTCTGAGTCATCAGACATGGTGCTTTCACTGTCTGTAGATGAAATCTCAGAAATAACTTCTTTTGGTTCTCTTTCTTTTACTATTGTTATCTTGTTTAGTGCATCTATATATGTTTGAATACTATATTTTTCTCTGTCAAAAATTTGTATTTTTCCATTACTTTTCTTACTTACTACTGCATTTTGTCTTGTTTTCACTACACTGTATAATTTGTGATCAAAAATGTGTTCACATGGAATAACTTTCTTATGTTTAGGTTTTTGCTTTGCACTTTTCTTCTCTAGTGGTTCTTTAAATTCAAGAATATCATATGGTGCAGGTGTTTTAATTAGTTTTTCAAATTTTTCATTGTATTGTTGTACAAAGTTCTGGGAACTTGTTCTTAGCATTTTTACATTCACCACGCTTAGTCTGTGCGGTTTATGATTGTATTCATCTTCAGATTCTGTATCAGTGTCTGATTCAGAGTCTGAAACTAATTCATATATTTCTTCATCAGAATCACACTCAGCTTCTGATTCTATAGGCATTACCTGTTCGGAAAATAAGCGAAATGCTTTTACTGCTGTTTTCTTGTATTTTCCTTTTTCTGGACATTCATTAGCATAATGTCCTTCTTTATTACATGCCCAACATCTACATGTCTTTTTGGTTGTGTCTTTTTTGTTTTTAAAATTTTTCTTCATAAAATATCTTTTCTTTCTAAAATTAAGTGGCTTATTTTTCTTTAATTTGGCTGGCTTAAAGTATTTTTTAAATTTCTTTCTATACCTTTTACCTATTGGTTTACATCCCCATTGGGTTGGTATATCAGATGTTTCACAGGACAATCCTTTATGTTTATTATATTGTCTAGCACTTCCCATAAGGGATTGTTGCATACAATAATAAGCAATTCTATCCTTAGTAAATTTCATTTGTATTCCTAAGGATGGAAACACATCTGGATTATCTTTAAGATAACTTTCATAATCATTTGACAATATATTTGCCCAAGGTAAAGGTAATTTTAAGAAATATAAAGACAAAACATTTTCCATTGTACCTTCATCTGGTGCAGATGCATAATAATATTTAGCAAATTCACAATTATATTCATCAATATATTTTAAATCTCATATTGCAAGGTTTGCTAGTTTTATTCTTGCATTTTTCTTCTGTTCTTCTTCCAATTTTTTATCATCAAAAGGTAATCCTCCAAATTCTGTTTTTAATACTTTTCTGAATGATTCAATTAAATTTAAAGGATCCAATAAATTGACAGAATCTCTTGATCCTGTGCTAATTAATTGTTTAGCTCCTTTAGTTAAATTTTTATACCAATTTTTTACATTGCATACAAATGTATTTTCTATTATACCTAACATATCTGTAGATGTTTGTATGTTTTTTGTAATTCTTAAGGTTTGTAAATCTCCAGCCCATGCGTCTACTAATTCAGTAACATTCTTTGCGCAATCAAGATCTAAAACTGCTCTCGAATGTTCTTGTAATTTTTTAAATTTTGGTTTATACAATTCAGAATATGTTTTATATGGTTTTTCTTTTTTAGGAAACATTTATTCATGATATATCTCTTCTCCTTCATTTTGATCTATTATTTCTAAATTTCTTGTAGTATTATCTGTGCGTGAAGTATTTGGCACAGTCACTATACTACTACTGGTGGCTTCCATTTTTATATGTTCCACGGACTTATTAGCATGTTGTTGCAATACTGATAATCTAGACATTGCTATGGCTATGTCACCTAATTGGGTGCCATCAGCCTTATCCCAAAGTGCTTCTAATTCTTCCATTGTCTTGTCATCGTACTGAGTATGAGACTCAACAATACTATTCATTTTAGTGTTTTCTATTGTAGATCTGGTGTTAATAGTAAATCCTCCTGCAACTGGAGATTTCAAAGTTACTGGTAGCATTTCTTCTGAAATACCTATTCTTTTCATCATTTTATCTATCTTATTATTTATTTCTACTATTGTGGTGTAATCACTAGGAGCTTGCAAAAAAGCAAGTCTTAGTTGATTGTATGTAAGAATATTAGCAAACAAATTATATTCTGGTGTTCCGGTTTTAATAATAAACATATTTTCTTCAGTTTCTATGATGGATTTAGCCATCAAGAATACTGAAAGTTTACTTTTAAGTTCTTCATATATCTTATCTACTTCCATGACTCTATGGCTCTGATACCAAAAAGGATATTAACGTTTAAAAGGAGCTTAACTTCGTCTGAATACTAAGCTAAAAGTTTTAAAACTAAATGCAACTACTGTAAAAAAATCCTAAATTAAGAGAATTCAAAAACTGGCAATCTCTAGAGGCAATCTCTAGTTGTTACCTGTCTGGGCCCAGCACGCTTCCAATCCTTACGATTCTCCTTGTTCTTCTACGGCTTCACGGCTCTCCTCTGCCAACGCCAAACGAACACTGGATACTAATCAGGACTCCAGGAAATGGCTGAGAAATTCCAAGCAGTGTACAACTTAGAAGCTTTTCCAGAAGCTTTTGTTTATGATTCTCAGAACTCAGAATTTTTGAACAATAATTTCACTCAGAAACAAACTTTTTATTGCTGATAGTGGAAAGTACAAATTTATTACAGAACAAGCTCACACACTCTAATTTACAAAGTACAAATATTATTGCTTTTGACTAACTGCAGATGGCTTCTCTGAATGTCTTCAGGAGGTTTTATATTTGCTCTAAACCGCCTTTGTCAATATCAGAATCAGCATCATACTCGAAGCTTGTATGCTTTTAATTAATAGGCTCTGCTTTTTAGGATGCTCTTTATATCTTGTCTCTCCACGTGGCTTTATTCTTCAGCAAATGAGTCCCTTCCCGATTTCTCTTCCAAGTTGTCATCTTCATGAGAATCTCTTTTGTTCGAGGGTCCCACCATGTCTTGTATATATTGTAGAGTCTCCCACTTTATTCCGTGCACCAGGAGCTTCTTGATCATATCTTCTGTTATATTCTTAAGAAAGTGTTTGTATGCATATTTATGTGTAGTCCAACTTAGAATTCTTTCAACAAATTGAATTACGTCTTCTTTTGCTCCAGCTCTAGGGACTTTACTAATTGTTAAAATCAACTCATTTGACTCAGACTCGTATGTCCATATATTGTTTGCCAAAGCTTCCAAAGTCCTTGATACTAAACTTGTTAATTGCTTAGCCCTTGTTACTGCTATAACATCTTCTTCGACTAAGAACATATTTTGAAAGAACTTTGGAGTTAACTTTTTTGACCCTATCTTCAATTCTACCATAGACAGACAGTCTTTGCCATCTTCCGGGATAACTTGATTACATACCAAATATATATTGCTGTGTTTAATTGCTTTGGAAAAAGTATATACTGCATTCCTTAACTTTGGTAGTCCTTTCAAATTATGAAGAGTACTATCGGTATAAATGCAGTAAATTAATCCTGCTTTGTATAAGTCTTTCACCAACATTGGATCAGCTTCTGGGTGAATATATACTTTGTTTAGATCATAACCATATCCTGAATATATTCCTTTAGCAGGGTACATTTCTAGTAATATAGGTTTTATCATTCTACTGAACCAATTGATAAATTCTTTATTTTGCTTTATCTCAGAGGGCTTATTAACTGATTCTTCAATAGTTTGCATTTCTTCATTTCTAATCATCTTATTTTGTACTTTTCTGAACATTTTCTCTGAATAAGATACCATGTGTTTAAAGAAGGATCTTATTTCCTCCTTTTTATCATCATCTGCTTTGATTAAATACTGCTCAAAAGCATCTTGTGCAATAAGTACTTCTCCATATAGTTCATCGAAGATGCTTAAATAATCAATTGTATCTTCATTGTTTTGTGCCATCATGCAATTCTCTGCTTAAAGTATCTGCAAGAAAGTTAGTTTTTCCCGAAATATGTTCAATATCAAAATTAAACTCAGAAAACCATGACTGCCATCTAATTAATCTTTTATTAGGTCCAATATCAGGGATTTTATTTTTAATTCTGGATTTTGCAGTAACAGAATCAGTGCGTATTTTAAAGGGTTTATTTAGATATAAATAAAAGGCTTTAATACTATTTTTAATGGCTAGAAGTTCTTTATCATTAGAGTGATAATTCAATTCACTTTGTTTAAATGTTCCAGATTTATATCTACACAATTTTTCTTGATTATTTCTTATAGCTACTAGGGCTGCTCCCCAATATGAATCAGAAGCATCAGTATATATGATTAATTCATTAGTTTCTAATGGCAAGGATAATTTAGGCATATATTCACAAACTTTTTTAATATGTTGAATATATTTTGTATCTCCTTCTGTCCATTGCCACTTATAATTCTTTTTAAGTTTTTGCTGTAAAGGAGCTCTTAATTTTGCTAACTTATTGATAAATATATCAGCATAATTAAGGCATCCAAGAAATCTTTGTAACTGTTTCATATCTTCAATTTGATCAGGGAATTCTTTAATTTTTGTAAGTATATGTGGCTGTAATTCTATGTCTCCATTATCTATAGTTATACCTAAAAAATCTATTTTTTGTACACCAATTATTGCTTTTTTAGCAGAAAGAGTTATTCCTCTTTCTATACATGTATCTATAACTAGATTACAATGTTTAATATGGTCTTCTAAATTATCAGAAAATATTAAAATATCATCAACATATACAATACAATAATCATCATGTCTTTTTAAAACTTCATCCATCCTTCTTTGAAATATTTGTGGTGCATTTTTTAATCCGAAAGGCATAACTAACCATTCATATTGTCCTTGTGGACAACTGAATGCAGTATATGGTATAGATTCTTCTGTTAATTTTATTTGCCAAAATCCACTTTTACAATCCATTTTTGTAAACCATTTTTTATTTTGTATTTTGTTAATCAATACTTCTTTATTTGGTAAATAATATCCATCAAATATTGTAGCATCATTTAAAGCTTTGTAATTAAAAACTATTCTGGCTTTTCCTCTAACAATTTCACTATGTTTCCTGACTATAAATGCAGGAGAACTATGCGGACTGTTAGAAGGTCTAATTACTTTTAAATCTAAAAGTTCTCTAATTTGTACTTTAAATTCTTCTAAATCTTCTAATGAATATTTCATAGGTCTTACTCTAATTATTTTATTAGAGTCTTTTAATTTTATCGTTGCTAATGTTTTATCTTTATCCCAAGCTGCTAGAGGATTTTCATTATATGTTTCTTTAAATCTTTCTTTGATATTTTCAAGAGTATCAATACTTTCATGTTTTAATAATGGTATTTTTTCCAACTTAGGAATATCACCACGCTGTGCTGGTACAGGTTGATAACTTGGATCAACAACATAAGCTTGTTTAAGTCTTGGTGCTAAAATGGGCGTTCCGCATGGCGTAGTAAATATAACATGTTCTGTTAATTGGGTCATGGGCTGATATTGTAAACAAAAATCATTTCCTAATAAAATATCTGGACCTTGAACATTACTGGCCCATAATTTTGGTATTTTAATTTTAATATTTCCTACTGTAAAGGGGACATTAACAGCATAATCCTTATAACAAATTTCTTTTTCTTGTATATCCAAGGCTATTATGGAAGATCCATCTTGAATCCACCATTTCTGTGGTAAAATATATTTTTTACATAAAGATATTCCTGAACCTGTATCAACATAAGCATTTAGTTTTATAGGTTGATAATAAGGTATTTCTATAGTTCCTTCAATGTATGTTGAATAAGGTGAAGTAACTACAGCTTTTTTCATATGTTGTTTATCAATTCTTGGAAATTCATATTGATCTAATTGTATAAATGAATCTTTTAATGTAAATGTATATTTTGTAATAAAATTCATTCCTAATAATATTTCATTTTTTGCTAGTTTGTCATCTACTAACATTTCCATTTGTATTTGCAGGACCTTTCCACTTCTGTCTATAAGGGATAGTCTCACTTCTACACTTTTATTTAATATATGGATTTGTCCAAAATAGTCTATGTATTTATAAGGATTTTGTAAATTACTATATGGGTATGTTTGTACTAGGTATGTATTAATATAAGAGGATGCTGCTCCTGTATCTAAAAGCACATTCACCTCTTTGTTATCTAAAAATCCTTGTATATACAGTTGTCTGTTTGACTCTACTAGATTTAGTTTATCTAATGTTTTTAATTCTAAATCTCTTCTTTGTGAGGATATATTTATATCTCTTAGTTGTTCAGAAGTAGAAGCTTCATTATCATAACTTATTCTGAAAGAATTTCTACTGTGTGGTTTTACAGTTGGTTGAGTTTTATATCTATTTTTCCTTTGAAGAATTAATTCTTGTGGAAAATCTAATTCTTCATGCTTTAGTTCTCTAGGGGGTATAACTTCACATATGTCAGAAAATGGTTTAGCAATATTGATATTTTCTTCTTTAAATTTCTTTGTAGTGATATGATGTTTAGTTGAATAAGCATATACCATACAAGCTGTTATACTACAGACTTTACTCCCTGGAGGCATTTTAAGTCTTTCAATTTTATGGTACATTGTAAGTCCAAGCTCTATATTTTGGTCTGATAACGAAATTGCAAAGTCTGGAAATATTCTCATTTTTATTGTTTGATATGCAAAATTACCTCTAATCACTCCTAATAAAGCATCTTTAGCATCATGCAGTATTCTGTCATCAGATATCCAAAATGTACAGGGTACGTTCATTCCTCTTCTGCATGCACATTTTATAATAAGTTCTATTCCACCTAGGTGTAACCATTTCACCTGTTTATTAAATTCTTTTGAAAAATGTTTTCTATCATCTTTTATAGCTTTTTGAGTAAGTAGTTTTAAAGGAATTTCCCCTTCCATGGTAAAGACATCAATGGGTTGTTCAAAAGTTTTAATAACATATTTTTCTTTAGACATATATCTTATTAATGGAATTTCATAACATTCATCTTTTGAAAGTGTATGCTTTATTTTTTCTATCTGATTATATTTTTCTTCTGACATTTGTATTATTTGTTCATATCCAGTTTCATCATCTTTGGTTTCAGTAATTTCTGAAGTTTCTGATGTTGAAATTAGATTTGATTCCATATAAGGTGGTTGTTGCTCTACATTGTTTACTTCATTCATTATTTCTTGAAACTCTTTTTCCATTCCTTCTGAGTCATCAGACATGGTGCTTTCACTGTCTGTAGATGAAATCTCAGAAATAACTTCTTTTGGTTCTCTTTCTTTTACTATTGTTATCTTGTTTAGTGCATCTATATATGTTTGAATACTATATTTTTTTCTGTCAAAAATTTGTATTTTTCCATTACTTTTCTTACTTACTACTGCATTTTGTCTTGTTTTCACTACACTGTATAATTTGTGATCAAAAATGTGTTCACATGGAATAACTTTCTTATGTTTAGGTTTTTGCTTTGCACTTTTCTTCTCTAGTGGTTCTTTAAATACAAGAATATCATATGGTGCAGGTGTTTTAATTAGTTTTTCAAATTTTTCATTGTATTGTTGTACAAAGTTCTGGGAACTTGTTCTTAGCATTTTTACATACCAAAAAGGATATTAACGTTTAAAAGGAGCTTAACTTCGTATGAATACTAAGCTAAAAGTTTTAAAACTAAATGCAACTACTGTAAAAAATTCCTAAATTAAGAGAATTCAAAAACTGGCAATCTCTAGAGGCAATCTCTAGTTGTTACCTGTCTGGGCCCAGCACGCTTCCAATCCTTACGATTCTCCTTGTTCTTCTACGGCTTCACGGCTCTCCTCTGCCAACGCCAAACGAACACTGGATACTAATCAGGACTCCAGGAAATGGCTGAGAAATTCCAAGCAGTGTACAACTTAGAAGCTTTTCCAGAAGCTTTTGTTTATGATTCTCAGAACTCAGAAATTTTTGAACAATAATTTCACTCAGAAACAAACTTTTTATTGCTGATAGTGGAAAGTACAAATTTATTACAGAACAAGCTCACACACTCTAATTTACAAAGTACAAATATTATTGCTTTTGACTAACTGCGGATGGCTTCTCTGAATGTCTTCAGGAGGTTTTATATTTGCTCTAAACCGCCTTTGTCAATATCAGAATCAGCATCATACTCGAAGCTTGTATGCTTTTAATTAATAGGCTCTGCTTTTTAGGATGCTCTTTATATCTTGTCTCTCCACGTGGCTTTATTCTTCAGCAAATGAGTCCCTTCCCGATTTCTCTTCCAAGTTGTCATCTTCATGAGAATCTCTTTTGTTCGAGGGTCCCACCATGTCTTGTGTATATTGTAGAGTCTCCCACTTTATTCCGTGCACCAGGAGCTTCTTGATCATATCTTCTGTTATATTCTTAAGAAAGTGTTTGTATACATATTTATGTGTAGTCCAACTTAGAATTCTTTCAACAAATTGAATTACGTCTTCTTTTGCTCCAGCTCTAGGGACTTTACTAATTGTTAAAATCAACTCATTTGACTCAGACTCATATGTCCATATATTGTTTGCCAAAGCTTCCAAAGTCCTTGATACTAAACTTGTTAATTGCTTAGCCCTTGTTACTGCTATAACATCTTCTTCGACTAAGAACATATTTTGAAAGAACTTTGGAGTTAACTTTTTTGACCCCATCTTCAATTCTACCATAGACAGACAGTCTTTGCCATCTTCCGGGATAACTTGATTACATACCAAATATATATTGCTGTGTTTAATTGCTTTGGAAAAAGTATATACTGCATTCCTTAACTTTGGTAGTCCTTTCAAATTATGAAGAGTACTATCGGTATAAATGCAGTAAATTAATCCTGCTTTGTATAAGTCTTTCACCAACATTGGATCAGCTTCTGGGTGAATATATACTTTGTTTAGATCATAACCATATCCTGAATATATTCCTTTAGCAGGGTACATTTCTAGTAATATAGGTTTTATCATTCTACTGAACCAATTGATAAATTCTTTATTTTGCTTTATCTCAGAGGGCTTATTAACTGATTCTTCAATAGTTTGCATTTCTTCATTTCTAATCATCTTATTTTGTACTTTTCTGAACATTTGCTCTGAATAAGATACCATGTGTTTAAAGAAGGATCTTATTTCCTCCTTTTTATCATCATCTGCTTTGATTAAATACTGCTCAAAAGCATCTTGTGCAATAAGTACTTCTCCATATAGTTCATCGAAGATGCTTAAATAATCAATTGTATCTTCATTGTTTTGTGCCATCATGCAATTCTCTGCTTAAAGTATCTGCAAGAAAGTTAGTTTTTCCCGAAATATGTTCAATATCAAAATTAAACTCAGAAAACCATGACTGCCATCTAATTAATCTTTTATTAGGTCCAATATCAGGGATTTTATTTTTAATTCTGGATTTTGCAGTAAAAGAATCAGTGCGTATTTTAAAGGGTTTATTTAGATATAAATAAAAGGCTTTAATACTATTTTTAATGGCTAGAAGTTCTTTATCATTAGAGTGATAATTCAATTCACTTTGTTTAAATGTTCCAGATTTATATCTACACAATTTTTCTTGATTATTTCTTATAGCTACTAGGGCTGCTCCCCAATATGAATCAGAAGCATCAGTATATATGATTAATTCATCAGTTTCTAATGGCAAGGATAATTTAGGCATATATTCACAAACTTTTTTAATATGTTGAATATATTTTGTATCTCCTTCTGTCCATTGCCACTTATAATTCTTTTTAAGTTTTTGCTGTAAAGGAGCTCTTAATTTTGCTAACTTATTGATAAATATATCAGCATAATTAAGGCATCCAAGAAATCTTTGTAACTGTTTCATATCTTCAATTTGATCAGGGAATTCTTTAATTTTTGTAAGTATATGTGGCTGTAATTCTATGTCTCCATTATCTATAGTTATACCTAAAAAATCTATTTTTTGTACACCAATTATTGCTTTTTTAGCAGAAAGAGTTATTCCTCTTTCTATACATGTATCTATAACTAGATTACAATGTTTAATATGGTCTTCTAAATTATCAGAAAATATTAAAATATCATCAACATATACAATACAATAATCATCATGTCTTTTTAAAACTTCATCCATCCTTCTTTGAAATATTTGTGGTGCATTTTTTAATCCGAAAGGCATAACTAACCATTCATATTGTCCTTGTGGACAACTGAATGCAGTATATGGTATAGATTCTTCTGTTAATTTTATTTGCCAAAATCCACTTTTACAATCCATTTTTGTAAACCATTTTTTATTTTGTATTTTGTTAATCAATACTTCTTTATTTGGTAAATAATATCCATCAAATATTGTAGCATCATTTAAAGCTTTGTAATTAAAAACTATTCTGGCTTTTCCTCTAACAATTTCACTATGTTTCCTGACTATAAATGCAGGAGAACTATGCGGACTGTTAGAAGGTCTAATTACTTTTAAATCTAAAAGTTCTCTAATTTGTACTTTAAATTCTTCTAAATCTTCTAATGAATATTTCATAGGTCTTACTCTAATTATTTTATTAGAGTCTTTTAATTTTATCGTTGCTAATGTTTTATCTTAATCCCAAGCTGCTAGAGGATTTTCATTATATGTTTCTTTAAATCTTTCTTTGATATTTTCAAGAGTATCAATACTTTCATGTTTTAATAATGGTATTTTTTCTAACTTAGGAATATCACCACGCTGTGCTGGTACAGGTTGATAACTTGGATCAACAGCATAAGCTTGTTTAAGTCTTGGTGCTAAAATGGGCGTTCCGCATGGCGTAGTAAATATAACATGTTCTGTTAATTGGGTCATGGGCTGATATTGTAAACAAAAATCATTTCCTAATAAAATATCTGGACCTTGAACATTACTGGCCCATAATTTTGGTATTTTAATTTTAATATTTCCTACTGTAAAGGGGACATTAACAGCATAATCCTTATAACAAATTTCTTTTTCTTGTATATCCAAGGCTATTATGGAAGATCCATCTTGAATCCACCATTTCTGTGGTAAAATATATTTTTTACATAAAGATATTCCTGAACCTGTATCAACATAAGCATTTAGTTTTATAGGTTGATAATAAGGTATTTCTATAGTTCCTTCAATGTATGTTGAATAAGGTGAAGTAACTACAGCTTTTTTCATATGTTGTTTATCAATTCTTGGAAATTCATATTGATCTAATTGTATAAATGAATCTTTTAATGTAAATGTATATTTTGTAATAAAATTCATTCCTAATAATATTTCATTTTTTGCCAGTTTGTCATCTACTAACATTTCCATTTGTATTTGCAGGACCTTTCCACTTCTGTTTATAAGGGATAGTCTCACTTCTACACTTTTATTTAATATATGGATTTGTCCAAAATAGTCTATGTATTTATAAGGATTTTGTAAATTACTATATGGGTATGTTTGTACTAGGTATGTATTAATATGAGAGGATGCTGCTCCTGTATCTAAAAGCACATTCACCTCTTTGTTATCTAAAAATCCTTGTATATACAGTTGTCTGTTTGACTCTATTAGATTTAGTTTATCTAATGTTTTTAATTCTAAATCTCTTCTTTGTGAGGATATATTTATATCTCTTAGTTGTTCAGAAGTAGAAGCTTCATTATCATAACTTATTCTGAAAGAATTTCTACTGTATGGTTTTACAGTTGGTTGAGTTTTATATCTATTTTTCCTTTGAAGAATTAATTCTTGTGGAAAATCTAATTCTTCATGCTTTAGTTCTCTAGGGGGTATAACTTCACATATGTCAGAAAATGGTTTAGCAATATTGATATTTTCTTCTTTAAATTTCTTTGTAGTGATATGATGTTTAGTTGAATAAGCATATACCATACAAGCTGTTATACTACAGACTTTACTCCCTGGAGGCATTTTAAGTCTTTCAATTTTATGGTACATTGTAAGTCCAAGCTCTATATTTTGGTCTGATAATGAAATTGCAAAGTCTGGAAATATTCTCATTTTTATTGTTTGATATGCAAAATTACCTCTAATCACTCCTAATAAAGCATCTTTAGCATCATGCAGTATTCTGTCATCAGATATCCAAAATGTACAGGGTACGTTCATTCCTTTTCTGCATGCACATTTTATAATAAGTTCTATTCCACCTAGGTGTAACCATTTCACCTGTTTATTAAATTCTTTTGAAAAATGTTTTCTATCATCTTTTATAGCTTTTTGAGTAAGTAGTTTTAAAGGAATTTCCCCTTCCATGGTAAAGACATCAATGGGTTGTTCAAAAGTTTTAATAACATATTTTTCTTTAGACATATATCTTATTAATCGAATTTCATAACATTCATCTTTTGAAAGTGTATGCTTTATTTTTTCTATCTGATTATATTTTTCTTCTGACATTTGTATTATTTGTTCATATCCAGTTTCATCATCTTTGGTTTCAGTAATTTCTGAAGTTTCTGATGTTGAAATTAGATTTGATTCCATATAAGTTGGTTGTTGCTCTTCATTGTTTACTTCATTCATTATTTCTTGAAACTCTTTTTCCATTCCTTCTGAGTCATCAGACATGGTGCTTTCACTGTCTGTAGATGAAATCTCAGAAATAACTTCTTTTGGTTCTCTTTCTTTTACTATTGTTATCTTGTTTAGTGCATCTATATATGTTTGAATACTATATTTTTCTCTGTCAAAAATTTGTATTTTTCCATTACTTTTCTTACTTACTACTGCATTTTGTCTTGTTTTCACTACACTGTATAATTTGTGATCAAAAATGTGTTCACATGGAATAACTTTCTTATGTTTAGGTTTTTGCTTTGCACTTTTCTTCTCTAGTGGTTCTTTAAATTCTAGAATATCATATGGTGCAGGTGTTTTAATTAGTTTTTCAAATTTTTCATTGTATTGTTGTACAAAGTTCTGGGAACTTGTTCTTAGCATTTTTACATTCACCACGCTTAGTCTGTGCGGTTTATGATTGTATTCTTCTTCAGATTCTGTATCAGTGTCTGATTCAGAGTCTGAAACTAATTCATATATTTCTTCATCAGAATCACACTCAGCTTCTGATTCTATAGGCATTACCTGTTCGGAAAATAAGCGAAATGCTTTTACTGCTGTTTTCTTGTATTTTCCTTTTTCTGGACATTCATTAGCATAATGTCCTTCTTTATTACATGCCCAACATCTACATGTCTTTTTGGTTGTGTCTTTTTTGTTTTTAAAATTTTTCTTTATAAAATATCTTTTCTTTCTAAAATTAAGTGGCTTATTTTTCTTTAATTTGGCTGGCTTAAAGTATTTTTTAAATTTCTTTCTATACCTTTTACCTATTGGTTTACATCCCCATTGGGTTGGTATATCAGATGTTTCACAGGACAATCCTTTATGTTTATTATATTGTCTAGCACTTCCCATAAGGGATTGTTGCATACAATAATAAGCAATTCTATCCTTAGTAAATTTCATTTGTATTCCTAAGGATGGAAACACATCTGGATTATCTTTAAGATAACTTTCATAATCATTTGACAATATATTTGCCCAAGGTAAAGGTAATTTTAAGAAATATAAAGACAAAACATTTTCCATTGTACCTTCATCTGGTGCAGATGCATAATAATATTTAGCAAATTCACAATTATATTCATCAATATATTTTAAATCACATATTGCAAGGTTTGCTAGTTTTATTCTTGCATTTTTCTTCTGTTCTTCTTCCAATTTTTTATCATCAAAAGGTAATCCTCCAAATTCTGTTTTTAATACTTTTCTGAATGATTCAATTAAATTTAAAGGATCCAATAAATTGACAGAATCTCTTGATCCTGTGCTAATTAATTGTTTAGCTCCTTTAGTTAAATTTTTATACCAATTTTTTACATTGCCTACAAATGTATTTTCTATTATACCTAACATATCTATAGATGTTTGTATGTTTTTTGTAATTCTTAAGGTTTGTAAATCTCCAGCCCATGCGTCTACTAATTCAGTAACATTCTCTTGTACGAAGTTAAGCTCTGATACCAAAAAGGATATTAACGTTTAAAAGGAGCTTAACTTCGTCTGAATACTAAGCTAAAAGTTTTAAAACTAAATGCAACTACTGTAAAAAATTCCTAAATTAAGAGAATTCAAAAACTGGCAATCTCTAGAGGCAATCTCTAGTTGTTACCTGTCTGGGCCCAGCACGCTTCCAATCCTTACGATTCTCCTTGTTCTTCTACGGCTTCACGGCTCTCCTCTGCCAACGCCAAACGAACACTGGATACTAATCAGGACTCCAGGAAATGGCTGAGAAATTCCAAGCAGTGTACAACTTAGAAGCTTTTCCAGAAGCTTTTGTTTATGATTCTCAGAACTCAGAAATTTTTGAACAATAATTTCACTCAGAAACAAACTTTTTATTGCTGATAGTGGAAAGTACAAATTTATTACAGAACAAGCTCACACACTCTAATTTACAAAGTACAAATATTATTGCTTTTGACTAACTGCGGATGGCTTCTCTGAATGTCTTCAGGAGGTTTTATATTTGCTCTAAACCGCCTTTGTCAATATCAGAATCAGCATCATACTCGAAGCTTGTATGCTTTTAATTAATAGGCTCTGCTTTTTAGGATGCTCTTTATATCTTGTCTCTCCACGTGGCTTTATTCTTCAGTAAATGAGTCCCTTCCCGATTTCTCTTCCAAGTTGTCATCTTCATGAGAATCTCTTTTGTTCGAGGGTCCCACCATGTCTTGTGTATATTGTAGAGTCTCCCACTTTATTCCGTGCACCAGGAGCTTCTTGATCATATCTTCTGTTATATTCTTAAGAAAGTGTTTGTATGCATATTTATGTGTAGTCCAACTTAGAATTCTTTCAACAAATTGAATTACGTCTTCTTTTGCTCCAGCTCTAGGTACTTTACTAATTGTTAAAATCAACTCATTTGACTCAGACTTATATGTCCATATATTGTTTGCCAAAGCTTCCAAAGTCCTTGATACTAAACTTGTTAATTGCTTAGCCCTTGTTACTGCTATAACATCTTCTTCGACTAAGAACATATTTTGAAAGAACTTTGGAGTTAACTTTTTTGACCCCATCTTCAATTCTACCATAGACAGACAGTCTTTGCCGTCTTCCGGGATAACTTGATTACATACCAAATATATATTGCTGTGTTTAATTGCTTTGGAAAAAGTATATACTGCATTCCTTAACTTTGGTAGTCCTTTCAAATTATGAAGAGTACTATCGGTATAAATGCAGTAAATTAATCCTGCTTTGTATAAGTATTTCACCAACATTGGATCAGCTTCTGGGTGAATATATACTTTGTTTAGATCATAACCATATCCTGAATATATTCCTTTAGCAGGGTACATTTCTAGTAATATAGGTTTTATCATTCTACTGAACCAATTGATAAATTCTTTATTTTGCTTTATCTCAGAGGGCTTATTAACTGATTCTTCAATAGTTTGCATTTCTTCATTTCTAATCATCTTATTTTGTACTTTTCTGAACGTTTGCTCTGAATAAGATACCATGTGTTTAAAGAAGGATCTTATTTCCTCCTTTTTATCATCATCTGCTTTGATTAAATACTGCTCAAAAGCATCTTGTGCAATAAGTACTTCTCCATATAGTTCGTCGAAGATGCTTAAATAATCAATTGTATCTTCATTGTTTTGTGCCATCATGCAATTCTCTGCTTAAAGTATCTGCAAGAAAGTTAGTTTTTCCCGAAATATGTTCAATATCAAAATTAAACTCAGAAAACCATGACTGCCATCTAATTAATCTTTTATTAGGTCCAATATCAGGGATTTTATTTTTAATTCTGGATTTTGCAGTAACAGAATCAGTGCGTATTTTAAAGGGTTTATTTAGATATAAATAAAAGGCTTTAATACTATTTTTAATGGCTAGAAGTTCTTTATCATTAGAGTGATAATTCAATTCACTTTGTTTAAATGTTCCAGATTTATATCTACACAATTTTTCTTGATTATTTCTTATAGCTACTAGGGCTGCTCCCCAATATGAATCAGAAGCATCAGTATATATGATTAATTCATCAGTTTCTAATGGCAAGGATAATTTAGGCATATATTCACAAACTTTTTTAATATGTTGAATATATTTTGTATCTCCTTCTGTCCATTGCCACTTATAATTCTTTTTAAGTTTTTGCTGTAAAGGAGCTCTTAATTTTGCTAACTTATTGATAAATATATCAGCATAATTAAGGCATCCAAGAAATCTTTGTAACTGTTTCATATCTTCAATTTGATCAGGGAATTCTTTAATTTTTGTAAGTATATGTGGCTGTAATTCTATGTCTCCATTATCTATAGTTATACCTAAAAAATCTATTTTTTGTACACCAATTATTGCTTTTTTAGCAGAAAGAGTTATTCCTCTTTCTATACATGTATCTATAACTAGATTACAATGTTTAATATGGTCTTCTAAATTATCAGAAAATATTAAAATATCATCAACATATACAATACAATAATCATCATGTCTTTTTAAAACTTCATCCATCCTTCTTTGAAATATTTGTGGTGCATTTTTTAATCCGAAAGGCATAACTAACCATTCATATTGTCCTTGTGGACAACTGAATGCAGTATATGGTATAGATTCTTCTGTTAATTTTATTTGCCAAAATCCACTTTTACAATCCATTTTTGTAAACCATTTTTTATTTTGTATTTTGTTAATCAATACTTCTTTATTTGGTAAATAATATCCATCAAATATTGTAGCATCATTTAAAGCTTTGTAATTAAAAACTATTCTGGCTTTTCCTCTAACAATTTCACTATGTTTCCTGACTATAAATGCAGGAGAACTATGCGGACTGTTAGAAGGTCTAATTACTTTTAAATCTAAAAGTTCTCTAATTTGTACTTTAAATTCTTCTAAATCTTCTAATGAATATTTCATAGGTCTTACTCTAATTATTTTATTAGAGTCTTTTAATTTTATCGTTGCTAATGTTTTATCTTTATCCCAAGCTGCTAGAGGATTTTCATTATATGTTTCTTTAAATCTTTCTTTGATATTTTCAAGAGTATCAATACTTTCATGTTTTAATAATGGTATTTTTTCTAACTTAGGAATATCACCACGCTGTGCTGGTACAGGTTGATAACTTGGATCAACAGCATAAGCTTGTTTAAGTCTTGGTGCTAAAATGGGCGTTCCGCATGGCGTAGTAAATATAACATGTTCTGTTAATTGGGTCATGGGCTGATATTGTAAACAAAAATCATTTCCTAATAAAATATCTGGACCTTGAACATTACTGGCCCATAATTTTGGTATTTTAATTTTAATATTTCCTACTGTAAAGGGGACATTAACAGCATAATCCTTATAACAAATTTCTTTTTCTTGTATATCCAAGGCTATTATGGAAGATCCATCTTGAATCCACCATTTCTGTGGTAAAATATATTTTTTACATAAAGATATTCCTGAACCTGTATCAACATAAGCATTTAGTTTTATAGGTTGATAATAAGGTATTTCTATAGTTCCTTCAATGTATGTTGAATAAGGTGAAGTAACTACAGCTTTTTTCATATGTTGTTTATCAATTCTTGGAAATTCATATTGATCTAATTGTATAAATGAATCTTTTAATGTAAATGTATATTTTGTAATAAAATTCATTCCTAATAATATTTCATTTTTTGCTAGTTTGTTATCTACTAACATTTCCATTTGTATTTGCAGGACCTTTCCACTTCTGTCTATAAGGGATAGTCTCACTTCTACACTTTTATTTAATATATGGATTTGTCCAAAATAGTCTATGTATTTATAAGGATTTTGTAAATTACTATATGGGTATGTTTGTACTAGGTATGTATTAATATGAGAGGATGCTGCTCCTGTATCTAAAAGCACATTCACCTCTTTGTTATCTAAAAATCCTTGTATATACAGTTGTCTGTTTGACTCTATTAGATTTAGTTTATCTAATGTTTTTAATTCTAAATCTCTTCTTTGTGAGGATATATTTATATCTCTTAGTTGTTCAGAAGTAGAAGCTTCATTATCATAACTTATTCTGAAAGAATTTCTACTGTGTGGTTTTACAGTTGGTTGAGTTTTATATCTATTTTTCCTTTGAAGAATTAATTCTTGTGGAAAATCTAATTCTTCATGCTTTAGTTCTCTAGGGGGTATAACTTCACATATGTCAGAAAATGGTTTAGCAATATTGATATTTTCTTCTTTAAATTTCTTTGTAGTGATATGATGTTTAGTTGAATAAGCATATACCATACAAGCTGTTATACTACAGACTTTACTCCCTGGAGGCATTTTAAGTCTTTCAATTTTATGGTACATTGTAAGTCCAAGCTCTATATTTTGGTCTGATAATGAAATTGCAAAGTCTGGAAATATTCTCATTTTTATTGTTTGATATGCAAAATTACCTCTAATCACTCCTAATAAAGCATCTTTAGCATCATGCAGTATTCTGTCATCAGATATCCAAAATGTACAGGGTACGTTCATTCCTCTTCTGCATGCACATTTTATAATAAGTTCTATTCCACCTAGGTGTAACCATTTCACCTGTTTATTAAATTCTTTTGAAAAATGTTTTCTATCATCTTTTATAGCTTTTTGAGTAAGTAGTTTTAAAGGAATTTCCCCTTCCATGGTAAAGACATCAATGGGTTGTTCAAAAGTTTTAATAACATATTTTTCTTTAGACATATATCTTATTAATGGAATTTCATAACATTCATCTTTTGAAAGTGTATGCTTTATTTTTTCTATCTGATTATATTTTTCTTCTGACATTTGTATTATTTGTTCATATCCAGTTTCATCATCTTTGGTTTCAGTAATTTCTGAAGTTTCTGATGTTGAAATTAGATTTGATTCCATATAAGGTGGTTGTTGCTCTACATTGTTTACTTCATTCATTATTTCTTGAAACTCTTTTTCCATTCCTTCTGAGTCATCAGACATGGTGCTTTCACTGTCTGTAGATGAAATCTCAGAAATAACTTCTTTTGGTTCTCTTTCTTTTACTATTGTTATCTTGTTTAGTGCATCTATATATGTTTGAATACTATATTTTTCTCTGTCAAAAATTTGTATTTTTCCATTACTTTTCTTACTTACTACTGCATTTTGTCTTGTTTTCACTACACTGTATAATTTGTGATCAAAAATGTGTTCACATGGAATAACTTTCTTATGTTTAGGTTTTTGCTTTGCACTTTTCTTCTCTAGTGGTTCTTTAAATTCAAGAATATCATATGGTGCAGGTGTTTTAATTAGTTTTTCAAATTTTTCATTGTATTGTTGTACAAAGTTCTGGGAATTTGTTCTTAGCATTTTTACATTCACCACGCTTAGTCTGTGCGGTTTATGATTGTATTCTTCTTCAGATTCTGTATCAGTGTCTGATTCAGAGTCTGAAACTAATTCATATATTTCTTCATCAGAATCACACTCAGCTTCTGATTCTATAGGCATTACCTATTCGGAAAATAAGCGAAATGCTTTTACTGCTGTTTTCTTGTATTTTCCTTTTTCTGGACATTCATTAGCATAATGTCCTTCTTTATTACATGCCCAACATCTACATGTCTTTTTGGTTGTGTCTTTTTTGTTTTTAAAATTTTTCTTTATAAAATATCTTTTCTTTCTAAAATTAAGTGGCTTATTTTTCTTTAATTTGGCTGGCTTAAAGTATTTTTAAAATTTCTTTCTATACCTTTTACCTATTGGTTTACATCCCCATTGGGTTGGTATATCAGATGTTTCACAGGACAATCCTTTATGTTTATTATATTGTCTAGCACTTCCCATAAGGGATTGTTGCATACAATAATAAGCAATTCTATCCTTAGTAAATTTCATTTGTATTCCTAAGGATGGAAACACATCTGGATTATCTTTAAGATAACTTTCATAATCATTTGACAATATATTTGCCCAAGGTAAAGGTAATTTTAAGAAATATAAAGACAAAACATTTTCCATTGTACCTTCATCTGGTGCAGATGCATAATAATATTTAGCAAATTCACAATTATATTCATCAATATATTTTAAATCACATATTGCAAGGTTTGCTAGTTTTATTCTTGCATTTTTCTTCTGTTCTTCTTCCAATTTTTTATCATCAAAAGGTAATCCTCCAAATTCTGTTTTTAATGCTTTTCTGAATGATTCAATTAAATTTAAAGGATCCAATAAATTGACAGAATCTCTTGATCCTGTGCTAATTAATTGTTTAGCTCCTTTAGTTAAATTTTTATACCAATTTTTTACATTGCCTACAAATGTATTTTCTATTATACCTAACATATCTATAGATGTTTGTATGTTTTTTGTAATTCTTAAGGTTTGTAAATCTCCAGCCCATGCGTCTACTAATTCAGTAACATTCTTTGCGCAATCAAGATCTAAAACTGCTCTCGAATGTTCTTGTAATTTTTTAAATTTTGGTTTATACAATTCAGAATATGTTTTATATGGTTTTTCTTTTTTAGGAAACATTTATTCATGATATATCTCTTCTCCTTCATTTTGATCTATTATTTCTAAATTTCTTGTAGTATTATCTGTGCGTGAAGTATTTGGCACAGTCACTATACTACTACTGGTGGCTTCCATTTTTATATGTTCCACGGACTTATTAGCATGTTGTTGCAATACTGATAATCTAGACATTGCTATGGCTATGTCACCTAATTGGGTGCCATCAGCCTTATCCCAAAGTGCTTCTAATTCTTCCATTGTCTTGTCATCATACTGAGTATGAGACTCAACAATACTATTCATTTTAGTGTTTTCTATTGTAGATCTGGTGTTAATAGTAAATCCTCCTGCAACTGGAGATTTCAAAGTTACTGGTAGCATTTCTTCTGAAATACCTATTCTTTTCATCATTTTTTCTATCTTATTATTTATTTCTACTATTGTGGTGTAATCACTAGGAGCTTGCAAAAAAGAAAGTCTTAGTTGATTATATGTAAGAATATTAGCAAACAAATTATATTCTGGTGTTCCGGTTTTAATAATAAACATTTTTTCTTCAGTTTCTATGATGGATTTAGCCATCAAGAATACTGAAAGTTTACTTTTAAGTTCTTCATATATCTTATCTACTTCCATGACTCTATGGCTCTGATACCAAAAAGGATATTAACGTTTAAAAGGAGCTTAACTTCGTCTGAATACTAAGCTAAAAGTTTTAAAACTAAATGCAACTACTGTAAAAAATTCCTAAATTAAGAGAATTCAAAAACTGGCAATCTCTAGAGGCAATCTCTAGTTGTTACCTGTCTGGGCCCAGCACGCTTCCAATCCTTACGATTCTCCTTGTTCTTCTACGGCTTCACGGCTCTCCTCTGCCAACGCCAAACGAACACTGGATACTAATCAGGACTCCAGGAAATGGCTGAGAAATTCCAAGCAGTGTACAACTTAGAAGCTTTTCCAGAAGCTTTTGTTTATGATTCTCAGAACTCAGAAATTTTTGAACAATAATTTCACTCAGAAACAAACTTTTTATTGCTGATAGTGGAAAGTACAAATTTATTACAGAACAAGCTCACACACTCTAATTTACAAAGTACAAATATTATTGCTTTTGACTAACTGCGGATGGCTTCTCTGAATGTCTTCAGGAGGTTTTTTATTTGCTCTAAACCGCCTTTGTCAATATCAGAATCAGCATCATACTCGAAGCTTGTATGCTTTTAATTAATAGGCTCTGCTTTTTAGGATGCTCTTTATATATTGTCTCTCCACGTGGCTTTATTCTTCAGCAAATGAGTCCCTTCCCGATTTCTCTTCCAAGTTGTCATCTTCATGAGAATCTCTTTTGTTCGAGGGTCCCACCATGTCTTGTGTATATTGTAGAGTCTCCCACTTTATTCCGTGCACCAGGAGCTTCTTGATCATATCTTCTGTTATATTCTTAAGAAAGTGTTTGTATGCATATTTATGTGTAGTCCAACTTAGAATTCTTTCAACAAATTGAATTACGTCTTCTTTTGCTCCAGCTCTAGGGACTTTACTAATTGTTAAAATCAACTCATTTGACTCAGACTCATATGTCCATATATTGTTTGCCAAAGCTTCCAAAGTCCTTGATACTAAACTTGTTAATTGCTTAGCCCTTGTTACTGCTATAACATCTTCTTCGACTAAGAACATATTTTGAAAGAACTTTGGAGTTAACTTTTTTGACCCCATCTTCAATTCTACCATAGACAGACAGTCTTTGCCATCTTCCGGGATAACTTGATTACATACCAAATATATATTGCTGTGTTTAATTGCTTTGGAAAAAGTATATACTGCATTCCTTAACTTTGGTAGTCCTTTCAAATTATGAAGAGTACTATCGGTATAAATGCAGTAAATTAATCCTGCTTTGTATAAGTCTTTCACCAACATTGGATCAGCTTCTGGGTGAATATATACTTTGTTTAGATCATAACCATATCCTGAATATATTCCTTTAGCAGGGTACATTTCTAGTAATATAGGTTTTATCATTCTACTGAACCAATTGATAAATTCTTTATTTTGCTTTATCTCAGAGGGCTTATTAACTGATTCTTCAATAGTTTGCATTTCTTCATTTCTAATCATCTTATTTTGTACTTTTCTGAACATTTGCTCTGAATAAGATACCATGTGTTTAAAGAAGGATCTTATTTCCTCCTTTTTATCATCATCTGCTTTGATTAAATACTTCTCAAAAGCATCTTGTGCAATAAGTACTTCTCCATATAGTTCATCGAAGATGCTTAAATAATCAATTGTATCTTCATTGTTTTGTGCCATCATGCAATTCTCTGCTTAAAGTATCTGCAAGAAAGTTAGTTTTTCCCGAAATATGTTCAATATCAAAATTAAACTCAGAAAACCATGACTGCCATCTAATTAATCTTTTATTAGGTCCAATATCAGGGATTTTATTTTTAATTCTGGATTTTGCAGTAACAGAATCAGTGCGTATTTTAAAGGGTTTATTTAGATATAAATAAAAGGCTTTAATACTATTTTTAATGGCTAGAAGTTCTTTATCATTAGAGTGATAATTCAATTCACTTTGTTTAAATGTTCCAGATTTATATCTACACAATTTTTCTTGATTATTTCTTATAGCTACTAGGGCTGCTCCCCAATATGAATCAGAAGCATCAGTATATATGATTAATTCATCAGTTTCTAATGGCAAGGATAATTTAGGCATATATTCACAAACTTTTTTAATATGTTGAATATATTTTGTATCTCCTTCTGTCCATTGCCACTTATAATTCTTTTTAAGTTTTTGCTGTAAAGGAGCTCTTAATTTTGCTAACTTATTGATAAATATATCAGCATAATTAAGGCATCCAAGAAATCTTTGTAACTGTTTCATATCTTCAATTTGATCAGGGAATTCTTTAATTTTTGTAAGTATATGTGGCTGTAATTCTATGTCTCCATTATCTATAGTTATACCTAAAAAATCTATTTTTTGTACACCAATTATTGCTTTTTTAGCAGAAAGAGTTATTCCTCTTTCTATACATGTATCTATAACTAGATTACAATGTTTAATATGGTCTTCTAAATTATCAGAAAATATTAAAATATCATCAACATATACAATACAATAATCATCATGTCTTTTTAAAACTTCATCCATCCTTCTTTGAAATATTTGTGGTGCATTTTTTAATCCGAAAGGCATAACTAACCATTCATATTGTCCTTGTGGACAACTGAATGCAGTATATGGTATAGATTCTTCTGTTAATTTTATTTGCCAAAATCCACTTTTACAATCCATTTTTGTAAACCATTTTTTATTTTGTATTTTGTTAATCAATACTTCTTTATTTGGTAAATAATATCCATCAAATATTGTAGCATCATTTAAAGCTTTGTAATTAAAAACTATTCTGGCTTTTCCTCTAACAATTTCACTATGTTTCCTGACTATAAATGCAGGAGAACTATGCGGACTGTTAGAAGGTCTAATTACTTTTAAATCTAAAAGTTCTCTAATTTGTACTTTAAATTCTTCTAAATCTTCTAATGAATATTTCATAGGTCTTACTCTAATTATTTTATTAGAGTCTTTTAATTTTATCGTTGCTAATGTTTTAACTTTATCCCAAGCTGCTAGAGGATTTTCATTATATGTTTCTTTAAATCTTTCTTTGATATTTTCAAGAGTATCAATACTTTCATGTTTTAATAATGGTATTTTTTCTAACTTAGGAATATCACCACGCTGTGCTGGTACAGGTTGATAACTTGGATCAACAGCATAAGCTTGTTTAAGTCTTGGTGCTAAAATGGGCGTTCCGCATGGCGTAGTAAATATAACATGTTCTGTTAATTGGGTCATGGGCTGATATTGTAAACAAAAATCATTTCCTAATAAAATATCTGGACCTTGAACATTACTGGCCCATAATTTTGGTATTTTAATTTTAATATTTCCTACTGTAAAGGGGACATTAACAGCATAATCCTTATAACAAATTTCTTTTTCTTGTATATCCAAGGCTATTATGGAAGATCCATCTTGAATCCACCATTTCTGTGGTAAAATATATTTTTTACATAAAGATATTCCTGAACCTGTATCAACATAAGCATTTAGTTTTATAGGTTGATAATAAGGTATTTCTATAGTTCCTTCAATGTATGTTGAATAAGGTGAAGTAACTACAGCTTTTTTCATATGTTGTTTATCAATTCTTGGAAATTCATATTGATCTAATTGTATAAATGAATCTTTTAATGTAAATGTATATTTTGTAATAAAATTCATTCCTAATAATATTTCATTTTTTGCCAGTTTGTCATCTACTAACATTTCCATTTGTATTTGCAGGACCTTTCCACTTCTGTTTATAAGGGATAGTCTCACTTCTACACTTTTATTTAATATATGGATTTGTCCAAAATAGTCTATGTATTTATAAGGATTTTGTAAATTACTATATGGGTATGTTTGTACTAGGTATGTATTAATATGAGAGGATGCTGCTCCTGTATCTAAAAGCACATTCACCTCTTTGTTATCTAAAAATCCTTGTATATACAGTTGTCTGTTTGACTCTATTAGATTTAGTTTATCTAATGTTTTTAATTCTAAATCTCTTCTTTGTGAGGATATATTTATATCTCTTAGTTGTTCAGAAGTAGAAGCTTCATTATCATAACTTATTCTGAAAGAATTTCTACTGTGTGGTTTTACAGTTGGTTGAGTTTTATATCTATTTTTCCTTTGAAGAATTAATTCTTGTGGAAAATCTAATTCTTCATGCTTTAGTTCTCTAGGGGGTATAACTTCACATATGTCAGAAAATGGTTTAGCAATATTGATATTTTCTTCTTTAAATTTCTTTGTAGTGATATGATGTTTAGTTGAATAAGCATATACCATACAAGCTGTTATACTACAGACTTTACTCCTTGGAGGCATTTTAAGTCTTTCAATTTTATGGTACATTGTAAGTCCAAGCTCTATATTTTGGTCTGATAATGAAATTGCAAAGTCTGGAAATATTCTCATTTTTATTGTTTGATATGCAAAATTACCTCTAATCACTCCTAATAAAGCATCTTTAGCATCATACAGTATTCTGTCATCAGATATCCAAAATGTACAGGGTACGTTCATTCCTTTTCTGCATGCACATTTTATAATAAGTTCTATTCCACCTAGGTGTAACCATTTCACCTGTTTATTAAATTCTTTTGAAAAATGTTTTCTATCATCTTTTATAGCTTTTTGAGTAAGTAGTTTTAAAGGAATTTCCCCTTCCATGGTAAAGACATCAATGGGTTGTTCAAAAGTTTTAATAACATATTTTTCTTTAGACATATATCTTATTAATCGAATTTCATAACATTCATCTTTTGAAAGTGTATGCTTTATTTTTTCTATCTGATTATATTTTTCTTCTGACATTTGTAT
The DNA here is from genome assembly GCA_030737875.1 of Allium sativum. Classification (NCBI taxonomy): domain Eukaryota; kingdom Viridiplantae; phylum Streptophyta; class Magnoliopsida; order Asparagales; family Amaryllidaceae; genus Allium; species Allium sativum. The sequence goes on along the minus strand of CM060913.1, from coordinate 118,883,235 downwards.
TATTTGTTCATATCCAGTTTCATCATCTTTGGTTTCAGTAATTTCTGAAGTTTCTGATGTTGAAATTAGATTTGATTCCATATAAGGTGGTTGTTGCTCTTCATTGTTTACTTCATTCATTATTTCTTGAAACTCTTTTTCCATTCCTTCTGAGTCATCAGACATGGTGCTTTCACTGTCTGTAGATGAAATCTCAGAAATAACTTCTTTTGGTTCTCTTTCTTTTACTATTGTTATCTTGTTTAGTGCATCTATATATGTTTGAATACTATATTTTTCTCTGTCAAAAATTTGTATTTTTCCATTACTTTTCTTACTTACTACTGCATTTTGTCTTGTTTTCACTACACTGTATAATTTGTGATCAAAAATGTGTTCACATGGAATAACTTTCTTATGTTTAGGTTTTTGCTTTGCACTTTTCTTCTCTAGTGGTTCTTTAAATTCTAGAATATCATATGGTGCAGGTGTTTTAATTAGTTTTTCAAATTTTTCATTGTATTGTTGTACAAAGTTCTAGGAACTTGTTCTTAGCATTTTTACATTCACCACGCTTAGTCTGTGCGGTTTATGATTGTATTCTTCTTCAGATTCTGTATCAGTGTCTGATTCAGAGTCTGAAACTAATTCATATATTTCTTCATCAGAATCACACTCAGCTTCTGATTCTATAGGCATTACCTGTTCGGAAAATAAGCGAAATGCTTTTACTGCTGTTTTCTTGTATTTTCCTTTTTCTGGACATTCATTAGCATAATGTCCTTCTTTATTACATGCCCAACATCTACATGTCTTTTTGGTTGTGTCTTTTTTGTTTTTAAAATTTTTCTTTATAAAATATCTTTTCTTTCTAAAATTAAGTGGCTTATTTTTCTTTAATTTGGCTGGCTTAAAGTATTTTTTAAATTTCTTTCTATACCTTTTACCTATTGGTTTACATCCCCATTGGGTTGGTATATCAGATGTTTCACAGGACAATCCTTTATGTTTATTATATTGTCTAGCACTTCCCATAAGGGATTGTTGCATACAATAATAAGCAATTCTATCCTTAGTAAATTTCATTTGTATTCCTAAGGATGGAAACACATCTGGATTATCTTTAAGATAACTTTCATAATCATTTGACAATATATTTGCCCAAGGTAAAGGTAATTTTAAGAAATATAAAGACAAAACATTTTCCATTGTACCTTCATCTGGTGCAGATGCATAATAATATTTAGCAAATTCACAATTATATTCATCAATATATTTTAAATCACATATTGCAAGGTTTGCTAGTTTTATTCTTGCATTTTTCTTCTGTTCTTCTTCCAATTTTTTATCATCAAAAGGTAATCCTCCAAATTCTGTTTTTAATACTTTTCTGAATGATTCAATTAAATTTAAAGGATCCAATAAATTGACAGAATCTCTTGATCCTGTGCTAATTAATTGTTTAGCTCCTTTAGTTAAATTTTTATACCAATTTTTTACATTGCCTACAAATGTATTTTCTATTATACCTAACATATCTATAGATGTTTGTATGTTTTTTGTAATTCTTAAGGTTTGTAAATCTCCAGCCCATGCGTCTACTAATTCAGTAACATTCTCTTGTATGAAGTTAAGCTCTGATACCAAAAAGGATATTAACGTTTAAAAGGAGCTTAACTTCGTCTGAATACTAAGCTAAAAGTTTTAAAACTAAATGCAACTACTGTAAAAAATTCCTAAATTAAGAGAATTCAAAAACTGGCAATCTCTAGAGGCAATCTCTAGTTGTTACCTGTCTGGGCCCAGCACGCTTCCAATCCTTACGATTCTCCTTGTTCTTCTACGGCTTCACGGCTCTCCTCTGCCAACGCCAAACGAACACTGGATACTAATCAGGACTCCAGGAAATGGCTGAGAAATTCCAAGCAGTGTACAACTTAGAAGCTTTTCCAGAAGCTTTTGTTTATGATTCTCAGAACTCAGAAATTTTTGAACAATAATTTCACTCAGAAACAAACTTTTTATTGCTGATAGTGGAAAGTACAAATTTATTACAGAACAAGCTCACACACTCTAATTTACAAAGTACAAATATTATTGCTTTTGACTAACTGCGGATGGCTTCTCTGAATGTCTTCAGGAGGTTTTATATTTGCTCTAAACCGCCTTTGTCAATATCAGAATCAACATCATACTCGAAGCTTGTATGCTTTTAATTAATAGGCTCTGCTTTTTAGGATGCTCTTTATATCTTGTCTCTCCACGTGGCTTTATTCTTCAGTAAATGAGTCCCTTCCCGATTTCTCTTCCAAGTTGTCATCTTCATGAGAATCTCTTTTGTTCGAGGGTCCCACCATGTCTTGTGTATATTGTAGAGTCTCCCACTTTATTCCGTGCACCAGGAGCTTCTTGATCATATCTTCTGTTATATTCTTAAGAAAGTGTTTGTATGCATATTTATGTGTAGTCCAACTTAGAATTCTTTCAACAAATTGAATTACGTCTTCTTTTGCTCCAGCTCTAGGGACTTTACTAATTGTTAAAATCAACTCATTTGACTCAGACTCATATGTCCATATATTGTTTGCCAAAGCTTCCAAAGTCCTTGATACTAAACTTGTTAATTGCTTAGCCCTTGTTACTGCTATAACATCTTCTTCGACTAAGAACATATTTTGAAAGAACTTTGGAGTTAACTTTTTTGACCCCATCTTCAATTCTACCATAGACAGACAGTCTTTGCCATCTTCCGGGATAACTTGATTACATACCAAATATATATTGCTGTGTTTAATTGCTTTGGAAAAAGTATATACTGCATTCCTTAACTTTGGTAGTCCTTTCAAATTATGAAGAGTACTATCGGTATAAATGCAGTAAATTAATCCTGCTTTGTATAAGTATTTCACCAACATTGGATAAGCTTCTGGGTGAATATATACTTTGTTTAGATCATAACCATATCCTGAATATATTCCTTTAGCAGGGTACATTTCTAGTAATATAGGTTTTATCATTCTACTGAACCAATTGATAAATTCTTTATTTTGCTTTATCTCAGAGGGCTTATTAACTGATTCTTCAATAGTTTGCATTTCTTCATTTCTAATCATCTTATTTTGTACTTTTCTGAACGTTTGCTCTGAATAAGATACCATGTGTTTAAAGAAGGATCTTATTTCCTCCTTTTTATCATCATCTGCTTTGATTAAATACTGCTCAAAAGCATCTTGTGCAATAAGTACTTCTCCATATAGTTCGTCGAAGATGCTTAAATAATCAATTGTATCTTCATTGTTTTGTGCCATCATGCAATTCTCTGCTTAAAGTATCTGCAAGAAAGTTAGTTTTTCCCGAAATATGTTCAATATCAAAATTAAACTCAGAAAACCATGACTGCCATCTAATTAATCTTTTATTATGTCCAATATCAGGGATTTTATTTTTAATTCTGGATTTTGCAGTAACAGAATCAGTGCGTATTTTAAAGGGTTTATTTAGATATAAATAAAAGGCTTTAATACTATTTTTAATGGCTAGAAGTTCTTTATCATTAGAGTGATAATTCAATTCACTTTGTTTAAATGTTCCAGATTTAAATCTACACAATTTTTCTTGATTATTTCTTATAGCTACTAGGGCTGCTCCCCAATATGAATCAGAAGCATCAGTATATATGATTAATTCATCAGTTTCTAATGGCAAGGATAATTTAGGCATATATTCACAAACTTTTTTAATATGTTGAATATATTTTGTATCTCCTTCTGTCCATTGCCACTTATAATTCTTTTTAAGTTTTTGCTGTAAAGGAGCTCTTAATTTTGCTAACTTATTGATAAATATATCAGCATAATTAAGGCATCCAAGAAATCTTTGTAACTGTTTCATATCTTCAATTTGATCAGGGAATTCTTTAATTTTTGTAAGTATATGTGGCTGTAATTCTATGTCTCCATTATCTATAGTTATACCTAAAAAATCTATTTTTTGTACACCAATTATTGCTTTTTTAGCAGAAAGAGTTATTCCTCTTTCTATACATGTATCTATAACTAGATTACAATGTTTAATATGGTCTTCTAAATTATCAGAAAATATTAAAATATCATCAACATATACAATACAATAATCATCATGTCTTTTTAAAACTTCATCCATCCTTCTTTGAAATATTTGTGGTGCATTTTTTAATCCGAAAGGCATAACTAACCATTCATATTGTCCTTGTGGACAACTGAATGCAGTATATGGTATAGATTCTTCTGTTAATTTTATTTGCCAAAATCCACTTTTACAATCCATTTTTGTAAACCATTTTTTATTTTGTATTTTGTTAATCAATACTTCTTTATTTGGTAAATAATATCCATCAAATATTGTAGCATCATTTAAAGCTTTGTAATTAAAAACTATTCTGGCTTTTCCTCTAACAATTTCACTATGTTTCCTGACTATAAATGCAGGAGAACTATGCGGACTGTTAGAAGGTCTAATTACTTTTAAATCTAAAAGTTCTCTAATTTGTACTTTAAATTCTTCTAAATCTTCTAATGAATATTTCATAGGTCTTACTCTAATTATTTTATTAGAGTCTTTTAATTTTATCGTTGCTAATGTTTTATCTTTATCCCAAGCTGCTAGAGGATTTTCATTATATGTTTCTTTAAATCTTTCTTTGATATTTTCAAGAGTATCAATACTTTCATGTTTTAATAATGGTATTTTTTCTAACTTAGGAATATCACCACGCTGTGCTGGTACAGGTTGATAACTTGGATCAACAGCATAAGCTTGTTTAAGTCTTGGTGCTAAAATGGGCGTTCCGCATGGCGTAGTAAATATAACATGTTCTGTTAATTGGGTCATGGGCTGATATTGTAAACAAAAATCATTTCCTAATAAAATATCTGGACCTTGAACATTACTGGCCCATAATTTTGGTATTTTAATTTTAATATTTCCTACTGTAAAGGGGACATTAACAGCATAATCCTTATAACAAATTTCTTTTTCTTGTATATCCAAGGCTATTATGGAAGATCCATCTTGAATCCACCATTTCTGTGGTAAAATATATTTTTTACATAAAGATATTCTTGAACCTGTATCAACATAAGCATTTAGTTTTATAGGTTGATAATAAGGTATTTCTATAGTTCCTTCAATGTATGTTGAATAAGGTGAAGTAACTACAGCTTTTTTCATATGTTGTTTATCAATTCTTGGAAATTCATATTGATCTAATTGTATAAATGAATCTTTTAATGTAAATGTATATTTTGTAATAAAATTCATTCCTAATAATATTTCATTTTTTGCTAGTTTGTCATCTACTAACATTTCCATTTGTATTTGCAGGACCTTTCCACTTCTGTCTATAAGGGATAGTCTCACTTCTACACTTTTATTTAATATATGGATTTGTCCAAAATAGTCTATGTATTTATAAGGATTTTGTAAATTACTATATGGGTATGTTTGTACTAGGTATGTATTAATATGAGAGGATGCTGCTCCTGTATCTAAAAGCACATTCACCTCTTTGTTATCTAAAAATCCTTGTATATACAGTTGTCTGTTTGACTCTATTAGATTTAGTTTATCTAATGTTTTTAATTCTAAATCTCTTCTTTGTGAGGATATATTTATATCTCTTAGTTGTTCAGAAGTAGAAGCTTCATTATCATAACTTATTCTGAAAGAATTTCTACTGTGTGGTTTTACAGTTGGTTGAGTTTTATATCTATTTTTCCTTTGAAGAATTAATTCTTGTGGAAAATCTAATTCTTCATGCTTTAGTTCTCTAGGGGGTATAACTTCACATATGTCAGAAAATCGTTTAGCAATATTGATATTTTCTTCTTTAAATTTCTTTGTAGTGATATGATGTTTAGTTGAATAAGCATATACCATACAAGCTGTTATACTACAGACTTTACTCCCTGGAGGCATTTTAAGTCTTTCAATTTTATGGTACATTGTAAGTCCAAGCTCTATATTTTGGTCTGATAATGAAATTGCAAAGTCTGGAAATATTCTCATTTTTATTGTTTGATATGCAAAATTACCTCTAATCACTCCTAATAAAGCATCTTTAGCATCATGCAGTATTCTGTCATCAGATATCCAAAATGTACAGGGTACGTTCATTCCTCTTCTGCATGCACATTTTATAATAAGTTCTATTCCACCTAGGTGTAACCATTTCACCTGTTTATTAAATTCTTTTGAAAAATGTTTTCTATCATCTTTTATAGCTTTTTGAGTAAGTAGTTTTAAAGGAATTTCCCCTTCCATGGTAAAGACATCAATGGGTTGTTCAAAAGTTTTAATAACATATTTTTCTTTAGACATATATCTTATTAATGGAATTTCATAACATTCATCTTTTGAAAGTGTATGCTTTATTTTTTCTATCTGATTATATTTTTCTTCTGACATTTGTATTATTTGTTCATATCCAGTTTCATCATCTTTGGTTTCAGTAATTTCTGAAGTTTCTGATGTTGAAATTAGATTTGATTCCATATAAGGTGGTTGTTGCTCTTCATTGTTTACTTCATTCATTATTTCTTGAAACTCTTTTTCCATTCCTTCTGAGTCATCAGACATGGTGCTTTCACTGTCTGTAGATGAAATCTCAGAAATAACTTCTTTTGGTTCTCTTTCTTTTACTATTGTTATCTTGTTTAGTGCATCTATATATGTTTGAATACTATATTTTTCTCTGTCAAAAATTTGTATTTTTCCATTACTTTTCTTACTTACTACTGCATTTTGTCTTGTTTTCACTACACTGTATAATTTGTGATCAAAAATGTGTTCACATGGAATAACTTTCTTATGTTTAGGTTTTTGCTTTGCACTTTTCTTCTCTAGTGGTTCTTTAAATTCAAGAATATCATATGGTGCAGGTGTTTTAATTAGTTTTTCAAATTTTTCATTGTATTGTTGTACAAAGTTCTGGGAACTTGTTCTTAGCATTTTTACATTCACCACGCTTAGTCTGTGCGGTTTATGATTGTATTCTTCTTCAGATTCTGTATCAGTGTCTGATTCAGAGTCTGAAACTAATTCATATATTTCTTCATCAGAATCACACTCAGCTTCTGATTCTATAGGCATTACCTGTTCGGAAAATAAGCGAAATGCTTTTACTGCTGTTTTCTTGTATTTTCCTTTTTCTGGACATTCATTAGCATAATGTCCTTCTTTATTACATGCCCAACATCTACATGTCTTTTTGGTTGTGTCTTTTTTGTTTTTAAAATTTTTCTTTATAAAATATCTTTTCTTTCTAAAATTAAGTGGCTTATTTTTCTTTAATTTGGCTGGCTTAAAGTATTTTTTAAATTTCTTTCTATACCTTTTACCTATTGGTTTACATCCCCATTGGGTTGGTATATCAGATGTTTCACAGGACAATCCTTTATGTTTATTATATTGTCTAGCACTTCCCATAAGGGATTGTTGCATACAATAATAAGCAATTCTATCCTTAGTAAATTTCATTTGTATTCCTAAGGATGGAAAAACATCTGGATTATCTTTAAGATAACTTTCATAATCATTTGACAATATATTTGCCCAAGGTAAAGGTAATTTTAAGAAATATAAAGACAAAACATTTTCCATTGTACCTTCATCTGGTGCAGATGCATAATAATATTTAGCAAATTCACAATTATATTCATCAATATATTTTAAATCACATATTGCAAGGTTTGCTAGTTTTATTCTTGCATTTTTCTTCTGTTCTTCTTCCAATTTTTTATCATCAAAAGGTAATCCTCCAAATTCTGTTTTTAATACTTTTCTGAATGATTCAATTAAATTTAAAGGATCCAATAAATTGACAGAATCTCTTGATCCTGTGCTAATTAATTGTTTAGCTCCTTTAGTTAAATTTTTATACCAATTTTTTTCATTGCCTACAAATGTATTTTCTATTATACCTAACATATCTATAGATGTTTGTATGTTTTTTGTAATTCTTAAGGTTTGTAAATCTCCAGCCCATGCGTCTACTAATTCAGTAACATTCTTTGCGCAATCAAGATCTAAAACTGCTCTCGAATGTTCTTGTAATTTTTTAAATTTTGGTTTATACAATTCAGAATATGTTTTATATGGTTTTTCTTTTTTAGGAAACATATATTCATGATATATCTCTTCTCCTTCATTTTGATCTATTATTTCTAAATTTCTTGTAGTATTATCTGTGCGTGAAGTATTTGGCACAGTCACTATACTACTACTGGTGGCTTCCATTTTTATATGTTCCACGGACTTATTAGCATGTTGTTGCAATACTGATAATCTAGACATTGCTATGGCTATGTCACCTAATTGGGTGCCATCAGCCTTATCCCAAAGTGCTTCTAATTCTTCCATTGTCTTGTCATCATACTGAGTATGAGACTCAACAATACTATTCATTTTAGTGTTTTCTATTGTAGATCTGGTGTTAATAGTAAATCCTCCTGCAACTGGAGATTTCAAAGTTACTGGTAGCATTTCTTCTGAAATACCTATTCTTTTCATCATTTTATCTATCTTATTATTTATTTCTACTATTGTGGTGTAATCACTAGGAGCTTGCAATAAAGCAAGTCTTAGTTGATTATATGTAAGAATATTAGCAAACAAATTATATTCTGGTGTTCCGGTTTTAATAATAAACATTTTTTCTTCAGTTTCTATGATGGATTTAGCCATCAAGAATACTGAAAGTTTACTTTTAAGTTCTTCATATATCTTATCTACTTCCATGACTCTATGGCTCTGATACCAAAAAGGATATTAACGTTTAAAAGGAGCTTAACTTCGTCTGAATACTAAGCTAAAAGTTTTAAAACTAAATGCAACTACTGTAAAAAATTCCTAAATTAAGAGAATTCAAAAACTGGCAATCTCTAGAGGCAATCTCTAGTTGTTACCTGTCTGGGCCCAGCACGCTTCCAATCCTTACGATTCTCCTTAGTTTTAAAACTTTTAGCTTAGTATTCAGACGAAGTTAAGCTCCTTTTAAACGTTAATATCCTTTTTGGTATCAGAGCCATAGAGTCATGGAAGTAGATAAGATATATGAAGAACTTAAAAGTAAACTTTCAGTATTCTTGATGGCTAAATCCATCATAGAAACTGAAGAAAAAATGTTTATTATTAAAACCAGAACACCAGAATATAATTTGTTTGCTAATATTCTTACATATAATCAACTAAGACTTGCTTTTTTGCAAGCTCCTAGTGATTACACCACAATAGTAGAAATAAATAATAAGATAGATAAAATGATGAAAAGAATAGGTATTTCAGAAGAAATGCTACCAGTAACTTTGAAATCTCCAGTTGTAGGAGGATTTACTATTAACACCAGATCTACAATAGAAAACACTAAAATGAATAGTATTGTTGAGTCTCATACTCAGTATGATGACAAGACAATGGAAGAATTAGAAGCACTTTGGGATAAGGCTGATGGCACCCAATTAGGTGACATAGCCATAGCAATGTCTAGATTATCAGTATTGCAACAACATGCTAATAAGTCCGTGGAACATATAAAAATGGAAGCCACCAGTAGTAGTATAGTGACTGTGCCAAATACTTCACGCACAGATAATACTACAAGAAATTTAGAAATAATAGATCAAAATGAAGAAGAAGAGATATATCATGAATATATGTTTCCTAAAAAAGAAAAACCATATAAAACATATTCTGAATTGTATAAACCAAAATTTAAAAAATTACAAGAACATTCGAGAGCAGTTTTAGATCTTGATTGCGCAAAGAATGTTACTGAATTAGTAGACGCATGGGCTGGAGATTTACAAACCTTAAGAATTACAAAAAACATACAAACATCTATAGATATGTTAGGTATAATAGAAAATACATTTGTAGGCAATGTAAAAAATTGGTATAAAAATTTAACTAAAGGAGCTAAACAATTAATTAGCACAGGATCAAGAGATTCTGTCAATTTATTGGATCCTTTAAATTTAATTGAATCATTCAGAAAAGTATTAAAAACAGAATTTGGAGGATTACCTTTTGATGATAAAAAATTGGAAGAAGAACAGAAGAAAAATGCAAGAATAAAACTAGCAAACCTTGCAATATGTGATTTAAAATATATTGATGAATATAATTGTGAATTTGCTAAATATTATTATGCATCTGCACCAGATGAAGGTACAATGGAAAATGTTTTGTCTTTATATTTCTTAAAATTACCTTTACCTTGGGCAAATATATTGTCAAATGATTATGAAAGTTATCTTAAAGATAATCCAGATGTGTTTCCATCCTTAGGAATACAAATGAAATTTACTAAGGATAGAATTGCTTATTATTGTATGCAACAATCCCTTATGGGAAGTGCTAGACAATATAATAAACATAAAGGATTGTCCTGTGAAACATCTGATATACCAACCCAATGGGGATGTAAACCAATAGGTAAAAGGTATAGAAAGAAATTTAAAAAATACTTTAAGCCAGCCAAATTAAAGAAAAATAAGCCACTTAATTTTAGAAAGAAAAGATATTTTATAAAGAAAAATTTTAAAAACAAAAAAGACACAACCAAAAAGACAAGTAGATGTTGGGCATGTAATAAAGAAGGACATTATGCTAATGAATGTCCAGAAAAAGGAAAATACAAGAAAACAGCAGTAAAAGCATTTCGCTTATTTTCCGAACAGGTAATGCCTATAGAATCAGAAGCTGAGTGTGATTCTGATGAAGAAATATATGAATTAGTTTCAGACTCTGAATCAGACACTGATACAAAATCTGAAGAAGAATACAATCATAAACCGCACAGACTAAGCGTGGTGAATGTAAAAATGCTAAGAACAAGTTCCCAGAACTTTGTACAACAATACAATGAAAAATTTGAAAAACTAATTAAAACACCTGCACCATATGATATTCTAGAATTTAAAGAACAACTAGAGAAGAAAAGTGCAAAGCAAAAACCTAAACATAAGAAAGTTATTCCATGTGAACACATTTTTGATCACAAATTATACAGTGTAGTGAAAACAAGACAAAATGCAGTAGTAAGTAAGAAAAGTAATGGAAAAATACAAATTTTTGACAGAGAAAAATATAGTATTCAAACATATATAGATGCACTAAACAAGATAACAATAGTAAAAGAAAGAGAACCAAAAGAAGTTATTTCTGAGATTTCATCTACAGACAGTGAAAGCACCATGTCTGATGACTCAGAAGGAATGGAAAAAGAGTTTCAAGAAATAATGAATGAAGTAAACAATGAAGAGCAACAACCACCTTATATGGAATCAAATCTAATTTCAACATCAGAAACTTCAGAAATTACTGAAACCAAAGATGATGAAACTGGATATGAACAAATAATACAAATGTCAGAAGAAAAATATAATCAGATAGAAAAAATAAAGCATACACTTTCAAAAGATGAATGTTATGAAATTCCATTAATAAGATATATGTCTAAAGAAAAATATGTTATTAAAACTTTTGAACAACCCATTGATGTCTTTACCATGGAAGGGGAAATTCCTTTAAAACTACTTACTCAAAAAGCTATAAAAGATGATAGAAAACATTTTTCAAAAGAATTTAATAAACAGGTGAAATGGTTACACCTAGGTGGAATAGAACTTATTATAAAATGTGCATGCAGAAGAGGAATGAACGTACCCTGTACATTTTGGATATCTGATGACAGAATACTGCATGATGCTAAAGATGCTTTATTAGGAGTGATTAGAGGTAATTTTGCATATCAAACAATAAAAATGAGAATATTTCCAGACTTTGCAATTTCATTATCAGACCAAAATATAGAGCTTGGACTTACAATGTACCATAAAATTGAAAGATTTAAAATGCCTCCAGGGAGTAAAGTCTGTAGTATAACAGCTTGTATGGTATATGCTTATTCAACTAAACATCATATCACTACAAAGAAATTTAAAGAAGAAAATATCAATATTGCTAAACCATTTTCTGACATATGTGAAGTTATACCCCCTAGAGAACTAAAGCATGAAGAATTAGATTTTCCACAAGAATTAATTCTTCAAAGGAAAAATAGATATAAAACTCAACCAACTGTAAAACCACACAGTAGAAATTCTTTCAGAATAAGTTATGATAATGAAGCTTCTACTTCTGAACAACTAAGAGATATAAATATATCCTCACAAAGAAGAGATTTATAATTAAAAACATTAGATAAACTAAATCTAATAGAGTCAAACAGACAACTGTATATACAAGGATTTTTAGATAACAAAGAGGTGAATGTGCTTTTAGATACAGGAGCAGCATCCTCTCATATTAATACATACCTAGTACAAACATACCCATATAGTAATTTACAAAATCCTTATAAATACATAGACTATTTTGGACAAATCCATATATTAAATAAAAGTGTAGAAGTGAGACTATCCCTTATAGACAGAAGTGGAAAGGTCCTGCAAATACAAATGGAAATGTTAGTAGATGACAAACTAGCAAAAAATGAAATATTATTAGGAATGAATTTTATTACAAAATATACATTTACATTAAAAGATTCATTTATACAATTAGATCAATATGAATTTCCAAGAATTGATAAACAACATATGAAAAAAGCTGTAGTTACTTCACCTTATTCAACATACATTGAAGGAACTATAGAAATACCTTATTATCAACCTATAAAACTAAATGCTTATGTTGATACAGGTTCAGGAATATCTTTATGTAAAAAATATATTTTACCACAGAAATGGTGGATTCAAGATGGATCTTCCATAATAGCCTTGGATATACAAGAAAAAGAAATTTGTTATAAGGATTATGCTGTTAATGTCCCCTTTACAGTAGGAAATATTAAAATTAAAATACCAAAATTATGGGCCAGTAATGTTCAAGGTCCAGATATTTTATTAGGAAATGATTTTTGTTTACAATATCAGCCCATGACCCAATTAACAGAACATGTTATATTTACTACGCCATGCGGAACGCCCATTTTAGCACCAAGACTTAAACAAGCTTATGCTGTTGATCCAAGTTATCAACCTGTACCAGCACAGCGTGGTGATATTCCTAAGTTAGAAAAAATACCATTATTAAAACATGAAAGTATTGATACTCTTGAAAATATCAAAGAAAGATTTAAAGAAACATATAATGAAAATCCTCTAGCAGCTTGGGATAAAGATAAAACATTAGCAACGATAAAATTAAAAGACTCTAATAAAATAATTAGAGTAAGACCTATGAAATATTCATTAGAAGATTTAGAAGAATTTAAAGTACAAATTAGAGAACTTTTAGATTTAAAAGTAATTAGACCTTCTAACAGTCCGCATAGTTCTCCTGCATTTATAGTCAGGAAACATAGTGAAATTGTTAGAGAAAAAGCCAGAATAGTTTTTAATTACAAAGCTTTAAATGATGCTACAATATTTGATGGATATTATTTACCAAATAAAGAAGTATTGATTAACAAAATACAAAATAAAAAATGGTTTACAAAAATGGATTGTAAAAGTGGATTTTGGCAAATAAAATTAACAGAAGAATCTATACCATATACTGCATTCAGTTGTCCACAAGGACAATATGAATGGTTAGTTATGCCTTTCGGATTAAAAAATGCACCACAAATATTTCAAAGAAGGATGGATGAAGTTTTAAAAAGACATGATGATTATTGTATTGTATATGTTGATGATATTTTAATATTTTCTGATAATTTAGAAGACCATATTAAACATTGTAATCTAGTTATAGATACATGTATAGAAAGAGGAATAACTCTTTCTGCTAAAAAAGCAATAATTGGTGTACAAAAAATAGATTTTTTAGGTATAACTATAGATAATGGAGACATAGAATTACAGCCACATATACTTACAAAAATTAAAGAATTCCCTGATCAAATTGAAGATATGAAACAGTTACAAAGATTTCTTGGATGCCTTAATTATGCTGATATATTTATCAATAAGTTAGCAAAATTAAGAGCTCCTTTACAGCAAAAACTTAAAAAGAATTTGTGAAGAGCAGGAATTTCGCTCGATCCGAATCAGTCGCTAAACCGACCCAGACCGTTCGAAAACGCCCTATCGTTTGAGAACACGACAAAATAGAACGCATACAGAAGAACATTTCATTGTATATTACAACAATGCATCAAATTACAAGAATATACAGAGTATAAAAGAATATTACACAGAAATATCAGAGATTTAAATTACATTTAAATACATAGCAGCGGAAAATAATACAATGCACAACTAGAAGGAGATATACGGATACAAAGCTTTCCGGATATCGTTCCAGCTGTAAACCAGGATCCTGTGAATATAAATTTGCAAAACCAAAACTACTAGCTGCCCGTGTCAAAATAAGGGCACCCAGAGTTTAGGTTAAAACAATAAACTCCAAGTCAGTCATGGGACTGGTGTGAGAACTAAAACAGTTATTAATTCTTTATTTTAAAGTTCGGTAAATCAAGGGACCACGCCGTAACACGGAACGGGTTTCCTCCCAAGAATACCAGTGCATAAAACAAACAGCGCAATGCTAAATAAAGAAAAATGAAGCTGTTATAAGACCCAGGTCCTATCACACAATGCAACGCAAGCCGGGGGATAGGGTTTTCCCTTATAACAGCCAAAGAATGCTTGATACGTTTGAAACAAATCATTTGATACTATAATAAGTGCATAGTGTATAAAACAACTTCAAATCATAAGTATCAATCATAGGCGGCATGGGTACCATATATCATGTCGCCATACTAGTTTTACAATTAAAACCGCAAATGTCACGTATTTGGAAATTGGATTTCCGTCTATGAACCGAGGCAAAAGATAGTCCTCAACCGATTCGTGACTCTCTAGCCCGAGCCACAGGTCAGAGCTCGAGTGACCTTGGAGCGACAGGGCCGGTCCACCGATGTGGATTAAACTTAAACCCTGAACACTACGTCTCCCCACCCTATGGGGTGTAAGTCTGGTCCGTCTGCCGACCAGAATGCATCGGCCGAAACCGATATAACCGAGGCGCCTCGCAACAGCAACAACCACATAAGTCAAACTCGTCAGGGCGTGTAAAACCACTGACGCCACTCCTAACTAGAAAGAAACGCATGCCCTCCCTGAGGTCCGTCTCCCGTTTTTGGTTCATACCGGGTGTGAAACTCGCGAATTCACGTTACACAAAGCTGTGCCACACAGGCTGTGCTTTGATCATCACCACAAGACTTTGCTTTTCAACAGAAGCCTCGATCTATTGCCACTTAGGCATGCCACACAGGCAATCCACTCTATGTGTTTGATATCCATCAGTATATAACCCCTGAGCTCGTACGTCTCAGAGAAGGGCGTTAAGCAAGAGAATAAATTCTCCGCCGCCAAACAGATATATATTTAATAGAAATCAAACACACAGACTAAAATCCAATGTCAGACACACAGTCCATTTACAAGTCCGTTCTGGGTCTGAACGAAACCGGAGGCACCTAGTACCCCGCATATCCATCGATCTCCAAGTACGTCTGGACGATCACCAACTGTTTCCATCTTCTTGGGTGTACAGCCCAATCAAGATCATCAGTAATCACCCAAACGACGTGAAGACTTCCGGTCTTCGACCACCGTCTTCATCTTCGACACCACGTCGAATCAATTATTCAGAATGGGATAAACCCGGTCTTTCTGAATAACTCGCGTATATATTATAAAAGTGTTACACAAACACAACATACGCCTCATTCCACTTCAGAATATTCTTTTATTCAAATATTCCCATACTTTGGGAAAAGTTCCCATTAATTTTATCCAAGATAAATTCTTTAAATTTATTCTTTAATCTCCTTTGAATGTCAATTCAAACTAGTCGGGATTAGCGAACCACACCGAAGTAATCATTTATTTTATTTCCCAATCCCAACCTATTCATCCCATGAAGTAAAACTGGTAGTACTTCATATCTAACACCACAGTGTTATCGGTAACTCAATTACCATTTCACGTTCAAATCTAATTAAAGATTTAACTATCGCTTGGAGTAAAACTGGTGACACTCCATTCTCGATCTTTTCAATCTAATTAAAGATTCATTAAAACTCCACTTAGTTTTAATCTTCGACTGGGTTAAAGAATCAGTGTCATTTAAAACACGGTTCACGATAAACCCAAAATCACATTCCATTAATTATCGGGTTAAAGAACGAGTGTTGTTTAAAACACTGTTCGCGATAAACCCAAAAATCAATACCAATTCAATTCCAATTAAATATCCTTTAATTGGTACACTTCATTAAATCTATATAAAAAGATTTAATCCTTTCTCAACTGGGTTCAAGGACAGTGTTAGTGAAGACACCATTCACGACAAACCCAAATCACATTTGATATTCAATACAAGGCTCTGAATAGAAAATATATCGGCTTATATTCAATATCAAATTCTACGACTAACAAATGTCGTATTGGAAATAACGATATAAATATGTATCTTTCAAATTTCCATAACAACATCTGTATAATCACGAATTCCAATATCGAAATATTCCGAAGACAATTTCGATTCAAATCCACTCCAATGCAATCATTGGAAATTTTGGTTATTTTCAAAACCCTTTTCAAATTCAATTTATTTATTTTAAAAATAAATAGAATTATAATTCTAGTTCAAAACTAGTTCATTTCGATAAAAATCTATTTTTATCTTTTTCAAATATGGAGTTTTTCATCCCAAATCTTCACAAATCATTTCTTATGATTTTACACAAATTATTACTATTTTTAATAATTTTATCAAGGCCCGTATAGTCGATTTCCATCAACGGTCATCGAACTGCACTTACAGCGACCTTTTTCAAATTTGATTTGGACATAATTCCAAATCCAACCGTTAGATTTCTAATTTCTCACATTCATTAGAAAGCTCTCTTCGATACGAACCCAACGGTTCTGGTTTTAGGAGAATCTGACGGTCGGATCTCCCGCAATGTCCGTTTGAAATGAATGGTCGAAATTCACGAACTGCCGCGGCGCGGCGCGTTCTATTCAGGCCATTATATTATATATATAATATATATAATATATTTTTCGTCGATTTCTATTTAAAACGAATTATATAAATAGTTTAAAAATTCGTTTCAAAATCTATTTCAACTTCCATCTTAATTCAAAGCAAAATTGAATTCTTCTCTATAAATTCGTTTTAAAATTCATTTCTATTCAATTCAATTTGAATTCATTTCAAATTGCTTTCAATTCAATTTGAATTCGTTTTCAATTCAATTCATTTCGAAATCGTTTTCAATTCAATTCATTTCGAAATCACTTTCAATTCAATTCATTTCGAAATCACTTTCAATTCAATTCATTTCGAAATCACTTTCAATTCAATTCACTTTGAATTCGTTTTCAATTCAATTCATTTTGAATTCGTTTTCAATTCAATTCACTTCGAAATCACTTTCAATTCAATTCACTTCGAAATCACTTTCAATTCAATTCACTTCGAAATCACTTTCAATTCAATTCACTTCGAAATCACTTTCAATTCAATTCACTTCGAAATCACTTTCAATTCAATTCACTTCGAAATCACTTTCAATTCAATTCATTTCGAAATCACTTTCAATTCACTTTGAATTCGTTTTCAATTCAATTCATTTTGAATTCGTTTTCCATTCAATTCATTTCGAAATCGTTTAAAATTGATATAAATATCGTTCACGTCAAAATGGCGTCAATCTAATCAACACGGCTTCATAAATTTCTATTTTCAAATATTCTATTTCAAATATTTCTATTTCAAATATTTCTATTTCTAAATTGGAATGAGGCCCAATCAATTACCATATAAAATTAATTATATGGATTTTCATACAACACATGTATATAATAGCATTGAAAAATAATCAACCATCAACCAAAGTGCACTACACTGTATAAGCATCCAATAAAGATATCTAACGCTTATAACAGCATGTCAATCAATCGATCGACATATTTAATCAATCAGGATGAGTGAAATTCATATTTCATCCCAACACCCGTGTGGGGTTTCAAACAATCAAACACAGATTTTATTTGTGCTGTTGGGCGATGTGTAAAATTTATCGTCCCAATCAATGTCATTCAAATAAGTGTACATAAACAAACCATCTGGTTTGTAAATGAATATTTATTTATTCACTTCACTATTTTCATATTCACGTTAAAAATTATATTTTTAACGATAAAACATTTTATTTCAACCTATGAATTTCTATTCAATTCATTTATTCAATAAAATGATATTTTTATTTTTCTAACATATTTTAGAAAATTTCGGCGGCATAACGGCACGATACTAGAAACGGGACGAGGCCTAGCCTTATCCCCGGTCTAGTGAAGGCCCACGCCATTCACACATCAATCAAATCAATCTCATCTCACCAAACAATTCAATTCAAACAAATAATTCAACTAATCTATGCAACCAAACAAACAAGTTCATGGTCTGTGGACGATTGTGTCGGGTGCTACTAAGCACCGTCTGCATCCTAGTATATATATATATAATTAGAAAAGAAATTGAAAGGTGAGAAATTCTCACATATAGCTATCCAATTATCTTGAATCTTCTTTTGCAGAATTCTTCGTCGTTTCGCCTTTTTGTCACCTTCGTTGCTGCTTTCACTACATACGTAAAAATCACATTTTTACTTCGCTATTCAATTTATAAAAATCGAATTTTTACTTCAATGTTCAATATATAAAAATTCTATTTTTCTATCGAAGTTCAATATATAAAAATTCTATTTTTCTATCGAAGTTCAATATATAAAAATTCTATTTTTCTATCGAAGTTCAATATATAAAAATTCTATTTTTACTACTATGTTATATAGATAAAAATTATGTTTTTATCACGCTATTTTCCACCTAAAGATTTTGCCTTTTCTAAAATAAAGATTTCTCCTTTTTACTTTCAAAGAACTCGCCTTTTTATTTTTAAAGTACTCGCCTTTTTATTTTCAAAGTACTCGCCTTTTTATTTTCAAAGTACTCACCTTTTTATTTTTAAAGTTCATATCTTTTTTTTTAAAAAAAAAACAAAGTTGATATCTTTATAAAAACAAAGTTGTTTTTATTTTTAAAAACAACATATATTTTCAAAACAATTTCATATATGTTTTCAAAACCATCTTTTTCCATTTAAAATTCAAACCTTTTTTATTTTAAAGTTTAAACCTTTCCTATTTAAAATTTAAACCATTTTCTTTTTAAAATAAAAATAAAAAAACAGGTTTTTATTTCTTTTTAAACATTTTCAGTTTTATTCTTTTATAAAAAAAAACAGTTTAAATCTTTATAAAAAAAACATTACAGTATTAACCAAAAAAAACTAGCATTGCAGAATTAAAACAAAAATAAAATAAAACAAAACGACTTACAGAGGGGGGGGGTTTTCGCAGATCGTCGGGGGTGCTTCTCGAGGCGGCGGCGCTAGGGTTTCAACGTCTCGAACGGGGGGGGCTAATCGGGTGTCACGGTTTTTTTTCTGGAGGCTCTGGTCTTCGTTCAGAGGGAGGGCGCGAGCGTAGAGGGGAGGAGAGGGTGAGGGGGGGCGCCGCCTGTGGAGGTGCCGCGATAGGGGGGGGCGACTGTGGGGCGGTGGCTTCCTTTTCGATCTCCCTTTTTTTTTTTTATTATCATCGATCTGAAATGAAAAGAGATCGGGAGGGGGGGGGGCCTGGTTAAGGGAGAAGATATTTTTTTTTATTTTTTTTATTTAATTATTAAAAAGTTGACTTTTACATACGACCTCGAAACGAGGCCCACCGCCTGTCGTCCATAGCGTTTTACCCCCATTCCGAACACAATGGGATATGTATCGCAAGCTGATTCGACTGTTTGAATCAGTTTCCGTTAAATTTACATTTAAAACATTATATTGAATTTTAAACGTACATTTCAAATTACCGGGGTCGCATACTAACCAGAAAAATTCCAGAAAAATATTTTCTAGCTTCGTATTGACAATACGGTCCTAACAAAACTAGTTTCGTTGAATTCTGAGACCGTATGAAAAATGGCCAATTTCCAGTCGATTAAAATCAACTGAAACTGGTCAAATGCGTTTTCCTTTGCCACGCTCACATATTGATTCGAAAAATTATGAAATTTGAAACCTAGCAATAACTTTACATCCCGAACCCAACAAAACTGGTTTCGTCGAAATCCGAGGTCATTTGCAAAATGTCCATTTTTTAAGGGCCTTATATATATAAAAATATATATAAATTCCACAGCGACTATTTCTAATTTTAGACTGGACATATCTTATCATTTCTAAGATGAAATCTCAGTTTGTTAACTTCGTTACAAAGATATAGTTATACAGATTCAAATATTTCTTGTTTCGTTCAATTCTGACTTATATTGAATTCTGTATATTCATTTGAAATTAGAAATCGAATTTTCGAACTACCGCGCCATTTTCAATTCCTTTTATAATTATATATAATTATTATATATTCTAACGACGACGTATATAATATATACGTCGAATTTCAATTCAAAATAAATTTCTCGTCGATATTATTTAAAATATTTCATTTTAAATAATCAAAATTCGCTAAAATTGCCAAAATAAAAATTTCAAACTGGCTCGCATTTTACGGGTTGTTACAATCTCCCCCACTTAAAACTTTTCGTCCCCGAAAAGGAACAAAGTCGAAAGTGGTTTGATTATTCAGCTCTACGCTCGATCTGGCTTCTATTCTCCAACTTTTCAGTTTCTGAGAATTTTCAAAATTTCAAAAATTTGGCTAACACCCTAAATTTTTGAAAAATTTCGCCATAACCTCCCCTGCACCGGGAGCATCGGGGAATTTCAAATAGCTTCCCCGGTCCTTCAGATCTCAAAAAGAAAAAGAAAAAGCCAAGCAGCTAGCCAATAGGCTCACAAAATCATCATCACCCAAACAAAACAGGAAATTATGTAGTAAACATGTACCTATTTGTCGGGCAAACAAATTTTATTCTTCGGCTCTAGCCTCCTTGCTATGACCTGTTCAATGATATACATGTATATGCAAGCAAATGCGACCACTTTTCAATATCATTCAATATTTGATTCAATTAGGCATAATGGTTCAAAATTAGCAAACAAATGAACAAACTACACAAACATCAATCAATTAGTGAATTTAACGTTTCAAATTCATAATTTTGATACATATACAGAAAATCTTGTTTTTGATGCCAATTCACAACAAAGTGTTCTAGCTATATAAGATTTGGTTCTCACACCAGTCTAATGGAAATATATAGATATCACACCTTCGAAACACGAATATAAATACTGATGATGTGGCCACATCATCAGAATTATCCCCGAGTGTCTAGAATGTGACTCTATATCTATCCAGTATATTAAAATTTCAAATACACGTGGATCAGACGTATACGCAAAATCTTTATATACTGGACTGTCCAACTCAATATAAATAGATAATCAAATACGAATAATTGATTTAAATTTTCAAAACAAAAATTGTTTTCACTTTGAAAAATATACTCTTCCTACTAGTTCTAGGATACTACTGATCCCATCTCTAACGAGTCATTCCCATTGGATATTACTAATCCAATATCTGATGAATTCTTTCGTATGGTTCTAATGTGTCTTGTTCTCTAGCTTTGTAAACCAAAGCTCTGATACCAACTGTGAAGAGCAGGAATTTCGCTCGATCCGAATCAGTCGCTAAACCGACCCAGACCGTTCGAAAACGCCCTATCGTTTGAGAACACGACAAAATAGAACGCATACAGAAGAACATTTCATTGTATATTACAACAATGCATCAAATTACAAGAATATACAGAGTATAAAAGAATATTACACAGAAATATCAGAGATTTAAATTACATTTAAATACATAGCAGCGGAATATAATACAATGCACAACTAGAAGGAGATATACAGATACAAAGCTTTCCGGATATCGTTCCAGCTGTAAACCAGGATCCTGTGAATATAAATCTGCAAAACCAAAACTACTAGTTGCCCGTGTCAAAATAAGGGCACCCAGAGTTTAGGTTAAAACAATAAACTCCAGGTCAGTCATGGGACTGGTGTGAGAACTAAAACAGTTATTAATTCTTTATTTTAAAGTTCGGTAAATCAAGGGACCACGCCGTAACACGGAACGGGTTTCCTCCCAAGAATACCAGTGCATAAAACAAACAGCGCAATGCTAAATAAAGAAAAATGAAGCTGTTATAAGACCCAGGTCCTATCACACAATGCAACGCAAGCCGGGGGATAGGGTTTTCCCTTATAACAGCCAAAGAATGCTTGATACGTTTGAAACAAATCATTTGATACTATAATAAGTGCATAGTGTATAAAACAACTTCAAATCATAAGTATCAATCATAGGCGGCATGGGTACCATATATCATGTCGCCATACTAGTTTTACAATTAAAACCGCAAATGTCACGTATTTGGAAATTGGATTTCCGTCTATGAACCGAGGCAAAAGATAGTCCTCAACCGATTCGTGACTCTCTAGCCCGAGCCACAGGTCAGAGCTCGAGTGACCTTGGAGCGACAGGGCCGGTCCACCGATGTGGATTAAACTTAAACCCTGAACACTACGTCTCCCCACCCTATGGGGTGTAAGTCTGGTCCGTCTGCCGACCAGAATGCATCGGCCGAAACCGATATAACCGAGGCGCCTCGCAACAGCAACAACCACATAAGTCAAACTCGTCAGGGCGTGTAAAACCACTGACGCCACTCCTAACTAGAAAGAAACGCATGCCCTCCCTGAGGTCCGTCTCCCGTTTTTGGTTCATACCGGGTGTGAAACTCGCGAATTCACATTACACAAAGCTGTGCCACACAGGCTGTGCTTTGATCATCACCACAAGACTTTGCTTTTCAACAGAAGCCTCGATCTATTGCCACTTAGGCATGCCACACAGGCAATCCACTCTATGTGTTTGATATCCATCAGTATATAACCCCTGAGCTCGTACGTCTCAGAGAAGGGCGTTAAGCAAGAGAATAAATTCTCCGCCGCCAAACAGATATATATTTAATAGAAATCAAACACACAGACTAAAATCCAATGTCAGACACACAGTCCATTTACAAGTCCGTTCTGGGTCTGAACGAAACCGGAGGCACCTAGTACCCCGCATATCCATCGATCTCCAAGTACGTCTGGACGATCACCAACTGTTTCCATCTTCTTGGGTGTACAGCCCAATCAAGATCATCAGTAATCACCCAAACGACGTGAAGACTTCCGGTCTTCGACCACCGTCTTCATCTTCGACACCACGTCGAATCAATTATTCAGAATGGGATAAACCCGGTCTTTCTGAATAACTCGCGTATATATTATAAAAGTGTTACACAAACACAACATACGCCTCATTCCACTTCAGAATATTCTTTTATTCAAATATTCCCATACTTTGGGAAAAGTTCCCATTAATTTTATCCAAGATAAATTCTTTAAATTTATTCTTTAATCTCCTTTGAATGTCAATTCAAACTAGTCGGGATTAGCGAACCACACCGAAGTAATCATTTATTTTATTTCCCAATCCCAACCTATTCATCCCATGAAGTAAAACTGGTAGTACTTCATATCTAACACCACAGTGTTATCGGTAACTCAATTACCATTTCACGTTCAAATCTAATTAAAGATTTAACTATCGCTTGGAGTAAAACTGGTGACACTCCATTCTCGATCTTTTCAATCTAATTAAAGATTCATTAAAACTCCACTTAGTTTTAATCTTCGACTGGGTTAAAGAATCAGTGTCATTTAAAACACGGTTCACGATAAACCCAAAATCACATTCCATTAATTATCGGGTTAAAGAACGAGTGTTGTTTAAAACACTGTTCGCGATAAACCCAAAAATCAATACCAATTCAATTCCAATTAAATATCCTTTAATTGGTACACTTCATTAAATCTATATAAAAAGATTTAATCCTTTCTCAACTGGGTTCAAGGACAGTGTTAGTGAAGACACCATTCACGACAAACCCAAATCACATTTGATATTCAATACAAGGCTCTGAATAGAAAATATATCGGCTTATATTCAATATCAAATTCTACGACTAACAAATGTCGTATTGGAAATAACGATATAAATATGTATCTTTCAAATTTCCATAACAACATCTGTATAATCACGAATTCCAACATCGAAATATTCCGAAGACAATTTCGATTCAAATCCACTCCAATGCAATCATTGGAAATTTTGGTTATTTTCAAAACCCTTTTCAAATTCAATTTATTTATTTTAAAAATAAATAGAATTATAATTCTAGTTCAAAACTAGTTCATTTCGATAAAAATCTATTTTTATCTTTTTCAAATATGGAGTTTTTCATCCCAAATCTTCACAAATCATTTCTTATGATTTTACACAAATTATTACTATTTTTAATAATTTTATCAAGGCCCGTATAGTCGATTTCCATCAACGGTCATCGAACTGCACTTACAGCGACCTTTTTCAAATTTGATTTGGACATAATTCCAAATCCAACCGTTAGATTTCTAATTTCTCACATTCATTAGAAAGCTCTCTTCGATACGAACCCAACGGT
Source organism: Allium sativum (assembly GCA_030737875.1). Taxonomy (NCBI): domain Eukaryota; kingdom Viridiplantae; phylum Streptophyta; class Magnoliopsida; order Asparagales; family Amaryllidaceae; genus Allium; species Allium sativum. The sequence goes on along the minus strand of CM060913.1, from coordinate 118,858,585 downwards.
TCTGGTTTTAGGAGAATCCGACGGTCGGATCTCCCGCAATGTCCGTTTGAAATGAATGGTCGAAATTCACGAACTGCCGCGGCGCGACGCGTTCTATTCAGGCCATTATATTATATATATAATATATATAATATATTTTTCATCGATTTCTATTTAAAACGAATTATATAAATAGTTTAAAAATTCGTTTCAAAATCTATTTCAACTTCCATCTTAATTCAAAGCAAAATTGAATTCTTCTCTATAAATTCGTTTTAAAATTCATTTCTATTCAATTCAATTTGAATTCATTTCAAATTGCTTTCAATTCAATTTGAATTCGTTTTCAATTCAATTCATTTCGAAATCGTTTTCAATTCAATTCATTTCGAAATCACTTTCAATTCAATTCATTTCGAAATCACTTTCAATTCAATTCATTTCGAAATCACTTTCAATTCAATTCACTTTGAATTCGTTTTCAATTCAATTCATTTTGAATTCGTTTTCAATTCAATTCACTTCGAAATCACTTTCAATTCAATTCACTTCGAAATCACTTTCAATTCAATTCACTTCGAAATCACTTTCAATTCAATTCACTTCGAAATCACTTTCAATTCAATTCACTTCGAAATCACTTTCAATTCAATTCACTTCGAAATCACTTTCAATTCAATTCATTTCGAAATCACTTTCAATTCACTTTGAATTCGTTTTCAATTCAATTCATTTTGAATTCGTTTTCCATTCAATTCATTTCGAAATCGTTTAAAATTGATATAAATATCGTTCACGTCAAAATGGCGTCAATCTAATCAACACGGCTTCATAAATTTCTATTTTCAAATATTCTATTTCAAATATTTCTATTTCAAATATTTCTATTTCTAAATTGGAATGAGGCCCAATCAATTACCATATAAAATTAATTATATGGATTTTCATACAACACATGTATATAATAGCATTGAAAAATAATCAACCATCAACCAAAGTGCACTACACTGTATAAGCATCCAATAAAGATATCTAACGCTTATAACAGCATGTCAATCAATCGATCGACATATTTAATCAATCAGGATGAGTGAAATTCATATTTCATCCCAACACCCGTGTGGGGTTTCAAACAATCAAACACAGATTTTATTTGTGCTGTTGGGCGATGTGTAAAATTTATCGTCCCAATCAATGTCATTCAAATAAGTGTACATAAACAAACCATCTGGTTTGTAAATGAATATTTATTTATTCACTTCACTATTTTCATATTCACGTTAAAAATTATATTTTTAACGATAAAACATTTTATTTCAACCTATGAATTTCTATTCAATTCATTTATTCAATAAAATGATATTTTTATTTTTCTAACATATTTTAGAAAATTTCGGCGGCATAACGGCACGATACTAGAAACGGGACGAGGCCTAGCCTTATCCCCGGTCTAGTGAAGGCCCACGCCATTCACACATCAATCAAATCAATCTCATCTCACCAAACAATTCAATTCAAACAAATAATTCAACTAATCTATGCAACCAAACAAACAAGTTCATGGTCTGTGGACGATTGTGTCGGGTGCTACTAAGCACCGTCTGCATCCTAGTATATATATATATAATTAGAAAAGAAATTGAAAGGTGAGAAATTCTCACATATAGCTATCCAATTATCTTGAATCTTCTTTTGCAGAATTCTTCGTCGTTTCGCCTTTTTGTCACCTTCGTTGCTGCTTTCACTACATACGTAAAAATCACATTTTTACTTCGCTATTCAATTTATAAAAATCGAATTTTTACTTCAATGTTCAATATATAAAAATTCTATTTTTCTATCGAAGTTCAATATATAAAAATTCTATTTTTCTATCGAAGTTCAATATATAAAAATTCTATTTTTCTATCGAAGTTCAATATATAAAAATTCTATTTTTACTACTATGTTATATAGATAAAAATTATGTTTTTATCACGCTATTTTCCACCTAAAGATTTTGCCTTTTCTAAAATAAAGATTTCTCCTTTTTACTTTCAAAGAACTCGCCTTTTTATTTTTAAAGTACTCGCCTTTTTATTTTCAAAGTACTCGCCTTTTTATTTTCAAAGTACTCACCTTTTTATTTTTAAAGTTCATATCTTTTTTTTTAAAAAAAAAACAAAGTTGATATCTTTATAAAAACAAAGTTGTTTTTATTTTTAAAAACAACATATATTTTCAAAACAATTTCATATATGTTTTCAAAACCATCTTTTTCCATTTAAAATTCAAACCTTTTTTATTTTAAAGTTTAAACCTTTCCTATTTAAAATTTAAACCATTTTCTTTTTAAAATAAAAATAAAAAAACAGGTTTTTATTTCTTTTTAAACATTTTCAGTTTTATTCTTTTATAAAAAAAACAGTTTAAATCTTTATAAAAAAAACATTACAGTATTAACCAAAAAAAACTAGCATTGCAGAATTAAAACAAAAATAAAATAAAACAAAACGACTTACAGAGGGGGGGGGGGTTTTCGCAGATCGTCGGGGGTGCTTCTCGAGGCGGCGGCGCTAGGGTTTCAACGTCTCGAACGGGGGGGGGGGCTAATCGGGTGTCACGGTTTTTTTTCTGGAGGCTCTGGTCTTCGTTCAGAGGGAGGGCGCGAGCGTAGAGGGGAGGAGAGGGTGAGGGGGGGCGCCGCCTGTGGAGGTGCCGCGATAGGGGGGGCGACTGTGGAGCGGTGGCTTCCTTTTCGATCTCCTTTTTTTTTTTTTTATTATCATCGATCTGAAATGAAAAGAGATCGGGAGGGGGGGGGGCCTGGTTAAGGGAGAAGATATTTTTTTTTATTTTTTTTATTTAATTATTAAAAAGTTGACTTTTACATACGACCTCGAAACGAGGCCCACCGCCTGTCGTCCATAGCGTTTTACCCCCATTCCGAACACAATGGGATATGTATCGCAAGCTGATTCGACTGTTTGAATCAGTTTCCGTTAAATTTACATTTAAAACATTATATTGAATTTTAAACGTACATTTCAAATTACCGGGGTCGCATACTAACCAGAAAAATTCCAGAAAAATATTTTCTAGCTTCGTATTGACAATACGGTCCTAACAAAACTAGTTTCGTTGAATTCTGAGACCGTATGAAAAATGGCCAATTTCCAGTCGATTAAAATCAACTGAAACTGGTCAAACGCGTTTTCCTTTGCCACGCTCACATATTGATTCGAAAAATTATGAAATTTGAAACCTAGCAATAACTTTACATCCCGAACCCAACAAAACTGGTTTCGTCGAAATCCGAGGTCATTTGCAAAATGTCCATTTTTTAAGGGCCTTATATATATAAAAATATATATAAATTCCACAGCGACTATTTCTAATTTTAGACTGGACATATCTTATCATTTCTAAGATGAAATCTCAGTTTGTTAACTTCGTTACAAAGATATAGTTATACAGATTCAAATATTTCTTGTTTCGTTCAATTCTGACTTATATTGAATTCTGTATATTCATTTGAAATTAGAAATCGAATTTTCGAACTACCGCGCCATTTTCAATTCCTTTTATAATTATATATAATTATTATATATTCTAACGACGACGTATATAATATATACGTCGAATTTCAATTCAAAATAAATTTCTCGTCGATATTATTTAAAATATTTCATTTTAAATAATCAAAATTCGCTAAAATTGACAAAATAAAAATTTCAAACTGGCTCGCATTTTACGGGTTGTTACAATCTCCCCCACTTAAAACTTTTCGTCCCCGAAAAGGAACAAAGTCGAAAGTGGTTTGATTATTCAGCTCTACGCTCGATCTGGCTTCTATTCTCCAACTTTTCAGTTTCTGAGAATTTTCAAAATTTCAAAAATTTGGCTAACACCCTAAATTTTTGAAAAATTTCGCCATAACCTCCCCTGCACCGGGAGCATCGGGGAATTTCAAATAGCTTCCCCGGTCCTTCAGATCTCAAAAAGAAAAAGAAAAAGCCAAGCGGCTAGCCAATAGGCTCACAAAATCATCATCACCCAAACAAAACAGGAAATTATGTAGTAAACATGTACCTATTTGTCGGGCAAACAAATTTTATTCTTCGGCTCTAGCCTCCTTGCTATGACCTGTTCAATGATATACATGTATATGCAAGCAAATGCGACCACTTTTCAATATCATTCAATATTTGATTCAATTAGGCATAATGGTTCAAAATTAGCAAACAAATGAACAAACTACACAAACATCAATCAATTAGTGAATTTAACGTTTCAAATTCATAATTTTGATACATATACAGAAAATCTTGTTTTTGATGCCAATTCACAACAAAGTGTTCTAGCTATATAAGATTTGGTTCTCACACCAGTCTAATGGAAATATATAGATATCACACCTTCGAAACACGAATATAAATACTGATGATGTGGCCACATCATCAGAATTATCCCCGAGTGTCTAGAATGTGACTCTATATCTATCCAGTATATTAAAATTTCAAATACACGTGGATCAGACGTATACGCAAAATCTTTATATACTGGACTGTCCAACTCAATATAAATAGATAATCAAATACGAATAATTGATTTAAATTTTCAAAACAAAAATTGTTTTCACTTTGAAAAATATACTCTTCCTACTCGTTCTAGGATACTACTGATCCCATCTCTAACGAGTCATTCCCATTGGATATTACTAATCCAATATCTGATGAATTCTTTCGTATGGTTCTAATGTGTCTTGTTCTCTAGCTTTGTAAACCAAAGCTCTGATACCAACTGTGAAGAGCAGGAATTTCGCTCGATCCGAATCAGTCGCTAAACCGACCCAGACCGTTCGAAAACGCCCTATCGTTTGAGAACACGACAAAATAGAACGCATACAGAAGAACATTTCATTGTATATTACAACAATGCATCAAATTACAAGAATATACAGAGTATAAAAGAATATTACACAGAAATATCAGAGATTTAAATTACATTTAAATACATAGCAGCGGAAAATAATACAATGCACAACTAGAAGGAGATATACGGATACAAAGCTTTCCGGATATCGTTCCAGCTGTAAACCAGGATCCTGTGAATATAAATCTGCAAAACCAAAACTACTAGCTGCCCGTGTCAAAATAAGGGCACCCAGAGTTTAGGTTAAAACAATAAACTCCAGGTCAGTCATGGGACTGGTGTGAGAACTAAAACAGTTATTAATTCTTTATTTTAAAGTTCGGTAAATCAAGGGACCACGCCGTAACACGGAACGGGTTTCCTCCCAAGAATACCAGTGCATAAAACAAACAGCGCAATGCTAAATAAAGAAAAATGAAGCTGTTATAAGACCCAGGTCCTATCACACAATGCAACGCAAGCCGGGGGATAGGGTTTTCCCTTATAACAGCCAAAGAATGCTTGATACGTTTGAAACAAATCATTTGATACTATAATAAGTGCATAGTGTATAAAACAACTTCAAATCATAAGTATCAATCATAGGCGGCATGGGTACCATATATCATGTCGCCATACTAGTTTTACAATTAAAACCGCAAATGTCACGTATTTGGAAATTGGATTTCCGTCTATGAACCGAGGCAAAAGATAGTCCTCAACCGATTCGTGACTCTATAGCCCGAGCCACAGGTCAGAGCTCGAGTGACCTTGGAGCGACAGGGCCGGTCCACCGATGTGGATTAAACTTAAACCCTGAACACTACGTCTCCCCACCCTATGGGGTGTAAGTCTGGTCCGTCTGCCGACCAGAATGCATCGGCCGAAACCGATATAACCGAGGCGCCTCGCAACAGCAACAACCACATAAGTCAAACTCGTCAGGGCGTGTAAAACCACTGACGCCACTCCTAACTAGAAAGAAACGCATGCCCTCCCTGAGGTCCGTCTCCCGTTTTTGGTTCATACCAGGTGTGAAACTCGCGAATTCACGTTACACAAAGCTGTGCCACACAGGCTGTGCTTTGATCATCACCACAAGACTTTGCTTTTCAACAGAAGCCTCGATCTATTGCCACTTAGGCATGCCACACAGGCAATCCACTCTATGTGTTTGATATCCATCAGTATATAACCCCTGAGCTCGTACGTCTCAGAGAAGGGCGTTAAGCAAGAGAATAAATTCTCCGCCGCCAAACAGATATATATTTAATAGAAATCAAACACACAGACTAAAATCCAATGTCAGACACACAGTCCATTTACAAGTCCGTTCTGGGTCTGAACGAAACCGGAGGCACCTAGTACCCCGCATATCCATCGATCTCCAAGTACGTCTGGACGATCACCAACTGTTTCCATCTTCTTGGGTGTACAGCCCAATCAAGATCATCAGTAATCACCCAAACGACGTGAAGACTTCCGGTCTTCGACCACCGTCTTCATCTTCGACACCACGTCGAATCAATTATTCAGAATGGGATAAACCCGGTCTTTCTGAATAACTCGCGTATATATTATAAAAGTGTTACACAAACACAACATACGCCTCATTCCACTTCAGAATATTCTTTTATTCAAATATTCCCATACTTTGGGAAAAGTTCCCATTAATTTTATCCAAGATAAATTCTTTAAATTTATTCTTTAATCTCCTTTGAATGTCAATTCAAACTAGTCGGGATTAGCGAACCACACCGAAGTAATCATTTATTTTATTTCCCAATCCCAACCTATTCATCCCATGAAGTAAAACTGGTAGTACTTCATATCTAACACCACAGTGTTATCGGTAACTCAATTACCATTTCACGTTCAAATCTAATTAAAGATTTAACTATCGCTTGGAGTAAAACTGGTGACACTCCATTCTCGATCTTTTCAATCTAATTAAAGATTCATTAAAATTCCACTTAGTTTTAATCTTCGACTGGGTTAAAGAATCAGTGTCATTTAAAACACGGTTCACGATAAACCCAAAATCACATTCCATTAATTATCGGGTTAAAGAACGAGTGTTGTTTAAAACACTGTTCGCGATAAACCCAAAAATCAATACCAATTCAATTCCAATTAAATATCCTTTAATTGGTACACTTCATTAAATCTATATAAAAAGATTTAATCATTTCTCAACTGGGTTCAAGGACAGTGTTAGTGAAGACACCATTCACGACAAACCCAAATCACATTTGATATTCAATACAAGGCTCTGAATAGAAAATATATCGGCTTATATTCAATATCAAATTCTACGACTAACAAATGTCGTATTGGAAATAACGATATAAATATGTATCTTTCAAATTTCCATAACAACATCTGTATAATCACGAATTCCAACATCGAAATATTCCGAAGACAATTTCGATTCAAATCCACTCCAATGCAATCATTGGAAATTTTGGTTATTTTCAAAACCCTTTTCAAATTCAATTTATTTATTTTAAAAATAAATAGAATTATAATTCTAGTTCAAAATTAGTTCATTTCGATAAAAATCTATTTTTATCTTTTTCAAATATGGAGTTTTTCATCCCAAATCTTCACAAATCATTTCTTATGATTTTACACAAATTATTACTATTTTTAATAATTTTATCAAGGCCCGTATAGTCGATTTCCATCAACGGTCATCGAACTGCACTTACAGCGACCTTTTTCAAATTTGATTTGGACATAATTCCAAATCCAACCGTTAGATTTCTAATTTCTCACATTCATTAGAAAGCTCTCTTCGATACGAACCCAACGGTTCCGGTTTTAGGAGAATCCGACGGTCGGATCTCCCGCAATGTCCGTTTGAAATGAATGGTCGAAATTCACGAACTGCCGCGGCGCGGCGCGTTCTATTCAGGCCATTATATTATATATATAATATATATAATATATTTTTCGTCGATTTCTATTTAAAACGAATTATATAAATAGTTTAAAAATTCGTTTCAAAATCTATTTCAACTTCCATCTTAATTCAAAGCAAAATTGAATTCTTCTCTATAAATTCGTTTTAAAATTCATTTCTATTCAATTCGTTTTCAATTCAATTTGAATTCATTTCAATTTGCTTTCAATTCAATTTGAATTCGTTTTCAATTCAATTCATTTCGAAATCGTTTTCAATTCAATTCATTTCGAAATCACTTTCAATTCAATTCATTTCGAAATCACTTTCAATTCAATTCATTTCGAAATCACTTTCAATTCAATTCACTTTGAATTCGTTTTCAATTCAATTCATTTTGAATTCGTTTTCAATTCAATTCACTTCGAAATCACTTTCAATTCAATTCACTTCGAAATCACTTTCAATTCAATTCACTTCGAAATCACTTTCAATTCAATTCACTTCGAAATCACTTTCAATTCAATTCACTTCGAAATCACTTTCAATTCAATTCATTTCGAAATCACTTTCAATTCACTTTGAATTCGTTTTCAATTCAATTCATTTTGAATTCGTTTTCCATTCAATTCATTTCGAAATCGTTTAAAATTGATATAAATATCGTTCATGTCAAAATGGCGTCAATCTAATCAACACGGCTTCATAAATTTCTATTTTCAAATATTCTATTTCAAATATTTCTATTTCAAATATTTCTATTTCTAAATTGGAATGAGGCCCAATCAATTACCATATAAAATTAATTATATGGATTTTCATACAACACATGTATATAATAGCATTGAAAAATAATCAACCATCAACCAAAGTGCACTACACTGTATAAGCATCCAATAAAGATATCTAACGCTTATAACAGCATGTCAATCAATCGATCGACATATTTAATCAATCAGGATGAGTGAAATTCATATTTCATCCCAACACCCGTGTGGGGTTTCAAACAATCAAACACAGATTTTATTTGTGCTGTTGGGCGATGTGTAAAATTTATCGTCCCAATCAATGTCATTCAAATAAGTGTACATAAACAAACCATCTGGTTTGTAAATGAATATTTATTTATTCACTTCACTATTTTCATATTCACGTTAAAAATTATATTTTTAACGATAAAACATTTTATTTCAACCTATGAATTTCTATTCAATTCATTTATTCAATAAAATGATATTTTTATTTTTCTAACATATTTTAGAAAATTTCGGCGGCATAACGGCACGATACTAGAAACGGGACGATGCCTAGCCTTATCCCCGGTCTAGTGAAGGCCCACGCCATTCACACATCAATCAAATCAATCTCATCTCACCAAACAATTCAATTCAAACAAATAATTCAACTAATCTATGCAACCAAACAAACAAGTCCATGGTCTGTGGACGATTGTGTCGGGTGCTACTAAGCACCGTCTGCATCCTAGTATATATATATATAATTAGAAAAGAAATTGAAAGGTGAGAAATTCTCACATATAGCTATCCAATTATCTTGAATCTTCTTTTGCAGAATTCTTCGTCGTTTCGCCTTTTTGTCACCTTCGTTGCTGCTTTCACTACATACGTAAAAATCACATTTTTACTTCGCTATTCAATATATAAAAATCGAATTTTTACTTCAATGTTCAATATATAAAAATTCTATTTTTCTATCGAAGTTCAATATATAAAAATTCTATTTTTCTATCGAAGTTCAATATATAAAAATTCTATTTTTCTATCGAAGTTCAATATATAAAAATTCTATTTTTACTACTATGTTATATAGATAAAAATTATGTTTTTATCACGCTATTTTCCACCTAAAGATTTTGCCTTTTCTAAAATAAAGATTTCGCCTTTTTACTTTCAAAGAACTCGCCTTTTTATTTTTAAAGTACTCGCCTTTTTATTTTCAAAGTACTCGCCTTTTTATTTTCAAAGTACTCGCCTTTTTATTTTTAAAGTTCATATCTTTTTTTTTTTAAAAAAAAACAAAGTTGATATCTTTATAAAAACAAAGTTGTTTTTATTTTTAAAAACAACATATATTTTCAAAACAATTTCATATATGTTTTCAAAACCATCTTTTTCCATTTAAAATTCAAACCTTTTTTATTTTAAAGTTTAAACCTTTCCTATTTAAAATTTAAACCATTTTCTTTTTAAAATAAAAATAAAAAAACAGGTTTTTATTTCTTTTTAAACATTTTCAGTTTTATTCTTTTATAAAAAAAAACAGTTTAAATCTTTATAAAAAAAACATTACAGTATTAACCAAAAAAAACTAGCATTGCAGAATTAAAACAAAAATAAAATAAAACAAAACGATTTACAGAGGGGGGGGGGTTTTCGCAGATCGTCGGGGGTGCTTCTCGAGGCGGCGGCGCTAGGGTTTCAACGTCTCGAACGGGGGGGGGGGGGCTAATCGGGTGTCACGGTTTTTTTTCTGGAGGCTCTGGTCTTCGTTCAGAGGGAGGGCGCGAGCGTAGAGGGGAGGAGAGGGTGAGGGGGGGCGCCGCCTGTGGAGGTGCCGCGATAGGGGGGGGGGGCGACTGTGGAGCGGTGGCTTCCTTTTCGATCTCCCTTTTTTTTTTTTTTTATTATCATCGATCTGAAATGAAAAGAGATCGGGAGGGGGGGAGGCCTGGTTAAGGGAGAAGATATTTTTTTTTATTTTTTTTATTTAATTATTAAAAAGTTGACTTTTACATACGACCTCGAAACGAGGCCCACCGCCTGTCGTCCATAGCGTTTTACCCCCATTCCGAACACAATGGGATATGTATCGCAAGCTGATTCGACTGTTTGAATCAGTTTCCGTTAAATTTACATTTAAAACATTATATTGAATTTTAAACGTACATTTCAAATTACCGGGGTCGCATACTAACCAGAAAAATGCCAGAAAAATATTTTCTAGCTTCGTATTGACAATACGGTCCTAACAAAACTAGTTTCGTTGAATTCTGAGACCGTATGAAAAATGGCCAATTTCCAGTCGATTAAAATCAACTGAAACTGGTCAAACGCGTTTTCCTTTGCCACGCTCACATATTGATTCGAAAAATTATGAAATTTGAAACCTAGCAATAACTTTACATCCCGAACCCAACAAAACTGGTTTCGTCGAAATCCGAGGTCATTTGCAAAATGTCCATTTTTTAAGGGCCTTATATATATAAAAATATATATAAATTCCACAGCGACTATTTCTAATTTTAGACTGGACATATCTTATCATTTCTAAGATGAAATCTCAGTTTGTTAACTTCGTTACAAAGATATAGTTATACAGATTCAAATATTTCTTGTTTCGTTCAATTCTGACTTATATTGAATTCTGTATATTCATTTGAAATTAGAAATCGAATTTTCGAACTACCGCGCCATTTTCAATTCCTTTTATAATTATATATAATTATTATATATTCTAACGACGACGTATATAATATATACGTCGAATTTCAATTCAAAATAAATTTCTCGTCGATATTATTTAAAATATTTCATTTTAAATAATCAAAATTCGCTAAAATTGCCAAAATAAAAATTTCAAACTGGCTCGCATTTTACGGGTTGTTACAGAATTATAAGTGGCAATGGACAGAAGGAGATACAAAATATATTCAACATATTAAAAAAGTTTGTGAATATATGCCTAAATTATCCTTGCCATTAGAAACTGATGAATTAATCATATATACTGATGCTTCTTATTCATATTGGGGAGCAGCCCTAGTAGCTATAAGAAATAATCAAGAAAAATTGTGTAGATATAAATCTGGAACATTTAAACAAAGTGAATTGAATTATCACTCTAATGATAAAGAACTTCTAGCCATTAAAAATAGTATTAAAGCCTTTTATTTATATCTAAATAAACCCTTTAAAATACGCACTGATTCTGTTACTGCAAAATCCAGAATTAAAAATAAAATCCCTGATATTGGACCTAATAAAAGATTAATTAGATGGCAGTCATGGTTTTCTGAGTTTAATTTTGATATTGAACATATTTCGGGAAAAACTAACTTTCTTGCAGATACTTTAAGCAGAGAATTGCATGATGGCACAAAACAATGAAGATACAATTGATTATTTAAGCATCTTCGATGAACTATATGGAGAAGTACTTATTGCACAAGATGCTTTTGAGCAGTATTTAATCAAAGCAGATGATGATAAAAAGGAGGAAATAAGATCCTTCTTTAAACACATGGTATCTTATTCAGAGCAAATGTTCAGAAAAGTACAAAATAAGATGATTAGAAATGAAGAAATGCAAACTATTGAAGAATCAGTTAATAAGCCCTCTGAGATAAAGCAAAATAAAGAATTTATCAATTGGTTCAGTAGAATGATAAAACCTATATTACTAGAAATGTACCCTACTAAAGGAATATATTCAGGATATGGTTATGATCTAAACAAAGTATATATTCACCCAGAAGCTGATCCAATGTTGGTGAAAGACTTATACAAAGCAGGATTAATTTACTGCATTTATACCGATAGTACTCTTCATAATTTGAAAGGACTACCAAAGTTAAGGAATGCAGTATATACTTTTTCCAAAGCAATTAAACACAGCAATATATATTTGGTATGTAATCAAGTTATCCCGGAAGATGGCAAAGACTGTCTGTCTATGGTAGAATTGAAGATGGGGTCAAAAAAGTTAACTCCAAAGTTCTTTCAAAATATGTTCTTAGTCGAAGAAGATGTTATAGCAGTAACAAGGGCTAAGCAATTAACAAGTTTAGTATCAAGGACTTTGGAAGCTTTGGCAAACAATATATGGACATATGAGTCTGAGTCAAATGAGTTGATTTTAACAATTAGTAAAGTCCCTAGAGCTGGAGCAAAAGAAGACGTAATTCAATTTGTTGAAAGAATTCTAAGTTGGACTACACATAAATATGCATACAAACACTTTCTTAAGAATATAACAGAAGATATGATCAAGAAGCTCCTGGTGCACGGAATAAAGTGGGAGACTCTACAATATACACAAGACATGGTGGGACCCTCGAACAAAAGAGATTCTCATGAAGATGACAACTTGGAAGAGAAATCGGGAAGGGACTCATTTGCTGAAGAATAAAGCCACATGGAGAGACAAGATATAAAGAGCATCCTAAAAAGCAGAGCCTATTAATTAAAAGCATACAAGCTTCGAGTATGATGCTGATTCTGATATTGACAAAGGCGGTTTAGAGCAAATATAAAACCTCCTGAAGACATTCAGAGAAGCCATCCGCAGTTAGTCAAAAGCAATAATATTTGTACTTTGTAAATTAGAGTGTGTGAGCTTGTTCTGTAATAAATTTGTACTTTCCACTATCAGCAATATAAAGTTTGTTTCTAAGTGAAATTATTGTTCAAAAATTTCTGAGTTCTGAGAATCATAAACAAAAGCTTCTGGAAAAGCTTCTAAGTTGTACACTGCTTGGAATTTCTCAGCCATTTCCTGGAGTCCTGATTAGTATCCAGTGTTCGTTTGGCGTTGGCAGAGGAGAGCCGTGAAGCCGTAGAAGAACAAGGAGAATCGTAAGGATTGGAAGCATGCTGGGCCCAGACAGGTAACAACTAGAGATTGCCTCTAGAGATTGCCAGTTTTTGAATTCTCTTAATTTAGGAATTTTTTACAGTAGTTGCATTTAGTTTTAAAACTTTTAGCTTAGTATTCAGACGAAGTTAAGCTCCTTTTAAACGTTAATAAGCCAAAAAGGATATTAACGTTTAAAAGGAGCTTAACTTCGTCTGAATACTAAGCTAAAAGTTTTAAAACTAAATGCAACTACTGTAAAAAATTCCTAAATTAAGAGAATTCAAAAACTGGCAATCTCTAGAGGCAATCTCTAGTTGTTACCTGTCTGGGCCCAGCACGCTTCCAATCCTTACGATTCTCCTTGTTCTTCTACGGCTTCACGGCTCTCCTCTGCCAACGCCAAACGAACACTGGATACTAATCAGGACTCCAGGAAATGGCTGAGAAATTCCAAGCAGTGTACAACTTAGAAGCTTTTCCAGAAGCTTTTGTTTATGATTCTCAGAACTCAGAAATTTTTGAACAATAATTTCACTCAGAAACAAACTTTTTATTGCTGATAGTGGAAAGTACAAATTTGTTACAGAACAAGCTCACACACTCTAATTTACAAAGTACAAATATTATTGCTTTTGACTAACTGCGGATGGCTTCTCTGAATGTCTTCAGGAGGTTTTATATTTGCTCTAAACCGCCTTTGTCAATATCAGAATCAGCATCATACTCGAAGCTTGTATGCTTTTAATTAATAGGCTCTGCTTTTTAGGATGCTCTTTATATCTTGTCTCTCCACGTGGCTTTATTCTTCAGCAAAATCCTCTAGCAGCTTGGGATAAAGATAAAACATTAGCAACGATAAAATTAAAAGACTCTAATAAAAATAATTAGAGTAAGACCTATGAAATATTCATTAGAAGATTTAGAAGAATTTAAAGTACAAATTAGAGAACTTTTAGATTTAAAAGTAATTAGACCTTCTAACAGTCCGCATAGTTCTCCTGCATTTATAGTCAGGAAACATAGTGAAATTGTTAGAGGAAAAGCCAGAATAGTTTTTAATTACAAAGCTTATAAAACTATAACTAAAGCGATAGTTTTCCAAGATGATCCAGACTAGTGGGATCTCTGTAACTCTTCCGTAAGATCTGAGAGACCCTTCGTCAACCCATCAGAAACCACATTTAAGTGACCTACTTGGGAACATAACACAATAATGTTATGAATTCATTAGAAGATTTAGAAGAATTTAAAGTACAAATTAGAGAACTTTTAGATTTAAAAGTAATTTCTGAAGTTTCTGATGTTGAAATTAGATTTGATTCCATTTCCAGAAGCTTTTGTTTATGATTCTCAGAACTCAGAAATTTTTGAACAATAATTTCACCCAGAAACAAACTTTTTATTGCTGATAGTGGAAAGTACAAATTTATTACAGAACAAGCTCACACACTCTAATTTACAAAGTACAAATATATAAATGCAGTAAATTAATCCTGCTTTGTATAAGTCTTTCACCAACATTGGATCAGCTTCTGGGTGAATATATACTTTGTTTAGATCATAACCATATCCTGAATATATTCCTTTAGCAGGGTACATTTCTAGTAATATAGGTTTTATCATTCTACTGAACCAATTGATAAATTCTTTATTTTGCATTATCTCAGAGGGCTTATTACCTGATTCTTCAATAGTTTGCATTTCTTCATTTCTAATCATCTTATTTTGTACTTTTCTGAACATTTGCTCTGAATAAGATACCATGTGTTTAAAGAAGGATCTTATTTCCTCCTTTTTATCATCATCTGCTTTGATTAAATACTGCTCAAAAGCATCTTGTGCAATAAGTACTTCTCCATATAGTTCATCGAAGATGCTTAAATAATCAATTGTATCTTCATTGTTTTGTGCCATCATGCAATTCTCTGCTTAAAGTATCTGCAAGAAAGTTAGTTTTTCCCGAAATATGTTCAATATCAAAATTAAACTCAGAAAACCATGACTGCCATCTAATTAATCTTTTATTAGGTCCAATATCAGGGATTTTATTTTTAATTCTGGATTTTGCAGTAACAGAATCAGTGCGTATTTTAAAGGGTTTATTTAGATATAAATAAAAGGCTTTAATACTATTTTTAATGGCTAGAAGTTCTTTATCATTAGAGTGATAATTCAATTCACTTTGTTTAAATGTTCCAGATTTATATCTACACAATTTTTCTTGATTATTTCTTATAGCTACTAGGGCTGCTCCCCAATATGAATCAGAAGCATCAGTATATATGATTAATTCATCAGTTTCTAATGGCAAGGATAATTTAGGCATATATTCACAAACTTTTTTAATATGTTGAATATATTTTGTATCTCCTTCTGTCCATTGCCACTTATAATTCTTTTTAAGTTTTTGCTGTAAAGGAGCTCTTAATTTTGCTAACTTATTGATAAATATATCAGCATAATTAAGGCATCCAAGAAATCTTTGTAACTGTTTCATATCTTCAATTTGATCAGGGAATTCTTTAATTTTTGTAAGTATATGTGGCTGTAATTCTATGTCTCCATTATCTATAGTTATACCTAAAAAATCTATTTTTTGTACACCAATTATTGCTTTTTTAGCAGAAAGAGTTATTCCTCTTTCTATACATGTATCTATAACTAGATTACAATGTTTAATATGGTCTTCTAAATTATCAGAAAATATTAAAATATCATCAACATATACAATACAATAATCATCATGTCTTTTTAAAACTTCATCCATCCTTCTTTGAAATATTTGTGGTGCATTTTTTAATCCGAAAGGCATAACTAACCATTCATATTGTCCTTGTGGACAACTGAATGCAGTATATGGTATAGATTCTTCTGTTAATTTTATTTGCCAAAATCCACTTTTACAATCCATTTTTGTAAACCATTTTTTATTTTGTATTTTGTTAATCAATACTTCTTTATTTGGTAAATAATATCCATCAAATATTGTAGCATCATTTAAAGCTTTGTAATTAAAAACTATTCTGGCTTTTCCTCTAACAATTTCACTATGTTTCCTGACTATAAATGCAGGAGAACTATGCGGACTGTTAGAAGGTCTAATTACTTTTAAATCTAAAAGTTCTCTAATTTGTACTTTAAACTCTTCTAAATCTTCTAATGAATATTTCATAGGTCTTACTCTAATTATTTTATTAGAGTCTTTTAATTTTATCGTTGCTAATGTTTTATCTTTATCCCAAGCTGCTAGAGGATTTTCATTATATGTTTCTTTAAATCTTTCTTTGATATTTTCAAGAGTATCAATACTTTCATGTTTTAATAATGGTATTTTTTCTAACTTAGGAATATCACCACGCTGTGGTGGTACAGGTTGATAACTTGGATCAACAGCATAAGCTTGTTTAAGTCTTGGTGCTAAAATGGGCGTTCCGCATGGCGTAGTAAATATAACATGTTCTGTTAATTGGGTCATGGGCTGATATTGTAAACAAAAATCATTTCCTAATAAAATATCTGGACCTTGAACATTACTGGCCCATAATTTTGGTATTTTAATTTTAATATTTCCTACTGTAAAGGGGACATTAACAGCATAATCCTTATAACAAATTTCTTTTTCTTGTATATCCAAGGCTATTATGGAAGATCCATCTTGAATCCACCATTTCTATGGTAAAATATATTTTTTACATAAAGATATTCCTGAACCTGTATCAACATAAGCATTTAGTTTTATAGGTTGATAATAAGGTATTTCTATAGTTCCTTCAATGTATGTTGAATAAGGTGAAGTAATTACAGCTTTTTTCATATGTTGTTTATCAATTCTTGGAAATTCATATTGATCTAATTGTATAAATGAATCTTTTAATGTAAATGTATATTTTGTAATAAAATTCATTCCTAATAATATTTCATTTTTTGCTAGTTTGTCATCTACTAACATTTCCATTTGTATTTGCAGGACCTTTCCACTTCTGTCTATAAGGGATAGTCTCACTTCTACACTTTTATTTAATATATGGATTTGTCCAAAATAGTCTATGTATTTATAAGGATTTTGTAAATTACTATATGGGTATGTTTGTACTAGGTATGTATTAATATGAGAGGATGCTGCTCCTGTATCTAAAAGCACATTCACCTCTTTGTTATCTAAAAATCCTTGTATATACAGTTGTCTGTTTGACTCTATTAGATTTAGTTTATCTAATGTTTTTAATTCTAAATCTCTTCTTTGTGAGGATATATTTATATCTCTTAGTTGTTCAGAAGTAGAAGCTTCATTATCATAACTTATTCTGAAAGAATTTCTACTGTGTGGTTTTACAGTTGGTTGAGTTTTATATCTATTTTTCCTTTGAAGAATTAATTCTTGTGGAAAATCTAATTCTTCATGCTTTAGTTCTCTAGGGGGTATAACTTCACATATGTCAGAAAATGGTTTAGCAATATTGATATTTTCTTCTTTAAATTTCTTTGTAGTGATATGATGTTTAGTTGAATAAGCATATACCATACAAGCTGTTATACTACAGACTTTACTCCCTGGAGGCATTTTAAGTCTTTCAATTTTATGGTACATTGTAAGTCCAAGCTCTATATTTTGGTCTGATAATGAAATTGCAAAGTCTGGAAATATTCTCATTTTTATTGTTTGATATGCAAAATTACCTCTAATCACTCGTAATAAAGCATCTTTAGCATCATGCAGTATTCTGTCATCAGATATCCAAAATGTACAGGGTACGTTCATTCCTCTTCTGCATGCACATTTTATAATAAGTTCTATTCCACCTAGGTGTAACCATTTCGCCTGTTTATTAAATTCTTTTGAAAAATGTTTTCTATCATCTTTTATAGCTTTTTGAGTAAGTAGTTTTAAAGGAATTTCCCCTTCCATGGTAAAGACATCAATGGGTTGTTCAAAAGTTTTAATAACATATTTTTCTTTAGACATATATCTTATTAATGGAATTTCATAACATTCATCTTTTGAAAGTGTATGCTTTATTTTTTCTATCTGATTATATTTTTCTTCTGACATTTGTATTATTTGTTCATATCCAGTTTCATCATCTTTGGTTTCAGTAATTTCTGAAGTTTCTGATGTTGAAATTAGATTTGATTCCATATAAGGTGGTTGTTGCTCTACATTGTTTACTTCATTCATTATTTCTTGAAACTCTTTTTCCATTCCTTCTGAGTCATCAGACATGGTGCTTTCACTGTCTGTAGATGAAATCTCAGAAATAACTTCTTTTGGTTCTCTTTCTTTTACTATTGTTATCTTGTTTAGTGCATCTATATATGTTTGAATACTATATTTTTCTCTGTCAAAAATTTGTATTTTTCCATTACTTTTCTTACTTACTACTGCATTTTGTCTTGTTTTCACTACACTGTATAATTTGTGATCAAAAATGTGTTCACATGGAATAACTTTCTTATGTTTAGGTTTTTGCTTTGCACTTTTCTTCTCTAGTGGTTCTTTAAATTCAAGAATATCATATGGTGCAGGTGTTTTAATTAGTTTTTCAAATTTTTCATTGTATTGTTGTACAAAGTTCTGGGAACTTGTTCTTCGCATTTTTACATTCACCACGCTTAGTCTGTGCGGTTTATGATTGTATTCTTCTTCAGATTCTGTATCAGTGTCTGATTCAGAGTCTGAAACTAATTCATATATTTCTTCATCAGAATCACACTCAGCTTCTGATTCTATAGGCATTACCTGTTCGGAAAATAAGCGAAATGCTTTTACTGCTGTTTTCTTGTATTTTCCTTTTTCTGGACATTCATTAGCATAATGTCCTTCTTTATTACATGCCCAACATCTACATGTCTTTTTGGTTGTGTCTTTTTTGTTTTTAAAATTTTTCTTTATAAAATATCTTTTCTTTCTAAAATTAAGTGGCTTATTTTTCTTTAATTTGGCTGGCTTAAAGTATTTTTTAAATTTCTTTCTATACCTTTTGCCTATTGGTTTACATCCCCATTGGGTTGGTATATCAGATGTTTCACAGGACAATCCTTTATGTTTATTATATTGTCTAGCACTTCCCATAAGGGATTATTGCATACAATAATAAGCAATTCTATCCTTAGTAAATTTCATTTGTATTCCTAAGGATGGAAACACATCTGGATTATCTTTAAGATAACTTTCATAATCATTTGACAATATATTTGCCCAAGGTAAAGGTAATTTTAAGAAATATAAAGACAAAACATTTTCCATTGTACCTTCATCTGGTGCAGATGCATAATAATATTTAGCAAATTCACAATTATATTCATCAATATATTTTAAATCACATATTGTAAGGTTTGCTAGTTTTATTCTTGCATTTTTCTTCTGTTCTTCTTCCAATTTTTTATCATCAAAAGGTAATCCTCCAAATTCTGTTTTTAATATTTTTCTGAATGATTCAATTAAATTTAAAGGATCCAATAAATTGACAGAATCTCTTGATCCTGTGCTAATTAATTGTTTAGCTCCTTTAGTTAAATTTTTATACCAATTTTTTACATTGCCTACAAATGTATTTTCTATTATACCTAACATATCTATAGATGTTTGTATGTTTTTTGTAATTCTTAAGGTTTGTAAATCTCCAGCCCATGCGTTTACTAATTCAGTAACATTCTTTGCGCAATCAAGATCTAAAACTGCTCTCGAATGTTCTTGTAATTTTTTAAATTTTGGTTTATACAATTCAGAATATGTTTTATATGGTTTTTCTTTTTTAGGAAACATATATTCATGATATATCTCTTCTCCTTCATTTTGATCTATTATTTCTAAATTTCTTGTAGTATTATCTGTGCGTGAAGTATTTGGCACAGTCACTATACTACTACTGGTGGCTTCCATTTTTATATGTTCCACGGACTTATTAGCATGTTGTTGCAATACTGATAATCTAGACATTGCTATGGCTATGTCACCTAATTGGGTGCCATCAGCCTTATCCCAAAGTGCTTCTAATTCTTCCATTGTCTTGTCATCATACTGAGTATGAGACTCAACAATACTATTCATTTTAGTGTTTTCTATTGTAGATCTGGTGTTAATAGTAAATCCTCCTGCAACTGGAGATTTCAAAGTTACTGGTAGCATTTCTTCTGAAATACCTATTCTTTTCATCATTTTATCTATCTTATTATTTATTTCTACTATTGTGGTGTAATCACTAGGAGCTTGCAAAAAAGCAAGTCTTAGTTGATTATATGTAAGAATATTAGCAAACAAATTATATTCTGGTGTTCCGGTTTTAATAATAAACATTTTTTCTTCAGTTTCTATGATGGATTTAGCCATCAAGAATACTGAAAGTTTACTTTTAAGTTCTTCATATATCTTATCTACTTCCATGACTCTATGGCTCTGATACCAAAAAGGATATTAACGTTTAAAAGGAGCTTAACTTCGTCTGAATACTAAGCTAAAAGTTTTAAAACTAAATGCAACTACTGTAAAAAATTCCTAAATTAATAGAATTCAAAAACTGGCAATCTCTAGAGGCAATCTCTAGTTGTTACCTGTCTGGGCCCAGCACGCTTCCAATCCTTACGATTCTCCTTGTTCTTCTACGGCTTCACGGCTCTCTTCTGCCAACGCCAAACGAACACTGGATACTAATCAGGACTCCAGGAAATGGCTGAGAAATTCCAAGCAGTGTACAACTTAGAAGCTTTTCCAGAAGCTTTTGTTTATGATTCTCAGAACTCAGAAATTTTTGAACAATAATTTCACTCAGAAACAAACTTTTTATTGCTGATAGTGGAAAGTACAAATTTATTACAGAACAAGCTCACACACTCTAATTTACAAAGTACAAATATTATTGCTTTTGACTAACTGCGGATGGCTTCTCTGAATGTCTTCAGGAGGTTTTATATTTGCTCTAAACCGCCTTTGTCAATATCAGAATCAGCATCATACTCGAAGCTTGTATGCTTTTAATTAATAGGCTCTGCTTTTTAGGATGCTCTTTATATCTTGTCTCTCCACGTGGCTTTATTCTTCAGCAAATGAGTCCCTTCCCGATTTCTCTTCCAAGTTGTCATCTTCATGAGAATCTCTTTTGTTCGAGGGTCCCACCATGTCTTGTGTATATTGTAGAGTCTCCCACTTTATTCCGTGCACCAGGAGCTTCTTGATCATATCTTCTGTTATATTCTTAAGAAAGTGTTTGTATGCATATTTATGTGTAGTCCAACTTAGAATTCTTTCAACAAATTGAATTACGTCTTCTTTTGCTCCAGCTCTAGGGACTTTACTAATTGTTAAAATCAACTCATTTGACTCAGACTCATATGTCCATATATTGTTTGCCAAAGCTTCCAAAGTCCTTGATACTAAACTTGTTAATTGCTTAGCCTTTGTTACTGCTATAACATCTTCTTCGACTAAGAACATATTTTGAAAGAACTTTGGAGTTAACTTTTTTGACCCCATCTTCAATTCTACCATAGAAAGACAGTCTTTGCCATCTTCCGGGATAACTTGATTACATACCAAATATATATTGCTGTGTTTAATTGCTTTGGAAAAAGTATATACTGCATTCCTTAACTTTGGTAGTCCTTTCAAATTATGAAGAGTACTATCGGTATAAATGCAGTAAATTAATCCTGCTTTGTATAAGTCTTTCACCAACATTGGATCAGCTTCTGGGTGAATATATACTTTGTTTAGATCATAACCATATCCTGAATATATTCCTTTAGCAGGGTACATTTCTAGTAATATAGGTTTTATCATTCTACTGAACCAATTGATAAATTCTTTATTTTGCTTTATCTCAGAGGGCTTATTAACTGATTCTTCAATAGTTTGCATTTCTTCATTTCTAATTATCTTATTTTGTACTTTTCTGAACATTTGCTCTGAATAAGATACCATGTGTTTAAAGAAGGATCTTATTTCCTCCTTTTTATCATCATCTGCTTTGATTAAATACTGCTCAAAAGCATCTTGTGCAATAAGTACTTCTCCATATAGTTCATCGAAGATGCTTAAATAATCAATTGTATCTTCATTGTTTTGTGCCATCATGCAATTCTCTGCTTAAAGTATCTGCAAGAAAGTTAGTTTTTCCCGAAATATGTTCAATATCAAAATTAAACTCAGAAAACCATGACTGCCATCTAATTAATCTTTTATTAGGTCCAATATCAGGGATTTTATTTTTAATTCTGGATTTTGCAGTAACAGAATCAGTGCGTATTTTAAAGGGTTTATTTAGATATAAATAAAAGGCTTTAATACTATTTTTAATGGCTAGAAGTTCTTTATCATTAGAGTGATAATTCAATTCACTTTGTTTAAATGTTCCAGATTTATATCTACACAATTTTTCTTGATTATTTCTTATAGCTACTAGGGCTGCTCCCCAATATGAATCAGAAGCATCAGTATATATGATTAATTCATCAGTTTCTAATGGCAAGGATAATTTAGGCATATATTCACAAACTTTTTTAATATGTTGAATATATTTTGTATCTCCTTCTGTCCATTGCCACTTATAATTCTTTTTAAGTTTTTGCTGTAAAGGAGCTCTTAATTTTGCTAACTTATTGATAAATATATCAGCATAATTAAGGCATCCAAGAAATCTTTGTAACTGTTTCATATCTTCAATTTGATCAGGGAATTCTTTAATTTTTGTAAGTATATGTGGCTGTAATTCTATGTCTCCATTATCTATAGTTATACCTAAAAAATCTATTTTTTGTACACCAATTATTGCTTTTTTAGCAGAAAGAGTTATTCCTCTTTCTATACATGTATCTATAACTAGATTACAATGTTTAATATGGTCTTCTAAATTATCAGAAAATATTAAAATATCATCAACATATACAATACAATAATCATCATGTCTTTTTAAAACTTCATCCATCCTAATTTACATTTTGGCTCTTTAATGGAATGAAAATGGCGACGTCATGGCGATCGCTTTTTGAAAATTCAAAACACGCTTTTTCTTCTCTCAAATCGTCTCTCTACTCACAAATCTCTTCTTTACACGTTGATCAGGTTGGCAACGCTAAAAACGTTTCTGCTAATCCATCTTTTAAGGATATTATGCTCAGGCCAGCTGTAAAGCGGAATCCAGATCCGATTTTTCTAAATAATAAAAGACCTTTGTCAAAACCGTCTCCTCGCATCCTTCGCAGCTATAATGAAAATCTCAATAATATCAAATCAAAAAATGGCTGCTTCAGATGTGGTTCGACAGATCACTGGGCGAGATCATGCCGTAATCCAGTTATTTGTTTTAAATGTCATAAGACAGGGCACAAGGGTTTTAATTGCAAATCTTTTCGCTCTCCTCCCCCAAAAATGGCTGAAAGTTCCAGAAAACCAATTTCCGCTAATCGTTTCCAAAATTCTTTTGATTGGGCTCGATCGATGGTAATCATCTCTATTGCGAGTGGATCTTTCTCGATACGGCAGATTGAGGAGATTTTGAAAGCCAGATATGGTCGTCGTGCCCCATCCTGGGACTGGAACGTCAAGCGAATGGGTGATGTCTTTGTTGTTCGGTTCCCACAACGTCTACTGACAGTAAACTTCCAGTATAACTTCAATTTTACCATGGGGAGAATTAACCTGAGGCGGTGGAGTCCGCGTTTTGGCAGTGTCTCGAGGGAGAAGGAAACTTTTTGGATCCTATTGAAAAATGCTCCGCTTGTATGTCGTAAGCTTGACGTCCTCCAAACAGCTCTTGAAGATTATGGAGAAGTGGAGAGAGTCCAGTACGGTGCAATTCATGATGTGGATTATACTTGTTTGCGTGCCAAATTCACGAAGGAGGTGGGCACCCCATTGCCGAATTCAGTGGCAATTCCAATTGATGGTTTTTCCCATGTTGTTCAGATCGAAAGATGCGAGGAAGATTCGCCACCGAAAATCAATGTTCCTCTTTTCAAGCAGAGGGTGTTTGCAACTGATGGAGAGGGGAAGCTTAAAATTTTGAGTAGTAAGGATGGGGGTGCCAAAATGCATGTGGAGGAAGTGATTGCTTCGGTGGCAGATTCGGTTATTGAAGGAGAAGGGGATGTTTTTGCAAGAAGGAATAATGATAATTATGTGGTTCGATTTGATGATGGGGTGGCAGTAGAGGTTGACGAGGTTGGTAATATTGTGGGTGTGGGTGCCAACTCCAGAGAGATCATTGCCGTCGACGAAAATGAGGGAGTAGGTTTACAGGATCTTGGGGAGGAAGGCAACATGCAAGGCGCCAGAGAGGCGGTGGATGAACAAGTCATGGACAATGAATCACAAGACTTAAATTTGGCTGGGGATTTGGCGCTGGCTCCAACCAGCTCAGGGGAATGCTCGGCTACAGGTGGTAAAGGCAAGAGTGCATCGGATCATGGTGTGGTCATGCTACGTCGCAGCGCACGTGGGATGGGTCACCCTTTGGCAGGTAGCATTTTTGTTCCTGCTATACTTAATACTTTGTCTAGTGATCAACTTCATGATATTGCAAGTAAATCTGGTTTTGTGTTAAATGATGATGTGATAAGTGATATTAAGAATAAAGAAAATGAGAGGGTTAAAGGTTCAACATGATTATCGTCACTTGGAATGTTAGAGGCCTAGGAACTTTTGATAAGTGCCTTAGGGTTAAAAATTACCTCAAGTCTGTAAAACCTGACATCATCATGCTTCAAGAGACCAAGCTTGAAAATCCTGAACCATTTATTTTCAAATGTCTGGGGTGGGGTGTCATTGATGATTGGGCTTTTATTCCTGCTGTGGGAACCTCGGGTGGCATTTTTACTGGTTGGAATAGTAATTCTTGGTTGCTTAAGCAAGAAATCAAACAAACTTACTGTCTGCATTTAGCCCTGGAATGTAAATCTACAAATGTACTTTACTTCTTTTCTAATGTTTAAGGACCCAATACAAGACGAGAAAGAATGACATTATGGGCCGAGGGCTTGGACTTTTATAAACTTATGTATGGTCCCTGGGTAATTGGTGGTGACTTTAATGTTACAAGATTTATGTCTGAACGTAATGTTGTGAAAAACGCTGGCTTGGGTGACATGAACGATTTTAGTGACTTTGTTGGAAACTGTGGCCTCATTGACCTACCCATGACTAATAGAAAATATACGTGGACTGACGGTAGGACCCCTCCTACTTTAGTTCGACTCGATCGCTTCTTCATTAATTCTGCTTTTGATGACTTGCACCCCCTAACTCTTCAAAGAGGTCTTACTTCCCTTATTTCTGATCACTGCCCGGTTGTTCTCAACACTAATGTAGATTATAGAAGGAAATCTTTTTTTAAGTTCGAGAATATGTGGTGTATTGAACCAAATTTTGATGTGATGTTGCGGGAGAAGTGGATAGAGTTTCGCAACTTTGGTGATGCAGCTAGTAATTTTTGTAGGAAAATGAGACTTTTGCGTAAATTTTTAGCCAAATGGAATAGAGAAGTCTTTGGAAACATTAGAGTCAAGAAGCAGAGACTTGAATCTGAGATTATGGAGCTCAGTGTGCTCGAGGAAGGGCGTAATCTAAGTGAGGCCGAGCGTGCCTTGTTAAAATCAAAAGAAAAGGAGCTTCTAACGGTGATTGATCAAGAAGAGATCTTTTGGAAACAGAGGTCGGGAACTCAGTGGCTTAAGCTTGGTGATAGTAACACAAGTTATTTCCACAAAGTTGCGAACGGTAGACGGCGTACTAACACTATATGTAGCATTTGGAAAGACGGAGTCGAAATTTGTGATCATCAAAGGATAGAGGAGGTTTTTACTGAATTTTATAAGGGAATCTTTGGTGAACGCATTGAGAATCGGGTGAATGTTGATTGGAAGAAGCTGTATCCTTCGTCTGTTGATCTAAGTGGCATTGATTCGGAGTTCTCAGAAGAGGAAATCGTCGCGGCTTTAAACGAAATGCCTGGTGATAAAGCCCCTGGCCCTGATGGTTTTCCAAATTTCTTCTATAAGAAATATTGGGATGTGATTAAAGAGGATGTTATTAACATATTCAAAGAATTTCATTCTGTTTCCTTGATATTGGACATGTTGGGATACGCTAATGTAGTTTTGATCCCTAAGAAAGGAGGAAATGTCTCGGCTGCGGATTTTCGACCTATTAGTCTCTTGAATAGCAGTTTCAAATTGATCACGAAGGTTCTCGCAAACAGACTGAAAGCGAAGATGGACAACCTGATTGATGTTTCGCAGACAGCATTTATTAGAGGAAGATTCATTCTTGATGGTGCGGCTCTTGTTCAGGAAGTTATCTCCCATAGTGATAGACATAACGTGCCTTGCGCAATCCTGAAGTTGGACTTTGCTAAGGCCTTTGACACAGTTGACTGGAGGTTTATCATGGATCTTCTAAGCGCGAGAGGCTTTCCGTGTAAATGGCTAAACTGGGTTCATTGCATTTTAACTTCAAGTAGATCCAATATTTGTGTGAATGGAGTGGCTGGCAAAACTATTGTATCCAAGCGTGGGCTGCGACAGGGTGACCCACTTTCCCCACTCCTCTTTGACTTGGCTGCCGATGTATTTTGTCGGATCCTTCAGGTGGCGAGTTCTAATGAGATTATTCAAAGCTTTGGGCGTGATCACATCATTGGGGGTATTAATTCCCTACAATATGCTGATGACACCATTATTTTTTGCAACCCTGATTGCAAGAATATTGCCTCTTTAAAATTTTTGCTTTATGCTTTTGAAAGTTTATCTGGCTTAAAAATTAATTTTCACAAGAGCAGTGTTTACACTTTGGGTTGTAGTGTTGATGTGCACAGGAATTGCGCTGAAATGCTCAACTGCATGGCTGATTCTTTCCCTCTCAAATACCTTGGTGCTTATATCCGTCCAAAGAGATTGATGAAGAGTGATTGGCAATATGTGATTGATAAAGTGGACAGGCGATTAGCGAGATGGAAAGGAAATTGTCTATCAAAGGCTGGACGCCTGGTGCTGGTGAATTCTGTTCTGGCGGCTATCCCTTTGTACTGGCTCTCTTTTTATTCGTGTCCGGGTTGGGTTGTTCAGAAGATTGATGCTGTTCGTCGGAATTTTTTTTGGACCGGTACGAAGGACACGCGCAAAACCTGCTGTCTAGTGTCGTGGGATCAGGTGTGCAAGTCCAAAGTTCAAGGAGGCTTAGGTGTCATCAATTTGAAGAATATGAATCATGCATTACTTTGTAAATGGCTTTGGATTATGCTTAGCGAAAAGAAAGTTCTCTGGAAGGAGTGGATCTTAAACACTTGCTATGGTGGTAGATTCGACTGGAATGCGGACATTTCCCATTGCTCAACATTCTGGCGTGGTGTTATGGCAAATGTTCACTGGATGAAGATTGGGACTGAGATTGTAGTTAAAAATGGCCGAAGCGTCTCTTTCTGGTATGACTGTTGGTTGCTTCCTATCCCCTTGCGTAATGAATTTGCCGATCTGTTTGCTATTGCATGCAACAAAGGTGCTTCAGTCTGTGAAATGTTTAATGCGAATTCTGCTAACTTTAAATGGAACCTGTCCTTTAGTCGTATTGTGGCCGGTAATGCTCTGCTTCAACTTTGTGGACTTATTCGTTTGCTTGAAGATGTTCACCTTCATAGCAATGAGGAGGATGACTTCGAGTGGAAGATTGGTGGTAAATTTTGCGTGAGTGCACTTTATAAGTTGATGAACTTCACAGGAAGAAAGTACGATGGATTCATGAGAATGTGGAGTTTTAAAGCTGTACCTGCTAAGGTCAGGATACATATGTGGACGATCATGCACAACAAGCTCAATACAGTGAAAAGATTAAGGCTTAAAGGTGTTCATGTTACTGGGGGATGTGTTTTCTGCAATGACGAGGACGAGGATTATATGCATCTTTTTCTTGATTGCGATTTCGCCTTTTACGTGTGGACGAAGTGTTTAGTTAGCCTTAATATCTGCTTAGACTGGTCTCACTTCATCTCTGACCAATTTCTCTTCTGGAATAGTACTATTATTACATTACCTGACACTGACATGCGCCATATGTTTGCTCTTTTGAACTTTGCTTATGTTTGGATCCTCTGGCATGAACGTAACTCACGAAAGTTTAAATGCAAAATGAAACGGCCCAACTCAGTTATTTTTCGCATACTTAATTTTGTTTCTCTTTGGTCAGGCAATGAAGAAATCAGGTTTGTTGACACAATCGGAGCTAGAGTGATGGACAGGGCCCGTGGTAGCAGAGCTTGATGTTGCCATGCTTCACTTTACTGGGTTTGCATGCTGTTTTTGCTGTAGTTTCATAAAATTTTTGGACTCTATGTAAACATGCCTGCGTGCATGTATTTTGATTGTACATATGTATGTAAATATATGTAACTATTGTAACTAGTAGATAGCTCTATGTATGCTGAACACGATGTACTTACTCTATGCTTAATGAATGAATGAAGGCGTGAATCTAGCGATTCACTACCTTTTTTGCATCAAAAAAAAAAACTTCATCCATCCTTCTTTGAAATATTTGTGGTGCATTTTTTAATCCGAAAGGCATAACTAACCATTCATATTGTCCTTGTGGACAACTGAATGCAGTATATGGTATAGATTCTTCTGTTAATTTTATTTGCCAAAATCCACTTTTACAATCCATTTTTGTAAACCATTTTTTATTTTGTATTTTGTTAATCAATACTTCTTTATTTGGTAAATAATATCCATCAAATATTGTAGCATCATTTAAAGCTTTGTAATTAAAAACTATTCTGGCTTTTCCTCTAACAATTTCACTATGTTTCCTGACTATAAATGCAGGAGAACTATGCGGACTGTTAGAAGGTCTAATTAATTTTAAATCTAAAAGTTCTCTAATTTGTACTTTAAATTCTTCTAAATCTTCTAATGAATATTTCATAGGTCTTACTCTAATTATTTTATTAGAGTCTTTTAATTTTATCGTTGCTAATGTTTTATCTTTATCCCAAGCTGCTAGAGGATTTTCATTATATGTTTCTTTAAATCTTTCTTTGATATTTTCAAGAGTATCAATAATTTCATGTTTTAATAATGGTATTTTTTCTAACTTAGGAATATCACCACGCTGTGCTGGTACAGGTTGATAACTTGGATCAACAGCATAAGCTTGTTTAAGTCTTGGTGCTAAAATGGGCGTTCCGCATGGCGTAGTAAATATAACATGAAAATATCCCCATTTAGAAGCGCCAGAAACTACTTACTCAAAAAGCTATAAAAGATGATAGAAAACATTTTTCAAAAGAATTTAATAAACAGGTGAAATGGTTACACCTAGGTGGAATAGAACTTATTATAAAATGTGCATGCAGAAGAGGAATGAACGTACCCTGTACATTTTGGATATCTGGTGACAGAATACTGCATGATGCTAAAGATGCTTTATTAGGAGTGATTAGAGGTAATTTTGCATATCAAACAATAAAAATGAGAATATTTCCAGACTTTGCAATTTCATTATCAGACCAAAATATAGAGCTTGGACTTACAATGTACCAAAAAGGATATTAACGTTTAAAAGGAGCTTAACTTCGTCTGAATACTAAGCTAAAAGTTTTAAAACTAAATGCAACTACTGTAAAAAATTCCTAAATTAAGAGAATTCAAAAACTGGAAATCTTTAGAGGCAATCTCTAGTTGTTACCTGTCTGGGCCCAGCACGCTTCCAATCCTTACGATTCTCCTTGTTCTTCTACGGCTTCACGGCTCTCCTCTGCCAACGCCAAACGAACACTGGATACTAATCAGGACTCCAGGAAATGGCTGAGAAATTCCAAGCAGTGTACAACTTAGAAGCTTTTCCAGAAGCTTTTGTTTATGATTCTCAGAACTCAGAAATTTTTGAACAATAATTTCACTCAGAAACAAACTTTTTATTGCTGATAGTGGAAAGTACAAATTTATTACAGAACAAGCTCACACACTCTAATTTACAAAGTACAAATATTATTGCTTTTGACTAACTGCGGATGGCTTCTCTGAATGTCTTCAGGAGGTTTTATATTTGCTCTAAACCGCCTTTGTCAATATCAGAATCAGCATCATACTCGAAGCTTGTATGCTTTTAATTAATAGGCTCTGCTTTTTAGGATGCTCTTTATATCTTGTCTCTCCACGTGGCTTTATTCTTCAGCAAATGAGTCCCTTCCCGATTTCTCTTCCAAGTTGTCATCTTCATGAGAATCTCTTTTGTTCGAGGGTCCCACCATGTCTTGTGTATATTGTAGAGTCTCCCACTTTATTCCGTGCACCAGGAGCTTCTTGATCATATCTTCTGTTATATTCTTAAGAAAGTGTTTGTATGCATATTTATGTGTAGTCCAACTTAGAATTCTTTCAACAAATTGAATTACATCTTCTTTTGCTCCCGCTCTAGGGACTTTACTAATTGTTAAAATCAATTCATTTGACTCAGACTCATATGTCCATATATTGTTTGCCAAAGCTTCCAAAGTCCTTGATACTAAACTTGTTAATTGCTTAGCCCTTGTTACTGCTATAACATCTTCTTCGACTAAGAACATATTTTGAAAGAACTTTGGAGTTAACTTTTTTGACCCCATCTTCAATTCTACCATAGACAGACAGTCTTTGCCATCTTCCGGGATAACTTGATTACATACCAAATATATATTGCTGTGTTTAATTGCTTTGGAAAAAGTATATACTGCATTCCTTAACTTTGGTAGTCCTTTCAAATTATGAAGAGTACTATCGGTATAAATGCAGTAAATTAATCCTGCTTTGTATAAGTCTTTCACCAACATTGGATCAGCTTCTGGGTGAATATATACTTTGTTTAGATCATAACCATATCCTGAATATATTCCTTTAGCAGGGTACATTTCTAGTAATATAGGTTTTATCATTCTACTGAACCAATTGATAAATTCTTTATTTTGCTTTATCTCAGAGGGCTTATTAACTGATTCTTCAATACTTTGCATTTCTTCATTTCTAATCATCTTATTTTGTACTTTTCTGAACATTTGCTCTGAATAAGATACCATGTGTTTAAAGAAGGATCTTATTTCCTCCTTTTTATCATCATCTGCTTTGATTAAATACTGCTCAAAAGCATCTTGTGCAATAAGTACTTCTCCATATAGTTCATCGAAGATGCTTAAATAATCAATTGTATCTTCATTGTTTTGTGCCATCATGCAATTCTCTGCTTAAAGTATCTGCAAGAAAGTTAGTTTTTCCCGAAATATGTTCAATATCAAAATTAAACTCAGAAAACCATGACTGCCATCTAATTAATCTTTTATTAGGTCCAATATCAGGGATTTTATTTTTAATTCTGGATTTTGCAGTAACAGAATCAGTGCGTATTTTAAAGGGTTTATTTAGATATAAATAAAAGGCTTTAATACTATTTTTAATGGCTAGAAGTTCTTTATCATTAGAGTGATAATTCAATTCACTTTGTTTAAATGTTCCAGATTTATATCTACACAATTTTTCTTGATTATTTCTTATAGCTACTAGGGCTGCTCCCCAATATGAATCAGAAGCATCAGTATATATGATTAATTCATCAGTTTCTAATGGCAAGGATAATTTAGGCATATATTCACAAACTTTTTTAATATGTTGAATATATTTTGTATCTCCTTCTGTCCATTGCCACTTATAATTCTTTTTAAGTTTTTGCTGTAAAGGAGCTCTTAATTTTGCTAACTTATTGATAAATATATCAGCATAATTAAGGCATCCAAGAAATTTTTGTAACTGTTTCATATCTTCAATTTGATCAGGGAA
Organism: Allium sativum; assembly: GCA_030737875.1. Taxonomy (NCBI): domain Eukaryota; kingdom Viridiplantae; phylum Streptophyta; class Magnoliopsida; order Asparagales; family Amaryllidaceae; genus Allium; species Allium sativum. The sequence continues at coordinate 118,826,427 of CM060913.1, read as the reverse complement.
TTCTTTAATTTTTGTAAGTATATGTGGCTGTAATTCTATGTCTCCATTATCTATAGTTATACCTAAAAAATCTATTTTTTGTACACCAATTATTGCTTTTTTAGCAGAAAGAGTTATTCCTCTTTCTATACATGTATCTATAACTAGATTACAATGTTTAATATGGTCTTCTAAATTATCAGAAAATATTAAAATATCATCAACATATACAATACAATAATCATCATGTCTTTTTAAAACTTCATCCATCCTTCTTTGAAATATTTGTGGTGCATTTTTTAATCCGAAAGGCATAACTAACCATTCATATTGTCCTTGTGGACAACTGAATGCAGTATATGGTATAGATTCTTCTGTTAATTTTATTTGCCAAAATCCACTTTTACAATCCATTTTTGTAAACCATTTTTTATTTTGTATTTTGTTAATCAATACTTCTTTATTTGGTAAATAATATCCATCAAATATTGTAGCATCATTTAAAGCTTTGTAATTAAAAACTATTCTGGCTTTTCCTCTAACAATTTCACTATGTTTCCTGACTATAAATGCAGGAGAACTATGCGGACTGTTAGAAGGTCTAATTACTTTTAAATCTAAAAGTTCTCTAATTTGTACTTTAAATTCTTCTAAATCTTCTAATGAATATTTCATAGGTCTTACTCTAATTATTTTATTAGAGTCTTTTAATTTTATCGTTGCTAATGTTTTATCTTTATCCCAAGCTGCTAGAGGATTTTCATTATATGTTTCTTTAAATCTTTCTTTGATATTTTCAAGAGTATCAATACTTTCATGTTTTAATAATGCTATTTTTTCTAACTTAGGAATATCACCACGCTGTGCTGGTACAAGTTGATAACTTGGATCAACAGCATAAGCTTGTTTAAGTCTTGGTGCTAAAATGGGCGTTCCGCATGGCGTAGTAAATATAACATGTTCTGTTAATTGGGTCATGGGCTGATATTGTAAACAAAAATCATTTCCTAATAAAATATCTGGACCTTGAACATTACTGGCCCATAATTTTGGTATTTTAATTTTAATATTTCCTACTGTAAAGGGGACATTAACAGCATAATCCTTATAACAAATTTCTTTTTCTTGTATATCCAAGGCTATTATGGAAGATCCATCTTGAATCCACCATTTCTGTGGTAAAATATATTTTTTACATAAAGATATTCCTGAACCTGTATCAACATAAGCATTTAGTTTTATAGGTTGATAATAAGGTATTTCTATAGTTCCTTCAATGTATGTTGAATAAGGTGAAGTAACTACAGCTTTTTTCATATGTTGTTTATCAATTCTTGGAAATTCATATTGATCTAATTGTATAAATGAATCTTTTAATGTAAATGTATATTTTGTAATAAAATTCATTCCTAATAATATTTCATTTTTTGCTAGTTTGTCATCTACTAACATTTCCATTTGTATTTGCAGGACCTTTCCACTTCTGTCTCTAAGGGATAGTCTCACTTCTACACTTTTATTTAATATATGGATTTGTCCAAAATAGTCTATGTATTTATAAGGATTTTGTAAATTACTATATGGGTATGTTTGTACTAGGTATGTATTAATATGAGAGGATGCTGCTCCTGTATCTGAAAGCACATTCACCTCTTTGTTATCTAAAAATCCTTGTATATACAGTTGTCTGTTTGACTCTATTAGATTTAGTTTATCTAATGTTTTTAATTCTAAATCTCTTCTTTGTGAGGATATATTTATATCTCTTAGTTGTTCAGAAGTAGAAGCTTCATTATCATAACTTATTCTGAAAGAATTTCTACTGTGTGGTTTTACAGTTGGTTGAGTTTTATATCTATTTTTCCTTTGAAGAATTAATTCTTGTGGAAAATCTAATTCTTCATGCTTTAGTTCTCTAGGGGGTATAACTTCACATATGTCAGAAAATGGTTTAGCAATATTGATATTTTCTTCTTTAAATTTCTTTGTAGTGATATGATGTTTAGTTGAATAAGCATATACCATACAAGTTGTTATACTACAGACTTTACTCCCTGGAGGCATTTTAAGTCTTTCAATTTTATGGTACATTGTAAGTCCAAGCTCTATATTTTGGTCTGATAATGAAATTGCAAAGTCTGGAAATATTCTCATTTTTATTGTTTGATATGCAAAATTACCTCTAATCACTCCTAATAAAGCATCTTTAGCATCATGCAGTATTCTGTCATCAGATATCCAAAATGTACAGGGTACGTTCATTCCTCTTCTGCATGCACATTTTATAATAAGTTCTATTCCACCTAGGTGTAACCATTTCGCCTGTTTATTAAATTCTTTTGAAAAATGTTTTCTATCATCTTTTATAGCTTTTTGAGTAAGTAGTTTTAAAGGAATTTCCCCTTCCATGGTAAAGACATCAATGGGTTGTTCAAAAGTTTTAATAACATATTTTTCTTTAGACATATATCTTATTAATGGAATTTCATAACATTCATCTTTTGAAAGTGTATGCTTTATTTTTTCTATCTGATTATATTTTTCTTCTGACATTTGTATTATTTGTTCATATCCAGTTTCATCATCTTTGGTTTCAGTAATTTCTGAAGTTTCTGATGTTGAAATTAGATTTGATTCCATATAAGGTGGTTGTTGCTCTACATTGTTTACTTCATTCATTATTTCTTGAAACTCTTTTTCCATTCCTTCTGAGTCATCAGACATGGTGCTTTCACTGTCTGTAGATGAAATCTCAGAAATAACTTCTTTTGGTTCTCTTTCTTTTACTATTGTTATCTTGTTTAGTGCATCTATATATGTTTGAATACTATATTTTTCTCTGTCAAAAATTTGTATTTTTCCATTACTTTTCTTACTTACTACTGCATTTTGTCTTGTTTTCACTACACTGTATACTTTGTGATCAAAAATGTGTTCACATGGAATAACTTTCTTATGTTTAGGTTTTTGCTTTGCACTTTTCTTCTCTAGTGGTTCTTTAAATTCTAGAATATCATATGGTGCAGGTGTTTTAATTAGTTTTTCAAATTTTTCATTGTATTGTTGTACAAAGTTCTGGGAACTTGTTCTTAGCATTTTTACATTCACCACGCTTAGTCTGTGCGGTTTATGATTGTATTCTTCTTCAGATTCTGTATCAGTGTCTGATTCAGAGTCTGAAACTAATTCATATATTTCTTCATCAGAATCACACTCAGCTTCTGATTCTATAGGCATTACCTGTTCGGAAAATAAGCGAAATGCTTTTACTACTGTTTTCTTGTATTTTCCTTTTTCTGGACATTCATTAGCATAATGTCCTTCTTTATTACATGCCCAACATCTACATGTCTTTTTGGTTGTGTCTTTTTTGTTTTTAAAATTTTTCTTTATAAAATATCTTTTCTTTCTAAAATTAAGTGGCTTATTTTTCTTTAATTTGGCTGGCTTAAAGTATTTTTTAAATTTCTTTCTATACCTTTTACCTATTGGTTTACATCCCCATTGGGTTGGTATATCAGATGTTTCACAGGACAATCCTTTATGTTTATTATATTGTCTAGCACTTCCCATAAGGGATTGTTGCATACAATAATAAGCAATTCCATCCTTAGTAAATTCCTCTTTCTATACATGTATCTATAACTAGATTACAATGTTTAATATGGTCTTCTAAATTATCAGAAAATATTAAAATATCATCAACATATACAATACAATAATCATCATGTCTTTTTAAAACTTCATCCATCCTTCTTTGAAATATTTGTGGTGCATTTTTTAATCTGAAAGGCATAACTAACCATTCATGGAATTCTTTAATTTTTGTAAGTATATGTGGCTGTAATTCTATGTCTCCATTATCTATAGTTATACCTAAAAAATCTATTTTTTGTACACCAATTATTGCTTTTTTAGCAGAAAGAGTTATTCCTCTTTCTATACATGTATCTATAACTAGATTACAATGTTTAATATGGTCTTCTAAATTATCAGAAAATATTAAAATATCATCAACATATACAATACAATAATCATCATGTCTTTTTAAAACTTCATCCATCCTTCTTTGAAATATTTGTGGTGCATTTTTTAATCCGAAAGGCATAACTAACCATTCATATTGTCCTTGTGGAAAACTGAATGCAGTATATGGTATAGATTCTTCTGTTAATTTTATTTGCCAAAATCCACTTTTACAATCCATTTTTGTAAACCATTTTTTATTTTGTATTTTGTTAATCAATACTTCTTTATTTGGTAAATAATATCCATCAAATATTGTAGCATCATTTAAAGCTTTGTAATTAAAAACTATTCTGGCTTTTCCTCTAACAATTTCACTATGTTTCCTGACTATAAATGCAGGAGAACTATGCGGACTGTTAGAAGGTCTAATTACTTTTAAATCTAAAAGTTCTCTAATTTGTACTTTAAATTCTTCTAAATCTTCTAATGAATATTTCATAGGTCTTACTCTAATTATTTTATTAGAGTCTTTTAATTTTATCGTTGCTAATGTTTTATCTTTATCCCAAGCTGCTAGAGGATTTTCATTATATGTTTCTTTAAATCTTTCTTTGATATTTTCAAGAGTATCAATACTTTCATGTTTTAATAATGGTATTTTTTCTAACTTAGGAATATCACCACGCTGTGCTGGTACAGGTTGATAACTTGGATCAACAGCATAAGCTTGTTTAAGTCTTGGTGCTAAAATGGGCGTTCCGCATGGCGTAGTAAATATAACATGTTCTGTTAATTGGGTCATGGGCTGATATTGTAAACAAAAATCATTTCCTAATAAAATATACGGACCTTGAACATTACTGGCCCATAATTTTGGTATTTTAATTTTAATATTTCCTACTGTAAAGGGGACATTAACAACATAATCCTTATAACAAATTTCTTTTTCTTGTATATCCAAGGCTATTATGGAAGATCCATCTTGAATCCACCATTTCTGTGGTAAAATATATTTTTTACATAAAGATATTCCTGAACCTGTATCAACATAAGCATTTAGTTTTATAGGTTGATAATAAGGTATTTCTATAGTTCCTTCAATGTATGTTGAATAAGGTGAAGTAACTACAGCTTTTTTCATATGTTGTTTATCAATTCTTGGAAATTCATATTGATCTAATTGTATAAATGAATCTTTTAATGTAAATGTATATTTTGTAATAAAATTCATTCCTAATAATATTTCATTTTTTGCTAGTTTGTCATCTACTAACATTTCCATTTGTATTTGCAGGACCTTTCCACTTCTGTCTATAAGGGATAGTCTCACTTCTACACTTTTATTTAATATATGGATTTGTCCAAAATAGTCTATGTATTTATAAGGATTTTGTAAATTACTATATGGGTATGTTTGTACTAGGTATGTATTAATATGAGAGGATGCTGCTCCTGTATCTAAAAGCACATTCACCTCTTTGTTATCTAAAAATCCTTGTATATACAGTTGTCTGTTTGACTCTATTAGATTTAGTTTATCTAATGTTTTTAATTCTAAATCTCTTCTTTGTGAGGATATATTTATATCTCTTAGTTGTTCAGAAGTAGAAGCTTCATTATCATAACTTATTCTGAAAGAATTTCTACTGTGTGGTTTTACAGTTGGTTGAGTTGTATATCTATTTTTCCTTTGAAGAATTAATTCTTGTGGAAAATCTAATTCTTCATGCTTTAGTTCTCTAGGGGGTATAACTTCACATATGTCAGAAAATGGTTTAGCAATATTGATATTTTCTTCTTTAAATTTCTTTGTAGTGATATGATGTTTAGTTGAATAAGCATATACCATACAAGCTGTTATACTACAGACTTTACTCCCTGGAGGCATTTTAAGTCTTTCAATTTTATGGTACATTGTAAGTCCAAGCTCTATATTTTGGTCTGATAATGAAATTGCAAAGTCTGGAAATATTCTCATTTTTATTGTTTGATATGCAAAATTACCTCTAATCACTCCTAATAAAGCATCTTTAGCATCATGCAGTATTCTGTCATCAGATATCCAAAATGTACAGGGTACGTTCATTCCTCTTCTGCATGCACATTTTATAATAAGTTCTATTCCACCTAGGTGTAACCATTTCACCTGTTTATTAAATTCTTTTGAAAAATGTTTTCTATCATCTTTTATAGCTTTTTGAGTAAGTAGTTTTAAAGGAATTTCCCCTTCCATGGTAAAGACATCAATGGGTTGTTCAAAAGTTTTAATAACATATTTTTCTTTAGACATATATCTTATTAATGGAATTTCATAACATTCATCTTTTGAAAGTGTATGCTTTATTTTTTCTATCTGATTATATTTTTCTTCTGACATTTGTATTATTTGTTCATATCCAGTTTCATCATCTTTGGTTTCAGTAATTTCTGAAGTTTCTGATGTTGAAATTAGATTTGATTCCATATAAGGTGTTTGTTGCTCTACATTGTTTACTTCATTCATTATTTCTTGAAACTCTTTTTCCATTCCTTCTGAGTCATCAGACATGGTGCTTTCACTGTCTGTAGATGAAATCTCAGAAATAACTTCTTTTGGTTCTCTTTCTTTTACTATTGTTATCTTGTTTAGTGCATCTATATATGTTTGAATACTATATTTTTCTCTGTCAAAAATTTGTATTTTTCCATTACTTTTCTTACTTACTACTGCATTTTGTCTTGTTTTCACTACACTGTATAATTTGTGATCAAAAATGTGTTCACATGGAATAACTTTCTTATGTTTAGGTTTTTGCTTTGCACTTTTCTTCTCTAGTGGTTCTTTAAATTCAAGAATATCATATGGTGCAGGTGTTTTAATTAGTTTTTCAAATTTTTCATTGTATTGTTGTACAAAGTTCTGGGAACTTGTTCTTAGCATTTTTACATTCACCACGCTTAGTCTGTGCGGTTTATGATTGTATTCTTCTTCAGATTCTGTATCAGTGTCTGATTCAGAGTCTGAAACTAATTCATATATTTCTTCATCAGAATCACACTCAGCTTCTGATTCTATAGGCATTACCTGTTCGGAAAATAAGCGAAATGCTTTTACTGCTGTTTTCTTGTATTTTCCTTTTTCTGGACATTCATTAGCATAATGTCCTTCTTTATTACATGCCCAACATCTACATGTCTTTTTGGTTGTGTCTTTTTTGTTTTTAAAATTTTTCTTTATAAAATATCTTTTCTTTCTAAAATTAAGTGGCTTATTTTTCTTTAATTTGGCTGGCTTAAAGTATTTTTTAAATTTCTTTCTATACCTTTTACCTATTGGTTTACATCCCCATTGGGTTGGTATATCAGATGTTTCACAGGACAATCCTTTATGTTTATTATATTGTCTAGCACTTCCCATAAGGGATTGTTGCATACAATAATAAGCAATTCTATCCTTAGTAAATTTCATTTGTATTCCTAAGGATGGAAACACATCTGGATTATCTTTAAGATAACTTTCATAATCATTTGACAATATATTTGCCCAAGGTAAAGGTAATTTTAAGAAATATAAAGACAAAACATTTTCCATTGTACCTTCATCTGGTGCAGATGCATAATAATATTTAGCAAATTCACAATTATATTCATCAATATATTTTAAATCACATATTGCAAGGTTTGCTAGTTTTATTCTTGCATTTTTCTTCTGTTCTTCTTCCAATTTTTTATCATCAAAAGGTAATCCTCCAAATTCTGTTTTTAATACTTTTCTGAATGATTCAATTAAATTTAAAGGATCCAATAAATTGACAGAATCTCTTGATCCTGTGCTAATTAATTGTTTAGCTCCTTTAGTTAAATTTTTATACCAATTTTTTACATTGCCTACAAATGTATTTTCTATTATACCTAACATATCTATAGATGTTTGTATGTTTTTTGTAATTCTTAAGGTTTGTAAATCTCCAGCCCATGCGTCTACTAATTCAGTAACATTCTTTGCGCAATCAAGATCTAAAACTGCTCTCGAATGTTCTTGTAATTTTTTAAATTTTGGTTTATACAATTCAGAATATGTTTTATATGGTTTTTCTTTTTTAGGAAACATATATTCATGATATATCTCTTCTCCTTCATTTTGATCTATTATTTCTAAATTTCTTGTAGTATTATCTGTGCGTGAAGTATTTGGCACAGTCACTATACTACTACTGGTGGCTTCCATTTTTATATGTTCCACGGACTTATTAGCATGTTGTTGCAATACTGATAATCTAGACATTGCTATGGCTATGTCACCTAATTGGGTGCCATCAGCCTTATCCCAAAGTGCTTCTAATTCTTCCATTGTCTTGTCATCATACTGAGTATGAGACTCAACAATACTATTCATTTTAGTGTTTTCTATTGTAGATCTGGTGTTAATAGTAAATCCTCCTGCAACTGGAGATTTCAAAGTTACTGGTAGCATTTCTTCTGAAATACCTATTCTTTTCATCATTTTATCTATCTTATTATTTATTTCTACTATTGTGGTGTAATCACTAGGAGCTTGCAAAAAAGCAAGTCTTAGTTGATTATATGTAAGAATATTAGCAAACAAATTATATTCTGGTGTTCCGGTTTTAATAATAAACATTTTTTCTTCAGTTTCTATGATGGATTTAGCCATCAAGAATACTGAAAGTTTACTTTTAAGTTCTTCATATATCTTATCTACTTCCATGACTCTATGGCTCTGATACCAAAAAGGATATTAACGTTTAAAAGGAGCTTAACTTCGTCTGAATACTAAGCTAAAAGTTTTAAAACTAAATGCAACTACTGTAAAAAATTCCTAAATTAAGAGAATTCAAAAACTGGCAATCTCTAGAGGCAATCTCTAGTAAAAAGGATATTAACGTTTAAAAGGAGCTTAACTTCGTCTGAATACTAAGCTAAAAGTTTTAAAACTAAATGCAACTACTGTAAAAAATTCCTAAATTAAGAGAATTCAAAAACTGGCAATCTCTAGAGGCAATCTCTAGTTGTTACCTGTCTGGGCCTAGCACGCTTCCAATCCTTACGATTCTCCTTGTTCTTCTACGGCTTCACGGCTCTCCTCTGCCAATGCCAAACGAACACTGGATACTAATCAGGACTCCAGGAAATGGCTGAGAAATTCCAAGCAGTGTACAACTTAGAAGCTTTTCCAGATGCTTTTGTTTATGATTCTCAGAACTCAGAAATTTTTGAACAATAATTTCACTCAGAAACAAACTTTTTATTGCTGATAGTGGAAAGTACAAATTTATTACAGAACAAGCTCACACACTCTAATTTACAAAGTACAAATATTATTGCTTTTGACTAACTGCGGATGGCTTCTCTGAATGTCTTCAGGAGGTTTTATATTTGCTCTAAACCGCCTTTGTCAATATCAGAATCAGCATCATACTCGAAGCTTGTATGCTTTTAATTAATAGGCTCTGCTTTTTAGGATGCTCTTTATATCTTGTCTCTCCACGTGGCTTTATTCTTCAGCAAATGAGTCCCTTCCCGATTTCTCTTCCAAGTTGTCATCTTCATGAGAATCTCTTTTGTTCGAGGGTCCCACCATGTCTTGTGTATATTGTAGAGTCTCCCACTTTATTCCGTGCACCAGGAGCTTCTTGATCATATCTTCTGTTATATTCTTAAGAAAGTGTTTGTATGCATATTTATGTGTAGTCCAACTTAGAATTCTTTCAACAAATTGAATTACGTCTTCTTTTGCTCCAGCTCTAGGGACTTTACTAATTGTTAAAATCAACTCATTTGACTCAGACTCATATGTCCATATATTGTTTGCCAAAGCTTCCAAAGTCCTTGATACTAAACTTGTTAATTGCTTAGCCCTTGTTACTGCTATAACATCTTCTTCGACTAAGAACATATTTTGAAAGAACTTTGGAGTTAACTTTTTTGACCCCATCTTCAATTCTACCATAGACAGACAGTCTTTGCCATCTTCCGGGATAACTTGATTACGTACCAAATATATATTGCTGTGTTTAATTGCTTTGGAAAAAGTATATACTGCATTCCTTAACTTTGGTAGTCCTTTCAAATTATGAAGAGTACTATCGGTATAAATGCAGTAAATTAATCCTGCTTTGTATAAGTCTTTCACCAACATTGGATCAGCTTCTGGGTGAATATATACTTTGTTTAGATCATAACCATATCCTGAATATATTCCTTTAGCAGGGTACATTTCTAGTAATATAGGTTTTATCATTCTACTGAACCAATTGATAAATTCTTTATTTTGCTTTATCTCAGAGGGCTTATTAACTGATTCTTCAATAGTTTGCATTTCTTCATTTCTAATCATCTTATTTTGTACTTTTCTGAACATTTGCTCTGAATAAGATACCATGTGTTTAAAGAAGGATCTTATTTCCTCCTTTTTATCATCATCTGCTTTGATTAAATATTGCTCAAAAGCATCTTGTGCAATAAGTACTTCTCCATATAGTTCATCGAAGATGCTTAAATAATCAATTGTATCTTCATTGTTTTGTGCCATCATGCAATTCTCTGCTTAAAGTATCTGCAAGAAAGTTAGTTTTTCCCGAAATATGTTCAATATCAAAATTAAACTCAGAAAACCATGACTGCCATCTAATTAATCTTTTATTAGGTCCAATATCAGGGATTTTATTTTTAATTCTGGATTTTGCAGTAACAGAATCAGTGCGTATTTTAAAGGGTTTATTTAGATATAAATAAAAGGCTTTAATACTATTTTTAATGGCTAGAAGTTCTTTATCATTAGAGTGATAATTCAATTCACTTTGTTTAAATGTTCCAGATTTATATCTACACAATTTTTCTTGATTATTTCTTATAGCTACTAGGGCTGCTCCCCAATATGAATCAGAAGCATCAGTATATATGATTAATTCATCAGTTTCTAATGGCAAGGATAATTTAGGCATATATTCACAAACTTTTTTAATATGTTGAATATATTTTGTATCTCCTTCTGTCCATTGCCACTTATAATTCTTTTTAAGTTTTTACTGTAAAGGAGCTCTTAATTTTGCTAACTTATTGATAAATATATCAGCATAATTAAGGCATCCAAGAAATCTTTGTAACTGTTTCATATCTTCAATTTGATCAGGGAATTCTTTAATTTTTGTAAGTATATGTGGCTGTAATTCTATGTCTCCATTATCTATAGTTATACCTAAAAAATCTAAAGAAACATATAATGAAAATCCTCTAGCAGCTTGGGATAAAGATAAAACATTAGCAACGATAAAATTAAAAGACTCTAATAAAATAATTAGAGTAAGACCTATGAAATATTCATTAGAAGATTTAGAAGAATTTAAAGTACAAATTAGAGAACTTTTAGATTTAAAAGTAATTAGACCTTCTAACAGTCCGCATAGTTCTCCTGCATTTATAGTCAGGAAACATAGTGAAATTGTTAGAGGAAAAGCCGCCAAAAAGGATATTAACGTTTAAAAGGAGCTTAACTTCGTCTGAATACTAAGCTAAAAGTTTTAAAACTAAATGCAACTACTGTAAAAAATTCCTAAATTAAGAGAATTCAAAAACTGGCAATCTCTAGAGGCAATCTCTAGTTGTTACCTGTCTGGGCCCAGCACGCTTCCAATCCTTACGATTCTCCTTGTTCTTCTACGGCTTCACGGCTCTCCTCTGCCAATGCCAAACTAACACTGGATACTAATCAGGACTCCAGGAAATGGCTGAGAAATTCCAAGCAGTGTACAACTTAGAAGCTTTTCCAGATGCTTTTGTTTATGATTCTCAGAACTCAGAAATTTTTGAACAATAATTTCACTCAGAAACAAACTTTTTATTGCTGATAGTGGAAAGTACAAATTTATTACAGAACAAGCTCACACACTCTAATTTACAAAGTACAAATATTATTGCTTTTGACTAACTGCGGATGGCTTCTCTGAATGTCTTCAGGAGGTTTTATATTTGCTCTAAACCGCCTTTGTCAATATCAGAATCAGCATCATACTCGAAGCTTGTATGCTTTTAATTAATAGGCTCTGCTTTTTAGGATGCTCTTTATATCTTGTCTCTCCACGTGGCTTTATTCTTCAGCAAATGAGTCCCTTCCCGATTTCTCTTCCAAGTTGTCATCTTCATGAGAATCTCTTTTGTTCGAGGGTCCCACCATGTCTTGTGTATATTGTAGAGTCTCCCACTTTATTCCGTGCACCAGGAGCTTCTTGATCATATCTTCTGTTATATTCTTAAGAAAGTGTTTGTATGCATATTTATGTGTAGTCCAACTTAGAATTCTTTCAACAAATTGAATTACGTCTTCTTTTGCTCCAGCTCTAGGGACTTTACTAATTGTTAAAATCAACTCATTTGACTCAGACTCATATGTCCATATATTGTTTGCCAAAGCTTCCAAAGTCCTTGATACTAAACTTGTTAATTGCTTAGCCCTTGTTACTGCTATAACATCTTCTTCGACTAAGAACATATTTTGAAAGAACTTTGGAGTTAACTTTTTTGACCCCATCTTCAATTCTACCATAGACAGACAGTCTTTGCCATCTTCCGGGATAACTTGATTACATACCAAATATATATTGCTGTGTTTAATTGCTTTGGAAAAAGTATATACTGCATTCCTTAACTTTGGTAGTCCTTTCAAATTATGAAGAGTACTATCGGTATAAATGCAGTAAATTAATCCTGCTTTGTATAAGTCTTTCACCAACATTGGATCAGCTTTTGGGTGAATATATACTTTGTTTAGATCATAACCATATCCTGAATATATTCCTTTAGCAGGGTACATTTCTAGTAATATAGGTTTTATCATTCTACTGAACCAATTGATAAATTCTTTATTTTGCTTTATCTCAGAGGGCTTATTAACTGATTCTTCAATAGTTTGCATTTCTTCATTTCTAATCATCTTATTTTGTACTTTTCTGAACATTTGCTCTGAATAAGATACCATGTGTTTAAAGAAGGATCTTATTTCCTCCTTTTTATCATCATCTGCTTTGATTAAATAATGCTCAAAAGCATCTTGTGCAATAAGTACTTCTCCATATAGTTCATCGAAGATGCTTAAATAATCAATTGTATCTTCATTGTTTTGTGCCATCATGCAATTCTCTACTTAAAGTATCTGCAAGAAAGTTAGTTTTTCCCGAAATATGTTCAATATCAAAATTAAACTCAGAAAACCATGACTGCCATCTAATTAATCTTTTATTAGGTCCAATATCAGGGATTTTATTTTTAATTCTGGATTTTGCAGTAACAGAATCAGTGCGTATTTTAAAGGGTTTATTTAGATATAAATAAAAGGCTTTAATACTATTTTTAATGGCTAGAAGTTCTTTATCATTAGAGTGATAATTCAATTCACTTTGTTTAAATGTTCCAGATTTATATCTACACAATTTTTCTTGATTATTTCTTATAGCTACTAGGGTTGCTCCCCAATATGAATCAGAAGCATCAGTATATATGATTAATTCATCAGTTTCTAATGGCAAGGATAATTTAGGCATATATTCACAAACTTTTTTAATATGTTGAATATATTTTGTATCTCCTTCTGTCCATTGCCACTTATAATTCTTTTTAAGTTTTTGCTATAAAGGAGCTCTTAATTTTGCTAACTTATTGATAAATATATCAGCATAATTAAGGCATCCAAGAAATCTTTGTAACTGTTTCATATCTTCAATTTGATCAGGGAATTCTTTAATTTTTGTAAGTATATGTGGCTGTAATTCTATGTCTCCATTATCTATAGTTATACCTAAAAAATCTAAAGAAACATATAATGAAAATCCTCTAGCAGCTTGGGATAAAGATAAAACATTAGCAACGATAAAATTAAAAGACTCTAATAAAATAATTAGAGTAAGACCTATGAAATATTCATTAGAAGATTTAGAAGAATTTAAAGTACAAATTAGAGAACTTTTAGATTTAAAAGTAATTAGACCTTCTAACAGTCCGCATAGTTCTCCTGCATTTATAGTCAGGAAACATAGTGAAATTGTTAGAGGAAAAGCCGCCAAAAAGGATATTAACGTTTAAAAGGAGCTTAACTTCGTCTGAATACTAAGCTAAAAGTTTTAAAACTAAATGCAACTACTGTAAAAAATTCCTAAATTAAGAGAATTCAAAAACTGGCAATCTCTAGAGGCAATCTCTAGTTGTTACCTGTCTGGGCCCAGCACGCTTCCAATCCTTACGATTCTCCTTGTTCTTCTACGGCTTCACGGCTCTCCTCTGCCAACGCCAAACGAACACTGGATACTAATCAGGACTCCAGGAAATGGCTGAGAAATTCCAAGCAGTGTACAACTTAGAAGCTTTTCCAGAAGCTTTTGTTTATGATTCTCAGAACTCAGAAATTTTTGAACAATAATTTCACTCAGAAACAAACTTTTTATTGCTGATAGTGGAAAGTACAAATTTATTACAGAACAAGCTCACACACTCTAATTTACAAAGTACAAATATTATTGCTTTTGACTAACTGCGGATGGCTTCTCTGAATGTCTTCAGGAGGTTTTATATTTGCTCTAAACCGCTTTTGTCAATATCAGAATCAGCATCATACTCGAAGCTTGTATGCTTTTAATTAATAGGCTCTGCTTTTTAGGATGCTCTTTATATCTTGTCTCTCCACGTGGCTTTATTCTTCAGCAAATGAGTCCCTTCCCGATTTCTCTTCCAAGTTGTCATCTTCATGAGAATCTCTTTTGTTCGAGGGTCCCACCATGTCTTGTGTGTATTGTAGAGTCTCCCACTTTATTCCGTGCACCAGGAGCTTCTTGATCATATCTTCTGTTATATTCTTAAGAAAGTGTTTGTATGCATATTTATGTGTAGTCCAACTTAGAATTCTTTCAACAAATTGAATTACGTCTTCTTTTGCTCCAGCTCTAGGGACTTTACTAATTGTTAAAATCAACTCATTTGACTCAGACTCATATGTCCATATATTGTTTGCCAAAGCTTCCAAAGTCCTTGATACTAAACTTGTTAATTGCTTAGCCCTTGTTACTGCTATAACATCTTCTTCGACTAAGAACATATTTTGAAAGAACTTTGGAGTTAACTTTTTTGACCCCATCTTCAATTCTACCATAGACAGACAGTCTTTGCCATCTTCCGGGATAACTTGATTACATACAAAATATATATTGCTGTGTTTAATTGCTTTGGAAAAAGTATATACTGCATTCCTTAACTTTGGTAGTCCTTTCAAATTATGAAGAGTACTATTGGTATAAATGCAGTAAATTAATCCTGCTTTGTATAAGTCTTTCACCAACATTGGATCAGCTTCTGGGTGAATATATACTTTGTTTAGATCATAACCATATCCTGAATATATTCCTTTAGCAGGGTACATTTCTAGTAATATAGGTTTTATCATTCTACTGAACCAATTGATAAATTCTTTATTTTGCTTTATCTCAGAGGGCTTATTAACTGATTCTTCAATAGTTTGCATTTCTTCATTTCTAATCATCTTATTTTGTACTTTTCTGAACATTTGCTCTGAATAAGATACCATGTGTTTAAAGAAGGATCTTATTTCCTCCTTTTTATCATCATCTGCTTTGATTAAATACTTCTCAAAAGCATCTTGTGCAATAAGTACTTCTCCATATAGTTCATCGAAGATGCTTAAATAATCAATTGTATCTTCATTGTTTTGTGCCATCATGCAATTCTCTGCTTAAAGTATCTGCAAGAAAGTTAGTTTTTCCCGAAATATGTTCAATATCAAAATTAAACTCAGAAAACCATGACTGCCATCTAATTAATCTTTTATTAGGTCCAATATCAGGGATTTTATTTTTAATTCTGGATTTTGCAGTAACAGAATCAGTGCGTATTTTAAAGGGTTTATTTAGATATAAATAAAAGGCTTTAATACTATTTTTAATGGCTAGAAGTTCTTTATCATTAGAGTGATAATTCAATTCACTTTGTTTAAATGTTCCAGATTTATATCTACACAATTTTTCTTGATTATTTCTTATAGCTACTAGGGCTGCTCCCCAATATGAATCAGAAGCATCAGTATATATGATTAATTCATCAGTTTCTAATGGCAAGGATAATTTAGGCATATATTCACAAACTTTTTTAATATGTTGAATATATTTTGTATCTCCTTCTGTCCATTGCCACTTATAATTCTTTTTAAGTTTTTGCTGTAAAGGAGCTCTTAATTTTGCTAACTTATTGATAAATATATCAGCATAATTAAGGCATCCAAGAAATCTTTGTAACTGTTTCATATCTTCAATTTGATCAGGGAATTCTTTAATTTTTGTAAGTATATGTGGCTGTAATTCTATGTCTCCATTATCTATAGTTATACCTAAAAAATCTATTTTTTGTACACCAATTATTGCTTTTTTAGCAGAAAGAGTTATTCCTCTTTCTATACATGTATCTATAACTAGATTACAATGTTTAATATGGTCTTCTAAATTATCAGAAAATATTAAAATATCATCAACATATACAATACAATAATCATCATGTCTTTTTAAAACTTCATCCATCCTTCTTTGAAATATTTGTGGTGCATTTTTTAATCCGAAAGGCATAACTAACCATTCATATTGTCCTTGTGGACAACTGAATGCAGTATATGGTATGGATTCTTCTGTTAATTTTATTTGCCAAAATCCACTTTTACAATCCATTTTTGTAAACCATTTTTTATTTTGTATTTTGTTAATCAATACTTCTTTATTTGGTAAATAATATCCATCAAATATTGTAGCATCATTTAAAGCTTTGTAATTAAAAACTATTCTGGCTTTTCCTCTAACAATTTCACTATGTTTCCTGACTATAAATGCAGGAGAACTATGCGGACTGTTAGAAGGTCTAATTACTTTTAAATCTAAAAGTTCTCTAATTTGTACTTTAAATTCTTCTAAATCTTCTAATGAATATTTCATAGGTCTTACTCTAATTAATTTATTAGAGTCTTTTAATTTTATCGTTGCTAATGTTTTATCTTTATCCCAAGCTGCTAGAGGATTTTCATTATATGTTTCTTTAAATCTTTCTTTGATATTTTCAAGAGTATCAATACTTTCATGTTTTAATAATGGTATTTTTTCTAACTTAGGAATATCACCACGCTGTGCTGGTACAGGTTGATAACTTGGATCAACAGCATAAGCTTGTTTAAGTCTTGGTGCTAAAATGGGCGTTCCGCATGGCGTAGTAAATATAACATGTTCTGTTAATTGGGTCATGGGCTGATATTGTAAACAAAAATCATTTCCTAATAAAATATCTGGACCTTGAACATTACTGGCCCATAATTTTGGTATTTTAATTTTAATATTTCCTACTGTAAAGGGGACATTAACAGCATAATCCTTATAACAAATTTCTTTTTCTTGTATATCCGAGGCTATTATGGAAGATCCATCTTGAATCCACCATTTCTGTGGTAAAATATATTTTTTACATAAAGATTTTCCTGAACCTGTATCAACATAAGCATTTAGTTTTATAGGTTGATTATAAGGTATTTCTATAGTTCCTTCAATGTATGTTGAATAAGGTGAAGTAACTACAGCTTTTTTCATATGTTGTTTATCAATTCTTGGAAATTCATATTGATCTAATTGTATAAATGAATCTTTTAATGTAAATGTATATTTTGTAATAAAATTCATTCCTAATAATATTTCATTTTTTGCTTGTTTGTCATCTACTAACATTTCTATTTGTATTTGCAGGACCTTTCCACTTCTGTCTATAAGGGATAGTCTCACTTCTACACTTTTATTTAATATATGGATTTGTCCAAAATAGTCTATGTATTTATAAGGATTTTGTAAATTACTATATGGGTATGTTTGTACTAGGTATGTATTAATATGAGAGGATGCTGCTCCTGTATCTAAAAGCACATTCACCTCTTTGTTATCTAAAAATCCTTGTATATACAGTTGTCTGTTTGACTCTATTAGATTTAGTTTATCTAATGTTTTTAATTCTAAATCTCTTCTTTGTGAGGATATATTTATATCTCTTAGTTGTTCAGAAGTAGAAGCTTCATTATCATAACTTATTCTGAAAGAATTTCTACTGTGTGGTTTTACAGTTGGTTGAGTTTTATATCTATTTTTCCTTTGAAGAATTAATTCTTGTGGAAAATCTAATTCTTCATGCTTTAGTTCTCTAGGGGGTATAACTTCACATATGTCAGAAAATGGTTTAGCAATATTGATATTTTCTTCTTTAAATTTCTTTGTAGTGATATGATGTTTAGTTGAATAAGCATATACCATACAAGCTGTTATACTACAGACTTTACTCCCTGGAGGCATTTTAAGTCTTTCAATTTTATGGTACATTATAAGTCCAAGCTCTATATTTTGGTCTGATAATGAAATTGCAAAGTCTGGAAATATTCTCATTTTTATTGTTTGATATGCAAAATTACCTCTAATCACTCCTAATAAAGCATCTTTAGCATCATGCAGTATTCTGTCATCAGATATCCAAAATGTACAGGGTACGTTCATTCCTCTTCTGCATGCACATTTTATAATAAGTTCTATTCCACCTATGTGTAACCATTTCACCTGTTTATTAAATTCTTTTGAAAAATGTTTTCTATCATCTTTTATAGCTTTTTGAGTAAGTAGTTTTAAAGGAATTTCCCCTTCCATGGTAAAGACATCAATAGGTTGTTCAAAAGTTTTAATAACATATTTTTCTTTAGACATATATCTTATTAATGGAATTTCATAACATTCATCTTTTGAAAGTGTATGCTTTATTTTTTCTATCTGATTATATTTTTCTTCTGACATTTGTATTATTTGTTCATATCCAGTTTCATCATCTTTGGTTTCAGTAATTTCTGAAGTTTCTGATGTTGAAATTAGATTTGATTCCATATAAGGTGGTTGTTGCTCTACATTGTTTACTTCATTCATTATTTCTTGAAACTCTTTTTCCATTCCTTCTGAGTCATCAGACATGGTGCTTTCACTGTCTGTAGATGAAATCTCAGAAATAACTTCTTTTGGTTCTCTTTCTTTTACTATTGTTATCTTGTTTAGTGCATCTATATATGTTTGAATAATATATTTTTCTCTGTCAAAAATTTGTATTTTTCCATTACTTTTCTTACTTACTACTGCATTTTGTCTTGTTTTCACTACACTGTATAATTTGTGATCAAAAATGTGTTCACATGGAATAACTTTCTTATGTTTAGGTTTTTGCTTTGCACTTTTCTTCTCTAGTGGTTCTTTAAATTCTAGAATATCATATGGTGCAGGTGTTTTAATTAGTTTTTCAAATTTTTCATTGTATTGTTGTACAAAGTTCTGGGAACTTGTTCTTAGCATTTTTACATTCACCACGCTTAGTCTGTGCGGTTTATGATTGTATTCTTCTTCAGATTCTGTATCAGTGTCTGATTCAGAGTCTGAAACTAATTCATATATTTCTTCATCAGAATCACACTCAGCTTCTGATTCTATAGGCATTACCTGTTCGGAAAATAAGCGAAATGCTTTTACTGCTGTTTTCTTGTATTTTCCTTTTTCTGGACATTCATTAGCATAATGTCCTTCTTTATTACATGCCCAACATCTACATGTCTTTTTGGTTGTGTCTTTTTTGTTTTTAAAATTTTTCTTTATAAAATATCTTTTCTTTCTAAAATTAAGTGGCTTATTTTTCTTTAATTTGGCTGGCTTAAAGTATTTTTTAAATTTCTTTCTATACCTTTTACCTATTGGTTTACATCCCCATTGGGTTGGTATATCAGATGTTTCACAGGACAATCCTTTATGTTTATTATATTGTCTAGCACTTCCCATAAGGGATTGTTGCATACAATAATAAGCAATTCTATCCTTAGTAAATTTCATTTGTATTCCTAAGGATGGAAACACATCTGGATTATCTTTAAGATAACTTTCATAATCATTTGACAATATATTTGCCCAAGGTAAAGGTAATTTTAAGAAATATAAAGACAAAACCTTTTCCATTGTACCTTCATCTGGTGCAGATGCATAATAATATTTAGCAAATTCACAATTATATTCATCAATATATTTTAAATCACATATTGCAAGGTTTGCTAGTTTTATTCTTGCATTTTTCTTCTGTTCTTCTTCCAATTTTTTATCATCAAAAGGTAATCCTCCAAATTCTGTTTTTAATACTTTTCTGAATGATTCAATTAAATTTAAAGGATCCAATAAATTGACAGAATCTCTTGATCCTGTGCTAATTAATTGTTTAGCTCCTTTAGTTAAATTTTTATACCAATTTTTTACATTGCCTACAAATGTATTTTCTATTATACCTAACATATCTATAGATGTTTGTATGTTTTTTGTAATTCTTAAGGTTTGTAAATCTCCAGCCCATGCGTCTACTAATTCAGTAACATTCTTTGCGCAATCAAGATCTAAAACTGCTCTCGAATGTTCTTGTAATTTTTTAAATTTTGGTTTATACAATTCAGAATATGTTTTATATGGTTTTTCTTTTTTAGGAAACATATATTCATGATATATCTCTTCTCCTTCATTTTGATCTATTATTTCTAAATTTCTTGTAGTATTATCTGTGCGTGAAGTATTTGGCACAGTCACTATACTACTACTGGTGGCTTCCATTTTTATATGTTCCACGGACTTATTAGCATGTTGTTGCAAAACTGATAATCTAGACATTGCTATGGCTATGTCACCTAATTGGGTGCCATCAGCCTTATCCCAAAGTGCTTCTAATTCTTCCATTGTCTTGTCATCATACTGAGTATGAGACTCAACAACACTATTCATTTTAGTGTTTTCTATTGTAGATCTGGTGTTAATAGTAAATCCTCCTGCAACTGGAGATTTCAAAGTTACTGGTAGCATTTCTTCTGAAATACCTATTCTTTTCATCATTTTATCTATCTTATTATTTATTTCTACTATTGTGGTGTAATCACTAGGAGCTTGCAAAAAAGCAAGTCTTAGTTGATTATATGTAAGAATATTAGCAAACAAATTATATTCTGGTGTTCTGGTTTTAATAATAAACAATTTTTCTTCAGTTTCTGTGATGGATTTAGCCATCAAGAATACTGAAAGTTTACTTTTAAGTTCTTCATATATCTTATCTACTTCCATGACTCTATGGCTCTGATACCAAAAAGGATATTAACGTTTAAAAGGAGCTTAACTTCGTCTGAATACTAAGCTAAAAGTTTTAAAACTAAATGCAACTACTGTAAAAAATTCCTAAATTAAGAGAATTCAAAAACTGGCAATCTCTAGAGGCAATCTCTAGTTGTTACCTGTCTGGGCCCAGCACGCTTCCAATCCTTACGATTCTCCTTGTTCTTCTACGGCTTCACGGCTCTCCTCTGCCAATGCCAAACGAACACTGGATACTAATCAGGACTCCAGGAAATGGCTGAGAAATTCCAAGCAGTGTACAACTTAGAAGCTTTTCCAGAAGCTTTTGTTTATGATTCTCAGAACTCAGAAATTTTTGAACAATAATTTCACTCAGAAACAAACTTTTTATTGCTGATAGAGGAAAGTACAAATTTATTACAGAACAAGCTCACACACTCTAATTTACAAAGTACAAATATTATTGCTTTTGACTAACTGCGGATCGCTTCTCTGAATGTCTTCAGGATGTTTTATATTTGCTCTAAACCGCCTTTGTCAATATCAGAATCAGCATCATACTCGAAGCTTTTATGCTTTTAATTAATAGGCTCTGCTTTTTAGGATGCTCTTTATATCTTGTCTCTCCACGTGGCTTTATTCTTCAGCAAATGAGTCCCTTCCCGATTTCTCTTCCAAGTTGTCATCTTCATGAGAATCTCTTTTGTTCGAGGGTCCCACCATGTCTTGTGTATATTGTAGAGTCTCCCACTTTATTCCGTGCACCAGGAGCTTCTTGATCATATCTTCTGTTATATTCTTAAGAAAGTGTTTGTATGCATATTTATGTGTAGTCCAACTTAGAATTCTTTCAACAAATTGAATTACGTCTTCTTTTGCTCCAGCTCTAGGGACTTTACTAATTGTTAAAATCAACTCATTTGACTCAGACTCATATGTCCATATATTGTTTGCCAAAGCTTCCAAAGTCCTTGATACTAAACTTGTTAATTGCTTAGCCCTTGTTACTGCTATAACATCTTCTTCGACTAAGAACATATTTTGAAAGAACTTTGGAGTTAACTTTTTTGACCCCATCTTCAATTCTACCATAGACAGACAGTCTTTGCCATCTTCCGGGATAACTTGATTACATACCAAATATATATTGCTGTGTTTAATTGCTTTGGAAAAAGTATATACTGCATTCCTTAACTTTGGTAGTCCTTTCAAATTATGAAGAGTACTATCGGTATAAATGCAGTAAATTAATCCTGCTTTGTATAAGTCTTTCACCAACATTGGATCAGCTTCTGGGTGAATATATACTTTGTTTAGATCATAACCATATCCTGAATATATTCCTTTAGCAGGGTACATTTCTAGTAATATAGGTTTTATCATTCTACTGAACCAATTGATAAATTCTTTATTTTGCTTTATCTCAGAGGGCTTATTAACTGATTCTTCAATAGTTTGCATTTCTTCATTTCTAATCATCTTATTTTGTACTTTTCTGAACATTTGCTCTGAATAAGATACCATGTGTTTAAAGAAGGATCTTATTTCCTCCTTTTTATCATCATCTGCTTTGATTAAATACTGCTCAAAAGCATCTTGTGCAATAAGTACTTCTCCATATAGTTCATCGAAGATGCTTAAATAATCAATTGTATCTTCATTGTTTTGTGCCATCATGCAATTCTCTGCTTAAAGTATCTGCAAGAAAGTTAGTTTTTCCCGAAATATGTTCAATATCAAAATTAAACTCAGAAAACCATGACTGCCATCTAATTAATCTTTTATTAGGTCCAATATCAGGGATTTTATTTTTAATTCTGGATTTTGCAGTAACAGAATCAGTGCGTATTTTAAAGGGTTTATTTAGATATAAATAAAAGGCTTTAATACTATTTTTAATGGCTAGAAGTTCTTTATCATTAGAGTGATAATTCAATTCACTTTGTTTAAATGTTCCAGATTTATATCTACACAATTTTTCTTGATTATTTCTTATAGCTACTAGGGCTGCTCCCCAATATGAATCAGAAGCATCAGTATATATGATTAATTCATCAGTTTCTAATGGCAAGGATAATTTAGGCATATATTCACAAACTTTTTTAATATGTTGAATATATTTTGTATCTCCTTCTGTCCATTGCCACTTATAATTCTTTTTAAGTTTTTGCTGTAAAGGAGCTCTTAATTTTGCTAACTTATTGATAAATATATCAGCATAATTAAGG
This sequence comes from Allium sativum, assembly GCA_030737875.1. Taxonomy (NCBI): domain Eukaryota; kingdom Viridiplantae; phylum Streptophyta; class Magnoliopsida; order Asparagales; family Amaryllidaceae; genus Allium; species Allium sativum. The sequence goes on along the minus strand of CM060913.1, from coordinate 118,803,059 downwards.
CATCCAAGAAATCTTTGTAACTGTTTCATATCTTCAATTTGATCAGGGAATTCTTTAATTTTTGTAAGTATATGTGGCTGTAATTCTATGTCTCCATTATCTATAGTTATACCTAAAAAATCTATTTTTTGTACACCAATTATTGCTTTTTTAGCAGAAAGAGTTATTCCTCTTTCTATACATGTATCTATAACTAGATTACAATGTTTAATATGGTCTTCTAAATTATCAGAAAATATTAAAATATCATCAACATATACAATACAATAATCATCATGTCTTTTTAAAACTTCATCCATCCTTCTTTGAAATATTTGTGGTGCATTTTTTAATCCGAAAGGCATAACTAACCATTCATATTGTCCTTGTGGACAACTGAATGCAGTATATGGTATAGATTCTTCTGTTAATTTTATTTGCCAAAATCCACTTTTACAATCCATTTTTGTAAACCATTTTTTATTTTGTATTTTGTTAATCAATACTTCTTTATTTGGTAAATAATATCCATCAAATATTGTAGCATCATTTAAAGCTTTGTAATTAAAAACTATTCTGGCTTTTCCTCTAACAATTTCACTATGTTTCCTGACTATAAATGCAGGAGAACTATGCGGACTGTTAGAAGGTCTAATTACTTTTAAATCTAAAAGTTCTCTAATTTGTACTTTAAATTCTTCTAAATCTTCTAATGAATATTTCATAGGTCTTACTCTAATTATTTTATTAGAGTCTTTTAATTTTATCGTTGCTAATGTTTTATCTTTATCCTAAGCTGCTAGAGGATTTTCATTATATGTTTCTTTAAATCTTTCTTTGATATTTTCAAGAGTATCAATACTTTCATGTTTTAATAATGGTATTTTTTCTAACTTAGGAATATCACCACGCTGTGCTGGTACAGGTTGATAACTTGGATCAACTGCATAAGCTTGTTTAAGTCTTGGTGCTAAAATGGGCGTTCCGCATGGCGTAGTAAATATAACATGTTCTGTTAATTGGGTCATGGGCTGATATTGTAAACAAAAATCATTTCCTAATAAAATATCTGGACCTTGAACATTACTGGCCCATAATTTTGGTATTTTAATTTTAATATTTCCTACTGTAAAGGGGACATTAACAGCATAATCCTTATAACAAATTTCTTTTTCTTGTATATCCAAGGCTATTATGGAAGATCCATCTTGAATCCACCATTTCTGTGGTAAAATATATTTTTTACATAAAGATATTCCTGAACCTGTATCAACATAAGCATTTAGTTTTATAGGTTGATAATAAGGTATTTCTATAGTTCCTTCAATGTATGTTGAATAAGGTGAAGTAACTACAGCTTTTTTCATATGTTGTTTATCAATTCTTGGAAATTCATATTGATCTAATTGTATAAATGAATCTTTTAATGTAAATGTATATTTTGTAATAAAATTCATTCCTAATAATATTTCATTTTTTGCTAGTTTGTCATCTACTAACATTTCCATTTGTATTTGCAGGACCTTTCCACTTCTGTCTATAAGGGATAGTCTCACTTCTACACTTTTATTTAATATATGGATTTGTCCAAAATAGTCTATGTATTTATAAGGATTTTGTAAATTACTATATGGGTATGTTTGTACTAGGTATGTATTAATATGAGAGGATGCTGCTCCTGTATCTAAAAGCACATTCACCTCTTTGTTATCTAAAAATCCTTGTATATACAGTTGTCTGTTTGACTCTATTAGATTTAGTTTATCTAATGTTTTTAATTCTAAATCTCTTCTTTGTGAGGATATATTTATATCTCTTAGTTGTTCAGAAGTAGAAGCTTCATTATCATAACTTATTCTGAAAGAATTTCTACTGTGTGGTTTTACAGTTGGTTGAGTTTTATATCTATTTTTCCTTTGAAGAATTAATTCTTATGGAAAATCTAATTCTTCATGCTTTAGTTCTCTAGGGGGTATAACTTCACATATGTCAGAAAATGGTTTAGCAATATTGATATTTTCTTCTTTAAATTTCTTTGTAGTGATATGATGTTTAGTTGAATAAGCATATACCATACAAGCTGTTATACTACAGACTTTACTCCCTGGAGGCATTTTAAGTCTTTCAATTTTATGGTACATTGTAAGTCCAAGCTCTATATTTTGGTCTGATAATGAAATTGCAAAGTCTGGAAATATTCTCATTTTTATTGTTTGATATGCAAAATTACCTCTAATCACTCCTAATAAAGCATCTTTAGCATCATGCAGTATTCTGTCATCAGATATCCAAAATGTACAGGGTACGTTCATTCCTCTTCTGCATGCACATTTTATAATAAGTTCTATTCCACCTAGGTGTAACCATTTCACCTGTTTATTAAATTCTTTTGAAAAATGTTTTCTATCATCTTTTATAGCTTTTTGAGTAAGTAGTTTTAAAGGAATTTCCCTTTCCATGGTAAAGACATCAATGGGTTGTTCAAAAGTTTTAATAACATATTTTTCTTTAGACATATATCTTATTAATGGAATTTCATAACATTCATCTTTTGAAAGTGTATGCTTTATTTTTTCTATCTGATTATATTTTTCTTCTGACATTTGTATTATTTGTTCATATCCAGTTTCATCATCTTTGGTTTCAGTAATTTCTGAAGTTTCTGATGTTGAAATTAGATTTGATTCCATATAAGGTGGTTGTTGCTCTACATTGTTTACTTCATTCATTATTTCTTGAAACTCTTTTTCCATTCCTTCTGAGTCATCAGACATGGTGCTTTCACTGTCTGTAGATGAAATCTCAGAAATAACTTCTTTTGGTTCTCTTTCTTTTACTATTGTTATCTTGTTTAGTCATCTATATATGTTTGAATACTATATTTTTCTCTGTCAAAAATTTGTATTTTTCCATTACTTTTCTTACTTACTACTGCATTTTGTCTTGTTTTCACTACACTGTATAATTTATGATCAAAAATGTGTTCACATGGAATAACTTTCTTATGTTTAGGTTTTTGCTTTGCACTTTTCTTCTCTAGTGGTTCTTTAAATTCTAGAATATCATATGGTGCAGGTGTTTTAATTAGTTTTTCAAATTTTTCATTGTATTGTTGTACAAAGTTCTGGGAACTTGTTCTTAGCATTTTTACATTCACCACGCTTAGTCTGTGCGGTTTATGATTGTATTCTTCTTCAGATTCTGTATCAGTGTCTGATTCAGAGTCTGAAACTAATTCATATATTTCTTCATCAGAATCACACTCAGCTTCTGATTCTATAGGCATTACCTGTTCGGAAAATAAGCGAAATGCTTTTACTGCTGTTTTCTTGTATTTTCCTTTTTCTGGACATTCATTAGCATAATGTCCTTCTTTATTACATGCCCAACATCTACATGTCTTTTTGGTTGTGTCTTTTTTGTTTTTAAAATTTTTCTTTATAAAATATCTTTTCTTTCTAAAATTAAGTGGCTTATTTTTCTTTAATTTGGCTGGCTTAAAGTATTTTTTAAATTTCTTTCTATACCTTTTACCTATTGGTTTACATCCCCATTGGGTTGGTATATCAGATGTTTCACAGGACAATCCTTTATGTTTATTATATTGTCTAGCACTTCCCATAAGGGATTGTTGCATACAATAATAAGCAATTCTATCCTTAGTAAATTTCATTTGTATTCCTAAGGATGGAAACACATCTGGATTATCTTTAAGATAACTTTCATAATCATTTGACAATATATTTGCCCAAGGTAAAGGTAATTTTAAGAAATATAAAGACAAAACATTTTCCATTGTACCTTCATCTGGTGCAGATGCATAATAATATTTAGCAAATTCACAATTATATTCATCAATATATTTTAAATCACATATTGCAAGGTTTGCTAGTTTTATTCTTGCATTTTTCTTCTGTTCTTCTTCCAATTTTTTATCATCAAAAGGTAATCCTCCAAATTCTGTTTTTAATACTTTTCTGAATGATTCAATTAAATTTAAAGGATCCAATAAATTGACAGAATCTCTTGATCCTGTGCTAATTAATTGTTTAGCTCCTTTAGTTAAATTTTTATACCAATTTTTTACATTGCCTACAAATGTATTTTCTATTATACCTAACATATCTATAGATGTTTGTATGTTTTTTGTAATTCTTAAGGTTTGTAAATCTCCAGCCCATGCGTCTACTAATTCAGTAACATTCTTTGCGCAATCAAGATCTAAAACTGCTCTCGAATGTTCTTGTAATTTTTTAAATTTTGGTTTATACAATTCAGAATATGTTTTATATGGTTTTTCTTTTTTAGGAAACATATATTCATGATATATCTCTTCTCCTTCATTTTGATCTATTATTTCTAAATTTCTTGTAGTATTATCTGTGCGTGAACTATTTGGCACAGTCACTATAATACTACTGGCGGCTTCCATTTTTATATGTTCCACGGACTTATTAGCATGTTGTTGCAATACTGATAATCTAGACATTGCTATGGCTATGTCACCTAATTGGGTGCCATCAGCCTTATCCCAAAGTGCTTCTAATTCTTCCATTGTCTTGTCATCATACTGAGTATGAGACTCAACAATACTATTCATTTTAGTGTTTTCTATTGTAGATCTGGTGTTAATAGTAAATCCTCCTGCAATTGGAGATTTCAAAGTTACTGGTAGCATTTCTTCTGAAATACCTATTCTTTTCATCATTTTATCTATCTTATTATTTATTTCTACTATTGTGGTGTAATCACTAGGAGCTTGCAAAAAAGCAAGTCTTAGTTGATTATATGTAAGAATATTAGCAAACAAATTATATTCTGGTGTTCCGGTTTTAATAATAAACATTTTTTCTTCAGTTTCTATGATGGATTTGTACTTTGTAAATTAGAGTGTGTGAGCTTGTTCTGTAATAAATTTGTACTTTCCACTATCAGCAATAAAAAGTTTGTTTCTGAGTGAAATTATTGTTCAAAAATTTCTGAGTTCTGAGAATCATAAACGAAAGCTTGTGGAAAAGCTTCTAAGTTGTACACTGCTTGGAATTTCTCAGCCATTTCCTGGAGTCCTGATTAGTATCCAGTGTTCGTTTGGCGTTGGCAGAGGAGAGCCGTGAAGCCGTAGAAGAACAAGGAGAATCGTAAGGATTGGAAGCGTGCTGGGCCCAGACAGGTAACAACTAGAGATTGCCTCTAGAGATTGCCAGTTTTTGAATTCTCTTAATTTAGGAATTTTTTACAGTAGTTGCATTTAGTTTTAAAACTTTTAGCTTAGTATTAAGACATCAAACTCAGCTTCTGATTCTATAGGCATTACCTGTTCGGAAAATAAGCGAAATGCTTTTACTGCTGTTTTCTTGTATTTTCCTTTTTCTGGACATTCATTAGCATAATGTCCTTCTTTATTACATGCCCAACATCTACATGTCTTTTTGGTTGTGTCTTTTTTGTTTTTAAAATTTTTCTTTATAAAATATCTTTTCTTTCTAAAATTAAGTGGCTTATTTTTCTTTAATTTGGCTGGCTTAAAGTATTTTTTAAATTTCTTTCTATACCTTTTACCTATTGGTTTACATCCCCATTGGGTTGGTATATCAGATGTTTCACAGGACAATCCTTTATGTTTATTATATTGTCTAGCACTTCCCATAAGGGATTGTTGCATACAATAATAAGCAATTCTATCCTTAGTACATTTCATTTGTATTCCTAAGGATGGAAACACATCTGGATTATCTTTAAGATAACTTTCATAATCATTTGACAATATATTTGCCCAAGGTAAAGGTAATTTTAAGAAATATAAAGACAAAACATTTTCCATTGTACCTTCATCTGGTGCAGATGCATAATAATATTTAGCAAATTCACAATTATATTCATCAATATATTTTAAATCACATATTGCAAGGTTTGCTAGTTTTATTCTTGCATTTTTCTTCTGTTCTTCTTCCAATTTTTATCATCAAAAGGTAATCCTCCAAATTCTGTTTTTAATACTTTTCTGAATGATTCAATTAAATTTAAAGGATCCAATAAATTGACAGAATCTCTTGATCCTGTGCTAATTAATTGTTTAGCTCCTTTAGTTAAATTTTTATACCAATTTTTTACATTGCCTACAAATGTATTTTCTATTATACCTAACATATCTATAGATGTTTGTATGTTTTTTGTAATTCTTAAGGTTTGTAAATCTTCAGCCCATGCGTCTACTAATTCAGTAACATTCTTTGCGCAATCAAGATCTAAAACTGCTCTCGAATGTTCTTGTAATTTTTTAAATTTTGGTTTATACAATTCAGAATATGTTTTATATGGTTTTTCTTTTTTAGGAAACATATATTCATGATATATCTCTTCTCCTTCATTTTGATCTATTATTTCTAAATTTCTTGTAGTATTATCTGTGCGTGAAGAATTTGGCACAGTCACTATACTACTACTGGTGGCTTCCATTTTTATATGTTCCACGGACTTATTAGCATGTTGTTGCAATACTGATAATCTAAACATTGCTATGGCTATGTCACCTAATTGGGTGCCATCAGCCTTATCCCAAAGTGCTTCTAATTCTTCCATTGTCTTGTCATCATACTGAGTATGAGACTCAACAATACTATTCATTTTAGTGTTTTCTATTGTAGATCTGGTGTTAATAGTAAATCCTCCTGCAACTGGAGATTTCAAAGTTACTGGTAGCATTTCTTCTGAAATACCTATTCTTTTCATCATTTTATCTATCTTATTATTTATTTCTACTATTGTGGTGTAATCACTAGGAGCTTGCAAAAAAGCAAGTCTTAGTTGATTATATGTAAGAATATTAGCAAACAAATTATATTCTGGTGTTCTGGTTTTAATAATAAACATTTTTTCTTCAGTTTCTATGATGGATTTAGCCATCAAGAATACTGAAAGTTTACTTTTAAGTTCTTCATATATCTTATCTACTTCCATGACTCTATGGCTCTGATACCAAAAAGGATATTAACGTTTAAAAGGAGCTTAACTTCGTCTGAATACTAAGCTAAAAGTTTTAAAACTAAATGCAACTACTGTAAAAAATTCCTAAATTAAGAGAATTCAAAAACTGGCAATCTCTAGAGGCAATCTCTAGTTGTTACCTGTCTGGGCCCAGCACGCTTCCAATCCTTACGATTCTCCTTGTTCTTCTACGGCTTCACGGCTCTCCTCTGCCAACGCCAAACGAACACTGGATACTAATCAGGACTCCAGGAAATGGCTGAGAAATTCCAAGCAGTGTACAACTTAGAAGCTTTTCCAGAAGCTTTTGTTTATGATTCTCAGAACTCAGAAATTTTTGAACAATAATTTCACTCAGAAACAAACTTTTTATTGCTGATAGTGGAAAGTACAAATTTATTACAGAACAAGCTCACACACTCTAATTTACAAAGTACAAATATTATTGCTTTTGACTAACTGCGGATGGCTTCTCTGAATGTCTTCAGGAGGTTTTATATTTGCTCTAAACCGCCTTTGTCAATATCAGAATCAGCATCATACTCGAAGCTTGTATGCTTTTAATTAATAGGCTCTGCTTTTTAGGATGCTCTTTATATCTTGTCTCTCCACGTGGCTTTATTCTTCAGCAAATGAGTCCCTTCCCGATTTCTCTTCCAAGTTGTCATCTTCATGAGAATCTCTTTTGTTCGAGGGTCCCACCATTTCTTGTGTATATTGTAGAGTCTCCCACTTTATTCCGTGCACCATGAGCTTCTTGATCATATCTTCTGTTATATTCTTAAGAAAGTGTTTGTATGCATATTTATGTGTAGTCCAACTTAGAATTCTTTCAACAAATTGAATTACGTCTTCTTTTGCTCCAGCTCTAGGGACTTTACTAATTGTTAAAATCAACTCATTTGACTCAGACTCATATGTCCATATATTGTTTGCCAAAGCTTCCAAAGTCCTTGATACTAAACTTGTTAATTGCTTAGCCCTTGTTACTGCTATAACATCTTCTTCGACTAAGAACATATTTTGAAAGAACTTTGGAGTTAACTTTTTTGACCCCATCTTCAATTCTACCATAGACAGACAGTCTTTGCCATCTTCCGGGATAACTTGATTACATACCAAATATATATTGCTGTGTTTAATTGCTTTGGAAAAAGTATATACTGCATTCCTTAACTTTGGTAGTCCTTTCAAATTATGAAGAGTACTATCGGTATAAATGCAGTAAATTAATCCTGCTTTGTATAAGTCTTTCACCAACATTGGATCAGCTTCTGGGTGAATATATACTTTGTTTAGATCATAACCATATCCTGAATATATTCCTTTAGCAGGGTACATTTCTAGTAATATAGGTTTTATCATTCTACTGAACCAATTGATAAATTCTTTATTTTGCTTTATCTCAGAGGGCTTATTAACTGATTCTTCAATAGTTTGCATTTCTTCATTTCTAATCATCTTATTTTGTACTTTTCTGAACATTTGCTCTGAATAAGATACCATGTGTTTAAAGAAGGATCTTATTTCCTCCTTTTTATCATCATCTGCTTTGATTAAATACTGCTCAAAAGCATCTTGTGCAATAAGTACTTCTCCATATAGTTCATCGAAGATGCTTAAATAATCAATTGTATCTTCATTGTTTTGTGCCATCATGCAATTCTCTGCTTAAAGTATCTGCAAGAAAGTTAGTTTTTCCCGAAATATGTTCAATATCAAAATTAAACTCAGAAAACCATGACTGCCATCTAATTAATCTTTTATTAGGTCCAATATCAGGGATTTTATTTTTAATTCTGGATTTTGCAGTAACAGAATCAGTGCGTATTTTAAAGGGTTTATTTAGATATAAATAAAAGGCTTTAATACCATTTTTAATGGCTAGAAGTTCTTTATCATTAGAGTGATAATTCAATTCACTTTGTTTAAATGTTCCAGATTTATATCTACACAATTTTTCTTGATTATTTCTTATAGCTACTAGGGCTGCTCCCCAATATGAATCAGAAGCATCAGTATATATGATTAATTCATCAGTTTCTAATGGCAAGGATAATTTAGGCATATATTCACAAACTTTTTTAATATGTTGAATATATTTTGTATCTCCTTCTGTCCATTGCCACTTATAATTCTTTTTAAGTTTTTGCTGTAAAGGAGCTCTTAATTTTGCTAACTTATTGATAAATATATCAGCATAATTAAGACATCCAAGAAATCTTTGTAACTGTTTCATATCTTCAATTTGATCAGGGAATTCTTTAATTTTTGTAAGTATATGTGGCTGTAATTCTATGTCTCCATTATCTATAGTTATACCTAAAAAATCTATTTTTTGTACACCAATTATTGCTTTTTTAGCAGAAAGAGTTATTCCTCTTTCTATACATGTATCTATAACTAGATTACAATGTTTAATATGGTCTTCTAAATTATCAGAAAATATTAAAATATCATCAACATATACAATACAATAATCATGATGTCTTTTTAAAACTTCATCCATCCTTCTTCGAAATATTTGTGGTGCATTTTTTAATCCGAAAGGCATAACTAACCATTCATATTGTCCTTGTGGACAACTGAATGCAGTATATGGTATAGATTCTTCTGTTAATTTTATTTGTCAAAATCCACTTTTACAATCCATTTTTGTAAACCATTTTTTATTTTGTATTTTGTTAATCAATACTTCTTTATTTGGTAAATAATATCCATCAAATATTGTAGCATCATTTAAAGCTTTGTAATTAAAAACTATTCTGGCTTTTCCTCTAACAATTTCACTATGTTTCCTTACTATAAATGCAGGAGAACTATGCGGACTGTTAGAAGGTCTAATTACTTTTAAATCTAAAAGTTCTCTAATTTGTACTTTAAATTCTTCTAAATCTTCTAATGAATATTTCATAGGTCTTACTCTAATTATTTTATTAGAGTCTTTTAATTTTATCGTTGCTAATGTTTTATCTTTATCCCAAGCTGCTAGAGGATTTTCATTATATGTTTCTTTAAATCTTTCTTTGATATTTTCAAGAGTATCAATACTTTCATGTTTTAATAATGGTATTTTTTCTAACTTAGGAATATCACCACGCTGTGCTGGTACAGGTTGATAACTTGGTTCAACAGCATAAGCTTGTTTAAGTCTTGGTGCTAAAATGGGCGTTCCGCATGGCGTAGTAAATATAACATGTTCTGTTAATTGGGTCATGGGCTGATATTGTAAACAAAAATTATTTCCTAATAAAATATCTGGACCTTGAACATTACTGGCCCATAATTTTGGTATTTTAATTTTAATATTTCCTACTGTAAAGGGGACATTAACAGCATAATCCTTATAACAAATTTCTTTTTCTTGTATATCCAAGGCTATTATGGAAGATCCATCTTGAATCCACCATTTCTGTAGTAAAATATATTTTTTACATAAAGATATTCCTGAACCTGTATCAACATAAGCATTTAGTTTTATAGGTTGATAATAAGGTATTTCTATAGTTCCTTCAATGTATGTTGAATAAGGTGAAGTAACTACAGCTTTTTTCATATGTTGTTTATCAATTCTTGGAAATTCATATTGATCTAATTGTATAAATGAATCTTTTAATGTAAATGTATATTTTGTAATAAAATTCATTCCTAATAATATTTCATTTTTTGCTAGTTTGTCATCTACTAACATTTCTATTTGTATTTGCAGGACCTTTCCACTTCTGTCTATAAGGGATAGTCTCACTTCTACACTTTTATTTAATATATGGATTTGTCCAAAATAGTCTATGTATTTATAAGGATTTTGTAAATTACTATATGGGTATGTTTGTACTAGGTATGTAATAATATGAGAGGATGCTGCTCCTGTATCTAAAAGCACATTCACCTCTTTGTTATCTAAAAATCCTTGTATATACAGTTGTCTGTTTGACTCTATTAGATTTAGTTTATCTAATGTTTTTAATTCTAAATCTCTTCTTTGTGAGGATATATTTATATCTCTTAGTTGTTCAGAAGTAGAAGCTTCATTATCATAACTTATTCTGAAAGAATTTCTACTGTGTGGTTTTACAGTTGGTTGAGTTTTATATCTATTTTTCCTTTGAAGAATTAATTCTTGTGGAAAATCTAATTCTTCATGCTTTAGTTCTCTAGGGGGTATAACTTCACATATGTCAGAAAATGGTTTAGCAATATTGATATTTTCTTCTTTAAATTTCTTTGTAGTGATATGATGTTTAGTTGAATAAGCATATACCATACAAGCTGTTATACTACAGACTTTACTCCCTGGAGGCATTTTAAGTCTTTCAATTTTATGGTACATTGTAAGTCCAAGCTCTATATTTTGGTCTGATAATGAAATTGCAAAGTCTGGAAATATTCTCATTTTTATTGTTTGATATGCAAAATTACCTCTAATCACTCCTAATAAAGCATCTTTAGCATCATGCAGTATTCTGTCATCAGATATCCAAAATGTACAGGGTACGTTCATTCCTCTTCTGCATGCACATTTTATAATAAGTTCTATTCCACCTAGGTGTAACCATTTCACCTGTTTATTAAATTCTTTTGAAAAATGTTTTCTATCATCTTTTATAGCTTTTTGAGTAAGTAGTTTTAAAGGAATTTCCCCTTCCATGGTAAAGACATCAATGGGTTGTTCAAAAGTTTTAATAACATATTTTTCTTTAGACATATATCTTATTAATGGAATTTCATAACACTCATCTTTTGAAAGTGTATGCTTTATTTTTTCTATCTGATTATATTTTTCTTCTGACATTTGTATTATTTGTTCATATCCAGTTTCATCATCTTTGGTTTCAGTAATTTCTGAAGTTTCTGATGTTGAAATTAGATTTGATTCCATATAAGGTGGTTGTTGCTCTACATTGTTTACTTCATTCATTATTTCTTGAAACTCTTTTTCCATTCCTTCTGAGTCATCAGACATGGTGCTTTCACTGTCTGTAGATGAAATCTCAGAAATAACTTCTTTTGGTTCTCTTTCTTTTACTATTGTTATCTTGTTTAGTGCATCTATATATGTTTGAATACTATATTTTTCTCTGTCAAAAATTTGTATTTTTCCATTACTTTTCTTACTTACTACTGCATTTTGTCTTGTTTTCACTACACTGTATAATTTATGATCAAAAATGTGTTCACATGGAATAACTTTCTTATGTTTAGGTTTTTGCTTTGCACTTTTCTTCTCTAGTGGTTCTTTAAATTCTAGAATATCATATGGTGCAGGTGTTTTAATTAGTTTTTCAAATTTTTCATTGTATTGTTGTACAAAGTTCTGGGAACTTGTTCTTAGCATTTTTACATTCACCACGCTTAGTCTGTGCGGTTTATGATTGTATTCTTCTTCAGATTCTGTATCAGTGTCTGATTCAGAGTCTGAAACTAATTCATATATTTCTTCATCAGAATCACACTCAGCTTCTGATTCTATAGGCATTACCTGTTCGGAAAATAAGCGAAATGCTTTTACTGCTGTTTTCTTGTATTTTCCTTTTTCTGGACATTCATTAGCATAATGTCCTTCTTTATTACATGCCCAACATCTACATGTCTTTTTGGTTGTGTCTTTTTTGTTTTTAAAATTTTTCTTTATAAAATATCTTTTCATTCTAAAATTAAGTGGCTTATTTTTCTTTAATTTGGCTGGCTTAAAGTATTTTTTAAATTTCTTTCTATACCTTTTACCTATTGGTTTACATCCCCATTGGGTTGGTATATCAGATGTTTCACAGGACAATCCTTTATGTTTATTATATTGTCTAGCACTTCCCATAAGGGATTGTTGCATACAATAATAAGCAATTCTATCCTTAGTAAATTTCATTTGTATTCCTAAGGATGGAAACACATCTGGATTATCTTTAAGATAACTTTCATAATCATTTGACAATATATTTGCCCAAGGTAAAGGTAATTTTAAGAAATATAAAGACAAAACATTTTCCATTGTACCTTCATCTGGTGCAGATGCATAATAATATTTAGCAAATTCACAATTATATTCATCAATATATTTTAAATCACATATTGCAAGGTTTGCTAGTTTTATTCTTGCATTTTTCTTCTGTTCTTCTTCCAATTTTTTATCATCAAAAGGTAATCCTCCAAATTCTGTTTTTAATACTTTTCTGAATGATTCAATTAAATTTAAAGGATCCAATAAATTGACAGAATCTCTTGATCCTGTGCTAATTAATTGTTTAGCTCCTTTAGTTAAATTTTTATACCAATTTTTTACATTGCCTACAAATGTATTTTCTATTATACCTAACATATCTATAGATGTTTGTATGTTTTTTGTAATTCTTAAGGTTTGTAAATCTCCAGCCCATGCGTCTACTAATTCAGTAACATTCTTTGCGCAATCAAGATCTAAAACTGCTCTCGAATGTTCTTGTAATTTTTTAAATTTTGGTTTATACAATTCAGAATATGTTTTATATGGTTTTTCTTTTTTAGGAAACATATATTCATGATATATCTCTTCTCCTTCATTTTGATCTATTATTTCTAAATTTCTTGTAGTATTATCTGTGCGTGAACTATTTGGCACAGTCACTATACTACTACTGGTGGCTTCCATTTTTATATGTTCCACGGACTTATTAGCATGTTGTTGCAATACTGATAATCTAGACATTGCTATGGCTATGTCACCTAATTGGGTGCCATCAGCCTTATCCCAAAGTGCTTCTAATTCTTCCATTGTCTTGTCATCATACTGAGTATGAGACTCAACAATACTATTCATTTTAGTGTTTTCTATTGTAGATCTGGTGTTAATAGTAAATCCTCCTGCAACTGGAGATTTCAAAGTTACTGGTAGCATTTCTTCTGAAATACCTATTCTTTTCATCATTTTATCTATCTTATTATTTATTTCTACTATTGTGGTGTAATCACTAGGAGCTTGCAAAAAAGCAAGTCTTAGTTGATTATATGTAAGAATATTAGCAAACAAATTATATTCTAGTGTTCCGGTTTTAATAATAAACATTTTTTCTTCAGTTTCTATGATGGATTTAGCCATCAAGAATACTGAAAGTTTACTTTTAAGTTCTTCATATATCTTATCTACTTCCATGACTCTATGGCTCTGATACCAAAAAGGATATTAACGTTTAAAAGGAGCTTAACTTCGTCTGAATACTAAGCTAAAAGTTTTAAAACTAAATGCAACTACTGTAAAAAATTCCTAAATTAAGAGAATTCAAAAACTGGCAATCTCTAGAGGCAATCTCTAGTTGTTACCTGTCTGGGCCCAGCACGCTTCCAATCCTTACGATTCTCCTTGTTCTTCTACGGCTTCACGGCTCTCCTCTGCCAACGCTAAACGAACACTGGATACTAATCAGGACTCCAGGAAATGGCTGAGAAATTCCAAGCAGGGTACAACTTAGAAGCTTTTCCAGAAGCTTTTATTTATGATTCTCAGAACTCAGAAATTTTTGAACAATAATTTCACTCAGAAACAAACTTTTTATTGCTGATAGTGGAAAGTACAAATTTATTACAGAACAAGCTCACACACTCTAATTTACGAAGTACAAATATTATTGCTTTTGACTAACTGCGGATGGCTTCTCTGAATGTCTTCAGGAGGTTTTATATTTGCTCTAAACCGCCTTTGTCAATATCAGAATCAGCATCATACTCGAAGCTTGTATGCTTTTAATTAATAGGCTCTGCTTTTTAGGATGCTCTTTATATCTTGTCTCTCCACGTGGCTTTATTCTTCAGCAAATGAGTCCCTTCCCGATTTCTCTTCCAAGTTGTCATCTTCATGAGAATCTCTTTTGTTCGAGGGTCCCACCATGTCTTGTGTATATTGTAGAGTCTCCCACTTTATTCCGTGCACCAGGAGCTTCTTGATCATATCTTCTGTTATATTCTTAATAAAGTGTTTGTATGCATATTTATGTGTAGTCCAACTTAGAATTCTTTCAACAAATTGAATTACGTCTTCTTTTGCTCCAGCTCTAGGGACTTTACTAATTGTTAAAATCAACTCATTTGACTCAGACTCATATGTCCATATATTGTTTGCCAAAGCTTCCAAAGTCCTTGATACTAAACTTGTTAATTGCTTAGCCCTTGTTACTGCTATAACATCTTCTTCGACTAAGAACATATTTTGAAAGAACTTTGGAGTTAACTTTTTTGACCCCATCTTCAATTCTACCATAGACAGACAGTCTTTGCCATCTTCCGGGATAACTTGATTACATACCAAATATATATTGCTGTGTTTAATTGCTTTGGAAAAAGTATATACTGCATTCCTTAACTTTGGTAGTCCTTTCAAATTATGAAGAGTACTATCGGTATAAATGCAGTAAATTAATCCTGCTTTGTATAAGTCTTTCACCAACATTGGATCAGCTTCTGGGTGAATATATACTTTGTTTAGATCATAACCATATCCTGAATATATTCCTTTAGCAGGGTACATTTCTAGTAATATAGGTTTTATCATTCTACTGAACCAATTGATAAATTCTTTATTTTGCTTTATCTCAGAGGGCTTATTAACTGATTCTTCAATAGTTTGCATTTCTTCATTTCTAATCATCTTATTTTGTACTTTTCTGAACATTTGCTCTGAATAAGATACCATGTGTTTAAAGAAGGATCTTATTTCCTCCTTTTTATCATCATCTGCTTTGATTAAATACTGCTCAAAAGCATCTTGTGCAATAAGTACTTCTCCATATAGTTCATCGAAGATGCTTAAATAATCAATTGTATCTTCATTGTTTTGTGCCATCATGCAATTCTCTGCTTAAAGTATCTGCAAGAAAGTTAGTTTTTCCCGAAATATGTTCAATATCAAAATTAAACTCAGAAAACCATGACTGCCATCTAATTAATCTTTTATTAGGTCCAATATCAGGGATTTTATTTTTAATTCTGGATTTTGCAGTAACAGAATCAGTGCGTATTTTAAAGGGTTTATTTAGATATAAATAAAAGGCTTTAATACTATTTTTAATGGCTAGAAGTTCTTTATCATTAGAGTGATAATTCAATTCACTTTGTTTAAATGTTCCAGATTTATATCTACACAATTTTTCTTGATTATTTCTTATAGCTACTAGGGCTGCTCCCCAATATGAATCAGAAGCATCAGTATATATGATTAATTCATCAGTTTCTAATGGCAAGGATAATTTAGGCATATATTCACAAACTTTTTTAATATGTTGAATATATTTTGTATCTCCTTCTGTCCATTGCCACTTATAATTCTTTTTAAGTTTTTGCTGTAAAGGAGCTCTTAATTTTGCTAACTTATTGATAAATATATCAGCATAATTAAGGCATCCAAGAAATCTTTGTAACTGTTTCATATCTTCAATTTGATCAGGGAATTCTTTAATTTTTGTAAGTATATGTGGCTGTAATTCTATGTCTCCATTATCTATAGTTATACCTAAAAAATCTATTTTTTGTACACCAATTATTGCTTTTTTAGCAGAAAGAGTTATTCCTCTTTCTATACATGTATCTATAACTAGATTACAATGTTTAATATGGTCTTCTAAATTATCAGAAAATATTAAAATATCATCAACATATACAATACAATAATCATCATGTCTTTTTAAAACTTCATCCATCCTTCTTTGAAATATTTGTGGTGCATTTTTTAATCCGAAAGGCATAACTAACCATTCATATTGTCCTTGTGGACAACTGAATGCAGTATATGGTATAGATTCTTCTGTTAATTTTATTTGCCAAAATCCACTTTTACAATCCATTTTTGTAAACCATTTTTTATTTTGTATTTTGTTATTCAATACTTCTTTATTTGGTAAATAATATCCATCAAATATTGTAGCATCATTTAAAGCTTTGTAATTAAAAACTATTCTGGCTTTTCCTCTAACAATTTCACTATGTTTCCTGACTATAAATGCAGGAGAACTATGCGGACTGTTAGAAGGTCTAATTACTTTTAAATCTAAAAGTTCTCTAATTTGTACTTTAAATTCTTCTAAATCTTCTAATGAATATTTCATAGGTCTTACACTAATTATTTTATTAGAGTCTTTTAATTTTATCGTTGCTAATGTTTTATCTTTATCCCAAGCTGCTAGAGGATTTTCATTATATGTTTCTTTAAATCTTTCTTTGATATTTTCAAGAGTATCAATACTTTCATGTTTTAATAATGGTATTTTTTCTAACTTAGGAATATCACCACGCTGTGCTGGTACAGGTTGATAACTTGAGTCAACAGCATAAGCTTGTTTAAGTCTTGGTGCTAAAATGGGCGTTCCGCATGGCGTAGTAAATATAACATGTTCTGTTAATTGGGTCATGGGCTGATATTGTAAACAAAAATCATTTCCTAATAAAATATCTGGACCTTGAACATTACTGGCCCATAATTTTGGTATTTTAATTTTAATATTTCCTACTGTAAAGGGGACATTAACAGCATAATCCTTATAACAAATTTCTTTTTCTTGTATATCCAAGGCTATTATGGAAGATCCATCTTGAATCCACCATTTCTGTGGTAAAATATATTTTTTACATAAAGATATTCCTGAACCTGTATCAACATAAGCATTTAGTTTTATAGGTTGATAATAAGGTATTTCTATAGTTCCTTCAATGTATGTTGAATAAGGTGAAGTAACTACAGCTTTTTTCATATGTTGTTTATCAATTCTTGGAAATTCATATTGATCTAATTGTATAAATGAATCTTTTAATGTAAATGTATATTTTGTAATAAAATTCATTCCTAATAATATTTCATTTTTTGCTAGTTTGTCATCTACTAACATTTCCATTTGTATTTGCAGGACCTTTCCACTTCTGTCTATAAGGGATAGTCTCACTTCTACACTTTTATTTAATATATGGATTTGTCCAAAATAGTCTATGTATTTATAAGGATTTTGTAAATTACTATATGGGTATGTTTGTACTAGGTATGTATTAATATGAGAGGATGCTGCTCCTGTATCTAAAAGCACATTCACCTCTTTGTTATCTAAAAATCCTTGTATATACAGTTGTCTGTTTGACTCTATTAGATTTAGTTTATCTAATGTTTTTAATTCTAAATCTCTTCTTTGTGAGGATATATTTATATCTCTTAGTTGTTCAGAAGTAGAAGCTTCATTATCATAACTTATTCTGAAAGAATTTCTACTGTGTGGTTTTACAGTTGGTTGAGTTTTATATCTATTTTTCCTTTGAAGAATTAATTCTTATGGAAAATCTAATTCTTCATGCTTTAGTTCTCTAGGGGGTATAACTTCACATATGTCAGAAAATGGTTTAGCAATATTGATATTTTCTTCTTTAAATTTCTTTGTAGTGATATGATGTTTAGTTGAATAAGCATATACCATACAAGCTGTTATACTACAGACTTTACTCCCTGGAGGCATTTTAAGTCTTTCAATTTTATGGTACATTGTAAGTCCAAGCTCTATATTTTGGTCTGATAATGAAATTGCAAAG
Source organism: Allium sativum (assembly GCA_030737875.1). Classification (NCBI taxonomy): domain Eukaryota; kingdom Viridiplantae; phylum Streptophyta; class Magnoliopsida; order Asparagales; family Amaryllidaceae; genus Allium; species Allium sativum. The sequence continues at coordinate 118,784,570 of CM060913.1, read as the reverse complement.
TCTGGAAATATTCTCATTTTTATTGTTTGATATGCAAAATTACCTCTAATCACTCCTAATAAAGCATCTTTAGCATCATGCAGTATTCTGTCATCAGATATCCAAAATGTACAGGGTACGTTCATTCCTCTTCTGCATGCACATTTTATAATAAGTTCTATTCCACCTAGGTGTAACCATTTCACCTGTTTATTAAATTCTTTTGAAAAATGTTTTCTATCATCTTTTATAGCTTTTTGAGTAAGTAGTTTTAAAGGAATTTCCCCTTCCATGGTAAAGACATCAATGGGTTGTTCAAAAGTTTTAATAACATATTTTTCTTTAGACATATATCTTATTAATGGAATTTCATAACATTCATCTTTTGAAAGTGTATGCTTTATTTTTTCTATCTGATTATATTTTTCTTCTGACATTTGTATTATTTGTTCATATCCAGTTTCATCATCTTTGGTTTCAGTAATTTCTGAAGTTTCTGATGTTGAAATTAGATTTGATTCCATATAAGGTGGTTGTTGCTCTACATTGTTTACTTCATTCATTATTTCTTGAAACTCTTTTTCCATTCCTTCTGAGTCATCAGACATGGTGCTTTCACTGTCTGTAGATGAAATCTCAGAAATAGCTTCTTTTGGTTCTCTTTCTTTTACTATTGTTATCTTGTTTAGTGCATCTATATATGTTTGAATACTATATTTTTCTCTGTCAAAAATTTGTATTTTTCCATTACTTTTCTTACTTACTACTGCATTTTGTCTTGTTTTCACTACACTGTATAATTTGTGATCAAAAATGTGTTCACATGGAATAACTTTCTTATGTTTAGGTTTTTGCTTTGCACTTTTCTTCTCTAGTGGTTCTTTAAATTCTAGAATATCATATGGTGCAGGTGTTTTAATTAGTTTTTCAAATTTTTCATTGAATTGTTGTACAAAGTTCTGGGAACTTGTTCTTAGCATTACCAAAAAGGATATTAACGTTTAAAAGGAGCTTAACTTCGTCTGAATACTAAGCTAAAAGTTTTAAAACTAAATGCAACTACTGTAAAAAATTCCTAAATTAAGAGAATTCAAAAACTGGCAATCTCTAGAGGCAATCTCTAGTTGTTACCTGTCTGGGCCCAGCACGCTTCCAATCCTTACGATTCTCCTTGTTCTTCTACGGCTTCACGGCTCTCCTCTGCCAACGCCAAACGAACACTGGATACTAATCAGGACTCCAGGAAATGGCTGAGAAATTCCAAGCAGTGTACAACTTAGAAGCTTTTCCAGAAGCTTTTGTTTATGATTCTCAGAACTCAGAAATTTTTGAACAATAATTTCACTCAGAAACAAACTTTTTATTGCTGATAGTGGAAAGTACAAATTTATTACAGAACAAGCTCACACACTCTAATTTACAAAGTACAAATATTATTGCTTTTGACTAACTGCGGATGGCTTCTCTGAATGTCTTCAGGAGGTTTTATATTTGCTCTAAACCGCCTTTGTCAATATCAGAATCAGCATCATACTCGAAGCTTGTATGCTTTTAATTAATAGGCTCTGCTTTTTAGGATGCTCTTTATATCTTGTCTCTCCACGTGGCTTTATTCTTCAGCAAATGAGTCCCTTCCCGATTTCTCTTCCAAGTTGTCATCTTCATGAGAATCTCTTTTGTTCGAGGGTCCCACCATGTCTTGTGTATATTGTAGAGTCTCCCACTTTATTCCGTGCACCAGGAGCTTCTTGATCATATCTTCTGTTATATTCTTAAGAAAGTGTTTGTATGCATATTTATGTGTAGTCCAACTTAGAATTCTTTCAACAAATTGAATTACGTCTTCTTTTGCTCCAGCTCTAGGGACTTTACTAATTGTTAAAATCAACTCATTTGACTCAGACTCATATGTCCATATATTGTTTGCCAAAGCTTCCAAAGTCCTTGACACTAAACTTGTTAATTGCTTAGCCCTTGTTACTGCTATAACATCTTCTTCGACTAAGAACATATTTTGAAAGAACTTTGGAGTTAACTTTTTTGACCCCATCTTCAATTCTACCATAGACAGACAGTCTTTGCCATCTTCCGGGATAACTTGATTACATACCAAATATATATTGCTGTGTTTAATTGCTTTGGAAAAGGTATATACTGCATTCCTTAACTTTGGTAGTCCTTTCAAATTATGAAGAGTACTATCGGTATAAATGCAGTAAATTAATCCTGCTTTGTATAAGTCTTTCACCAACATTGGATCAGCTTCTGGGTGAATATATACTTTGTTTAGATCATAACCATATCCTGAATATATTCCTTTAGCAGGGTACATTTCTAGTAATATAGGTTTTATCATTCTACTGAACCAATTGATAAATTCTTTATTTTGCTTTATCTCAGAGGGCTTATTAACTGATTCTTCAATAGTTTGCATTTCTTCATTTCTAATCATCTTATTTTGTACTTTTCTGAACATTTGCTCTGAATAAGATACCATGTGTTTAAAGAAGGATCTTATTTCCTCCTTTTTATCATCATCTGCTTTGATTAAATACTGCTCAAAAGCATCTTGTGCAATAAGTACTTCTCCATATAGTTCATCGAAGATGCTTAAATAATCAATTGTATCTTCATTGTTTTGTGCCATCATGCAATTCTCTGCTTAAAATATCTGCAAGAAAGTTAGTTTTTCCCGAAATATGTTCAATATCAAAATTAAACTCAGAAAACCATGACTGCCATCTAATTAATCTTTTATTAGGTCCAATATCAGGGATTTTATTTTTAATTCTGGATTTTGCAGTAACAGAATCAGTGCATATTTTAAAGGGTTTATTTAGATATAAATAAAAGGCTTTAATACTATTTTTAATGGCTAGAAGTTCTTTATCATTAGAGTGATAATTCAATTCACTTTGTTTAAATGTTCCAGATTTATATCTACACAATTTTTCTTGATTATTTCTTATAGCTACTAGGGCTGCTCCCCAATATGAATCAGAAGCATCAGTATATATGATTAATTCATCAGTTTCTAATGGCAAGGATAATTTAGGCATATATTCACAAACTTTTTTAATATGTTGAATATATTTTGTATCTCCTTCTGTCCATTGCCACTTATAATTCTTTTTAAGTTTTTGCTGTAAAGGAGCTCTTAATTTTGCTAACTTATTGATAAATATATCAGCATAATTAAGGCATCCAAGAAATCTTTGTAACTGTTTCATATCTTCAATTTGATCAGGGAATTCTTTAATTTTTGTAAGTATATGTGGCTGTAATTCTATGTCTCCATTATCTATAGTTATACCTAAAAAAACTATTTTTTGTACACCAATTATTGCTTTTTTAGCAGAAAGAGTTATTCCTCTTTCTATACATGTATCTATAACTAGATTACAATGTTTAATATGGTCTTCTAAATTATCAGAAGATATTAAAATATCATCAACATATACAATACAATAATCATCATGTCTTTTTAAAACTTCATCCATCCTTCTTTGAAATATTTGTGGTGCATTTTTTAATCCGAAAGGCATAACTAACCATTCATATTGTCCTTGTGGACAACTGAATGCAGTATATGGTATAGATTCTTCTGTTAATTTTATTTGCCAAAATCCACTTTTACAATCCATTTTTGTAAACCATTTTTTATTTTGTATTTTGTTAATCAATACTTCTTTATTTGGTAAATAATATCCATCAAATATTGTAGCATCATTTAAAGCTTTGTAATTAAAAACTATTCTGGCTTTTCCTCTAACAATTTCACTATGTTTCCTGACTATAAATGCAGGAGAACTATGCGGACTGTTAGAAGGTCTAATTACTTTTAAATCTAAAAGTTCTCTAATTTGTACTTTAAATTCTTCTAAATCTTCTAATGAATATTTCATAGGTCTTACTCTAATTATTTTATTAGAGTCTTTTAATTTTATCGTTGCTAATGTTTTATCTTTATCCCAAGCTGCTAGAGGATTTTCATTATATGTTTCTTTAAATCTTTCTTTGATATTTTCAAGAGTATCAATACTTTCATGTTTTAATAATGGTATTTTTTCTAACTTAGGAATATCACCACGCTGTGCTGGTACAGGTTGATAACTTGGATCAACAGCATAAGCTTGTTTAAGTCTTGGTGCTAAAATGGGCGTTCCGCATGGCGTAGTAAATATAACATGTTCTGTTAATTGGGTCATGGGCTGATATTGTAAACAAAAATAATTTCCTAATAAAATATCTGGACCTTGAACATTACTGGCCCATAATTTTGGTATTTTAATTTTAATATTTCCTACTGTAAAGGGGACATTAACAGCATAATCCTTATAACAAATTTCTTTTTCTTGTATATCCAAGGCTATTATGGAAGATCCATCTTGAATCCACCATTTCTGTGGTAAAATATATTTTTTACATAAAGATATTCCTGAACCTGTATCAACATAAGCATTTAGTTTTATAGGTTGATAATAAGGTATTTCTATAGTTTCTTCAATGTATGTTGAATAAGGTGAAGTAACTACAGCTTTTTTCATATGTTGTTTATCAATTCTTGGAAATTCATATTGATCTAATTGTATAAATGAATCTTTTAATGTAAATGTATATTTTGTAATAAAATTCATTCCTAATAATATTTCATTTTTTGCTAGTTTGTCATCTACTAACATTTCCATTTGTATTTGCAGGACCTTTCCACTTCTGTCTATAAGGGATAGTCTCACTTCTACACTTTTATTTAATATATGGATTTGTCCAAAATAGTCTATGTATTTATAAGGATTTTGTAAATTACTATATGGGTATGTTTGTACTAGGTATGTATTAATATGAGAGGATGCTACTCCTGTATCTAAAAGCACATTCACCTCTTTGTTATCTAAAAATCCTTGTATATACAGTTGTCTGTTTGACTCTATTAGATTTAGTTTATCTAATGTTTTTAATTCTAAATCTCTTATTTGTGAGGATATATTTATATCTCTTAGTTGTTCAGAAGTAGAAGCTTCATTATCATAACTTATTCTGAAAGAATTTCTACTGTGTGGTTTTACAGTTGGTTGAGTTTTATATCTATTTTTCCTTTGAAGAATTAATTCTTGTGGAAAATCTAATTCTTCATGCTTTAGTTCTCTAGGGGGTATAACTTCACATATGTCAGAAAATGGTTTAGCAATATTGATATTTTCTTCTTTAAATTTCTTTGTAGTGATATGATGTTTAGTTGAATAAGCATATACCATACAAGATGTTATACTACAGACTTTACTCCCTGGAGGCATTTTAAGTCTTTCAATTTTATGGTACATTGTAAGTCCAAGCTCTATATTTTGGTCTGATAATGAAATTGCAAAGTCTGGAAATATTCTCATTTTTATTGTTTGATATGCAAAATTACCTCTAATCACTCCTAATAAAGCATCTTTAGCATCATGCAGTATTCTGTCATCAGATATCCAAAATGTACAGGGTACGTTCATTCCTCTTCTGCATGCACATTTTATAATAAGTTCTATTCCACCTAGGTGTAACCATTTCACCTGTTTATTAAATTCTTTTGAAAAATGTTTTCTATCATCTTTTATAGCTTTTTGAGCAAGTAGTTTTAAAGGAATTTCCCCTTCCATGGTAAAGACATCAATGGGTTGTTCAAAAGTTTTAATAACATATTTTTCTTTAGACATATATCTTATTAATGGAATTTCATTACATTCATCTTTTGAAAGTGTATGCTTTATTTTTTCTATCTGATTATATTTTTCTTCTGACATTTGTATTATTTGTTCATATCCAGTTTCATCATCTTTGGTTTCAGTAATTTCTGAAGTTTCTGATGTTGAAATTAGATTTGATTCCATATAAGGTGGTTGTTGCTCTACATTGTTTACTTCATTCATTATTTCTTGAAACTCTTTTTCCATTCCTTCTGAGTCATCAGACATGGTGCTTTCACTGTCTGTAGATGAAATCTCAGAAATAACTTCTTTTGGTTCTCTTTCTTTTACTATTGTTATCTTGTTTAGTGCATCTATATATGTTTGAATACTATATTTTTCTCTGTCAAAAATTTGTATTTTTCCATTACTTTTCTTACTTACTACTGCATTTTGTCTTGTTTTCACTACACTGTATAATTTGTGATCAAAAATGTGTTCACATGGAATAACTTTCTTATGTTTAGGTTTTTGCTTTGCACTTTTCTTCTCTAGTGGTTCTTTAAATTCTAGAATATCATATGGTGCAGGTGTTTTAATTAGTTTTTCAAATTTTTCGTTGTATTGTTGTACAAAGTTCTGGGAACTTGTTCTTAGCATTTTTACATTCACCACGCTTAGTCTGTGCGGTTTATGATTGTATTCTTCTTCAGATTCTGTATCAGTGTCTGATTCAGAGTCTGAAACTAATTCATATATTTCTTCATCAGAATCACACTCAGCTTCTGATTCTATAGGCATTACCTGTTCGGAAAATAAGCGAAATGCTTTTACTGCTGTTTTCTTGTATTTTCCTTTTTCTGGACATTCATTAGCATAATGTCCTTCTTTATTACATGCCCAACATCTACATGTCTTTTTGGTTGTGTCTTTTTTGTTTTTAAAATTTTTCTTTATAAAATATCTTTTCTTTCTAAAACTAAGTGGCTTATTTTTCTTTAATTTGGCTGGCTTAAAGTATTTTTTAAATTTCTTTCTATACCTTTTACCTATTGGTTTACATCCCCATTGGGTTGGTATATCAGATGTTTCACAGGACAATCCTTTATGTTTATTATATTGTCTAGCACTTCCCATAAGGGATTGTTGCATACAATAATAAGCAATTCTATCCTTAGTAAATTTCATTTGTATTCCTAAGGATGGAAACACATCTGGATTATCTTTAAGATAACTTTCATAATCATTTGACAATATATTTGCCCAAGGTAAAGGTAATTTTAAGAAATATAAAGACAAAACATTTTCCATTGTACCTTCATCTGGTGCAGATGCATAATAATATTTAGCAAATTCACAATTATATTCATCAATATATTTTAAATCACATATTGCAAGGTTTGCTAGTTTTATTCTTGCATTTTTCTTCTGTTCTTCTTCCAATTTTTTATCATCAAAAGGTAATCCCCCAAATTCTGTTTTTAATACTTTTCTGAATGATTCAATTAAATTTAAAGGATCCAATAAATTGACAGAATCTCTTGATCCTGTGCTAATTAATTGTTTAGCTCCTTTAGTTAAATTTTTATACCAATTTTTTACATTGCCTACAAATGTATTTTCTATTATACCTAACATATCTATAGATGTTTGTATGATTTTTGTAATTCTTAAGGTTTGTAAATCTCTAGCCCATGCGTCTACTAATTCAGTAACATTCTTTGCGCAATCAAGATCTAAAACTGCTCTCGAATGTTCTTGTAATTTTTTAAATTTTGGTTTATACAATTCAGAATATGTTTTATATGGTTTTTCTTTTTTAGGAAACATATATTCATGATATATCTCTTCTCCTTCATTTTGATCTATTATTTCTAAATTTCTTGTAGTATTATCTGTGCGTGAAGTATTTGGCACAGTCACTATACTACTACTGGTGGCTTCCATTTTTATATGTTCCACGGACTTATTAGCATGTTGTTACAATACTGATAATCTAGACATTGCTATGGCTATGTCACCTAATTGGGTGCCATCAGCCTTATCCCAAAGTGCTTCTAATTCTTCCATTGTCTTGTCATCATACTGAGTATGAGACTCAACAATACTATTCATTTTAGTGTTTTCTATTGAAGATCTGGTGTTAATAGTAAATCCTCCTGCAACTGGAGATTTCAAAGTTACTGGTAGCATTTCTTCTGAAATACCTATTCTTTTCATCATTTTATCTATCTTAGAGGAAAAGCCAGAATAGTTTTTAATTACAAAGCTTTAAATGATGCTACAATATTTGATGGATATTATTTACCAAATAAAGAAGTATTGATTAACAAAATACAAAATAAAAAATGGTTTACAAAAATGGATTGTAAAAGTGGATTTTGGCAAATAAAATTAACAGAAGAATCTATACTATATACTGCATTCAGTTGTCCACAAGGACAATATGAATGGTTAGTTATGCCTTTCGGATTAAAAAATGCACCACAAATATTTCAAAGAAGGATGGATGAAGTTTTAAAAAGACATGATGATTATTGTATTGTATATGTTGATGATATTTTAGCTTAACTTCGTCTGAATACTAAGCTAAAAGTTTTAAAACTAAATGCAACTACTGTAAAAAATTCCTAAATTAAGAGAATTCAAAAACTGGCAATCTCTAGAGGCAATCTCTAGTTGTTACCTGTCTGGGCCCAGCACGCTTCCAATCCTTACGATTCTTAACGTTTAAAAGGAGCTTAACTTCGTCTGAATACTAAGCTAAAAGTTTTAAAACTAAATGCAACTACTGTAAAAAATTCCTAAATTAAGAGAATTCAAAAACTGGCAATCTCTAGAGGCAATCTCTAGTTGTTACCTGTCTGGGCCCAGCACGCTTCCAATCCTTACGATTCTCCTTGTTCTTCTACGGCTTCACGGCTCTCCGAATACTAAGCTAAAAGTTTTAAAACTAAATGCAACTACTGTAAAAAATTCCTAAATTAAGAGAATTCAAAAACTGGCAATCTCTAGAGGCAATCTCTAGTTGTTACCTGTCTGGGCCCAGCACGCTTCCAATCCTTACGATTCTCCTTGTTCTTCTACGGCTTCACGGCTCTCCTCTGCCAACGCCAAACGAACACTGGATACTAATCCGGACTCCAGGAAATGGCTGAGAAATTCCAAGCAGTGTACAACTTAGAAGCTTTTCCAGAAGCTTTTGTTTATGATTCTCAGAACTCAGAAATTTTTGAACAATAATTTCACTCAGAAACAAACTTTTTATTGCTGATAGTGGAAAGTACAAATTTATTACAGAACAAGCTCACACACTCTAATTTACTACCAAAAAGGATATTAACGTTTAAAAGGAGCTTAACTTCGTCTGAATACTAAGCTAAAAGTTTTAAAACTAAATGCAACTACTGTAAAAAATTCCTAAATTAAGAGAATTCAAAAACTGGCAATCTCTAGAGGCAATCTCTAGTTGTTACCTGTCTGGGCCCAGCACGCTTCCAATCCTTACGATTCTCCTTGTTCTTCTACGGCTTCACGGCTCTCCTCTGCCAACGCCAAACGAACACTGGGTACTAATCAGGACTCCAGGAAATGGCTGAGAAATTCCAAGCAGTGTACAACTTAGAAGCTTTTCCAGAAGCTTTTGTTTATGATTCTCAGAACTCAGAAATTTTTGAACAATAATTTCACTCAGAAACAAACTTTTTATTGATGATAGTGGAAAGTACAAATTTATTACAGAACAAGCTCACACACTCTAATTTACAAAGTACAAATATTATTGCTTTTGACTAACTGCGGATGGCTTCTCTGAATGTCTTCAGGAGGTTTTATATTTGCTCTAAACCGCCTTTGTCAATATCAGAATCAGCATCATACTCGAAGCTTGTATGCTTTTAATTAATAGGCTCTGCTTTTTAGGATGCTCTTTATATCTTGTCTCTCCACGTGGCTTTATTCTTCAGCAAATGAGTCCCTTCCCGATTTCTCTTCCAAGTTGTCATCTTCATGAGAATCTCTTTTGTTCTAGGGTCCCACCATGTCTTGTGTATATTGTAGAGTCTCCCACCTTATTCCGTGCACCAGGAGCTTCTTGATCATATCTTCTGTTATATTCTTAAGAAAGTGTTTGTATGCATATTTATGTGTAGTCCAACTTAGAATTCTTTCAACAAATTGAATTACGTCTTCTTTTGCTCCAGCTCTAGGGACTTTACTAATTGTTAAAATCAACTCATTTGACTCAGACTCATATGTCCATATATTGTTTGCCAAAGCTTCCAAAGTCCTTGATACTAAACTTGTTAATTGCTTAGCCCTTGTTACTGCTATAACATCTTCTTCGACTAAGAACATATTTTGAAAGAACTTTGGAGTTAACTTTTTTGACCCCATCTTCAATTCTACCATAGACAGACAGTCTTTGCCATCTTCCGGGATAACTTGATTACATACCAAATATATATTGCTGTGTTTAATTGCTTTGGAAAAAGTATATACTGCATTCCTTAACTTTGGTAGTCCTTTCAAATTATGAAGAGAACTATCGGTATAAATGCAATAAATTAATCCTGCTTTGTATAAGTCTTTCACCAACATTGGATCAGCTTCTGGGTGAATATATACTTTGTTTAGATCATAACCATATCCTGAATATATTCCTTTAGCAGGGTACATTTCTAGTAATATAGGTTTTATCATTCTACTGAACCAATTGATAAATTCTTTATTTTGCTTTATCTCAGAGGGCTTATTAACTGATTCTTCAATAGTTTGCATTTCTTCATTTCTAATCATCTTATTTTGTACTTTTCTGAACATTTGCTCTGAATAAGATACCATGTGTTTAAAGAAGGATCTTATTTCCTCCTTTTTATCATCATCTGCTTTGATTAAATACTGCTCAAAAGCATCTTGTGCAATAAGTACTTCTCCATATAGTTCATCGAAGATGCTTAAATAATCAATTGTATCTTCATTGTTTTGTGCCATCATGCAATTCTCTGCTTAAAGTATCTGCAAGAAAGTTAGTTTTTCCCGAAATATGTTCAATATCAAAATTAAACACAGAAAACCATGACTGCCATCTAATTAATCTTTTATTAGGTCCAATGTCACGGATTTTATTTTTAATTCTGGATTTTGCAGTAACAGAATCAGTGCGTATTTTAAAGGGTTTATTTAGATATAAATAAAAGGCTTTAATACTATTTTTAATGGCTAGAAGTTCTTTATCATTAGAGTGATAATTCAATTCACTTTGTTTAAATGTTCCAGATTTATATCTACACAATTTTTCTTGATTATTTCTTATAGCTACTAGGGCTGCTCCCCAATATGAATCAGAAGCATCAGTATATATGATTAATTCATCAGTTTCTAATGGCAAGGATAATTTAGGCATATATTCACAAACTTTTTTAATATGTTGAATATATTTTGTATCTCCTTCTGTCCATTGCCACTTATAATTCTTTTTAAGTTTTTGCTGTAAAGGAGCTCTTAATTTTGCTAACTTATTGATAAATATATCAGCATAATTAAGGCATCCAAGAAATCTTTGTAACTGTTTCATATCTTCAATTTGATCAGGGAATTCTTTAAATTTTGTAAGTATATGTGGCTGTAATTCTATGTCTCCATTATCTATAGTTATACCTAAAAAATCTATTTTTTGTACACCAATTATTGCTTTTTTAGCAGAAAGAGTTATTCCTCTTTCTATACATGTATCTATAACTAGATTACAATGTTTAATATGGTCTTCTAAATTATCAGAAAATATTAAAATATCATCAACATATACAATACAATAATCATCATGTCTTTTTAAAACTTCATCCATCCTTCTTTGAAATATTTGTGGTGCATTTTTTAATCCGAAAGGCATAACTAACCATTCATATTGTCCTTGTGGACAACTGAATGCAGTATATGGTATAGATTCTTCTGTTAAATTTATTTGCCAAAATCCACTTTTACAATCTATTTTTGTAAACCATTTTTTATTTTGTATTTTGTTAATCAATACTTCTTTATTTGGTAAATAATATCCATCAAATATTGTAGCATCATTTAAAGCTTTGTAATTAAAAACTATTCTGGCTTTTCCTCTAACAATTTCACTATGTTTCCTGACTATAAATGCAGGAGAACTATGCGGACTGTTAGAAGGTCTAATTACTTTTAAATCTAAAAGTTCTCTAATTTGTACTTTAAATTCTTCTAAATCTTCTAATGAATATTTCATAGGTCTTACTCTAATTATTTTATTAGAGTCTTTTAATTTTATCGTTGCTAATGTTTTATCTTTATCCCAAGCTGCTAGAGGATTTTCATTATATGTTTCTTTAAATCTTTCTTTGATATTTTCAAGAGTATCAATACTTTCATGTTTTAATAATGGTATTTTTTCTAACTTAGGAATATCACCACGCTGTGCTGGTACAGGTTGATAACTTGGATCAACAGCATAAGCTTGTTTAAGTCTTGGTGCTAAAATGGGCGTTCCGCATGGCATAGTAAATATAACATGTTCTGTTAATTGGGTCATGGGCTGATATTGTAAACAAAAATCATTTCCTAATAAAATATCTGGACCTTGAACATTACTGGCCCATAATTTTGGTATTTTAATTTTAATATTTCCTACTGTAAAGGGGACATTAACAGCATAATCCTTATAACAAATTTCTTTTTCTTGTATATCCAAGGCTATTATGGAAGATCCATCTTGAATCCACCATTTCTGTGGTAAAATATATTTTTTACATAAAGATATTCCTGAACCTGTATCAACATAAGCATTTAGTTTTATAGGTTTATAATAAGGTATTTCTATAGTTCCTTCAATGTATGTTGAATAAGGTGAAGTAACTACAGCTTTTTTCATATGTTGTTTATCAATTCTTGGAAATTCATATTGATCTAATTGTATAAATGAATCTTTTAATGTAAATGTATATTTTGTAATAAAATTCATTCCTAATAATATTTCATTTTTTGCTAGTTTGTCATCTACTAACATTTCCATTTGTATTTGCAGGACCTTTCCACTTCTGTCTATAAGGGATAGTCTCACTTCTACACTTTTATTTAATATATGGATTTGTCCAAAATAGTCTATGCATTTATAAGGATTTTGTAAATTACTATATGGGTATGTTTGTACTAGGTATGTATTAATATGAGAGGATGCTGCTCCTGTATCTAAAAGCACATTCACCTCTTTGTTATCTAAAAATCCTTGTATATACAGTTGTCTGTTTGACTCTATTAGATTTAGTTTATCTAATGTTTTTAATTCTAAATCTCTTCTTTGTGAGGACATATTTATATCTCTTTGTTGTTCAGAAGTAGAAGCTTCATTATCATAACTTATTCTGAAAGAATTTCTACTGTGTGGTTTTACAGTTGGTTGAGTTTTATATCTATTTTTCCTTTGAAGAATTAATTCTTGTGGAAAATCTAATTCTTCATGCTTTAGTTCTCTAGGGGGTATAACTTCACATATGTCAGAAAATGGTTTAGCAATATTGATATTTTCTTCTTTAAATTTCTTTGTAGTGATATGATGTTTAGTTGAATAAGCATATACCATACAAGCTGTTATACTACAGACTTTACTCCCTGGAGGCATTTTAAGTCTTTCAATTTTATGGTACATTGTAAGTCCAAGCTCTATATTTTGGTCTGATAATGAAATTGCAAAGTCTGGAAATATTCTCATTTTTATTGTTTGATATGCAAAATTACCTCTAATCACTCCTAATAAAGCATCTTTAGCATCATGCAGTATTCTGTCATCAGATATCCAAAATGTACAGGGTACGTTCATTCCTCTTCTGCATGCACATTTTATAATAAGTTCTATTCCACCTAGGTGTAACCATTTCACCTGTTTATTAAATTCTTTTGAAAAATGTTTTCTATCATCTTTTATAGCTTTTTGAGTAAGTAGTTTTAAAGGAATTTCCCCTTCCATGGTAAAGACATCAATGGGTTGTTCAAAAGTTTTAATAACATATTTTTCTTTAGACATATATCTTATTAATGGAATTTCATAACATTAATCTTTTGAAAGTGTATGCTTTATTTTTTCTATCTGATTATATTTTTCTTCTGACATTTGTATTATTTGTTCATATCCAGTTTCATCATCTTTGGTTTCAGTAATTTCTGAAGTTTCTGATGTTGAAATTAGATTTGATTCCATATAAGGTGGTTGTTGCTCTTCATTGTTTACTTCATTCATTATTTCTTGAAACTCTTTTTCCATTCCTTCTGAGTCATCAGACATGGTGCTTTCACTGTCTGTAGATGAAATCTCAGAAATAACTTCTTTTGGTTCTCTTTCTTTTACTATTGTTATCTTGTTTAGTGCATCTATATATGTTTGAATACTATATTTTTCTCTGTCAAAAATTTGTATTTTTCCATTACTTTTCTTACTTACTACTGCATTTTGTCTTGTTTTCACTACACTGTATAATTTGTGATCAAAAATGTGTTCACATGGAATAACTTTCTTATGTTTAGGTTTTTGCTTTGCACTTTTCTTCTCTAGTGGTTCTTTAAATTCTAGAATATCATATGGTGCAGGTGTTTTAATTAGTTTTTCAAATTTTTCATTGTATTGTTGTACAAAGTTCTGGGAACTTGTTCTTAGCATTTTTACATTCACCACGCTTAGTCTGTGCGGTTTATGATTGTATTCTTCTTCAGATTCTGTATCAGTGTCTGATTCAGAGTCTGAAACTAATTCATATATTTCTTCATCAGAATCACACTCAGCTTCTGATTCTATAGGCATTACCTGTTCGGAAAATAAGCGAAATGCTTTTACTGCTGTTTTCTTGTATTTTCCTTTTTCTGGACATTCATTAGCATAATGTCCTTCTTTATTACATGCCCAACATCTACATGTCTTTTTGGTTGTGTCTTTTTTGTTTTTAAAATTTTTCTTTATAAAATATCTTTTCTTTCTAAAATTAAGTGGCTTATTTTTCTTTAATTTGGCTGGCTTAAAGTATTTTTTAAATTTCTTTCTATACCTTTTACCTATTGGTTTACATCCCCATTGGGTTGGTATATCAGATGTTTCACAGGACAATCCTTTATGTTTATTATATTGTCTAGCACTTCCCATAAGGGATTGTTGCATACAATAATAAGCAATTCTATCCTTAGTAAATTTCATTTGTATTCCTAAGGATGGAAACACATCTGGATTATCTTTAAGATAACTTTCATAATCATTTGACAATATATTTGCCCAAGGTAAAGGTAATTTTAAGAAATATAAAGACAAAACATTTTCCATTGTACCTTCATCTGGTGCAGATGCATAATAATATTTAGCAAATTCACAATTATATTCATCAATATATTTTAAATCACATATTGCAAGGTTTGCTAGTTTTATTCTTGCATTTTTCTTCTGTTCTTCTTCCAATTTTTTATCATCAAAAGGTAATCCTCCAAATTCTGTTTTTAATACTTTTCTGAATGATTCAATTAAATTTAAAGGATCCAATAAATTGACAGAATCTCTTGATCCTGTGCTAATTAATTGTTTAGCTCCTTTAGTTAAATTTTTATACCAATATTTTACATTGCCTACAAATGTATTTTCTATTATACCTAACATATCTATAGATGTTTGTATGTTTTTTGTAATTCTTAAGGTTTGTAAATCTCCAGCCCATGCGTCTACTAATTCAGTAACATTCTTTGCGCAATCAAGATCTAGGGCAGTTTTGCCTGGTGCACCATTTTGGGTTTGTGTTGAGTTTGGGGGCCAGATTCGGTTTTGAGGGCTGAGATTGGAACTAGGGTTTAATCCTAAGGCCAAAACTAATCCTAATCTCTATAAATAAGCCCCTAACCTAACCCTAAATCATCATTATTCATTCAAGTAACTAAACTATGGCAAAATCATTCCTCTCATGGCCTCCACTCTCTTCATAAAATTCCTAAATAAATTTCTATGAGATTTTCCATGCGTACAAGTGTTTTCAAGCTTGTATGAGTGTCATTAGCTTGCATTCAAGTCAAGTTTCTATATTTGCATCATAAAGTAAGGGTTTTGATCATTTTGGCTCAAGGGATTTTCTATTAGAGCTTGCATTTTGGGTTTAATTGATTTCATAAGGGCTTTGTCATATTTTTGTGACTTCCTAAGCATTGTAAGCCCTATTTACTTTCATACTTAAACTCTAAAGTTAAATGTATGATATGCAAGTTTGCCATGATATGCAAGTTTACTATGTCATGTTATGCAAGTTTGAGATGTTATGATATGCAAGTTTACCATGTTATGCTATGCAAGTTTGCCATGTTATGATATGCAAGTTTATCATGTCATGTTATGCAAGTTTGAGATGTTATGATATGCAAGTTTACCATGTTATGCTATGCAAGTTTGCCATGTTATGATATGCAAGTTTATCATGTTATGTTATGCAAGTTTGCCATGTTATGATATGCAAGTTTACCATGTTATGCTATGCAAGTTTACCATGTTATGCTATGCAAGTTTGCCATGTTATGATATGCAAGTTTATCATGTTATGTTATGCAAGTTGAGATGCAAGTTCGTCATATGATATGCAAGTATGTTATGCGAGTTTGGGGTGATCATTTTGTTCATGTTATCATGCTATGCAAGCTTATCTTGAGTATATGAACATAAAGCTTCAAGCTTTATGCTAAAGGTTGCATTTTGGCAACATGTAAGTTATCATATCCCTTATGATAACTTGCATGTGAGGCTAAATGCGAACTTATGGCCATTTCTACATGTCATTTATCACCATGTATCACCAATATGCTAAGTTTGGTTCTATGCATGCTTTTGAGACCTAAAAATGTAATATGCAAGTATATGGACACATGTACATTTCATATGCCACCATGTTAAACTTGTGGCTTCAACACCTTTATGTCATGATTATGCCAAGTTCCCTCTTTCTATCCTTTATGCGTTATTGCGATATGTAAGCGATGGGATTGCGTTTGGGATTGGGTAAACTTAAAAGACATAAAAACATAAGCTTGGGAATTTACCTATTAAGTTAGGTCTACCCTTTGGGAATTTACCTATTAAGTTAGGTCTACCCAATTGCTTGAAAATTTGTAACATGCTTTGGAAACATGATGGACATGACACTTAGAAAAGATAAGTGTGACCAACTCGAGGTTGGGTTGAGTTTGTAGCGTAAACCTACCCGGAACCGACCGGCTTAACTAGTTGCTACAAACAATAGGACCCAATGTGAGAAGTTGGCCATGTTGTACCTTGAACCCGAGGTTAGACCAAGTTGTGGTGTAAAGCTACCCGGACCCGCCCGGCTTAACTAGTAACCACAACAAGGTCTAATGTGAGAGGTTAAGGCGCATTAAATTAATTAATGCCTCGTGATTAGGGTTAAGTCATGGTCCACTTAATACTTAACCAATTTGGGCTTGGTAGATTAATCAGGGTTAAGTCGTGAACTCATCGTTACACTTAACCAAGTTAATCCATGATTAGCAAGAGGGTTAAACCATACTTAACCCACTAGAAAAATCCTAGCAATGGGGGTCCACTCCAGCAGTAATCCCAAGTTTGTATCATTAAGGCCCTAGGGTCTAGGCTAGGGAGGGAGCACGATTACTGGACTGGAGGTAAGTGACCAAAAACGACGGCAGATGGGTACGCCGGTGTAGTTCCGGGCGGACTATGGTCGTGCACATAGTCCGAAGCCGGGGAAAACATGCACAGGTACCGGTAGATCGAGACTGTGCACTTATGCTTATGGTGTCCAGGGGTTGCCACCCTAGGGCTTGATACACCCGACGGGAGACCCTGCACAGTCTGACTACAATTATGTTTGGGCCGCATTGACACCAACACGTGACGAGTTAGGCTTGTAAGGAGCCGATCGACTAGACCGTTTGGTTGGACCGCGTATTAGGGTCACTTCATGTTATTGGGCCAAAGCTTGGGCCAAGGGATCAATACTTGTTTATTCAAGTCATGTTAGTTTGCTAGTACACCTGTGGTGCAAAACCTTAAACCTGATTATGCGATGACACCTTTATCTACCTTGTTAGTTAATCATCATGCTAGTATGTTGTTATCCTTATGTTCATCCCAGCTTTCATCATACCAGTTAACTTTATCAGATTACATTGATTGTAGTAGGGCTTACTCAGTCTTTTTGACTGACCTGTTTTTTTTCGCCTCTTTTCTTCCGTTTCCCCCCCCCCCCCAGGTTCTCAGGGTGGGAATATTGGAGCTTAGCTTGGATTCCTGATCGCTTGCTTGTGGGATTTTAGCTCATGTACGGTCTTGACATGAAGCTAGCTATGGTTATCACTTATTTTGGGGATAGTACTTATGTATTTCAGTTTTTGAGTAATGTTGTTTTTATCTAGACTTGTGTATTTGGAAAGTTGACATTATGTTGTACCAGACTTGTTTTGAAATGGTTTGAAATCTTCTGCTGTTTTATCTATGTTATTTACTCTGTTTACATATATACATATATTCTTGTTCTGCCTTGATATATCATTATGCATGTTTACCTGATTCAAACGCCCCTCCAAAGTCAGAGTGCTTGCAAGAGTCACCCTGGCAGAGGTGGGGTGTTACATTTGGTATCAGAGCATATGGTTTACGAGAAGGAACAAAAAGGTTTTTTTAAAAAAACTTTTGGAAAACTATTTTCAAAACCAAGTATAAAGTATTTTCCAAAGAAAAGTCTAGTTTATTTTAAAGGCTATTCCCCAAAAAGCCATTAGCAAAATTCCTTCGTTTTTTTCTCCATTCTGAATCCGTCTTTTTCTTCGTTTTCAGTATGGCCGATAACTTTGCTATTCCGGAGGGAGTATACGTACCTGTTTGGTATAGGAGACTTTTGGAGGCTAGGGCGACCGAAGCCGGCCCCGCAGATGTTCCTCCTCCTCCTCCGGTAGTTAATGTTTCTCCTCCTCCTCCCATAGCTGATGTTTCTCCTCCCCCTCAGCATCCTCAAGCTGACTTCGCAGAGATTTGCAAAGACTTTAAGGCGATGGGTTGCAAGAATTTCTTTGGAACCGAGACTTATGTAGAGGCAAGGAATTGGTTGAAGGAAACCGAAGATCTTTTTGCCTTCTTTGATATAGATGACCGTAGGAAGGTTTTATTAGCAGTGTGGTTGCTAAAGGAAGAAGCTGCACGTTGGTGGGTGGTCACTACCGCTACTAGGCCCATTGAGACTTGGGATGACTTTTGGGGAAAGTTTGGACTAAGGTTCCTATCACTAAAGCAAGGGGACATGACCATTAGGGAATACATAGATAAGTTTAATCAATTGGCTCGGGTCGGTTTAGACTTGGTTAACACAGCTCAGAAGAAGGCCCTATACTTTGCTCTAGGATTAAACGAGCCATTACATGGTTTAGCCATGACTCATATACCCTTGGGGGCAACTTTCGAGAGTTTGGTGAATATGGCCCTACTCAATGAAGAGAATAGGAGTGACAAGAAAGAGATCAAGATGAATGATACTTAAGCCAAGAAGACTGATTCCCAGTGGAAAGGAAATCAGGGTAATCCAAGCGGTCAGAGCAGTCAAGGCAACAAGAACAAGAACAAGAGTCAAGGAAACAAGGGGAACAACAACAAGGGCAATAACAAAAAGGGGAAGTGCCATTATTGTGGTTCAGTTGGGCATCTTATTAAGGATTGTAAGAAGAGGAAAAGGAAGAGTGGTGAATGCTATCGTTGTGGTGAGTTTGGACATTTCAGCAAAGATTGCCCGAAGAAGCAAGGGCAAGGTCAGACTCAGCGTGCTGGACCTTCGGGAGGGCAAGTTCATGCTCTCAATGCTGCTCCAGTTCCCGATCAAGGTAGTATTTCTGTTGAAAGTCTTGTTTACATTTCTGATTTTCCTGTTCGTACTTTGTTTGATTCTGGCGCATCGCATAGTTTATCTCGTCTGATCTAGTTGAAAGTTTGCACCTAAGTACTAGTCTAGTTAATGATCCCATGTGTGTTTCAAATCCAATTGGGGGTTCCGCCCCTTTGTCTATTATCTACGTGGATTTGAAAGTCTCTATCTTGAGTATAGAATTCTCGCGTGATGCTTATATTCTCGGTTTCATGGGGTATGGGTTGATTTTGGGCATGGATTGGTTGTCCAGTTTTGGAGCCATTCTTGATTCTTGAGCATAGGGTTGAGAGGCTCATGACTCGCCTCGGTAATACCCTAAAAATTTCTAGTAACCCTATGAGTCCCGTCATGTTGTGTTGTCTTGAATCCCTCAACTCGTCCATCGATAGTTTGTAATCGGTGAGGGTGGTCCGAGAATATCCTGATATATTGGGCGAAGGGAAGGGGGTTACCCCTAAAACGGGAGATGGATTTCCGCATTTATCTGGTTGATAATGCCAAGATAGTTTCGTGGCCGGTTAGGCACGTGGCCCCGCAAGATGAGTGTTAAGAAAGCAAGTCAAGGAGTTGCTTGAGAAGAACTTCATTAGATGAAGTATATCTGAATGGGGAGCGCCTGTAGTATTTACTACCAGGGCAGACGGTTCTCTTCGACTTTGTGTTGATTATCGTGAGTTAAACAAAGAATAGACAACCATTGCCAAGGATCGATGATTTGTTTGATCAGCTTGTAGGAACATCTGTTTTCTCTTGATCTTGCTACTGGATTCCATCAGTTCAGAGTAGCTGAGGATAGTATAGACAAGACTGCGTTCAGAACTCTGGATGGATTCTTAGAATGGCTGGCCATGCCATTCGGTTTGACTAATGCACCCGCCTACTTCGTGGACTTGATGAGTAGGGTGTCTAGGGAGTTCTTGAACAAATTTGTCGTGGTCTTCGTAGATGATATTCTGATCTTCTCTAAGGACGAGGAAGAACATGCTAGACATCTCAAGGAGGTGATGGATATGCTTAGAGCGCATCAGTTGAAAGCCAAGTCCTCCAAATGTCATTTTGGAGAAAAGAAGTTAGATTTCTTGGGTACATAGTTTCTAAGCAAGGCTTAGTGGTGGATCCTGCTAAAGTGGTCGCGGTTCAAAACCGAAAAGCTCCGACGAGGAAAATTGAAGTAAGAAGTTCTCTCAGTTTAATTAGTTAGTTAGCGTCCCTTGAGCTTAGACCTACCCTTCTGGATCAAGTAGGGACTTCACAGGAAGAAGACCCGCAGTTAGTCGAGATCATGGACAAGTTGACTCGAGGCGAAATGATAAGTCACCTCAATATAGATGACAAGGGATGGCTAAGACGCGATGAGAGAAAGAAGATTCTTGAAGATGCACATCACTCGAGGAGGTGGCCGAGTTTGTCCCAAGGTGCATGTTGTGCCAACAGGTTAAAGGCCGAGTCATAAAAAGCCCGGTGGGCTATTACATCCATAGGAGGTCCCCGCAATGGAAGTAGTAAAGCGTCACGAAGGATTTCGTGGATGGACTGCCTAGATCAAGGAAAGGGAATACGAGCATGTGGGTCATAGTAGGTAGACTCATGAAGAGTGCTCATTTCACTCCGGTAAAGAGCGAAAGGACTGCATCATAACTAGCGACAGTTTACTTTCAAGAAATAAAGCGGTTGCACGAGGTTCCCTAAAGTATAGTTAGTAACCATGACTCAATTTTCACTAGCCAGTTTTGAGATAGTCTACGAGAAGTCATGGGAAAGCGACTGAATCTAAGTACGGCCTATCATTCGCAGGCGGATGGTTCATTTCGTTCAAGCATGAGTTATAGAAAATCACGTTAGTAACGTGGATTGGTATTTTCAAGAAAAGTTCTGCTGCGTGGAATACTTTATAGTAAGTAAACGAGATCCAGGATTCACTGATGAATTTTGGAGAGCTTGCATGAAACCATGGGGTCATAGTTATGTTTAAGCCAAGAATGATAGAAGAGTAAGTGAAAAAGGAAGACGAGAGGCGACAATGAAATGGGTTCCAACTCATATTTGGAAATAAGAGTTAAGAAGCCAAGGAATCATGAAGTAAAAGACGGTCAAAGCACAGTGGAGTTAAGCTCAAGGAAATGTGACTTAGAAGACTGATGGCTGGATACATGCATCATATCCTTTTTATTATGAGTATATCCTTGATCCTTGTTTTCCTGTGGAACTTACTCGCATGTTATCTTTTTACGTATATCCTCTCGGTCTCATTCTCAGTCCTATTTCTGTCGGGAGGTATGACTTATTGGTTAGTAGTACATGTCAAGGTTTAAAGGGGTCCGTTAGGTTGACTAAACCTTTTGAGCTTTTATGGAATATGGGTTGGGTTAGGAGGGGATCTCTTGTAATCCGAAAGGAGTATATCCTGCTTATCTTCCCGATCTCTTTGTAGCATATCTTTTGCTATCCATGTTTGTCTTGATTATCTAGTTTATCATGTTAATCCTGTCATGAGAACCTTAGGTAGAAACCCTTTGGATGAAACATGTGTTTGAAACATGTTATGCTTGATGTTTGCAAGTGGTTGCAAGTGTTTGCAAGTGGTTACTCGTGGATGCATTATACACGTTAGGCACTAGATCGGCTCACACACTCCTCATATTGCATATGCATGAGTGTTTATGCTTATTCATGGATGAAAAATTTCTGTATTATCACATGGATGTTGCATATGGATGTATGTTATGTGCACACATATAGATGTTATACATTATGTTAGGAATTGCATACATATGGATTCATTTCACTAACATAATTTGCATTGATGATATTCGCATTAGATAAGTACATATACACACACCTTTGCATATGTTCATACAACATTTAGAATCTTATAAGGACAATGGTTGCTCGTGAATGATGTTTTGAGTAGATGGATGATTGGATGGTAGGATACGTTCTTCCTAACTTGAAGATTTCGGGGACGAAATCCTTTAAGGAGGGGAGAATGTAACAACCCGTATTTTCAATAACCTGTAATAATGTAAATCGAGGCAGAATTTAATTCTAAAATCTGAATCAAGGGAAACGGGCTATGCCATTGCGTTCGTCTCGGAAAAATACGCGAAATAGAGTCCGAGTTTTCGAAAATCGGAGTCTGTATGACCCGATTAAGGCCCAACGAAGTTTTCAGAAAATTTCAAAGTAAAAACAGATTTCAAATTCAAGTTTGAATTTGAAAAATTAGGTCAGATTGGGCCAGGCGGGAAAATTCCCGCCAGAGCACCCAAGTCGACAGCCCTGTCGACTTGGGAGTCGACTTGGTTGGACCCAAGTCGACAGCCCTGTCGACTTGGCTGTCGACTTGGTCCAGCCGGGCAGTTTTGCCTGGTGCACCATTTTGGGTTTGTGTTGAGTTTGGGGGCCAGATTCGGTTTTGAGGGCTGAGATTGGAACTAGGGTTTAATCCTAAGGCCAAAACTAATCCTAATCTCTATAAATAAGCCCCTAACCTAACCCTTAATCATCATTATTCATTCAAGTAACTAAACTATGGCAAAATCATTCCTCTCATGGCCTCCACTCTCTTCATAAAATTCCTAAATAAATTTCTATGAGATTTTCCATGCGTACAAGTGTTTTCAAGCTTGTATGAGTGTCATTAGCTTGCATTCAAGTCAAGTTTCTATATTTGCATCATAAAGCAAGGGTTTTGATCATTTTGGCTCAAGGGATTTTCTATTAGAGCTTGCATTTTGGGTTTAATTGATTTCATAAGGGCTTTGTCATATTTTTGTGACTTCCTAAGCATTGTAAGCCCTATTCTACTTTCATACTTAAACTCTAAAGTTAAATGTATGATATGCAAGTTTGCCATGATATGCAAGTTTACTATGTCATGTTATGCAAGTTTGTGATGTTATGATATGCAAGTTTACCATGTTATGCTATGCAAGTTTGCCATGTTATGATATGCAAGTTTATCATGTCATGTTATGCAAGTTTGAGATGTTATGATATGCAAGTTTACTATGTTATGCTATGCAAGTTTGTCATGTTATGATATGCAAGTTTATCATGTTATGTTATGCAAGTTTGCCATGTTATGTTATGCAAGTTTACCATGTTATGCTATGCAAGTTTACCATGTTATGCTATGCAAGTTTGCCATGTTATGATATGCAAGTTTATCATGTTATGTTATGCAAGTTTGAGATGCAAGTTCGTCATATGATATGCAAGTATGTTATGCGAGTTTGGGGTGATCATTTTGTTCATGTTATCATGCTATGCAAGCTTATCTTGAGTATATGAACATAAAGCTTCAAGCTTTATGCTAAAGGTTGCATTTTGGCAACATGTAAGTTATCATATCCCTTATGATAACTTGCATGTGAGGCTAAATGCGAACTTATGGCCATTTCTACATGTCATTTATCACCATGTATCACCAATATGCTAAATTTGGTTCTATGCATGCTTTTGAGACCTAAAAATGTAATATGCAAGTATATGGACACATGTACATTTCATATGCCACCATGTTAAACTTGTGGCTTCAACACCTTTATGTCATGATTATGCCAAGTTCCCTCTTTCTATCCTTTATGCGCTATTGCGATATGTAAGCGATGGGATTGCGTTTGGGGTTGGGTAAACTTAAAAGACATAAAAACATAAGCTTGGGAATTTACCTATTAAGTTAGGTCTACCCTTTGGGAATTTACCTATTAAGTTAGGTCTACCCAATTGCTTGAAAATTTGTAACATGTTTTGGAAACATGATGGACATGACACTTAGAAAAGATAAGTGTGACCAACTCGAGGTTGGGTTGAGTTTGTAGCGTAAACCTACCCGGAACCGACCGGCTTAACTAGTTGCTACAAACAATAGGACCCAATGTGAGAAGTTGGCCATGTTGTACCTTGAACCCGAGGTTAGACCAAGTTGTGGTGTAAAGCTACCCGGACCCGCCCGGCTTAACTAGTAACCACAACAAGGTCTAATGTGAGAGGTTAAGGCGCATTAAATTAATTAATGCCTCGTGATTAGGGTTAAGTCATGGTCCACTTAATACTTAACCAATTTGAGCTTGGTAGATTAATCAGGGTTAAGTCGTGAACTCATCGTTACACTTAACCAAGTTAATCCATGATTAGCAAGAGGGTTAAACCGTACTTAACCCACTAGAAAAATCCTAGCAATGGGGGTCCACTCCAGCAGTAATCCCAAGTTCGTATCATTAAGGCCCTAGGGTTTAGGCTAGGGAGGGAGCACGATTACTGGACTGGAGGTAAGTGACCAAAAACGACGGCAGATGGGTACGCCGGTGTAGTTCCGGGCGGACTATGGTCGTGCACATAGTCCGAAGCCGGGGAAAACATGCACAGGTACCGGTAGATCGAGACTGTGCACTTATGCTTATGGTGTCTAGGGGTTGCCACCCTAGGGCTTGATACACCCGACGGGAGACCCTGCACAGTCTGACTACAATTATGTTTGGGCCGCATTGACACCAACACGTGACGAGTTAGGCTTGTAGGGAGCCGATCGACTAGACCGTTTGGTTGGACCGCGTATTAGGGTCACTTCATGTTATTGGGCCAAAGCTTGGGCCAAGGGATCAATACTTGTTTATTCAAGTCATGTTAGTTTGCTAGTACACCTATGGTGCAAAACCTTAAACCTGATTATGCGATGACACCTTTATCTACCTTGTTAGTTAATCATCATGCTAGTATGTTGTTATCCTTATGTTCATCCCAGCTTTCATCATACCAGTTAACTTTATCAGTTTACATTGATTGTAGTAGGGCTTACTCAATCTTTTTGACTGACCTGTTTTCTTTCGCCTCTTTTCTTCCGTCCCCCCCCCCCCCACAGGTTCTCAGGGTGGGAATATTGGAGCTTAGCTTGGATTCCTGATCGCTTGCTTGTGGGATTTTAGCTCATGTACGGTCTTGACATGAAGCTAGCTATGGTTATCACTTATTTTGGGGATAGTACTTATGTATTTCTGTTTTTGAGTAATGTTGTTTTTATCTAGACTTGTGTATTTGGAAAGTTGACATTATGTTGTACCAGACTTGTTTTGAAATGGTTTGAAATCTTCCGCTGTTTTATCTATGTTATTTACTCTGTTTACATATATACATATATTCTTGTTCTGCCTTGATATATCATTATGCATGTTTACCTGATTCAAACGCCCCTCCAAAGTCAGAGTGCTTGCAAGAGTCACCCTGGCGGAGGTGGGGTGTTACAGGGCTTCATAGAGATTTATATGGATACAAAGGAAAAAGGAGGAAATCAATGCCTTGCCAAAAAAGAGGAAATTAATGCCTTGCCAAAAAAAAGGAAATCAATCAATGGAGAAGGAATCAATTCAAATTGAAGATTGGTGGAGGACCTCACCCACTCTCCCTCCTTCTTTAGTGGAGACAAAAAAAGGCTTCATGAATCATTGTTGCTAAAGACAAAAGGAAGCTTAATGAAGGGCATTCTTGGTAGCATGCTAAAAGTTGAATTAGGGTTTTACTCATTTATAAATAAACCCTATATGTTGATGTAAAGAGGATCATGGATTTTAATTAGTTTAGAGGGGAGGCTGAAATCAAAACCTATATTTTTTTCTCCTATGGCTTCTTAGTATTTTTTCTTATGTAATCTTCGTTTTATGCAAATAGTTTAGATCTATTTTATTGTTGTTAATTAGTTTTTTCTTTTCTTTTGTTCATTTTTATGCTGAAATTTACATGTGTTAATTCGATAAAACATATGAGTAGCTAATCCCTTTGATTTGGGGGTAATGAAGCTCTCTAACTTTATATAATTCCAACATTTGTATGATTTGTGATCTCTAATTTCTGCTATATGTTAGTGGATGTTGATGTAAGTTTATACAATATATTTTGATAGTTTGTTTAACAAAATAGGCTATGCTTCGTCAATGTAAACACAAATTACATCAATATTTGCTAAGTGATTATTGATTTTGAAATGAAAGTAAGAATAAGATTTGATGGTTTATAGTTCTATTAATTGTTCATAAGCCATACTTAAAATAGTTTTTTCACTTTATTTTCATTTTCATAATCATAAGTTGTTTAAATTTTGCATTTTTGTCACTTAATAGAGATCATAGAACGTACGTTTGTTAATTTGCATAAATATGAGAGGGGATTTACCTCTAAATTGCTTTCATTTCATATTTAGCTCTTAACTTAGTTCTAGTGTTAATTAGTTTTTATTAATTAAATCAATCCGAATTTTGGTTTAATTTGATTGAATAAAATTGAAATTACTTCTTGCCCCGCGGACCGACTCATATTCGCCATGTACTAACAATTGTACGTCGTGCACTTGCGGTTTTATTAAAATATTTTATTGATGATTTTCTAATTCGATTGAAGATCCGTTTGCAAACAAGTTTTTGGCGCCGTTTCCAGGGAAAGTTAATTAATTTTGATTTTATTCTTCGGATTAATTTTGTTATTTTTCTTTTTTAAAAAAAGAGTGTCTGTTTTATTTTTTATTTTTTCCTTCTATTTTCTTGTATATATAGAAAGTAAATTCTTGTTTAGGTGATTTGGTATTATTTATTGGTACTACAATCTCAAATCAAGATAAAAAAATATATATAATTATTCTTGCTATTTTTTTCCCATTAATTTCTTGTCATTTATTTTCTCAAATTTCTTTACCTTTTTTCAATTTCCTTTCCAATTTATTTTTGCAATCTCTCTTTCCTTTTATTTACAATTTATTTCCAAAAAAAATATGCTTTGCATTTTTTGTGTCTTTCCTTATTTTTTGTTTTACTGCCATCTTCTCTACTTGCCACAATGCCCTCCTATTATCTATAAGTCAAAAGAAAAAATATTTGCCATCTTTTCTCTTATTTCTTCCCATCTTCAATCTCCTTGCTATTTTTTATTACTTTCGTTTTTCTTTTTGCAAACTTCAAAAAAAAAAATTCACTCGATTCCTTTCTGTGTAAAAATTTCCTTCCTAATCTCTTGCATCCTTCATCTTTATATCTGCATTCCACTTCACAAACCCAAAACGTCATCACAGTAAACCACTTAAACCTTCTTCTATATACAAACCTCTATTGACTGTCTTCAACATCTAATTGCAAACCAATTTCATCAACACCATATATTTAATTCTCATCCATACACCACCATCAACTCCTCACAAAGCAGACTTCACAACATAACACCTACTGCCGAGTTCAACTACAACCATCTCACTCCGGCATCAAGCAAAACGGTATCTCAACTGCAATTTGATTTTAAAAAAAATAGAAAAAAAGGAATTCGTGATTTGATTTTAAGAAAAAGAATTCGTCTGGTACGGTTGCACTTGCATTGCCTTAAATCGGGTTTATGAATTTCCTTTTTTGACCTTTGAGCTTGTTAGGTTGCGTGTGATCTCTATTCTCATCTAATTTCATTTGTAGTGTGGTGATTTTTGTTTCCTTGTAGGTTCTTACTTAACCGACCATCATTTTCTTTGTCTTCTATGTTCTTTGAATTTTTGTTTTGATTTTTCTTAGGCTATTATCTCCAGTATATCATTGGACAAGAAAACATTTTTAATAGGCTTCAGTTTGTGTAAGTTGTGAGTAGGCTGTGTCACTTTTGAGTATTTTAATTTGATAGGATTTTTGGATTTAGATTTTATCTTATTTTCTTTTGTTTTTATTTTTCGTTCAGCAAAAAAAAAAGGAAAATTCTATGCAAAACCGAAATAAATATGAAACTCCCCCACACTTGATTTGGACTATGTCCCCACAGTCAACCCAAATGGAAAGAAAATGAAAATTTTGAAAATATGACTTATAATTACAAGAGGAAAGAAAAAAAATATTTACAGTATATCAGAAAATATATTGAGAAGAAGTAAATGAAACAGTCTTATAAAGATCGATTCATTTGTCTCTTCAAGTATGGGAGACACGACTTAAGCTTGGAAAACCAAATCATAAAAGATTTCGAATTTGAACATGTATTTGGGAAAACAAATGTCGTTTCATTAAAAAATGATTGAATTGCTTTATTTTCAATGATGTTTTTGGGTAGATTGAATAAATGGTTGAAATTCATATTTGTGCAACAATTCAAGTTAGAGTTTTCAAAATAATCAAAATTCAAATTCAACCTCAAATTCAATTTCAACCTCAAATTCAAATGATTTTGATTATAACCCTTGTCAATCCAATTTCGAACTCCAAAATGAATTGCAAATTCCAAATGGAAATTTGAATAACTTTTCAAATGGTTTTGGTAATGGGAATAATTTCAATTGTGGTAAAACTGGAAATTTTTGTTCTCAGCCATTTCAAATTGAAAATTCTCATCTAAATAATTATAAATTTGATTTTGTTGAGCAAATGAATGAAATTCACGGTAATCACACGAATTCATGATAACCACATGAGTTAGCATACAATTTTGGTCGTTCTAATAAAATATTTAGAGATTTACTTCTCTTAATAGATAACGGAAGAAAAGTTCAAATTATGAGCAAATTTGGTGTAACTGGTATATAGAGAGATTCGTAGGTAATGAGTATGAAACTTTTTCTAAATTGTAATCTGATTAAATGAATGGTTGATTTAGACTACTTTCGATAATATTTTAGATCTTTTAAGTGAAGTTGTGCTAAGATATTCTCGCTTAACTCTCTCTCTCTTATGTAAAAAAAAAGAAGAAGTAGAAAAAAGAAGAAGTATATATATAATCCAAGGCTATCCAACATTGATAGTACATCTAGCGTTGGTGTGCAAACCCGCCAAGCTCTTTCCGACATTTTGTTGACAAAGTCAGCGTCGGTATATCTTGGTTTCGTTTTATGAGTTGGACACCTTAGGATTACCAACCCTAACGTAAGTCGTAATGTAGTGTAGCGGTGATACATCCAAGTATTTGTAAATAAAAATAATGTGAATATTTTTTAATAAAGAGAGAGTTAGTACTTAAAATCCAAGCACACTCTTCACTTATTTGACCTAACTTGTTAACAAAAAGGAAGTTGAGATGCCATTTTACGACTGTTGATATCGACTATAGAATTCATTTCATATTTGCACTATGTTTCGACCAAAACAACTGGCCAAGCTGGAAGAGTTTGTGACGATAACATGACTTTTGTTTGAAGTTCTAATTAGTAACAGACTCAAATTTCATAGTGACGACCCAAATTTGTGTTAACTCATTCGTGTAATATTTAAAAGTAAATTATCCATTTGTAAATATTCCTTTCAAAGCTTGCATTCATCATGTAAATATTTTCTAATCTTGCATTTTGTAAATACTTTTTTTTTTGCATTGAACTTTTGGATTTCGTTGGTAGTATCCACTAAAAACCCTCACGAGACAACACTCATCCAACTGGGGACACCCAGAGGCTTAACGGCTTGTTGCATATGCTCAATGCAATCGTGCTCCTTACGAAAACGGATTTAGCTTTGTTTTCAGTTTATTCGAGGACGAATAAAAAGATAAGTGTGGGGATATTTGATGTGCACGTGATAATGCATATTTATATTCACATATTTATCGTTTTTTAGTTTAAATAAATCTTATATGTGCGTATTTTATCACGTTTAAACCATAATTCAATTGATTCCAAAATATTATGCATTCATCATCATACAAAGGAAAAGTGGTCATTTTTTGTGCTTATGTTATTTTGAGAATTTTTACTTGGACATTTTTCATTATTTTTATAGAAATTTGGTGCATATGGAAGAGGGATTCATAGAGATTTATATGGATACAAAGGAAAAAAGAGGAAATCAATCAATGGAGAAGGAATCAATTCAAATAGAAGATTGGTGAAGGACCCCACCCAATCTCCCTCCTTCTTTAGTGGAGACAAAAAAACCGCTTCATGAATCATTATTGCTAAAGACAAAAGGAAGCTTAATGAAGGGCATTCTTGGTAGCATGCTAAAAGTTGAATTAGGGTTTTACTCATTTATAAATGACTCCTGTATGTTGATGTAAAGAGGATCTTGGATTTTATTTAGTTTAGAGGCGAGGCTGAAATCAAAACCTCTATTTTTTTTCTTCCATGACTTCTTAGCCATTTTTCTTATGCAATCTCAATTTTATGTCAGTTTTAAGCAAATAGTTTTGATCTATTTTATTGTTGTTAATTAGTTCTTTCTTTTCTTTTGTTCATGTTTATGTTGAAACTTACATGTGTTGATTCGATAACACATATGAGTAGCTAATCCCTTTGATTAAGGGGTAATGAAGCTCTCTAACTTTAGTAAGTCCAACATTTGTATGATTTGTGATCTCTAATTTGTGTTTCATGTTAGTGGATGTTGATGTAAGTTTATACAATTGATTTAATAGTCTATGTTTGTTGACAACAAAATAGGCTATGCTTAGTCAATGTAAACACAAATTACATTAATATTTGCTAAGTGATTATCGATTTTGAAATGAAAGTAAGAATAAAATTTGATGGTTTATAGTTCTATTAATTGTTCATAAGCCATACTTAAAATAGTTTTTTCTCTTTAGTCTCATTTTCATAATCATAAGTGGTTTAGATGTTGCATTTCTGTCACTTAATGGAGATCATAGATTGTACGTTTGTTAATTTGCATAAATATGAGACGGGATTTACCTCTAAATTGCTTTCATTTCATATTTAGCTCTCAACTTAGTTCTAGTGTTAATTAGTTTTTGTTAGTTAAATCAATATGAATTTTGGTTTCATTTGATAAAATAATATTGAAATTACTTCTTTCCCTGCGGATCGACTCGTATTCGCCACGTACTAACAATTGTACGCCGTGCGCTTGTGGTTTATTATCACGATATTTCATGCGATGGATTTCTAATTCATAGAATATTCGTCGTTGAACACCACCCAATTACGGGGTTATATTATGACGACAATCCAACTGTAATTGGAGCGATTTGGATTGCTAGGGCTTTCGCACCCAAGCAGGGTCCTGGAATAAAGCGCCTTCGGTTTTGTTTAAAACCAAGAATGAACGTGTAAATGGATGTGTGTCTGACGCTTTATTTTACAACATAACCAATTGGTTTCTATTGATGTTATATCAGTTGATGGTGGAGAATTTATTCTTTTAGCTTAACACCCTCCTCTGAGAATTATGTACATAGAGGGTTATATATTAATAGACATCGATTATATGTTGTGAATTGACAATGTGGCATGCTAAGTGCTACAGGATGATAGATCAAATCTTTTTGAAAAGCAAAACTTTGAGGATGACGATCAAAGCATGGATGATATAGCGTACCTTTGTGGATGACATGATTTGAAAGCCTCACACCCGGTATGATGGTAAACTGATGATTAGACCAGTATGACATTCAAGTTGAGAACGAACCGTCTACGGGTTGAAAATGAACAACTTTTAGGGTTGTAATGGATTCAGTTGATCGAGATGATATGGGAAGCAATGAGGGCATGCCTGATGTGGAAAGAGTATATCGGTGTTCCATGCCACGACTAAAGTCGCTAAGTGTGATACTTGAATCCCAACAGTGTGGATGTGTGCTACGATGTACTTAAATCCGAGCCTAGACTAAATCGTTGAAATATACAACTCCATGATAGTTCTTTCAAATCAGGAACCCTTATAGTTGGAATCCAACTTCCAATACGAGATTGCATTTTCATTTGTGACCTAATAGCCAATATAATGGGATGGGGCATTATGCGAGCTAAGATTGATACATTTATTTTCGAAAACGATTTCCACACCTAGACATTAATAGTAATATCAAAAGATTTGTTTTTGAAGAATATCAAGCAAGTTTGGCTATTATAAGGTAAAACTCTATCCTCATGCATGCTTTGCATTGTGTGATGGGACTTGAATCTTATAATAGCTTCATTTTTCAAAATCATGAATTTCAAAATTTTGAATCTTGGTTGAAGATTCTATGATATGGGTTGTGGTTTATTATCTAGTTTAAAGCTGGTTAATCAAGGCCTGACCCGAGTGTGTGCTCCAAGATTAAACAGGTGGATGAGGAGTTTCTAGTTGATTCAGAAAAGCCAGAGTTCTTCATCAAATGGCAGAATGTATTCTATTATCTATACTTGAATGTGTACGGATTGATGATGTAAGAATGTGTTCAACTCTAAACATAAATGTTTTCCTCTGTAAAGATATATATTGGATATTATATTTTGTTCTGTTCCGCTATGTTTTCTCTGATAAAACCCAATGAATCGAGTTTGCAACATTTGATTTTGCGGTACACGAACACCGTGGATGTGTTGAGTATCAACTATCGGAGGTCGTAAATTTTGTTTGTCGCAGGACCTTCTGATTAAGCTTACTTTTTGAATTGGACTTTTGCGGTTTATAGTCGGTTCAGAAGGCGAGCGGATTTGGATCGTCTCAACTCTTAACCGAGTTCCATACATTGGATGCAGCCCTATTACAGGACTTGGGTTTTAGTAGGATGTACGTTCGTGTGAGGGTCTAGATACACGCACTGGGTGGTGTATTGTTGACATGAGGGCATAACTCCATATTGAGACGTGATTTGATCAAAGAGTTTGGATACAAGGAATGGTACGCTTACGTGGCGTAGCGATGATGGTTCTATGAGATTACATGGAGTAATGATATAGATTTCTGTACACGGCTTGACGTAGGATGGAGGTTGTGCATACTTTTGTGGTGTGACAGTGGACACCATACGAGGAGGGTACTATGGGGAGTAACTTAAGATGTCGGGCATAGTTACATATATACTATATTAGGTTTAATCTACTGGGGAGTAGATGAGTACAGCGTAAGTGTACAGCCTAGAGTGATATTAACTAAATAACCTAACAATTAAGAAAAATGTAACTGAACGGTATACGTAGGGTTATTTCAGAATGTGTAATTTGTCCTTTCACCAGAACTTTGTGTTCTGACCCTCTGCTCATAACATACTCGTAGGTTAGACTTATGGTAGAGATTTGATAGACATTGGACACTTGTTTGACAATGTTATTATTTTGGTAAGGCTATATTTGATTATTATATTTTATCCATTCTGTTGTGAGATGTTTTATCGAGTTCTAGAATACGTATTTTCTTTGTTTTTTCTATAGAATATCAGACAAACCAACTCGAGTTTCGATAGATTAGGATTTTTGAGAAAAAACAGTCTATTGGAATTCGGGTTGTGTCAGACCAAAAATTGGCACCAACACCCTAAAGTTATGTAAAGTCCTCACAAACACAGATCACTAAGAATAAATTTAGAAAACAACAGGGGACACACTATATTTTATAGTGGTTCGGTAAAATCCTTGCCTCTATCCACTTATTGGCTTCTTAGTTCCTAAGAAGTTACAAGTACAAGATTTACAAGCTGTAAAAATGCATCATACACAACATCCTTGTGTTGCATAAAATCCTTCTTTTCAATTAAAGAGGAGAAAGAGAGTAATTTATACATGAAATCCTTGTGTTAATGTGATTAGAATTGGCTTAAAAGTGTGCAAAGTCCTTGCACATTTGTAATGGAGACCGAGAAGAGAGAATGCCAAAAAGTCCCTGTCAATTGTCGTGGCTACATGTATTATAGGTGGGAGCAGGCTCTGGGTCGAATGGACATGTGGCAGCCAATCAGAGGAGTCCAGAGTTGTAGAGGGTTGCGTGGAGATGACCTCTCCAGGTCGGGGTGGCCAGGTGGAACCAGATCTGGGCCTATATGAGAGTGGAGCAAGTAAGTAGCCGCATGAATAGGTTCAGTTCCATGCGTTGGTAACCGTTTAGGTGGGGTCGGGTCGACTTGTTTGACCCGATGGTGATGCTTGCCTGCCAGAGCTCTCCGGTGTATGGTTGGTTAGAGTTCGACCCGGGCTACTCGACCTTAGAGGTTCGACCTGGAGATGGAGGTCAGGTAAAGTTGAGCCACCTTCACCCGACCCAGATGGTTCGATTTAAATTAGAGTTCCATGCATGAAAAAAAATACAAACTTCTCAATACTCTAATACTTCGTCTAAGTGAATGCCAATCAGTAGAAATTTATACTCAAGTCTTGAGTCGGTAACTGTAGTAGAAATCAAGTTGTGACGGGCTTGCCAAATGGCGTGTTAATATTTTCCCCCTCGAAACATATCATTCTTGATAAAGGAAGTCGTGTTCTAGATAATCAGAGAAATCCATAACCCATAGAAATCCAATACGAGTGGTAGTCCAGAAAGCCACGATCGCGCTTGATCGTATTGAATAAAAAACCAGAAATCCGACGAGCATTAGGGATCGTATTATAAGAGAAATCCACTAAAACCATGGCCATGCCAGGCCCGCCCAGCTGTAAGTATGATCCATACCTGCAAATAAAATGAGTCAAATAGATGTGTCAAATCCTGACAGTACTGCCCAAACTTTTAAAGCATAAACCATGCTTGGACGTCAGTTTCAAGTATAAACCATACTCGGGTGATGTTCGAATCATCCCGCCAAATCCTGGCAGGGGACTCAACCTTTCAGGCATAATCCATACCTGAAAGTTCAAATTGAGCATAATCCATACTCGAGTTTTATTGAGTTCCTTCTTCAAATACTGACAAGACAATCCGACGGTCCTGAGTACAATCCATACTTAGGAATCCAACTGAGTACAAAACAATAATCATATCGATATAGAGCTATACTTGCCACATTCTGACAAAATAGTCCGTCCCTAGGCATAACTCATACCTAAGGTATAAGCCATACTTAGGTTGAGATTGATAATCTTCCCACATCTGACAAGATATTTAAGTTTCCCAAACATAATCCATGCTTATTTAATCCATTTTATTCAATTTAGAAACTATTAAAAGACAAAACAAATCCGGTTTGGTCTATCTTTGAATGCAAAGCATGCCATGGGACTACATCCTAATCCCATATGTGTGTACTTCAACTTAGCCATTTATTCATCGAATGGTTTTATTGTGGAGAATAAAGTATGTCTGAGCATTTGTAACGACCCAAGGATTTTCGGCCCCCAAAATCGACATAAATACATTTACCATTACTCATTTCGACCTTCCAAACACCGAAAACACTGGATAGTCATTAGAAAGAAATTAGAGGGTGAGATAAGAAAGAAAGAAATGTTAGAATAGAAGAAGAAGAAGGATCAACACACCACAGAGTCTCACATCGCAGCGGAACAAAATATAATATAGAATAAATCTTTACTGAGAGCTTTAAAATTACTTACAATATCAGAGTACATCACACATCTGGATAGTTATAACAATTTGTCCTCACATACAACACACAGCAGAATAAATACTATACCATATGTCTGAACACCTCCAGCTCGTCTTTGGATTTCGCAGCATCTGATAACCTGAACCTGTACACCCCGATCTAACCCGAGCATTTACAAAACACCGAGTCAGTCTGGTGAACCAGAGTGAGAAAAACACACTAAGTTTAAGGGTATCACACAACCTGATTTTAAAGTTAAACTCTTTTAGGAAGAAACGGATAATCATAAGACCAAATCCACACATAAATACGGACGGTTTTACCTTACGATAACCCAAAACATTTTAGAAATCAATAACTTTTCTGATATTATAATAGTGTCTAAATACAAGTAAATATTAATCTAGCGGAACGCTTGCATCTCACGTTCCACATATATAGTATACAATCAAAATTGCGGGCGCTTATTGGAGATTGGATTCCAACTATGAAAAGGTATGGAACCACTTCCCGATAGTGTATATCTAGAGGCGAATACGCTGGGTTCAACAAGAACGTCTTGCAACCCGGCCCATACATGACCGACCACTCATTTTGTTTGAGTGTATCGAATGTATATCACCAACGGTTGTGCTCAAACCACCGTTTCCCGAAAGGGACAACGTCGAAATAGATTAAAGAAGCAAAAGGAATTTCTCTAGATAGGTGATTATACACCCTAATGAGAGCGACCCACATAGCCATGTTACCTGCCCAATTTTTGCCATTTCTCGATTGATGAGGCTTTAGGTTTAAATTAACTTTTGAACGTTGGGTCATCATTCACTTTGAATGCCACATCGTCAAATCAGCCAGATATCACTAATTGACGTCCACAAAAATACTCTGCGGTTTAGCTAAGAGAAGATGTACGACCTTCTTCGCCATCAACAGAAATACGTTTGAAGAAATCAACGTACGTGACTCCTTAGAAAATAATCTGTCAGACATTCGTCCATACAAGTCATCCAGGAACAGGATGAACCGAAGGCACCCTCCTACCACTTCCTAGGAATCACCCTATAGATTAGTAGCAAATAGTCCTTGCAATCCATAGATTCCAACCACGATAGAACCACAATACATCTTTGGCTGCAGACCGAAGATTATTAGTAGTTCTTCCATTTATGAAAATATACGATCTTAAGCGCTCCATCTCGATCATGTTCTGATATCTTCACGTGTTTGTTGGTCGGAATTGTTTTCGAATATAAATTCGATCCCTGTCTTTCCGTACCAACAATCGCATTGAACAGATTTGATAGTCGGTGATTTAACTATCAAAATAAACAGTGATTCAATCATGAAGAACCAATGGGTTCACTGGTGAAGTATTCAACATCACTTAGCCTTTGTTAAATAAAACAAAGGTAAATTTTTAATCTCTTAAATATTTTGATATTATAGATATAGTTTTTCGCTTCTTATTTAACATAAGATTTTTCTTTAAACAAATTCATTTTAATACTTAGGAAAATCCCATATCATATCCAGTTCTCTATTTTTACTTTCAAAACATTAACCACATTATTATCTAATATTGGGAAATCAATTTAACTTACTGTTTGTAAAATAACATTATGAAATATCTTGTATTCATTACTTAAAAACAATAATCCATGCTTATTCTTATAGAATAAAACTCAACTTCACGTTTCCTTTTCTAACTCGAAATTACTATTATAATTTCGGCAACCCCTTTTTTATTTCCCTTTTACTTTGGACTCTTCATTATATATATTCTTCACATTTTGACTACTCGTTACATTATTATTTCTTTAATGGAAATAATAAATTATTACCAACCCCTTATACCATTATCAACTGATATCATCTTTAGATAATC
Source organism: Allium sativum (assembly GCA_030737875.1). NCBI lineage: Eukaryota > Viridiplantae > Streptophyta > Magnoliopsida > Asparagales > Amaryllidaceae > Allium > Allium sativum. Next base: position 118,746,921 of record CM060913.1, on the reverse strand, counting down.
CTGAAATCGCTCAAGTTGGGGTATTTTAATTACCTCTCAGACATTGATCAACAAGGTTCTTATTTAAAGACAGATACGAGTTGAAATCCAAAAACCCATATTTCATTCTAATATCAATACAAATTATATTTAACTATTTTATTCAAAATACGATTTCATACAACCTTCTTATCCTTTTGAAAATCTCTTTCTCGAATATAACCATTCTTTCTTATTTAAATAATTAAGCAACTTCATATAAACACCACTTTTTAACCCCTATATCTATAAAACACTTTCATTTTAAAATTCGGATTTGGTTGCAAAATCCTATGACTTGCATCTTTTAACAAATTCACTTTTACCAATCCTTTTCAAATCCATTCAATCATTATCCCCTTGAAACCCTTACTTCAATTCCTAATTTTACTAACCCCATTATTCAGTAATGTTAATTTAAAATTAACGATATAACACCTCATCGCTTTTATAAACCTTGTTTAAATAAATTCTGGTTTAATCTAACCCTTCTGTTCTCAATTCCCTTTTTACTTAATTCGATTATTTAAGTCACATTTATTTAAGCTATCGCTTAAATTTCCCTTTTATAACTTTGTTATAAAGCCCAGGTATAAAATTAAATATCTTCATACACTCATTTCACCATTCCATTGGATTTCATTTCAATTTCGTGTACTTTTTAAATGAATTCAATTAGAAAGTATTTCCCTAAATTATTATTAATTAAAATAATAATTTACTTCGATTATTAAATACTTCGGTAATTAATTAAAATAAATAGTAAATTCCTTTTTGAATCCTTATTAAAATTAAACAATATTCATTGAACTATTTTATTAGATTAATTCAAATCAACCAAGTTAATCATCAATTCCAGACAAAACATTCGATTTAGTTACTTAAAACACGGTTATCTCGTTAACCGATTCCAATTTGTTTTATTTTAAATTAATTAATAATAAAATTAATTTAAATCATTTCATTTAATTATTTCTTAATAAAACAATATCTAAATTCACCCGTTAGCTTAATCTTCTATTCACTTATTTATAAATCTGATTAACATCGGAATTGACTTCATAAAACAAATAAATTATAAACTTAAATAATAAATATTTATTTTCCTTTAACAACCTTAATTCAAAATAACATAATTGAAAATCTATACCCAATTATAAAATAATTTTTTATAACTTCAGTTCTATCGATTCACCTGACGGTAAATCAATAATAACAAAGCACTTTATTTTTAGGTCATTTACCGCTGGCCACTCAACCAATATTGCCCATTGGTTTAAACAAAACAAAGATTGCATTTCCAATCAATGATCAGCAATCAAATCCATCATCTAAACAGGACAGTTCATATATCGATAATATGGAAATAAATAATGTCTAATATATTTGAGGAATCCGGTTGGATCCCTCCAACCCGTTCTTGCCTATATCCAAAACGGTTATCTCAAATCAGCTCATTCAATTTCATTTAACTGGTAACAATAAATAACGAACATTTAACATTAACCAATTCACAAGGAATTCAAACAATTTAAACATGTTTATTTTATAAACGTGACCAATCAGGTAAGTTACCTTCATTGGATCAAATCGTTAAAATAAAGATTTGGTATTTCATTGAAATTAAACAACCGTTTAATTTCATCGGTTAAATTAACAAATAAATATATAAATAGTGAACAGTTAAACACTGGCAAACAGAGCACAAAATAAAAACCTAATTTATATAAAATATAAATAGGAAGAACTGAGTGAGTTTAACTCACCTTGATCTAATTCAGTTGTCGCTTAAGCAGTTCGGTTTCCATTCCAATTAAATTAAACCATTGTTTAATTTAATAATAAGCTCCAATAGTCTCCGGCTTTGCCCAGAAAAAATTCCAAAAACGTATGGTTCAGAAATTCTGTCCTGATGCAATTTATTTGATCCAATTCTGATGGGATACGCAAAAGTTATAGACATTATAAGTTTATATAAATTAAATATTCTTAATTACTTATAATTAATTAAACTCATTACATTTTTATTTTTACTAAGACCCCTGTCCAAAAGAGAACCAATCGGCCTTTCCTTTACTGACTTGTCCTTCTGTCGGTCAAACTGGTTCAGTTATAAATTTGTCACTAATCATGGGTTAGTTAAATAATTACTTCGTCAAACTAAATTATCATTAAGACCTCATTACATTTCAATGTAAATAACACGCCAATCCAATTCTATTCTGTTACCTGATGCTCCTTTCCTCGACCTTGTTCCCATTCTGTAAATCAAAAGGATGGTCATTTAGGTTTAAGGTTAATATAACTTTAAATAAATTAAATACTCTCTTAATTAACTGATTTAAAACTAATTACATTGTATTAGAAATGGTTGATCCTTATTCTTCCTTGCGTTTGTCAGGCTCCTCACCTCGCAACAAGCCTGTGAAAATTCTCCGTTTGGTTACTATAAAATTATTATAATTAAAATGGCCTAATTACTTCCGAATACACTGTAGTTGGACAAATAACTTTGTAATACCCAGGTCTAATCCTCTTACGCAGCCGTTTTGGTCACCTTCCTAGAACAAATTCTAAGTTAAATGGTATACAATTAATTAACTAATTAATTTAATTAAAAATTATTAACTCTAAATTACATCTAAGTAACCATATACCAGCCGACTTTGTTCTGTTACTTTCTGAAAGCCAGATTTCTTTTGTCTACCACTTCGATTCCATCGTTCAACTGCTTCGTTCTTTTTTGAACCCCAATCCACCCACACACGATCGAAGAATTTCACCCCTGTGCCTCCTGCCTCGAACGGAATTCCATTGGGAAGCGCCACTCCAACCGCCGGAGTCTGGTTGACCCCAGCCTATCACAGCTCATAAATCGATGTTGTTTTCTGCCCTAAAATTCCCTTCGAAGCTCGCTACTTTCTGGCGCTGCTGAGGCAGAAACGTCCCCCCCACCCCATTTCTGATCACCGCCGATCATTTAGCAGCTCTCGTTGAGCAGGAGATTTTTCTAATTGGGAATTTTCGAATTAATCACTAAATTGATGGAAAATTAGGGAGGGTAATCGTGAATTGAAGACCGTTCAATTCATGTAAATGGCGGCTCCAGTAATATTGACCACGAGTGGGATAAAGCTAGGGTTATTAACTCTTTACTTGTGTATTTATATAGTTCCCAGCGAAGCAAAGACATCAGATATTTTTCCTTCCATCACATGGTTTTGCTGATCTCTCCATGTGCTATTTCATATACGAATATAGGGCAGGGACATACGAAACTAGGTTACACAGACATATTTTTATTTTATTATTATATTATATATATCTATGTATTTTCTTTACAATTATATAGAGTAGGTAGACTGCCTGTTGCTAAATTGCAATTGTAAAGGTCAACACCTGGATAAAAGCTGATTAGAATTTCCCTTTTAGGCCATTGATGTTACTAATAGAGGAGCCAACGTGTTGAATATTAACATGTAATAGTATCCATTCACATCCGTAGTATTATACTTTAATATGGTTAACATCAGTAGTCTTGTCCTTTGATACAATGCAAACCCGGGCACTGTTGCTAGTCAGTAAGGTACATCTTTTCGCATTTCTACTGTATTTTAATACTTTCATTCTCTACTTTGCATGTGATGAAAAATCAAATAGCATTACCGCCATGTCTTCGTACCATGTATCATGTGGATTACACTAGTGACTGAAAAGTGAACATAAAGGAACCTATTATTAAGCAATGCGCAGTAGTTTTGCCCCAATCGAAATGTAGTAAATTTGCTAATGGTCTAGTAGAAATTAGCAAAGTGCGATTATGATTGAAACTAAAGGCCAAGAGGAAGCAAGGAGATTCAATGAGTATAGCATTATTTTAATTTAAATGAGGTTGTTTAAAACTGTTGAAGATTGAAGCAACGATACTAAAATGGGTTGTAATGTGTAGATTACCATAACGTTCAACCTTCCTTATATAGACGAACTCTATATTGTAATTTCAATTATACTTCCAGATAAATATTTAAAATTTCAAGTTAAATGATATTCAAATTATATATATATATATATAAACTCTTAATATTTTATTAAATACGCTATCACTTATTAACGAATTCTATAACGACTATTTTAAAATTTAATTTGGACATAACTAACAATCTATAACCCGAAATCTTGATTTTTCTCTTTCATATGGAAATTATAATCAACACGATTACAACGTTTTCTGTTCCACAGAAATCTGACTTATATCGGATTCTGTATATTCAGTTAAAGTTTAAAACTCCATATTACAAACTGTCGCGTTATTTCGAGCTCTATTTATGATTATATAAATATATAACTTTCAAAATCCATTTTAATAACGAATTCTATTTTAAAATCCATTAATATCCCAAATATAATATTTAAAATAATAATTTAAATAAAATATTTGACGGTCAAAAATACGGGTTGTAACATTCTTCCCCCCTTAGAATAATTTCGTCCTCGAAATTGCTAAGGTAGGAAAGAACGTTACAAACCCATTAGTTTCCAAATCCAATTTATTTTAAATCAAAAACCAGTTCAATATCGCAAATAAAAATTTCAAAAATATAGAAAATTTTCTAACACTTTAAATTCCTGGAGAAATTCAGTAGAGTCTCCCCTGCATGGAGTGACATTTGCGATATCGCAGGAACAAATAATATATATACATCGAACCACACGGTCAAAAAACAAAAATCAAATCCCAAAATTTTATATTCACGTAGGCATACCTTTTACGAGCGCTATTGAGCATAATTGTTCAATGTATATGTGATTTACTAAACTAATATCAATCTGCCTAGCATCTGACATTTGTACCTAACTCAATTCACATATAAGTAGTAAATATATGAAATTCTGAGATAATATTTCACTAATCAACAAGTGTAACTACACTAATTCCAAAATCAAACAGATAGCATCAATTCATTATCGAATACAGGGTTAAATCATAAATTCCAATTCATATGCGATTTCATTTCAGTTTATTATACTGGAAATTATTCTTTAGTTTATAATTCATGCGGCTCCATTAAATATTTGATTATTCCATTAAAACAAACCATCATCCAATAACAATCAAGTCACAATCAACAACCAATACACAACCAAATCAATCGAATTTACATTCAATATTAATATTTTACTTTGGTTTCTCAGTTTTGAACATCAATATATTAATATCTGATTTATTTCTTTTTTTATTGTTATTTATTCAAATTCAAATTTCAATTTCCAAATCTGTTTTATTGAATTTTGATATCATTCTTAATTTAATTCTCACTTAACCAGGTTAAGTTTTCAATTCAAATTTTAAATCCAATTTGAATTCCATTTAAATCAATTCAACACACTAATAACCCAATAATTTGATTAAATTATTTATTTCATATACAAAAATATAATTTGTTAATTTTTTTTCATTTACCCTCTTTTCAAAACAATACTATATCCATTGCCAGTTCAATGCTTCTCAACACTTGAACCAATCAAACAACACAGTACAAAACATTCGTACATAAAATTTACAAATACGCTCTCATATATATATACACTCAATCTCAATCTAGAGTTTTACTAACCCTATCTCTATTGAGTTATACCACAGAGCAAAGGTTATTGCTAAACCAATAGCTCGGATACCACTGTAACGACCCAAGGATTTTCGGCCCGAAAATCGACATAAATACATTTACCGTTACTCATGCCGACCTTCCGAACACTGAAAACACTGGATAATCATTAGAAAGAAATTAGAGGGGTGAGATAAGAAAGAAATATTAGAATATAAGAAGAAGAAGAAGGACCAACATAAAACAGAGTCTCACATCACAGCGGAACAAAATATAATATATAATAAATCTTTACTAGGAGCTTTAAAAATACTTACAATATCAGAGTACATCAAACATCTGGATAGTTATAACAATTTGTCCTCACATACAACGCGCAGCAGAATAAATACTATATACAATACGTCTGAACACCTCCAGCTCGTCTCTGGACTTCACAACATCTGATAATCTGAACCTGTATACCCGGTCTAACCCGAGCATTTACAAAACACTGGGTCAGTCTGGTGAACCAGAGTGAGAAAAACACACTAAGTTTAAGGGTATCACACAACCTGATTTTAAAGTTAAAATCTTTTCAAAAGAAAAGGATAATCGTAAGACCAAATCCACACATAAATACGGACGGTTTTTACCTTACGATAACCCAAAACATTTTAGAAATCAATATTTTTTCTAATATTATAATAGTGTCTAAATATGAGTAAATATCAATATAGCGGAACGCTTGCATCTCACGCTCCACATATATAGTATACAATCAAAACTTCTAGAGCTTATAGGAGATTGGATTCCGACTATGACAAGGTATGGAACCACCTGCCGATAGTGCATCTCTAGAGGCGAATACACTGGGTTCAACAAGAACGGCTTGCAACCTGGCCCATACATGACCGACCACTCATTTCGCTTGAGTGTATCGAATGTATATCACCAATTGTTGGGCTCAAACCACTATTTCCCGAAAAGGACAGCATCGAAATAGATTAAAAAAGCAAAAGGGATTTCTGTAGATAGGTGATTATACACCCTAATGGGAGCGACCCACATAGCTATGTTGCCTGCCCGATTTTTGTCATTTCCCGGTTGATGAGGCTTGAGGTTTAGATTAACTTTTGAACATCGGGTCATCATTCACTTTGAATGCCACATCGTCAAATCATCCAGATATCACTAATTGATGCCCACAAAAATACTCTACGGTTTAGCTAAGAGAAGGTGTATGGCCTTCTTCACCATCAACAGAAATACGTTTGAATAAATCGACGTACGTGACTCCTTTGAAAATACTATGTCAGACATTCGTCCATACAAGTCATCCAGGAACAGGATGAACCGAAGGCACCCTCCTACCACATCCTAGGAATCACCATATAGATTAGTAGCGAGTAGTCCTTCCAATCCGTAGATTCCAACCACAATAGAACCACAGTACATCTTTGGCTGCGGACCAAAGATTATTAATAGTTCTTCCACTTATGAAAATATATGGTCTTCAGTGCTCCATCTCTATCATGTTCTGATATCTTCACATATTTGTTGGTCGGAATGGTTTCCGAATATAAATTCGATCCCGGTCTTTCCGTACGAACAATCGCATTGGATAGATTTGATAGTCAGTGATTTAACTATCAAAATAAATAGTGATCCAATCATAAAGGACCAATGGGTTCACTGGTTAAGTATTCAACATCACTTGGCCTTTTTTAAATAAAACAAAGGTAAAATTTTAAACTCCTAAATATTTTGATATTATAGATATAGTTTTTCGCTTCTTATTTAACATAAGATTTTTCTTTAAACAAATTCATTTTAATACTTAGGAAAATCCTATATCATATCCGGTTCTCTATTTTTACTTTCAAAACATTAACCACATTATTATCTAATATTGGGAAATCAATTTAACTTACTATTCGTAAAATAACATTACGAAATATCTTGTATTCATTACTTGAAATTAATAATCCATGCTTATTCTTATAGAATAAAACTCAACTTCACGTTTCCTTTTCTAACTCGAAATTACTATTATAATTTCGGCAACCCCTTTTTATTTCCCTTTTACTTTGGAATCTTCATTATATATATTCTTCACTTTTTGACTACTCTTACAATATTATTTCTTTAATGGAAATAATAAATTATTACTAGCCCCTTATACCATTATAAACTAATATCATCTTTAGAAAATCCTGAAGTCATTCAAGTTGGGTATTTTAATTACCTCTCAGACCTTGATCAACAAGGTTCTTATCTAAAGACAGATACGAGTTGAAATCCAAAAACCCATATTTCATTCTAATATCAATACAAATTATATTTAACTATTTTATTCAAAATACGGTTTCATACAACCTTCTTATCCTTTTGAAAATCTCTTTCTCGAATATTACCATTCTTTCTTAATTCAATAATTAAGCAACTTCTTATAAACACCACTTTTTAACCCTTATATCTTTAAAATGATTTCATTTTAAAATTCGGATTTGGTTACAAAATCCTATGACTTGCGTCTTTTAACAAATTCACTTTTACCAATCCTTTTCAAATCCATTCAATTATTATCCCCTTGAAACCCTTACTTCAATTCCCCAATTTTACTAACCCAATTATTCAGTAACGTTAATTTAAAATTAACGATATAACACCTCATCGCTTTTATAAACCTTATTTAAATAAATTCTGGTTTAATCTAATCCTTTCTGTTCTCAATTCCTTTTTTACTTTGTTCGAATATTTAAGTCACATTTATTTAAGCTATCGCTAAAATTTCCCTTTTATAACTTTGTTATACAGCCCAGGTTTAAAATAAAATATGTTCATACACTCCTTTCACCATTCCATTGGATTTCATTTCAATTTCGAGTACTTTTTAAATGAATTCAATTAGAAAGTATTTCCCTAAATAATTATTAATTAAAATAATAATTTATTTCGATTATTAAATACTTCGATAATTAATTAAAATAAATAGTAAATTCCTTTTTAAAACCTTATTAAAATTAAACAATATTCATTGAACTATTTTATTAGATTAATTCAAATCAAATCAATTTAATCATCAATTCCAAACGAAATATTCGACTTAGTTACTCAAAACACGGTTATCTCGTTAACCGATCCAATTCGTTTTCCTTTTAAATTAATTAATAATAAAATTAATTAATAATAAAATTAATTAATAATAAAATTAATTTATATAATTTCATTTAATTATTTCTTAATAAAACAATATCGAAATTCACCCATTAGCTTAATCTTCTATTCACTTATTTATAAATCTGGTTAACATCGGAATTGACTTCATAAAATTAATTAATTATAAACTTAAATAATAAATATTTATTTTCCTTTAACAACCTTTATTCAAAATAACATAATTGAAAATCTATATCCAGTTATAAAATAAATTTTTATAACTTCAGTTCTATCGATTCATCTGATGGTAAATCAATAATAACAAAAAAAATTATTTTTAGGCCATTTACTGTTGGCACTCAACCAATATTGCCCATTGGTTAAAACAAAACAAAGATTGCATTTCCAATCAATGATTAGTAATCAAATCCATCACCCAAACAGGGCAGTTCATATATCAATAATATGAAAATAAACAATGTCTAATATATTTGAGGAATCCGGTTGGATCCCTCCAACCTGTTCTTCCCTATATCCAAAACGGTTATCTCAAATCAGCTCATTTAACTTCATTTAACTGATAGCAATAAATAAGGAACAATTAACATCAACCAAGTCACAAGCAATTCAAACAATTTAAACACATTTATTTTATAAACGTGACCAATCAGGTAAGTTACATTCATTGGATCAAATCGTCAAAATAACGACTTGGTATTTCATTGAAATTAAACAACAGTTTAATTTCATCGGTTAAATTAATAAATAAATATATAAATAGCGAACAATCAACCATTAGCTAATAGAACACACAAAATAAAAACCCAATTTATATAAAATATAAATGGGAAGAACTGAGTGAGTTTAACTCACCTTGGTCGCATTCTGTTGTTGCTAAAGCAGTTCGGTTTCCGTTCCAATTAAATTAAACCATTGTTTAATTTAAAAATAAGATCCAACAGTCTCCGGCTTTGTACAGAAAAAATTCCAAAACGTAGGGTTCGGAAATTCAGTCCCGATGCAATTTGTTTGATCCAATTCTGATGGGATATGCAAAAGTTATAGACATTATAAGTTTATATAAGTTAAATATTCTTAATCACTTATAATAATTAAACTCATTACATTTTTATTTTTACTAAGACCCCTGTCCAATAGAGAACCAACCGACCTTTCCTTTACCGACTTGTCTTTCTACATCGGTCAAACTGGTTCAGTTATAAATTTGTCATTAATCACGGGTTAGTTAAATATTTACTTCATCAAACTAAATTATCGTTAAGACCCCATTACATTTCAATGTAAATAACACGGCCAATCCAATTCTATTCTGTTCCTTGATGCTCCTTTCCTAGACCTTGTTCCCATTCTGTAAACCAAATGGATGGTCATTTAGGTTTAAGGTTAATATAACTTTAAATAAATTAAATACTTTCTAATTAACTGATTTTAAACTAATTACATTGTATTAGAAATGGATGATCCTTATTCTTCCTTGCGTTTGTCAGGCTCCTCACCTTGCAACAAGCCTGTAAAATTTCTCCGTTTGTTTACTATAAAATTATTATAACTAAAATGGCCCAATTACTTTCAAATACACTGTAGTTGGACAAATCACTTCGTAATACCCAGGTCTGATCCTCTTACTCAGCCGTTTCGGTCACCTTCCTGGAACAAATTCTAAGTTAAATGGTATACAATTAATTAACTAATTAATTTAATTAAAAATTATTAACTCTAAATTACATCTGAGTAACCATATACCAGCCGACTTTGTTATGTTACTTTCTGAAAGCCGGATTTCTTTTGTCTACCACTTCGATTCCATCGTTCAACTGCTTCATTCTGTTTTGAACCCCAATCCACCCACACACGATCGGAAACTTTCACTCCTGTGCCTCCTGCCTCGATCGGAACTCCATCATGAAGCACCACTCCAACCGCCAGAGTCTGGTTGACCCCAGCCTATCACAGCTCGTAAATCGGTGCTGTCTTCTGCCCTAAAATCCCCTTCGAAGCTCGCTACTTTCCGGCGATGCTGAGGCTGCAACGTCCCCCCCCCCCCCCCCCCAATTTTTGATCACCGCCAATCATTTAGCAGCTCTTGTTGAGCAAGAGATTTTCAGCTGGGAATTTTCGAATTAACCACTAAATTGATGGGAAATTAGGGAGGGTAATCGTGAATTGAAGACCGTTCAAGTCATGTAAATGGTGGCTCCAGTAATATCGACCACGAGAGGGATAGGGTTATTGACTCTTTACGTGTGTATTTATATAGTTCCCAACGAAGCAAAGACATCAGATATTTTTCCTTCCATCACATGGTTTTGCCGATCTCTCCATGTGCTATTTCATATACAGATATAGGGCAGGGACATACGAAACTAGGTTACACAGACATATTTTTATTTTATTATTATATTATATATATATATATTTTCTTTACAATTATATAGAGTAGGTAGACTGCCTGTCGCTACATTGCAATTGTAAAGGTCAACACCTAGATAAAAGCTGATTGGAATTTCCCTTTTAGGTCATTGATGTTACTGATGGAGGAGCCAATGTTTTGAATATTAACACATAATAGTATCCATTCACATCTATAGTATTATACTTTAATATGGTTAACATCAGTAGTCTTGTACTTTGGTACAATGCAAACTCGGGCACTGTTTCTGTTGCTGGTCAGTAAGGTACATCTTTTCACATTTCTACTGTATTTTAATACTTTCATTCTCTACTTTGCATGTGATGAAAAATCAAACAGCATCACCGCCATGTCTTTATACCATGTATCAGCTGGATTAGACCGGTGACTGAAAAGCGAATAGAAAGGAACCTATTATTAAGCAATGCGCGGTAGTTTTGCCCCAATTGAAATGCAGTAAAGTAGCTAATGGTCTAGTAGAAATTGGCAAAGTGCGATTATGATTGAAACTAAAGGCCAAGAGGAAGCAAGGAGATTCAACGAGTTGAGCATTATTTCAGTTTAAATGCAGTTGTTTAAAACTGCTGAAGATTGAAGCAACGATACAAAAATGGGTTGTAATGTGTTGCGTTTAAATAGAGTAGATTACCATAATGTTCAACCTTCCTTATATAGACGAATTTTATATTATAAATTCACTTATAATTCCAGATAAATATTTAAAATTTCAAGTTAAATGATATTCGAATTACACATATATATATACACACATATATATATATATATATAAACTCTTAATATTTTATTAAATAACGTTATCATTTATTAACGAATTCTATAACGACTATTATAAAATTTAATTTGGACATAACTAACAATCTATAACCCGATATCTGGATTTTTCTCTTTCATGTGGAAATTATAATCAACATTATTACAATGTTTCCTGTTTCACAGAAATCCCACTTATATCGGATTTTGTATATTCAGTTAAAGTTCAAAACTCCATATTACGGACTGTCGCGCCATTTCGAGCTTTATTTATAATTATATAAATATGTAACATTCAAACTCCGTTTTAATAACGAATTCTATTTTAAAATCCATTAATATCCCAAATATAATATTTAAAATAATAATTTAAATAAAATATTTGATTGCCAAAAATACGTGTCGTTACATAATTCATGTGCATACATGATACATAGCCATCCAGATAAGCAAGAGCAAAAAAAACATATCTTATATCCCAAGAAATGCAGAAAATCCACGATGATCTAATCTGGATCAGTTAATAACAATCCCTTGAGTACTCGATCCAGGATCACTCCCACTCCGGGCAGCAGGAGGTGGCGGTGCGGATGTAGGCACTATTGGTTGCTTGACATACTTGGGTAGCTCTCCGCATCTAATCTGTTCCTCAATCACGTCTCGCAAATGCCTAAAGTCATTGGTATTATGACTGTCCATCTCATGAAACTAGCAATGCTTTTCAGAATTGCGCTCCCTTTGCATTGGCTCCCTCATGGGAGCCTTTGGGTAAGAGATAGCCTCTCTCGTATCTACATAGATATCAATTGGTGCAGCACCGAGTTCACTGTATTTATCATATCTGGGCCCTCTCTGGAGCTGAGCATTACTGTCATTCTTTGCAGCGGCCTTTCCTTTGCCCTTGTCACTACGTTTTCCAAAGTTGGATGGTCCTCCATCCTTGACCATGTTAACATCGAAAATGTCCTTCTTGGAATTTGCGTCTTCTTCCCGCAGAAACCTCTCTGCTTCAAAATAGAATTCGCTAAGATCTCTAGCTGGATCTAGGTGCAAAGAAACCTTGAAGTACGATTCATCGAGAATGCCGGATACACCTACCATCAACACAATAGATGGTTTAGGTCGATCTACTGATGCCACTGGGGCATTGAATCTTTACAGGAATGAACACAGGGTCTCGCCGGACCTCCGTTTGATTGAAGTAAGTGACATAACATTCTTGGGTCGAGAAATGTGGATCTGAAACTGCTCAATGGAATGGGCGACCAACACGTTCCAACTGTTGATTGATTCAGATTCCAACTACCGAAACCACAAAGCAACTATATTGGTTAAGAAAAGAGGGAAGCATTTCTCCATGACGCTGTCCGACACTGATAAAATTTCCATATGGCACATATAACACATCAAATGCACGGTAGGATCTGTCCTGCCAATATATGGCTCCAACGATGGTAGCTTGAAGTCTGGAGGGTAGTGGAAATACCTGATTTCCTATGAGAATGGGCTGCGATTGACATTATCCACGTTACCCTGAGAAGTGCCGCCTCTCATGAAGCATCAAGTTACATTAGCAATGTGATTTCCTTCAGCTAGCAACTGTCGCCAGTCATCCAGTCCTGCATGGGTGCCCCAGTATTAAGTCCAAAAGAATGAGAGAATCTGGGATGAGCTGCCTGATTCGGGTCGAAAGTGTGTTCCGGCCGTGGTTAGATCCGAGCCGGCTCGAAATTTTCGACCCGATGAGTTATGTCTTGATGCTTTGTAAATTCTGGCACCCTGGAGTCCATTCAGATTGGAGCAGATATCAATCGAGCTGTTTGACCCGAGCTTATACTTATGGCAGTTGTTGTTAGTCCAACATCCTCATCCAGAACATTATGAGTTGAAGTAGTTCGACGCATATCAATGGAAGGAGGATGGTTTCCCCTTTCTAAATTTAAATGGTATTGCCTTCTGTTCAATCCGGCCTTGGATTAGATCCGATCTGAAGAAGGTTGGCTAATGGAGCCATACCTCCCGTCGTTTGCGTACCAAACGTACTTGTTCCAACGAGTAAATCATTGTTGCTCGGCCTTCCATCCATCCGAGTGAAGAAATTGTTCATCATTTCTTGCTGCTTCTGGAGAAGTTAATCTTGCTGCGCCATCCAGTTTCTCGATTGAGCAAGAACACCATCCATTTCACCGCGAGACGAAGTCTCTTGGCTCCCTTCATTCCTAGTGCCTTCAGTGGCAACATCCTCGGCACATGAGAAGGTTCCATCTTTCTTCCTTTTAACCGTCTATCCAGAATTCCAATCAATCTGCTTCCTTTTGAACTAGAAATTAAAGTAGTAGCGTGAACCCCTTCCTGGCGCACCAAAAATGTTAGACCTAAAATTTACACTAACACCCCAAAGTCGAGTGAATTCCTCACAAGCACAGATCACAGAGAATAAACGTAGAAAATAACAGGGGACACATGATATTTTATAGTGGTTCGGCAAAATCCTTGCCTATGTCCACTTAGTGGCTTCTTAAATCCTAAGAAGTTGCAAGTACAAGCTTTACAATACGTAAGAATACATCATACACAACATCCTTGTGTTACATAAAATCCTTCTTTTCAATCGAAAGAGGAGAAAAAGAATGATTTATACACGAAATTTTCGTGTTAATGTGATTGGAGTCGACTTAAATGTGTGCAAAGTCCTTGCATAATTGTAATGGAGGCCGAGAAGAGAGAATGCCAAAAAGTCCCTTTCAATTGTCGTGGCTACATGTATTTATAAGAGGGAGCAGGCTCCGGGTCGAATGGACACGTGGCAGTCATTCAAAGGAGTCTGGAGTTGTAGTGGGTTGCATGGAGATAGCCTCTCCAGGTCGTGGTGGCTAGGTGGAACCCGATCCGGTCTGAAGGAGAGTGGAGCGAGTAAATAGCCGCATCAATAGGTACAGTTCCAAGCATTGGTAACCGTTCAGGTGGGGTCGGGTCGATCCGTTTAACCCAATGGTGATGCTTGCCTGCCAGAGCTCTCTAGTGTCTGGTCGGGCTGAGTTTGACCCGGGCTACTCGACCCCTGAGGTTTGACCTAAAGATGGAAGTGATGTAAAGTTGAGCCACCTTCACCTGACCCAGATGGTTCGATCCAAACCGGAGTTCCATGCATGCAAAAAATCCAAACTTCTTGATACTCTAACACTTGTCCAAGTGAGTGCCAATCAGTAGAAATTTATACTCAAGTCCTGTGTAGTTTGTTGTGATAGAAATCAAGTTGCGATGGCCTTTTTCCAAAAGGTGTGTCAACAGGTTGTTACATCTGGTATTTGATATTATGTACTATTTTGAGATTTTGTATATAGTAGCTTCATGAACTACTATTGTATTTTATTCCGCTGCGAGATATTCTGCTTTCTGTGTCTTTGATTCTGTGATAACTTTTATATTTAATCCCATAACAATTACAACTAACAATTTCGAACGATTTGAGTTTGTTTATTATCGAGTTGAAATGCTCGAAAAGCGGGTCTTCACACATATGTTCTTCAGTTTTTTCCATTTCTCAGGCTCTCTTTATAATTTTCTTTCACGTATGTTTCCTGCTTCAACCATTGCTTATTAAATCCTCGTCTTTCTCCTCAAATTCAATCCAAGAGAATTATTATTCCAAATAAAAAACAGAAGGATTTTGTATTCAAATCCGATGTCCTTATCTAGTTGCAACAAATGAGATTTTTCTTAAATGCTTGGATTTCCTTGTTAACTTTTTTACTTTTTACCTTTGTCAATATGGATTCATATTTTTCATTTTTTTACATAAATGATTTTGTATAACCTTAATTTGTAGCTATTATCAGAAACTGCTACATAACAGTGCTATATGTAGGGAAGAAGACACGAGTGTTATGATGTCTTTAACCTCTCTATTTTTTTTAATTCCTGAGATTATTCAAAACATTATATTCAAGATATAGTTCGCAAATTAATTAGTTTTTAATTATTAATTAACATCTCGTTATTTAAACATGTATTGATAAATACTCAAGACAATAAACGTGAAATCAACCACTAATTAATTTTAATATAATAAATACTTTTAGAATTTTATAAAACTTCGTATGTGTCTATTATGGATGGACTTTAAAAGAGAATGCAATATCTTATGGATAACTACGTTATTACTGAGATACAAATATTCTTTAATAATTTGAGTCACTATATCGATTTTTTTTCCATAAATATTTGTTTGTATATTTAATCTCTACACTTGCATGATTGATTAAAATTATTTCTCTAGCTTTTCTTTATATGCACATTTAAAAAAAAAAAAATCATTCGTATGTAATTTCAAATAATGAAAAAGCTATAACAAAATATATTTTTAATCAGGTTTGTAATATTATAAAGTCGAATTTTCCACACTATGAGGTTGTACTAGTTAAGTTTCATGCAGTGTTTTAAAACTCAACTCAACCACAGTTAACCTTCAACTTTGGAGCTTTATGACTTTGAAAATTAAATAACCTTGCGCGTGCATGGATCTACGGTCTAACCTCAAAACCACGAAAAACCTTCTAAATCGACCTCTTTGGACCTCACAACTCTACAAATTTAAAGAAGAGAAAAAAAATACATTTCACTTTTCAATTTTTACACATAACCAATTTAACAAATAATGAATGTACATTATTATTGTACGTTTTATGGATTATTTTTGAATTGAACTTCTTTCTTATTCACGAATAAGAAAATTTACTATTTTGAGCTAACGAATTATTATAAAATTATTCCAACTAATATTTATAATTAATTGTTCAAAACTAATTGTTTTAAAGTAAAATATAATAAATATAATTAGTTAATTTTTAATATTAATTGATATAATTATATAAGTTGAAAAATTAAAAAATAATAATCAACGCCGTTCTGACGGTCTGACCAGTTCAGCCACTAAAATCTTTAACCTTTAATCGACGGTTCAAATCACAGTTCAGTCTTTGAAACTATGGTTCAAGTAAATATGTCCATTCAAATAGTGGAAAACTCAATCTTTTTAAATAAGAAACAAAATTGTGAGCCGAAATGTTGGAGAAATTATGTATTAAAGTGGGAAATAATGCGTTAGATTAGGATTCGTAACTAATCTTCTTTGTTGACTGCAATTGCAATGAGGAAAATAAAAACTGACGAGTCAAAGTACTAAAGGGCACATAAATAGAATCTCGGAATTTTCCGTTACGGTCAGGTCGGGCAGTACGGGCAGCGAGTTTCCTTTACATATAATACAACCGCTGCCCTTTTCCCTAAGCGTCAATAAAATTTCTTTTTAAATTTAATTTATCGCGCTTTTCTTTAATCCGTAAACCTTCACATCAAAAACTTCCAACAATCTCTTTAATATGAAATCCAAGAAGAAGTCAATCGGATCCTACTTCTGCTTCGGTGCGCCTGTTACGCACGATTCCGATGCTGTTGATCGGAAGCATAGAAATTCTTTCAAGATCGAAAATAGGAAACTTATATCGAAGATCGTGAGGTCGTTGTCGATCAATTCAGATTCCGTGGTATAGTTTCCGATTCTCATTTGCTATTTACCTTTCTGTTTATACGCAGAGTAGTTTGAATATTTGCTATGTTTTTACAGAAGAAGAGCGTCAATTTACGAAAGAACCCTTCGCGACCGCCGTCGAAGAGGATCTCCGACACTTCAGCGGTTATTTCGGTGGCCGAATCGTTTGGTAAAAGTTCCGACGCAACAATTTTCACTTCTTCCTCGTCTTCCTCCTCATCGTCGTCTATTTCCTACGCGCCATCGTTAGAATCGGAGATAAAATACCCGTGCAAAAAGAAGGGTTCGCCCTCGGAATTGAGAAGCGGTATCGGTTATGCCACTGGGTTTTGTCTTCTTGTACTGAGTCTAATTGTTTTGATATTTTGCGGCCGGCTTTTAGCAATCCTTTGGACTGCCACGTGGCTGTGTCTGGTTCCGCGTCGGAGGGCGGTCGAGAAGTTGACCTCAGACGATGAATCGATCTCGGAGAATTCGTCGGAGAAGAAGAAGAGGTTGGAGGAGGAAAACAGAAGAGTTGTTTTCGAGGGGTTTTTGCAAAGAAACAGGAAAAAGATAGGTACGACTTTAAAATAGAAAAAAGTGCAAGTTGTAATCTGCACACCCATTATTTTATGATATAATTCCATAAACTTGTGAATTTTGAAAAAAAATTAGATTATATCAATAGATCGTTGTTTTTGGTTCTTCCTCTTAGTTTAATGTCATGGTAAAATTGAGATTAAGCAATGGATCAAACGTTAATGTTAATATTAATATTATTTGTTTGGTGAGTTAGGTTTGAATGCAGTATGCATACAAAAACCAAAGCAAAAGCAAAATAGAATGAATTTTGATGAACGATTTAGTGCTAGAATTGGAAATATGTTAATAGTGGAGAACTGCGTTTGTCTTCTTTAGCAAAGCTATGGCTACATTTGTATAGTTGATCATTTAAACTTTAAAGTCTCCAGCGCGTAGATATTTACATGGGCCCTGCACGCTATTGACAAGTGTATGTGTAGGGTCTGAACTTTGTGCTTATTATAAATCGGTAAACAGACACGACAATTATTGATGCTTTATGTCACCAAGGAGAAAGTACTTTGTTAATTGATTAATGCCACTATAGAAAATAAAGCTAATGAAGTTGCACACAACTTTCACTACTGATTTATACTTGGCACAAATTTGAGAATAATTAACAATTTTCTATCGGTCTTTAAGTTGACACATATTTGGATGACGTTCTCCATTGGTATACACCTCCCTTTTAGGACAATAGATTCTACCTCATGTTGAAGATGTATCTACCATAGCTTTGCTAAAGCAAACTTTGCCAAACGAGGGAAAAAAAACACTACTTAACATGGTTCTTAAATCAATCAAATGTTATTCTCTTAGCTAATGTTTTCTTAAATCTCACCTTTATTTTAAACCATATTATTATTTAATGCTTAACAAATATTAATGAAGAGTCTGATCATTTTTTTATAAAATCGTGTAATGTAACGTTCAATGTTCAATTCTCACGATTATGCAGTCATACTAGTTTAGGACATATAACTTTGGTTGTTGGGAATAACAATTGTTTAATAAAAATATTTATGCATCACACTCAACCTATTGAGTTGGGAAGAAATAATGTTGTTGATAATTTATGTAGGCAGTTATTTGTCTTCTTCATTCCTATATTGGATGAGTGTCTATGTCCATTAAACAGTAGCGTTTTAGACCAGAAAAGAAAGTGGAAAAGTGTGAAGCACATGTGACAACGGAAAATTAGACTGGATAGGAAAGTAATAGGCCACGACTTTCACAAGTTCTCCGCTAGTCTTATAACCACAGCATTAAATAAAAGTGGTGTTTTTTTTCCCTTGGATACATTCACGTTGAGTCGTGATATGGATGGAAATTATTATCCTTTTTATAAACGAAGTACGTTTTTGAAGCATACAGTACATAGGTACAAAATGAACTTTACTGCAGTACAGAAGGAGTTGCTTATTATGAGGAGGGGACATATGTATCTTTTATCTTTGTCAGCTGCGATTTTGCTGGTGAGAAAAGAGAGGGAAGAGGGGAGAGGGAAAAAAAAAGCTTACAGACGCCTAGATTCTTGTACTGAATGTTCCGCTGAAAAAGGTTTGGGCCTGGGAAATGCATAAATTACGGAGATGTGTTTTCAAACATATTTTAAAAGAAACTTTCTATTTTACCTGAAACGTTTTTTTTTTTTTTTGGCCAGAAAATGCGAATTAAATAAAATAGTTTAATTTACGGGGGGGTACTATTGTTATTTCACAGGAAAACATGGACACAACTCAACAAACATGAACAGATCATGCGGCTATTATTGTTCCGCACAATCTGAAAAACCTAGTTTTGGGTATATTAGTAATTTTGATTTTAAAATTATCAAAATTCACTTTTGTTCTTGCCAAAACAAAGTTTAAAGTCTATTTAAACACAAAACAGTGACACAAAAGTAGACACAAACAATCTCAACGATTAGATCTCCTCATGAATTTCACTTACCATAAAATGACAAATGAATCCAAAGGTTTACAATTTGTGTCTCTAATCTTGTGTTCCAATAGCAGCTGCTCCCTTCATATTAATTTATAATGCAAATGTGCATTTTAAATTTCACATCATATTCTACATTGTTAACATGCTTAATTCCAATTGCATGCCTTTTTAAATAAAAATATGAAGTTTGCATCATAAGAATAATGAACTTTAAATGTTTATCCTATCCAAGGTCAAAAAATTGTTCTACAAATACGTGCACAAATTTGTAATTTAAACTTATAATATTAGTACTTGTAATTACAAACATATGCAACTTAAAATGTAAATTTTTGTTAAATACATCGACCTGTTTGGTTTCTGAAATTTAAACTTATAATATTAGTACTTGCAATTACAAACATATGCAACTTAAAATGTAAAATTTTGTTAAATACATCGACATGTTTGGTTTGTGAAATTTGTTTTTAGGAAGCATTTTTAAGATTTTAGGTTTGACAAAAAGAATTGGATCTTAATTACCATTAAATTAATTTTTTATTTTTTGATAGCATAAAACTTTAACTAATCTGTATTTTATTAAGAAATATAAATTTAAAGAGGCCGACTATTTGGACATAAAATTAGATACAAATTGGGAGATACATAATCTCGACATTAGAACATTATGATTTTATGTGCAAGGTGAAAATCAGAGAGCAATTCAATGATAGTTTCGGGAAAATAATACAATTGTCGGAATAAAAACTACAGTACAGTAACGAACAAACTACGATGATTTGTCAGAACAAATAAAAAAATGAGATTCTAAGGCTTGTCTTAGCAATTTTCTTAAGGATAATGCTAGATCGATCGATTTATTTGCGGCGAAAATCACCATATCTGAAATTAAGTGGTAGGAAACTCACGAAATTCACGGATGGAAATGCATCCAACGACTCTTATACGTGCCGCAATTTTTTACCTATTGATTTCCGGTTGCTTTAGCATTTCCGTTTTCTTAAAATATTTATTTGTAAAGTTTCATAAGATACAACAGAATATTTCTACACGAGATTGTAATGAATGTATCGACTCTATGATTTATAATAAAATACAGCACTGATAGAAAAGAAGAGAAGGAAAAAGAAGAATTTCGAATGAAATGAATGTGATCAATATTCTTCCTAACGGGTTGCGCCTATTGCTGTTGTTTCTAATAGTTCGAACCTGTTCGTCGCTGCCAACGGGTCACATCCGATCGCCATAAACCACTGTCCAAATCATGTCGCATCTTTTCCTGCAGCCGTTAAAATTCGGCCCAGTTTTTCGAAACAAATTTTGACACGAACCAAAACCCTTTTATTTCCATTACAACAATTTATATCAGAGTACAAGAATATCTGAGTACGAATAAATATTACATAGCGAAAAAATACAATTATCAGAGAATAAAATACATAGCGGCGGGAATAAAATGTATAAATACAATGCACAACGGAAATTACATCAACTAACACGGCTGAATCTATACACAAATACAGAGCTTTTAGTATATAGCTCCAGCTGTAATACATGATCCTGTGAAAAATAATCAATCTGCAAAACCAAACTATTGACTGTCCGTGTGAAAAATATGGGCACCCAGAGTTTAGGTAGAAACAATAAACTCCAAGTCAGTCATAGGGCTGGTATGAGAGCTAAAACCGTTATTAAACTTCACTTTAAAATGAGGTACTTCACGGGACCACACCGTAGAACACGAAACAGGTTTACTCCGTGTGAATACCAAAGCTTGAAATAAAATAATTTATGAACAATACAAATCTTTTTGAAAAATGAAGCTATTATAAGACTCAGGTCCCATCGCACAATGCAACGCAAGCCGAAAGATAGAGTTTTACTTTATAATAGCCAAACATGCTTGGTACGTCTCAAAACAAATAATAATTTTTATATTACTATAAGTGCATAGTGTGGCAAACAACTTCAAATATAAATGTATCAATCATAGACGGCATCGTACCCCATCTTATTATGTTGCCATATAGGTTTACAACTAAAACCGAAAAGTCGCGTATTGGAAATTGGATTTCCATCATGAGTCAAGGCAAGAGATGGACTCCTTACCGATTCAGATCACTTCTAGCAAGATGATCCAGGGTCGCACTTATGGGCAACCCTTGGATCCTGCAAGGCTGGTCCACACTTAACGTTTGTGGATTAGTTGTTCTTGAACATACGTTTCTCGGTCCTATCGGACCTCCAAAATGGTCAGTACATCGACCATATAAGCCTTTTAGTCGGCTCTATATTCGAGACGCCTCACATTCCATCATCCACATAAGTAAAAATGTCTGAGCTCTATACCATGATACAACTTCTAGCTAGAAAAAAAACGTATGCACTTCTTGCGTCCCTTATCCCGTTTCTGACTCATAGCGGGGTGTGAGGCTCGCGAATTAACGCTATACACAAAGCTATGCTACTTAAAGCTGTGCTTTTGATCATCAACCACAAGGCCCTGCTTTTCAACAAAGCCTTGATCATTTGCATCTTAGCATGCCACATTGTCAATCCATATCATATCATTGATTTCTGCCAATATATAACCTCTAAGCTCGTATGTCTCAAAGAAGAGTGTTAAGCAAGAGAATAAATTCTCCGCCACCAAACAGATATATATTTAGTAGAGATCAACGAATATAGCACACAATACAATGTCAGACACAATCCATTTACAAGTTCGTTCTGGGTCTGAACGAAACCGGAGGCACTTTATTTCTCGTCCCATATGTTCAGTACATGAGAGAGGTCCTCGCATATCCGGGAGATTTCCAAGTACGTTCTAAACTACCACCACTTATTACTTTGTCTTGGGTGTACGACCCAATCAAGACCTCAGCAGCAGTTCAAAACGATTTGAAGATCCCTGGTCTTCCGCCGTCTTCATTATTAACTTTTAATCGTTGTCACAATTATTTAGAATGGTTAAAACCCGGACTTTCCAAATTACCTTCGTATCTTTATAATCATGTAATAATTACACAAAGACAAACCTCATTTCATTCCAATCCAGGATATTCTCTTAATTACGTATTTGTTCTTTTTTAGAAAGCGGCTCTCAATAACTTTGATGCAAATAAATTCTTTAATCTTAAAAAAATCACACTTCCATGTTTTACCCCATATTAGAAATTGATCTTATCTTTCCCAGGTTAAAGAACAATCGCTGTTTAAAGCCTTGTTCACTGCAAACCCCAAAATACTATTTTCCATTCACGATGGACTCTATTAACCATCACCTTCTAATTTAATAAATTTTGGGAAATTTTCTAATTTTTTTATTACACCCTTCCTTTTTATGATTGGGTTCAAGAGTAATATTTCTAAAGATATCATTCACGATGAACCTCAAACAACTTATTATGTTCATAATATAAATTTTATCGTAATTGCTATAATGGGAATTTTAGACAAAAATGATATTTATATTTCAAGTTATTAAATATTTCACCCAGACTCCTTCCAAATCACTTATTATGATTTATCATAATTTACTCATATTTTTAATAATTTTATTAAGGCCCTTACAGTCGGTTTCTAATATTGGCCACCGAACTGCATCCATTGCGACCTTTTTCAAAACTAATTTGGACATAATTTAAGATCTAACCGTTCAAATTTAAACCGCTTGTATTCATCGGAAATATATTTTCGATACGAATCCAACGATTCCACTTTAAGGAGAATCCGACGGTCGGATCTCCCGCTATGTCAGTTTTAAGTTACGGGTTGACGTCCGCGAACTATCGTTGTGCGACGCGTCCTATTCAATCCCGAATTGACTTTATAATTTATAAATAAATCGAAAACATTTCTAAACTTCTTTATTTAATAAAAATAAATTATTTCGGTTATTCATTTCCAAATTCAAATAATTCGCCGCCTTTTTGTCCAATTTATGTTATTCTAAGGAATGAAATAATATTATTTTTTGAAAGTTCTCCTTTCGCTCCGAAAATTTCCTTATAGTCATAATAAAAATAAACGAGTAAATTCTGAAAGAAAATCTCTTCTAAAACATTTACTACATATTCTAGCTGAACTTTACTTTCTAAAGTTATTATTCATTTAGAACTCAAATACATTGCATAGCCAAAAGCATATTAAAATTACTTCAAAATCATTCGTCATATTTATGACTATACATCTATATTTCGATAAGAACGCATCCATCCAAAATCAGACAACGAAATTATTTTCAGCTTTTACCTCATATTTTTTGTATTATTAAAATAAGCCTTTTTTATCCTGGATTGAAATGAAACTCAACCGAATCATGCAAAAGTTCCTCATATCAATCCAATACATTCAACCCTAGTTACGAGCAACTATTCAACATTCAAATGACATCCAATGTGCATTTATTTTTACATAAGCTTCAATATATTTCATTGAGGCTTATGTTGCCTGTTTAACCAAACTATTAACATGCGAACTACAAACCAAGGAGATATGTAAATCAATATCATCCCAGACCCGTGTGGGGTTTTCAAACATCAAACAATTATTTTATGAGTCGTTTATTTTATCATATTGATTTTGTTCAAATAGGTGATCATAAATAAGCCATTCGACTTGTAAATGCATTTAAATCTCAATTTCATTATTACAAGCAACATTACATTTTTGTCAAATCCTTCCATTATTTTTCATATTTCACACAGCCAATCATCCATTGCACACACGGAAATCATAAATAAACACTCAACATTCAAAGTCATTTAAGGCGCAACAAGTGTCCATCCACGTAGTACGAAATGCGAGTGTCACAAATTCATACTATGCTTCTAATGCAAATGATCTGTGAGGAATTCATGTGTTGAACTCCAAAGGGATATTACATGACATGATTAATCCAACTACATGAAAATTTTACATGTCGTTCTACTGACAACTAAATGTTATTTAACTTGCAACTTACCAAATTTCCCCATATTACTTAACAACTCAAAATGTTTAACTAATTAATTAAACTACTTTACTACACTAATTAAAAGCAATACTCTCTCACCCCAACCATCAAGAAATAATACACTGCAAATCCGGAGTTTTCAGTGCTTGATACCGCCTAAAAATCCTGTCTTTTTAGCTCCAAACGCCTTGAAACTTCTTGGCAACCTCGGTACACACTCTAGTAAGTGTATGAAGCAAGAAATGAAGGATTTTTGGTTAATTTGAGCTTCCTGGAGTTCAAACACCCGTTGTTCGTAAGAAGAAAGAGGCTTGGAGCGGCCTACAACTCGTATGGAGCACCTAGGGTTCACTAAGGTGGAGCTAGAGGCTTGTATAAGATGCTAGGAATCTTAAATGAAGCACACTTTTATGTCATGAAGAGATTGGAGGAAGAGTGGGGGAGGGGGCTGTGCGTCGCACGTGAGAGGGGGGTATCCGTGTGGGGTAGGCAGGCGGCAGCTAGGGCTTGGAGGAGCTAAGGTTTGGGGAGGAACCCATTAATGAAGAAAGAAGGAGGTAGAGGGAGGAATGAGAAGTAAGCAAGGATTATGGGAGAAAGTGATTTAAGTAGGAATTCTCTCTTCACTCTCTCTGATCACCCGGCTACAAACTGTCTCCGTTTGCTCTACAATTTTGATATGAGATAATACACAGCCATACGAATCCAACAGACCAAGTTTTGTCGAATTCCGAATTCGTTTGACCTTCCGTTTAAATTCTCAAACAAACTCAAATAATGCTCAATAAATGCGATTTTAGCGTACCTTTTCTTCTTGTACGCCCAAATGCTAACTCCAAAAATTATGACCTTTTGGATTTAATCATTATTTAACGATATGAATCCAAAAAAAAGGAATCGAATTCTGAGATCGTCTCCATAATGTTCCTTTGTAAATTGATCGTTCATTTTACCCTGAACTATTTTATCGTGCTGGCCACACACTGACTCTGTTCGATATGCATTTTTGAACTCAACAATGATTTGTCATTATGAATCGAAAAAAATTTATGTCGTCGAATTCTGAGATTCCTAGCAAAATCTCACTTTTTAAGTGCTATGTGTTGATTTAAAAAGGTTTATTTTAAGTCAAATAAAATATAAAAACTAATTTTAAAATTGTTCTCGA
This sequence comes from Allium sativum, assembly GCA_030737875.1. Classification (NCBI taxonomy): domain Eukaryota; kingdom Viridiplantae; phylum Streptophyta; class Magnoliopsida; order Asparagales; family Amaryllidaceae; genus Allium; species Allium sativum. The sequence continues at coordinate 118,720,767 of CM060913.1, read as the reverse complement.
ATTTTATTTAGCAAAAATAGTCAATCTCTCTTTGAAATCCAGTAAAATAGCCTAAATAAAAATTTAAAATTGGTTTCGAAATTTCAGGTTGTTACAAAATTAAGGTTAGACCCGGACCTAAGCCCAATTCGGTTCGATCGGACAGAAGCGCGCGCGTATGTGATGGTGAAGCATAACTTTTTTCTTCACAACAAAACACACATTTAGGTGTCACAAGGCCCCAATCTCCTCACGAGGAAGCTAATCATATACTTGAATACTATTTTTAATTTTGACGATACGAGGCTATAGGATATTTCATTTAGTTGGTTCATGTTAACTTCAACATCTACTGATGTAGATTATTTGTGTCACCAATTGTATCAACTTTCTATGTCCAAATAGACTTTCTCATATTTAAATAAAAAATATACACAATAACGGAAAACACATGAATTAATATTTTATTTTAGTTTTTTTTTCAAAAATGAATCACTTTCTAAATGTAAAAACCACTATTTTCTATTTTTGGAAACCGACTCAGATTTAATTGCCAAAAATAGTTCGTTTTCTAAATGTAAATGCCATTGTTTTCTATTTTTAATAGCATAATAGTTTTCCATAAATAGAAATTCATAGCATAAAGTTAGTTATTGTAAAGACAGGTCTAGTGTATTATATGGCCCTAATATTTCTCTTAATTTGTCCGTGATTAATCTCGGAATCAGAACTATATTGTAAATTTACCAACTATTTAGTTTTTATATCGGTAATGCTTAGTCATCCAAATTGTGTGAAACATCTAATAAAAGGTGATGCTTTAATAATTTATGAACGTCCTAGTTTAGTTTAAATCTTGCTTAGCATGTTCAACATGCAAAGAAAAATAGGAATGATGTGTGGGTTTTGAGTAGGGCCGCACACAACCCATATCCAATCCGATCTTACCCACCAACCTGACTCAACTAACATAAATCCAACCCAACCTATTCTAGTTCGAATCAGATATGAGTTACAATTTGTATTTCATATTATATATGAATCAGGTATGATATTTTGTTGTACTCAACCCTATTTTAACCCAACCCAACCTTGTATTAAAATACTAATTTAATATCAGTCCATTTAAAATTAGAATAGTCTAATTCTATAATAATATTTATCTATTCTGTAGTAAATTATATGCAAAAAAAACATATTTCATGTAAATCCAAACTAGATAGAATTTGACAAAGATATTTTAAAGAGCATTTCGATGTATTTTAAAAGGAAACACATGTTTTATTATATGGTGAATTAATTTCATATGATGTGTTTTATGACGAAATTTTAATAAAATAAGTGTTGTAATGAATCAGTTATTTTAAATGCATTATGCTTGCTACAATCTAATATTTTGCCGAATATTTTAGTATTATTTTTTTAAAAAAATAATCCCTTTTACTCTATTTTTTTATTAAATTCATGAAACCCAATCAAACTAAACCTGACCCAATCTATATCCAATCTCGTATTGGGTCGGATACGGGTTGAACTTCCTTAAATCTAGGGCTGTCAATTTCCTACACGACTCGAAACCCGCACGGAAATTAATAGGTTAATCCGACCCTTTTAGATGGAGGGTCATTTTCGGGTTAATCCAAATTCGATCCGTTTATAAACGGGTGGGTTTAGAGTTGACCCACTAACCCGATTTTGACCCGCCGAACTCGATTATATGTTGTATTTATTCTATACTGTTAATCTTTTATGTATACTGTTAACGTTAGTCTTTATTTATGTAGTAATCAGTAATTCGGTATGCTCATGTATCCTTGTGTAAGCTGTTATATTTTACGAATTTATTCTTGTATGATGTTAGTTATATTTTACTTATAACAATTGTATCTCTTCCATACTGTTATTCTTTTTTGTATGTAGTATTCTCATATGTTCTAATGTATGAATAATGATTTTTGGATATGGTTATTTCATGCTTTATATATGTGTTGCATGTTGGTGATTTTGTAACTTGCCGCATGTTGGTGATTATATAATAGCGCTGTCTGTTAGTGGTTTAGTTTTTTTGCTGCTTATATTAGTGTGTAATATTTGCTAATGGGTCAAACGGGTAAACCCAACATGACCCGACACGATTTGTTTAGTTAAACGGGTTACATGGGTCAGGTCGGGTCAACCAGTTTATAAACGGATCGGGTTAGGATTGGAAAAAAATGACCCGTTTAATAAACAGGTTAATCCGACCCGTTTATAAATCAACCCGAACCCAACTTGACCCGACCCGAACCCGATTCGATACGACCCATTGACAACCCTACTTAAATCAATACCTATGTGGGTCAGATGAAATATTTGGTCTAATCCCAACCCATACTTGTGCGGCTCTAGTTTTAAATATTTGCTGCCAAAGCCGACAACGATTTGTGAGTCGGTTCAAAGTTTATTCCTACCCACGAATATTCTGTTTGTGAAATTCATTCTATCTGTTTAATTACACGGAAGTGTCTCACTATTGAGCAGTGTTGTTATGGTAATGGTTATCGTTACCATTTCACAAATATCATTACCATACCCTTATTATTAGTAAGCCAAAATTGTTTGCCGTTATCGATAGACTGGTATCTAGAGACTGGTATACCGGTAATCTGGTAATTGTTACAGTGACAATGGTAAATTAACATTTATCCAAAAATGATAGTTACTTGACGTGGATTCTAACCATAACCCTACTTTATTATACAATTTATAGTGTTACTTACTACTCCCTCCAGTTCAGTTTATATGTCGTTCTAATGCTTTACAAATTTTGCTAAATATTTGACGTTTTAACAAGTTTTGGTAATTGTTCTCTCTTTTACCCTTCCTCCTCATTACAGCTGCATGCGCTTCTTTTTACATTGAGAAGCATTAATTAAAGCTGTCTTGAGATGGTAATTGTTCTCTCTTAGACTTCCATGTGTGTCTTGAGAAGCTGCATGCATTATTTTTGCATTGTCAGCATTAATTAAAGGCTTCTTTTTACATTGCTAGCATTAATTAAAGGCTTCTTTTTACATTGCCAACGTTGTTTTTCTTTAAAGAGCACTTAATACAAAAGAATTAATTAAAGGATAAATATGTCATTTCTTTGCTTCCTTAATCTATGTGAAAATTTCCAAAACGTCATATAAATTGAACTGGAGGAAGTAAAAGATATAAAGAAAAAGAAGTAAAGTGTATGTAACGTTATTTCATTTGATTACTGAAATAAATTTAATAATTTGCTTAACTCTGAAAATCCATAATAAAGCACACTACATACATTTATATATGTTATAAAATGATTGGTAATTACCATTACCGCCGACGATGAAAAAATGTTACCGATGATTTACCGTAAACAATGATAAATTTACCGTTAGCATACCGATTAGACTGGGATACCGATTTTAATTTAAAACGGTAGCGGATAGGCCGATAATACTATGAAAATGGTAAATTTACTGTTATCCCCTCCCAATGAGGGTCCATTTGAAGCAAATTTGTTCTCGGATGCATCAACGGCCATTTCATCAACATTGTACTACATTGTTATTCTATTTTGCTGCTAGTACATTCAAAAATGAGAGATTGTATAGATTTTTAGCAATGATACCTTGAATTTTGCGTTTGTTCAAAATGATCGTATCATCTACACTGTACTGGACTGTTATTCTAGTTTATCTACTATCTGATACTAGTGTTTAGAGATGAGAGACTGTGCTTGTAAAAGTTTACGCATTCATCTCACGTTCAAAGATGTGGTGGAGATACTTGGTGATGATGAAGAATTTGTGGTAAATCATATCGGCGTGTCTGTAATCGCGTCAATTCAGTTTGTTTGCTTTTATAGTTTGCTATTACTTGAATTAAAAAATATATTTATGTGGTTCATGAAATATGGAGCTTATATTGATGTGTTTTGTTTTATAATTACCAAATACATATTACAAAACAAAAACAATTAAATTAAAAATTACAAATTAAATATCACGTTCAAAAATCCCGATCAATTACTCCAATCGCAAACACATGCTACTTTCATTCATTTTTAATGCTAAGCTAGTGTTCGGTTTATCATTTTTAATTTTGGATTTTCTTACATACAAAAATGCGAATGATACACACATATTGTAGAAAATAAACATTTTAAAACATAAAGTTAACAAACAAAACAAAAAACAACTTTTTTATGTTTTCTGTGTTTTAAGAAATAATGGAGGAACGTTCGAAAATTCTTCCATCAACCGATCTTCAAACCCCTTCATCTTTGTTACATCATCTCGATCATCCCTTAACTCTTCCACATTTCACAAGCAACGTTGAACTCAAAACTTAAAATATAAAATAAACCAAAACACTATAATGTTTTGATCAGATGTCACGATTAAATGCTCTGATGTTGTTCATAGAAAACACCTCTTGAATCTTTAACATATGTTCCTCATCGATCGATTGGTACATGTTGAAATAGTATGGTCAAATAATCTACAATTTGAGTATAATTTTGATTAATTATGATCTGGAATAAATGCAATTTTTAGTTGATTGTGTTAATGAGATATGAAATAAATAACATAAAATCCAAATAAGGCTCAGACAAGATCCCTTTCTCCTGTACATATTCTCCTCCACTTAAAGATTCATGTATTGTCATATCACAATGCACCATTAAACATGATTCATTGATTAAAATGACTTTGAAGGGAACAAAAATTTCAAGCATTATTACTGCTAGGTGGTGTGATATACATAGAAGGGTTGGGTTCAATATTGAAGTACTCACCATGCTCCTCTCGGGACGATACAAGTTGATCTAGTGTCTAGTGGAAATTTTAAAAAAATCAAAACGTATTTCAAAACATTCCCCATATGATGCTCTATATTTTCTCCAAATGTCTATGACTCATGCACCAAGATTATAGAAATCATTAAGCGAACGCTAGACGGTACGCATGAGTAGAGGATTAATTATTTAAACGTAGTTTAGTCAATGATTAATCGAAGTTCGATTTTTTTGATAAAAATGTGCATTTTTTATAAATCTATTTATCTGCTTATCGAAGCAATTAAGTCAATAGACGAATGAATCAGGCTGATATTTGAGGTATGTCTGGTTGACGTTGCCTTTAAGGAATTAATTGTCCCCACTACAATGTAGACTAGTTAAGGGGCTATTCGGTTATTTTTTCTTAGATATTTTAGAGTAGGAAGATGTAGAGAAGAAGAGATTATCTGTTATAATCTACGCAATATTGCACTGGTCATATACCAGATCACAGGAACAAAGGACATCTTGAGTAGATGCATTGTCTGTTAGTAACAGTTGTAGGTCAATGTACGTAACTATTGGATGTTTCAAAATGAAAATTGTGCATGTCCTAAGTGTTTAATCTTTGACATTTAATATGTAGTGCCATGCACCAATCTATTTATGTTCTTTTCTATTGCAAAGAATCCATCTTTTTTATGTAGTGAATGGTTCGCTATATTCTAAGATGTGGGACTTCGTTACAATCTCCAACAATCCTCTACTAGATTGTAATATCAAGTCATACACTATGCATTTAACAAAGTACCTTTTGGTTTAAACTTTCATATTATTTTTAATATTTAAACCATAACGGAATATTTGGTAGTTGGTAGCTTAAACCAAATTCATATGTGTTTGAGGCGAGATATTTCAACACATAAGTACCTACTTTATTTAAGAAAGACTCCATAGCCCCAAAGAGTCAATAATATTCCCCTCGTATTCATGAACATTTATAAGGTTAATTTACAACCTCATCGAAATTTTATTTCTTATGTTTATATATATATATATATATATATATATATATGTTCTAATCCATCCTTGTTACTATGGACAGGTAGATATCTCACAATGTAAAATATAAACATTTAATGATCAATGTTTATCAATTACTTAACTATAATTTGTTATTACCCTTTACACCTTAAGATAAATGGCATAAGGTTAGGTTCCTATTGCAGGTAATTACAAAGGTTTTAGACTCACTCCAAAACTAGTTGATTATATCATTTCTCTATGTAACCTTTAGTTAACTAGTCTACTAAATTTTTATTGGACCTAACATACATAATGGTAATAAAATTGTTCGTAATTAATTTCCTGATATATGCATGTCTCAAGCTTATATTTGTAGACTTCCCATTTTATTTTTTATTATAAGCTCAAGATATTGTAGCTTCTTCACTATCACAATATACAGAAATGGTTGATGATGGTTATAGCTATAACTCTATTTCTGTTAATAAATTCCTTAGCCATTCTGCTTTTGAAGCCAACGCATCCAAACCAATAATCCCGCTTCCATTGTAGAATGTGCAATACCAGTTTGTTTCTTGAAGATTTATGATATAACATCTCCTTCAAGAGTAAAAATCCATCCAATGGTTCCTCTATTATCTTCAAGATCGTACCGCTTGCATCCGAATATCCTTATAGAATGAAACGACCCGAACTCCCCCGGTCTCCGAAGAGAAGGGAAAGCGCGGATTTTCTTGAGAACACGACAAAATAGAACGCAGACGGAAGAACATTTCATTGTATATTACAACAATGCATCAGATTACAAGAATATACAGAGTATAAATGAGTATTACACAGAAACATCAGAGATTACAATAAATTACATAGCAGCGGAAAATAATACAAAACACAACTAGAAGGAGATATACGGATACAAAGCTTTCCGGATATCGTTCCAACTGTAGATCAGGATCCTGTGAATATAAATCTGCAAAAACCAAAACTACTAGCTGCCCGTGTCAAGATAAGGGCACCCAGAGTTTAGGTTAAAAACAATAAACTCCAGGTCAGTCATGGGACTGGTGTGAGAACTAAAACAGTTATTAATCTTTATATTAAAGTTAGGTAAATCAAGGGACCACGCCGTATAACACGGAACGGGTTTCCTTCCAAGAATACCAGTGCATAAAACAACAGCGCAATGCTAAATAAAGAAAAATGAAGCTATTATAAGACCCAGGTCCCATCACACAATGCAACGCAAGCCGGAGGATAGGGTTTTTTCCTTATAATAGCCAAGAATGCTTGATACGTTTAAAACAAATCAATTGATACTATTATAAGTGCATATTGTATAAAACATCTTCAAATCATAAGTATCAATCATAGACGGCATAAGCCCCCCATCCCACTATGTCGCCATACTAGGCTCTACAAATAAAACCGGAATACACGTATTGGAAATTGGATTTCCATCATGGTGGCTCCTGATTCGAAAGATCGATCGCGTAATGCAATTCCCCACGGCTTACGTCCCAACAAGAGAAAACACCGTCTGCACATCCGCACTTTTGAGACCAGAGTATCACCGCGGCTTACGTCCCAGCGAGAGAAAACACCGCTTACTCTATATATCCCTGAGCACTAAGCTCATCTCGGTCGACCGAATCCACGACACCACTAAGGTGCCCATCCACTAAAAGCATACTGATCAAACCATCAGTTTACCACCATACCGAGGTGTGAGGCTCGTGAATCAACGCTATACACAAAGCCATGCTATATTAAAGCTGCGCTTTGATCATCATCCACCAAACTTTGCTTTTCAACAAAAGTCTGGATCCCTGCATCTCAGCATGCCACACTATCAATCCATATCGTACCACTGATTTCTGCCAATATATAACCTCTGAGCTCGTATGTCTCAGAGAAAGGCGTTAAGCTAGAGAATAAATTCCCAGCCGCCAAACAGATATATATTTAGCATAGATCAACGAATACAATATAAAGGAATACAATGTCAGACACACCATCCATTTACAAGTCCGTTCTAGGTCTGAACGAAACCGGAGGCACTTTCCTCGCATATTCGTCGATCTCCAAGTACGTCTGGACGACCACTAACTGATTCCCTCATCTTGGGTGTACAGCCCAATCAAGATCATCAGTAATCACCCAAACGATGTGAAGACTTTCGGTCTTCGACCACCGTCATCATCTTCGACTTATCGTCGAATCGGTTATTCAGAATGGGTATAAACCCGGTCTTTCCGAATAACTCGCGTATATTTTAAACAAGTGTTACAAAAACACAACACACGCCTCATTCCAATTCATCAGTCACTAACCGTAAATTAATCAAGAGAATAATTCCCCAAATATTAACCTCGAAGGCCGAAACCAACATCAGATCAATATCCAGAAAACCATTCTGCTTAGCTAACCGACAGTTAGTTTCTAACTTTCACATTCATAGGGAAAGGTTCCCATAAATTTTATCAAAGATAAATTCCTTGAATTTATTCTTTGATCTTCCTTTGGATGTCATTTCAAACCAAATTATGGTTTTCCAAACTAGTCGGGATTAGCGAAGCACACCGAAGTAATTATTTATTTTATTTCCCAATCCCAACCTATTCATCCCATGAAGCAATACTTCATATCTAACACCACAGTGTTATCGGTAAATTCAATTACCATTTCACGTTTAAATCTAATTAAAGATTTAATTATCGCCTGGAGCAAAACTGGTGATACTCCATTCTCGATCTTTTCAATTTAATTAAAGATTCATTAAAACTCCACTTAGTTTTAATCTTTAACTGGGTTAAAGAATCAGTGTCATTTTAAAACACGGTTCACTATAAACCCAAAATCACATTACATTTCAATCAGACCCTAACTATAAATTAGCAAGTGGGCAATTCCCTAAGTACTAACCTCGAAGGCCGAAACCAACATCAGATCAATACCCCAGAAACCATTCAACTTAACTAATCTTCAGTTAGTTTCTGATTTCCTTAACTCCTTTGGATCTAAGAACAGTATTATTGAAGACACCGTTCACGACAACCCAAAATCACATTCTATTAATTACCGGGTTAAAGAACAAGTGTTATTTAAAACATTGTTCACGATAAACCCAAAAATCAATACCTATTCAATTCCAATTAAATATTATTTAATTGGTGCACTTCATTAAATCTAAATAAAAAGATTTAATCTTTTCCTCAACTGGGTTTAAGAACAGCGTTAATGAAGACGCCATTCACGACAAACCCAAATCACATTTGATATTAAATACAAGGCTCTGAATAGAAAATATATTTGCTTATATTCAATATCAAATTCTATGACCAACAAATATTGTATTGGAAATAACGATATAAATATATCTTTCAAATTTCCATAACAATATCTGTATAATCACGAAATCCAATATCGAAATAATCCAAAGACAATTTTAATTCAAATCCATTCCAATTCAATTATTGGAAATCCTAGTTACTTTTAAAACCCTTTCAAATCAAATTTATTTATTTAAAAATAAATAGAATATTAATTCTAGTTCAAAACTAGTTCATTTCGATAAAAATCTATTTTTATCTTTTCAAATATGGATTTTTTCATCCCAATTTTTCCCAAATCATTTCTTATGATTCTACACAAATTATTACTATTTTTAATAATTTTATCAAGGTCTGTACAGTCGATTTCCATCAACGGCCATCGAACTGCACTTACGGCGACCTTTTCCAAATTTGATTTGGACATAATTCCAAATCCAACCGTTAGATTTCAAATTTCTACTATTCGTTAGAAAGCTCTTTTCGATACGAACCCAACGGTTCTGGTTTTAGGAGAATCCGACGGTCGGATCTCCCGCAATGTCCGTTCGAAGTCAATGGTCGAAATTCACGAACTGCCGCGGCGCGGCGCGTTCTATTCAGGCCATTATATATATAATATATATATATATTATATATATTTCGTCGATTTCCTTTTTAAAACGAATTTTATAAATCATTTCAAATTTGTTTCAAAAACAATTTCAACCTTTATTTCAAATTCAAATCAAAATTGAATTTTCCCTTATAAATTCTTTTTCCATTCACTTCTATTTGATTTCAATTCAAATCGATTTCAATTCTATTTCAATTCGTTTTCGATTGAATTCAATTCAATTCAGATTCGTTTTCAATTCAATTCAATTCAATTCAATTCGAATTCGTTTTCTATTCAATTCAATTCGAATTCGTTTTCTATTCAATTCAATTCGAATTCGTTTTCTATTAAATTCAATTCGAATTCGTTTTCAATTCAATTCAAATTCGTTTTCTATTAAATTCAATTCGAATTCGTTTTCTATTCAATTCAATTCGAATTCGTTTTCTATTAAATTCGATTCGAATTCGTTTGAATTTCAATTCTTTTCAAAATATTAGATTTTGGAATCACTTTCGATATTCATTATAAAATGAATAAAATCGATATTCATTATAAAATCGATATAAATATCGTTCACGTCAAAATGGCGTCAATCTAATCAACACGGCTTCATATATTTCTATTTTCAAATATTTCTTTTTCAAATATTTCTTTTTCAAATATTTCTATTCAAATATTTCTATTCAAATATTTCTTTTTCAAATATTTCTATTCAAATATTTCTATTCAAATATTGAATGTAGCCCAATCAATTACCATATAATGTTAATTATATGGATTTTCTACAACACATGTATACAATAACAACGATGAATAATCAACCATCATCCAAAGTGCACTCTACACTGTATAAGCATCGAATATAAATATTTAACGCTTATAACAGTCTGTCAATCAATCGATCGACATACAACTAACTATTGGGATTAGTGTATGTCATATATCATCCCAATACCCGTGTGGGGTTTCAAACAATCAAACACAGATTTTATTTGTGCAGTTGGGCGATGTGTAAAATTTATCGTCCCAATCAATATCAGTCAAATGTGTGTATATAAACAAATCGTCCGATTTGTTTATTTTTATTTCATTTCATATACACGTTAAAATTTCTATTTTTAACTATAAAATATTTTAACTATATGAATATTTTATTTTATTTCACATCACATCACACAATCAACTACACAGCAAAATCAAACAAACAAGCATACAAGCCGTCCATGGTCTGTGGACGACGGGTGTCGGGTGCTACTAAACACCGTCTGCATCCTAGTATATATTTATCTAACTAGAAAATTAAATTAAAGAGTGAGAAATTCTCACAGAATAGCTAATCCAACGCCACGACTCTTCTTATGCAGAAATCTTCGTCGTGTCTTCTTTCATCACTTTCGTTGACCGTATTCACTACATATATATAAAAATCGAATTTTTACTTTACTATTCAATATATAAAAATCGAATTTTTACTTTGCTATTCAATATATAAAAATTGAATTTTTACTTTGCTATTCAATATATAAAAATCGAATTTTTGCTATGCTATTCAATATATAAAAATCGAATTTTTACTTTGCTATTCAATATATAAAAATCGAATTTTTGCTATGCTATTCAATATATAAAAATCGAATTTTTACTATGCTATTCAATATATAAAAATCGAATTTTTACTTCGCCATTCAATATATAAAAATCGAATTTTTGCTATGCTATTCAATATATAAAAATCATAATTTTAATCTTCATATATGATAAAATCATAATTTCACAAAGGAAAATCACACCTTTTGTATAATGAAAAATCGTATTTTTCATATCAAATACGATCACATTTTTTTATTGTAAGACCCTATGTAAAAATCGAATTTTTTTTATTGCAAAAACAAATAAAAATGATAATTAAACGCTCACCAGCGGATGGGATGGTCGATTGAGGCTCGGGGGATGCTCCGTTGGTCCGCGGCAGCGAAATGGTGGTAGTGGCGGAGAGTTTCAGTGGCTTTCACGCTTGGAAAATATATAAAAATTATGTTTTTTAATGAACGGGGGCTTTCATGGCCGGAGTGGGGCGGGGGTGGTCGGCGCCAGCTGTTGGGGTCTAGGGGGAGGTGCGGCGGTCAAGGCTGGGGCGGTGGTGGCCGGAGGTTGGCGGATTCTGGGATTGGGGCTTAGGGTTTTCGCACTTAAAAGAAGAGAGAGAGAAGAGGAGGGAGGGAGAGAGAGGAGGAGGGTGGCGGCGCTGGGGGGGGGGGGGGGGGTGTGCGGCGGTGGAGGCAGCGACGGAGGGGGGGGACGATCTGAGAAGCGACAGGTTCTAATTTGAGGGATAGAGGGTTTGACCTAAAAGAGAAGAGGTAGGGGGCTTTTATATAATATATATATATATATATATATATATATATATATATTTAATTAAATTTTAACTCCAAAAAGCAACTTGAAATTTCGGACTCGAAATCGAACCCACCGACTGTCGTCCCTAGCGTAATACCCCCATTCCGAACACAATGGGATATGTCACATAGGCCAATTCGATCGTTACGATCAATTTTCGTTAAATTTAAAATATAAATCAGTATATATTCAATTTGAACGCACCTTTCAATTTACTGGGGTCACATACGATCTCTAAAAATTCTCGAAAAATTATTTCTAGCTTCGTATTGACGATACGGTCTTAACAAAACAAGTTTCGTCGAATTCTGAGACCGTTTGAAAAATGGCCAATTTCCAGTCGATTAAAATCAACTGAAACTGGTCAAACGCGTTTTCCTTTGCCACGCTCACATATTGATTTGAAAAATTATGAAATTTGGAATCTAGCAATAGTTTGACATCACGGACCCAACAAAAGTGGTTTCGTCGAAATCCGAGGTCGTTTGCAAAATGTCCATTTTTAAGGGCCTGAATTCCATAGCGACTATTCAGAATTTTCAACTGGACATATCTTTTGATCCCCGCTATGAAATCTGGATTTTTCGGATTCGTTGGAAAGATATTCTCGATTAGATCCCATTATTTTTTGTTTCACTAAAATCCGGTTTATTTTGCACCCGGTACATTCATTTGAAGTTTGAAATCGAATTATCGAACTACCGCGCCATTTTCAATTCCTTTTATAAATATAAATAAATATTTATATTCTAACGACGATCTATATAAATATATTCGTTCGAATTATATTCAAAATAAATTTCTCGTCGATATTATTTAAAATAATTCACTTTAAATAATCAAAATTCACTAAAATTGCCAAAATAAAAATTTTAAACTGGCCCAGATTTTCGGGTTGTTACAATCTCCCCCACTTAAAAATTTTCGTCCCCGAAAAGGAACAAAGCCGAAAGTGGTTTGATTAATCAACACTACGTTCAGTCTGGCTTCCATTCTCCAACTTTTCAGTTTCTGAGAATTTTCAAAAATTTCAAAAATTTGGCTAACACCCTAAATTTTCGAAAAATTTCGCCATAACCTCCCCTGCACCGGGAGCCACGGGAAAATCCCGAAATTGCCATATAGGCCTTCTGATCTCAAAAAGAAAAAGAAAAAGCCAAGCGGCTAGCCAATAGGCTCATAAAATCATCATCACCTAAACAAAACAGTAAATTATATAGTAAACATGTACCTATTTGTCGGGCAAACAAATTTTATTCTCTGCTCTAGCCTCCTTGCTATGACCTGTTCAATGTAAGTACAAGTATATGCAAGCAAATGCGATAAATTTTCAATACAACTCACTTTTTAGTACAATTTGACTAAATGGTTTAAATTTTAATTAATCAACCAATAATCAAACAACACAATCAGCAATCAATTAGTGAATTATCATTTGAAAATCATAACTTTGATATATAGTCAAAAATCAGATTTTTGATGCCAAATCACAATAATAAGCCCTATCTAGTTTTGGTTCTCACACCAGTCAAATTGGAAATTTATAGAAATCTCACTTTCGAAACTCGAAAATAAATACTAGCGACGGTGCCCCATCACCAGAATTATTCCCGGGCAACTAGAGTATGATTCTATAACTATCTAGTATATTAAAACTTCGAATACACGTTTGCAAGACATATATGCAAAATCTTTATATATCGGATTGTCCCGATCAATATAGAATAAATAATCAAATACGAATAGTTGATTTAAATTTTCAAAACAAAATTTGTTTTCACTTTAAAAATATACTCTTCACACTCGTTCTAGGATACTACTGATCCTATCTCTAACGAGTCATTCTAATTGGATATTACTAATCCAATATCTGATGAATTCTTTCGTATGGTTCTAATGTGCCTTGTTCTCTGAGCTTTGTAAACCAAAGCTCTGATACCACCATGAAACGACCCGAACTCCCCGGTCTCCGAAGAGAAGGGAAAGCGCGGATTGTCTTGAGAACACGACAAAATAGAACGCAGATGGAAGAACATTTCATTGTATATTACAACAATGCATCATATTACAAGAATATACGGAGTATAAATAAATATTACACAGAAACATCAGAGATTACAATAAATTACATAGCAGCGGAAAATAATACAAAACACAACTAGAAGGAGATATACGGATACAAAGCTTTCCGGATATCGTTCCAGCAGTAAACCAGGATCCTGTGAATATAAATCTGCAAAAACCAAAACTACTAGCTGCCCGTGTCAAGATAAGGGCACCCAGAGTTTAGGTTAAAAACAATAAACTCCAGGTCAGTCATGGGACTGGTGTGAGAACTAAAACAGTTATTAATCTTTATATTAAAGTTAGATTAATCAAGGGATCACGCCGTATAACACGGAACGGGTTTCCTTCCAAGAATACCAGTGCATAAAACAATAGCGCAATGCTAAATAAAGAAAAATGAAGCTATTATAAGACCCAGGTCCCATCACACAATGCAACGCAAGCCGGAGGATAGGGTTTTTACCTTATAATAGCCAAGAATGCTTGATACGTTTAAAACAAATCATTTGATACTATTATAAGTGCATATTGTATAAAACATCTTCAAATCATAAGTATCAATCATAGACGGCATAAGCGTCTCATCCCACTATGTCGCCATACTAGGCTCTACAAATAAAACCGGAATACACGTATTGGAAATTGGATTTCCATCATGGTGGCTCCTGATTCGAAAGATCGATCGCGTAATGCAATTCCCCACGGCTTACGTCCCAACAAGAGAAAACACCGTCTGCACATCCGCACTTTTAGGACCAGAGTTTCACCGAGGCTTACGTCCCAGCGAGAGAAAACACCGCTTACTCTATATATCCCTGAGCACTAAGCTCATCTCGGTCGACCGAATCCACGACACCACTAAGGTGCCCATCCACTAAAAGCATACTGATCAAACCATCGGTTTACCACCATACCGAGGTGTGAGGCTCGCGAATCAACGCTATACACAAAGCCATGCTATATTAAAGCTGCGCTTTGATCATCATCCACCAAACTTTGCTTTTCAACAAAAGTCTGGATCCCTGCATCTCAGCATGCCACCTATCAATCCATATCGTACCACTGATTTCTGCCAATATATAACCTCTGAGCTCGTATGTCTCAGAGAAGGGCGTTAAGCAAGAGAATAAATTCCCCGCCGCCAAACAGATATATATTTAGCAGAGATCAACGGATACAATATAAAGGAATACAATGTCAGACACACCATCCATTTACAAGTCCGTTCTAGGTCTGAACGAAACCGGAGGCACTTTCCTCGCATATTCGTCGATCTCCAAGTATGTCTGGACGACCACCAACTGATTCTCTCATCTTGGGTGTACAGCCCAATCAAGATCATCAGTAATCACCCAAACGATGTGAAGACTTTCGGTCTTCGACCACCGTCATCATCTTCGACTTATCGTCGAATCGGTTATTCAGAATGGGTATAAACCCGGTCTTTCCGAATAACTCGCGTATATTTTAAACAAGTGTTACACAAACACAACACACGTCTCATTCCAATTCATCAGTCACTAACCGTAAGTTAATCAAGAGAATAATTCCCCAAATATTAACCTCGAAGGCCGAAACCAACATCAGATCAATATCCAGAAAACCATTCTGCTTAGCTAACCGACAGTTAGTTTCTAACTTTCACATTCATAGGGAAAGGTTCCCATTAATTTTATCAAAGATAAATTCCTTGAATTTATTCTTTGATCTTCCTTTGGATGTCATTTCAAACCAAATTATGGTTTTCCAAACTAGTCGGGATTAGCGAAGCACACCGAAGTAATTATTTATTTTATTTCCCAATCCCAACCTATTCATCCCATGAAGCAATACTTCATATCTAACACCACGGTGTTATCGGTAAATTCAATTACCATTTCACGTTTAAATCTAATTAAAGATTTAATTATCGCCTGGAGCAAAACTGGTGATACTCCATTCTCGATCTTTTCAATCTAATTAAAGATTCATTAAAACTCCACTTAGTTTTAATCTTTAACTGGGTTAAAGAATCAGTGTCATTTTAAAACACGGTTCACTATAAACCCAAAATCACATTACATTTCAATCAGACCCTAACTATAAATTAGCAAGTGAGCAATTCCCTAAGTATTAACCCCGAAGGCCGAAACCAACATCAGATCAATACCCCAGAAACCATTCAACTTAACTAATCTTCAGTTAGTTTCTGATTTCCTTAACTCCTTTGGATCTAAGAACAGTATTATTGAAGACACCGTTCACGACAACCCAAAATCACATTCTATTAATTATCGGGTTAAAGAACAAGTGTTATTTAAAACATTGTTCACGATAAACCCAAAAATCAATACCTATTCAATTCCAATTAAATATTATTTAATTGGTGCACTTCATTAAATCTAAATAAAAAGATTTAATCTTTTCCTCAACTGGGTTTAAGAACAGCGTTAATGAAGACGCCATTCACGACAAACCCAAATCACATTTGATACTAAATACAAGGCTCTGAATAGAAAATATATTTTCTTATATTCAATATCAAATTCTATGACCAACAAATATTGTATTGGAAATAACGATATAAATATATCTTTCAAATTTCCATAACAATGTCTGTATAATCACGAAATCCAACATCGAAATAATCCAAAGACAATTTTAATTCAAATCCATTCCAATTCAATTATTGGAAATCCTGGTTACTTTTAAAACCCTTTCAAATCAAATTTATTTATTTAAAAATAAATAGAATATTAATTCTAGTTCAAAACTAGTTCATTTCGATAAAAATCTATTTTTATCTTTTCAAATATGGAGTTTTTCATCCCAATTTTTTCCAAATCATTTCTTATGATTCTACACAAATTATTACTATTTTTAATAATTTTATCAAGGTCTGTACAGTCGATTTCCATCAACGGCCATCGAACTGCACTTACGGCGACCTTTTCCAAATTTGATTTGGACATAATTCCAAATCCAACCGTTAGATTTCAAATTTCTAATATTCTTTAGAAAGCTCTTTTCGATACGAACCCAACGGTTCCGGCTTTAGGAGAATCCGACGGTCGGATCTCCCGCAATGTCCGTTCGAAGTCAATGGTCGAAATTCACGAACTGCCGCGGCGCGGCGCGTTCTATTCAGGCCATTATATATATAATATATATATATATTATATATTTTGTCGATTTCCTTTTTAAAACGAATTTTATAAATCATTTCAAATTTGTTTCAAAAACAATTTCAACCTTTATTTCAAATTCAAATCAAAATTGAATTTTCCCTTATAAATTCTTTTTCCATTCACTTCTATTTGATTTCAATTCAAATCGATTTCAATTCTATTTCAATTCGTTTTCAATTGAATTCAATTCAATTCAGATTCGTTTTCAATTCAATTCAATTCAAATTCGTTTTCAATTCAATTCAATTCGAATTCGTTTTCTATTCAATTCAATTCGAATTCGTTTTCTATTCAATTCGAATTCGTTTTCTATTAAATTCAATTCGAATTCGTTTTCAATTCAATTCAAATTCCATTTCTATTAAATTCAATTCGAATTCGTTTTCTATTCAATTCAATTCGAATTCGTTTTCTATTAAATTCGATTCGAATTCGTTTGAATTTCAATTCTTTTCAAAATATTAGATTTTGGAATCACTTTCGATATTCATTATAAAATGAATAAAATCGATATTCATTATAAAATGAATAAAATCGATATAAATATCGTTCACGTCAAAATGGCGTCAATCTAATCAACACGGCTTCATATATTTCTATTTTCAAATATTTCTTTTTCAAATATTTCTTTTTCAAATATTTCTATTCAAATATTTCTTTTTCAAATATTTCTATTCAAATATTTCTATTCATATATTGAATGAAGCCCAATCAATTACCATATAATGTTAATTATATGGATTTTCTACAACACATGTATACAATAACAACGATGAATAATCAACCATCATGCAAAGTGCACTCTACACTGTATAAGCATCGAATATAAATATTTAACGTTTATAACAGTCTGTCAATCAATCGATCGACATACAACTAACTATTGGGATTAATGTATGTCATATATCATCCCAATACCCGTGTGGGGTTTCAAACAATCAAACACAGATTTTATTTGTGCAGTTGGGCGATGTGTAAAATTTATCGTCCCAATCAATATCAGTCAAATGTGTGTATATAAACAAATCGTCCGATTTGTTTATTTTTATTTCATTTCATATACACGTTAAAATTTCTATTTTTAACTATAAAATATTTTAACTATATGAATATTTTATTTTATTTCACATCACATCACACAATCAACTACACAGCAAAATCAAACAAACAAGCATATAAGCCGTCCATGGTCTGTGGACGACGGGTGTCGGGTGCTACTAAACACCGTCTGCATCCTAGTATATATTTATCTAACTAGAAAATTAAATTAAAGAGTGAGAAATTCTCATAGAATAGCTAATCCAACGCCACGACTCTTCTTATGCAGAAATCTTCGTCGTGTCTTCTTTCATCACTTTCGTTGACCGTATTCACTACATATATATAAAAATCGAATTTTTACTTTACTATTCAATATATAAAAATCGAATTTTTACTTTGCTATTCAATATATAAAAATTGAATTTTTTGCTTTTCTATTCAATATATAAAAATCAAATTTTTGCTATGCTATTCAATATATAAAAATCGAATTTTTACTTTGCTATTCAATATATAAAAATCGAATTTTTTCTATGCTATTCAATATATAAAAATCGAATTTTTACTATGTTATTCAATATATAAAAAACGAATTTTTACTTCGCCATTCAATATATAAAAATCGAATTTTTGCTATGCTATTCAATATATAAAAATCATAATTTTAATCTTCATATATGATAAAATCGTAATTTCACAAAGGAAAATCACACCTATTGTATAATGAAAAATCGTATTTTTCATATCAAATACGATCACATTTTTTTATTGTAAGACCCTATGTAAAAATCGATTTTTTTTATTGCAAAAACAAATAAAAATGATAATTAAACGCTCACCAGCGGATCGGATGGTCGATTGAGGCTCGCAGGATGCTCCGTTGGTCCGCGGCAGCGAAATGGTGGTAGTGGTGGAGAGTTTCAGTGGCTTTCACGCTTGGAAAATATATAAAAATTATGTTTTTTAATGAAGGGGGGCTTTCATGGCCGGAGTGGGGCAGGGGGTGGTCGGCGCCAGCTGCTGGGATCTAGGGGGAGGTGCGGCGGTCAAGGCTGGGGCGGTGGTGGCCGGAGGTTGGCGGATTTTGGGATTGGGGCTTAGGGTTTTCGCACTTAAAAGAAGAGAGAGAGAAGAGGAGGGAGAGAGAGGAGGAGGAGGGTGGCGGCGCTGGGGGGGTGTGCGGCGGTGGAGGCAGCGATGGAGGGGGGAGGAACGATCTGAGAAGCGGCAGGTTCTAATTTGAGTGATAGAGGGTTTGACCTAAAAGAGAAGAGGAAGGGGGATTTTATATAATAATTTTTATATATATATATATTTAATTAAATTTTAACTCCAAAAAGCAACTTGAAATTTCGGACTCGAAATCGAACCCACCGACTGTCGTCCCTAACGTAATACCCTCATTCCGAACACAATGGGATATGTCACATAGGCCAATTCGATCGTTACGACCAGTTTTCGTTAAATTTAAAATATAAATCAGTATATATTCAATTTGAACGCACTTTCAATTTACTGGGGTCACATACGATCTCTAAAAATTCTCGAAAAATTATTTCTAGCTTCGTATTGACGATACGGTCCTAACAAAACTAGTTTCGTCAAATTCTGAGACCGTTTGAAAAATGGCCAATTTCCAGTCGATTAAAATCAATTGAAACTGGTCAAACGCGTTTTCCTTTGCCACGCTCACATATTGATTCGAAAAATTATGAAATTTGGAATCTAGCAATAATTTGACATCATAGACCCAAAAAAAGTGGTTTCGTTGAAATCCGAGGTCGTTTGCAAAATGTCCATTTTTAAGGGCCTGAATTCCATAGCGACTATTCAGAATTTTCAACTGGACATATCTTTTGATCCCCGCTATGAAATCTCGATTTTTCGGATTCGTTAGAAAGATATTCTCGATTAGATCCCATTATTTTTGGTTTTACTAAAATCCGGTTTATTTTGCACTCGGTACATTCATTTGAAGTTTGAAATCGAATTATCGAACTACCGCGCCATTTTCAATTCCTTTTATAAATATAAATAAATATTTATATTCTAACGACGATCTATATAAATATATTCATTCGAATTATATTCAAAATAAATTTCTCGTCGATATTATTTAAAATAATTCATTTTAAATAATCAAAATTCACTAAAATTGCCAAAATAAAAATTTTAAACTGGCCAAGATTTTCAGGTTGTTACATAGAACTTGTGGTAAATTTCCATAGTGGAGTCTAACCTAATTGTTCTCTTAAGATAACCCAAGACTTTACCCATTTCTTTCCAGTGCACAATACTAGGATTAATTTTGTTCCTTGATAATTTACACATGACATAAGATATATCAGGATGAGTGCGATGCATGACATACATGAGACTTCCAGTAACACTTGCATATTCTAGTTGAGCGATTGATCTTTCAGAATTTCTAGATATTTTAATAAAAGATTCATAGGGGCTATTTTCTTCTTTAAATTTTAAATGTTTGTACTTGAAAATTAACTTTCAATGTAATGGAACCATAACAAAGTATATCCCCTATTATGTTTCTTCACTTTGATGCTAGAATGACATCAACTTCGTTCAGATCTTTCATTTTGAAACACAAAGTTAAGTTTTTCTTCGTCTCATTTATACCTTTCATATTAATTCCAAATATAAGAATGTCATCCATACACACACACACACAGAGCGGACCGGGCTAGGTGCACTAAGGGGGGGTTTTACGACTCCGGTCGGTTTCTCCCATGAACAAATTCAAAAAAAAAAAAAAAAACACGCACACATACATGCATACATACATACATATTTTGACACCATAACGTTTTGTGAACTTTGAATAAGTGCACTTTCCAGTGCTGTCATGCTTGAAGCTATTTGACAAAATTACATAATCAAATTTCTCATGTTATTGTTTTGGTGCTTTTTTCGCCAATATAAAGATGTGATCAATTTACAAACTTTATTTTCATTTCCACTCACGATAAAATCTTCTGGTTGGTCCATATATACTTTTTCATCTAAGTCTCCATTAAGAAAGACGGTCTTGACATTCATTTGACGCACATGTAACCCGTGAGTAGATACAAGTGCTAAAAGAATCCTCATTGATGTCAGTATAATAACTGGAGCATATGCATCGAAATTATCAACGTCTTCCTTCTATTTGAAACTTTTGGCTACTAGTCTTACTTTGAAGGTTTGAATAGATCCATCAGTGTTATATTTCTTTTGAAACACTCACATCCAATTGGTTTAGAGCCAGGAGGTAAGCTGGTTAGAAAGAATTGAGTCCACTACATCTTGTATTGTTTCTTTCTAGAAATAACATCTCTTAAAGTCATTGCTACTTCAAAAGTTTTAGACTCCTCTTCGTTCTTCAAAATGCAAATTGTATCATTAATGTTTTCAATTATATTACCATTTACAAGATTAAATACATCATCTAGTGTTACAAAATCAGGATCCGAGCATTTGATTTTCCTTGTTTTTTGGCTTCTTCTTGGTTTTTCAGGTATGCTCGTTAGCTCTTTTTAGTAGAAGAAGTATTCTTATTATTTTCATCATTATTACTGTTGATGATTTGTGTAGAATCCTAAGATTGAGTGGAATCACTCACAAATTTATTTTCAACAAATCTACATCTCCTAATTCCATGATCACATTAGATTTTAAATCTAATAGTCTATATGCTCTAGATTTTCTAGCATATCGTATAAATATACTTTAAAATGCCTTTGGTCCAAGTTTAACTCTTTTCAGATCCGTGACTTGATAAAAGATTAAACACCCCCAAATTTTAAGATATTTCATACTTGGTTTCCTACAATTCCATAATTCATACTAAGAAATTTTGGTTTTCTTTGATGGAATTATGTTGTGTAAATGACATGTTGTTTGAAGTGCTTCTCCCCATAAATTTACATGTTGTTTGGCATTCAAAATCGTGGCATTAGCTATTACTACTAATGTATTTTTCCTTTCAGCTAGACTATTTATTTGTGGGATGTAAGGTACAGTTGATCGGTGAGTTATGTTATTTTCTTCACAAAATGAAGAGAATTCGTTTGAGAAATATTCTCCACCTCTATCACTTCGCAACATGTTTATTTTCTATTTTTAAGGTTTTAGCACTAATTTTGAATCATTTAAACATTTCAAATGTTTGATTTTTCGATCTCATCAAATAAACATGTGTATCTCGAGTAAATATCTATGAAGGTGATGAAATTTATATTGCCTCCTCTAGTCACTTCACCATTTAATTCACTTATCTGAATGAATTACTTCAAGTAGTTGAGTATTTCTTTTAGATTTTGAAACTGGCTTTTTACACATCTTTGCTTCATGCAAATTTCGCACTTAGCTTGATTTACATGATCATAAGAAATCAATCATTCTTTCGACATATATTACAAATACTGAAATTTAAATGAGCCAATCTATTATGCCATAAATGAAATTAGTCAACAAAATAAGCGAACTCGGTCATTTTATTGATACTTAGTTTATACATTTGATTACATGCATAGCTTTTTCTAACAAACTTTCCTCTTTCAGACATACCCAAGACTGTTACCATCAAGAGCACATTTGACACCCTTATTACAAAGAAGACATATTTCTAACATCTAGAAGAAATAAAACATTCTTTAGAATTAGTTTCTTGCCAAGGTGAAGTCTAACTCCATGGTCCGCTTTGTAGTATATAACGGTGTTGTATACACAATTATATGATTTTTGTTTGATGATAACAACCAATTTTTTTTTTTAAATGTGTTTGTTACTGTACTGTTCTATATTTACATCACAGACAAGAATGTAATATTTCTAAATAAATTACATCTGTACAGAAATTCAAATATTTACTGTATTTTATTTAAAATATAAATATTATATTCCTAACATTCAAACAGTACATCTATATTAACTCCACTATTTAATCACTTCATATTTTTGTACTTATAAATAAACAGAATAGAATAGACAAGTCTGTTTGACAACAATGAAATAATATTTTATTTCAAACAGATTTTGTTTATTACAAATAATCAGTACAATCACTTTTTCATATAAATTAGCTCCTCACTATATCACTCAACACTCGGTACTTTTTCACTTATACATTCACAGCCTCAATATACAGATTTTTTTATTTACTGACACTGCGTCATTCACTGGCTTTCATCTTCAGTCTTCACTGCTCTCTGTCCAGTCCAGTCATCACAGTCAGTCCAGACATCCCTGCTTACCTGTCATATATGAAACACACACACAGTACACTGCAATAGAAATGAAACAGAATATGTGCAAATATAAATTTTATTTTTAAAATTTTATTTGCCTCAGTTTTCTGGTGTGTTTCTCATCATTTTTCTGACTTGATCTGATTTGTTAATCTGACTGTGTCTAGACAGTATATATATATATATATATATATATATATATATAGTACAGGGACAGGAAATTTTCTGATCGACTGCAAATTCACACGTGTATAAATATACACATGTGCACTGCCTCGCCAATCAGAATATAGTAGCGAGCAACTGAGGAGTAGCCACGTGGACCATCTCGACTCAGTGCACAAGAAAACAATTCAACATATCACAAAATAGTCGAGTCTCAACAAATACATAGCTTCAGCAAAATGGTCAACATACATGGTGATGACAAGCCACAAGAACAAATGACAAATTCAAGTTTTCAGGAAACAGAAGTGTGCAAATACAACCCAAGGAACAAAGCAGCATAGTGTATACACAACCAAGATAACACAGGTTCATAGTATGCATCATAATTTACAAGTGATAAAGTCAACATACAGAAGGGTAGTAGCATGAACAAGATCATATGCAAGCAGCAAAAGTGGTTCAGTTGAAATGGTATGATCAAGCCAAATGCATGGTGATCAAATCCATGGTTCAGCATAGTCAAGATGTGACAAACATGAAATAAAGCCAAGGAAGCAAACACTAGCTCAAATGCATGGAAGGTGCAAATACAATATACAATGGTGCACCAGATTAAAATGGACAAAAGTGCATGGTTCAGCAAACACATGAAAGTACAACAACATTTTGTTGTGTGTGGTCGAGACAGTTCAAATGTGATACAAGTTTTCAAATGCATGTACAAGATGATATACAGGCTCGACAAACACAAAACTACAAGTCAGTGGATAGGATTCAGGGATGCTCACAGCATAATGAAGACAGCTCTTGGTCGAGCACAATGGCCACACAGCATGGTGGAATGGTGAAGCTATAACAAATGGTCAAGGTAATGAAGCAACTCACATGCAACAGCAAATTCATATGCAACCAAGCTCAAGTCAGGGTCAACATATACATGATGCATGGAAAATGGCATATGCAGTAAGTCCTTTTTAAAATACATGGTGCAGAGATGAAGATACAAGCCAAAGCTTCAAGTTAAAGCCAAGATTCAATAACATACAAAACTGGACAGTAAAATCATGTTTATTCTAGCAAAGTTATGCTTTGAAATCAGTATGTCATTTTTGGTAAAGTGGATTTAATTGGTCTCGTGTTTCCAGAATTCATGCACATCTATTTTGGCAAGTTTTATAATCAGAAATGGGCGCAAATAAATCTCGAGATTAGTTTTCAGATTTCCAGTAATCAGAACTTATTAATGGGCCGATGTTTTTAAAATGCAAATTCCATAAATATATGGAAATATTTTTCACTGCATTTTTGGCAAGGATTAAAATAGAAAATCAAAGATTGTTTTTCATTTGCCAAGCTCATATTATTTCAAAGTAGATTCACCTCAACAATTTCAGGAAACAAATTGATTCCAGAATAACATCAAATTATACAAGGCAACATTCACGACATTAATCATAGAGGAAAAAGAAATGGTCCAGAATTTCTCAAGTATATCAAAGTCGTGGAAATCAGAGAGCAAAAATCACGCAAAATTCACATTCAAATCGAGGGCAAATTAAAAAGGGAAATCCGCATAAATCATCTCAAGTCACTTTCTGAAATCAGAGTAATTAGGGTTTTTCTATAACCCTATAATACACCACATACATCACTGGCATAGCATCGAGACCAACAATAAACAATTCGAGCAATCAAAGTTCAAAATTCAGAGAACTTAAAAAGGAATTTGATCGTTGTCTCAAGCCAAGTCATTCGCAGAACAGGAGCATCATAGCATTAGTTTCTACAGAGAAATTCCAGAGCCAAATACTATCAATTGCGATTTGATTTGAAGGATTTCAAAAACCCTAGGAAGCAGCCGCCATTTGTTTTCTCAAAGCAAAGAGAAATTGGGATAAATGACGCAATGAAATGAAGATGGGCCGGCCTTGGTTTGACCAAGAATTTAAAACGGGGATGACCCTTTCTTTTATCTCCTAGGTTTTTTTTTACTTTTGTAATCAAACCGCCACATCAGTTCTAGAGTCTGTAAAATCTAGGAACTCAGTCAGGGTGTTGACTGACAGTTGACAAAGTCTGTAAAATCTGGGTTACTTGTTACGGGGCAGTAATCAGGGGAAATCTGATCGAGGGGATATCGATCAGTCTATGGTTTTGAGCGTAGGGTTAGAATAGGAGCAGGGTTTGCGAGTGTACATGGTCTTGTATGCGGGATCTGTTCTATCACCTAGTAGAAACCTTAGAAATGCAGCAGTAGGCAGGGTTTTGCCGAAGCTGGGTATATCTGTGTGTGATTTATTTTCTGCATTTCTGTTTCTGTTATATTCTGTGATCTGTTTATTATTTTAATATCCGGACAGTTTTTCAATTCAGTTAAAAACTGTGATTAACCCTATTCACCCCCCTCTAGGGTTATTCTAGATCCAACACGCTTTTCAATATTAACAAATGTATTATGGATACCTATAAAAACTTTGTTATCATCGAAAACTTTTTCGTAGAATTAAAACATGGATTGATTATTGCAGACATGAATAGTAGGGCAAGAATCATACCAACGATCTGTCTTTTTTGGGGAATCAGCCACGTTTAACTCCATTTTTATATCAGTAAATATTACTCGGCCTTTTGGTCTGGCTATTAGAAGCAGTCTGGATTGAAACGACTTGACAATCGCAAGGCTAAAGACTCAGAAATGTCCCTTGAAGGCATAAAGATCAAGTCCAGATGGCGCCAGGTGACGAGGATCATTTGAACTCACCAAAACAACTCCCAGATAATCTCATACCCAGGGATCAGTAAGAATCACAAAGGAGGATCGGTACTAATCCCACTTTCTCCAAACTACTCAACTCACAAGTAACCAACATGCTGATTGATACAACTCCTCATAATGGATCGGTATAACTCTATGAATTCATATAACTTCATTATTCCCTAACTTTAAAGACTTGTACTCCTACATTGGTTAACTATATCAGATCCAAACTTCACATAGAGACGAAGGAAGGAGGGAAG
Organism: Allium sativum; assembly: GCA_030737875.1. Taxonomy (NCBI): domain Eukaryota; kingdom Viridiplantae; phylum Streptophyta; class Magnoliopsida; order Asparagales; family Amaryllidaceae; genus Allium; species Allium sativum. Next base: position 118,693,939 of record CM060913.1, on the reverse strand, counting down.
ATGGAGTATATGTGGACAATCCCTCAAAACAACTAAGTGAGGGATCGATACTGATCCATATAGGGGTCGGTACTAATCCATGCATTTTGAAGTTTTGGACCTTAGGACATATATACTCCTTATTATTTTGGATCGCAAATTTCCTGTGTGATCCTCAACTATAAATATCCATGTTTTCAATAGAAGATGGATCTTTTGAAACTCTAACTACTATCTAACTCGGTAGTCTTACTGAGCTGTGTATTGCGCTTAGTAAATTTTAACAATAAAGTGATTGAACTTTTCAAGTGGACGTAAGCCGACTTATGGCGAACCACTATAAATTGTTGTCTTCTCCTTTAGTTGCATTTATACTACTTATTATAATTTTCCATTTATTTTAGTTTAACCTTTGTTAAAGTATTTTAGGTGTTGTGCCAAATTTTGGTGTCAACATCCTGGTGCTTTCACGGAGAACTGGAAAAAACTCTTTTTTCCTTTTCTTCCAAACCATTCAGGTTTCAAAACATCCTAAGAATTCTACGTAGTCTACATACAAAGCTTGATGTGCTAGTGAAGAAAACCAATTCCACAGCCGCTGGACCTTCTCGTCAATCGTCACAATGCATTGCTCCAACGGTAAACTTCTGAAAATCCTAATCAAAATTTCCTTGCCCCAACCAACATGGCAACCTCGTCTAACCCTGATGCTCCGGTCACTCAAACTCAGTTTTTTGAGACGATGAAGAAGTTGGAGAGCACAAAAAGGGATCTCAATCAATAGATCGTCAGAAACTTGGAAATTATGAAGGCGCTACAACAATCTAGCCGAAGGGACATTACCCGCCTCGAGGAGATAGGAGCATTCATTCTGCATATGAAATGCTCCTCTAAAAGCTCTTCATCTGAATACTACCAAAATAACTAAAGCCATTAGAGGAGGACTTCACGGTGGAATGAGAGAAAACGCCAGAGATGGAACGAGATATCGTGCGCGTTCCCAGCTTGGTCCAATCACAAATGAAGCAACTGGAACCATGCTCCATAACGCTCATGCTCGTTTCACCCCTGCTTAGAATATGGCTTCTGGACTTCCCATCATCAACCAAAATCATCCTACTCAACCTTCTCGGAAACAGCCGTTAACATGGTCCAACTCGATGATGGAGATGAATGTCCCCCGAGGAGAAGACATAGAAAATACACTTTGGAGCGAGATTACGACTGTAGGGACTCGACGAAGACCTCTTCCCCGATATCGCTACTATGATTTCGAAGGATTATACGTGACACCCATGGGGGCGCCACTGACATCTAGGAATCGGTATGAGGCACAACCCCTTTAATAAGGCTATTTTGAATGCTGAATGGCCATGTTGATACAATATGCCACAACTTTCTGTCTATTCTGGGAAGACAAATCCTTGTGAATTCCTCAACATATATGATGGAACATCGATTCTTCTCGGGGTCCTGATGTCGTAAAGGAAAATGCTTTCCCATGTTCCTTGAAGGTGTTGCTCTGCTATGGTTCTCTCGATTAATGCTAAGAACCATACCCTCTTTTGACCGGCTTTTTAAGGACTTAGTAAAGCAATTTAGGATGCATGCGACTATGCCAAAAGACATCCTAACCATCTCAAATATATCCCAATGAGGTGATGAGAATTTGAAGAGCTGTTCAGAAAGATTCAATAACTCCTTCGTGGAAGTCGAAGGTCCAGATACAAATGTTGTACGACTACAACTAATCAAGGAAGTGCATTCGGACAAGGAGTTCGGAAGGTGGTTAAATCGAAGGCCTCCAAATTCATTGGAGATCTTATACGAAAAGGCTTGCACATACATATGCCAATAAGAGGCGCAAAGGAACAAGGCGCTATATGGATACCCCCATAATCTACGTAGGGGAGTTGTGCAAGGCAACGTCGTCGATAAACTAACCGGAAATCGCTCTGAAGGATTAACGTGAATGTTCCTATGAAGCCTAAACCAAACGGCAACAACGAAAACAACTCAAATAGCCATGGTAAGAAGAAGGGATTGAAGAAAAAGAATAGATTCCCCCCACCTACAATGTTTATGCTCCACTATATTCTTAGGTATAGAGACTATATGCCTGGAGACTTGCAACACATTCCAATACAAGAAGGCCAATCTGTGGGAATCCATGGAAAGGAGAAGCAGTCAGGAAAGTACTACAGGTTCCACGAGATGTGCAACAATAACACTAACAATTATTGTTATCTCCAGGATGCAATAGAGAAGCTCATACGCGAGAGGCTTCTTGAGAAATACAAGCAAGAAGAAACTCCTATGACGGAGCACCGGGTCCCTCAACACCCGCACAACCATAGATGACGCCAAGTTCATCCAATCCCAGACCGGGTCTAGTCATCAATACTATTTCCAGTGGGCCTCGCCCTGCAAATGAAAGCTTTAGACATATGGAGGAATACGTTAGTTCGATCAAGCACGTTGAATATGAAGAGTGCTTGGCAATGAACGAAGGGCGCCGACTAAAGTCCAAAAGACAACGAATGATGACTTTGTCTTTCGCGAAAGGGAGTCTACAGGGGTGGAAGCTCCAACCATTGACCCCTTTGTTATCTCGAACCTATATTGGTCCTGCTTTTGTACGGAATATCCTTGTGGACTCGGAGAGTTACGTCAACATCATGTTCAAGAAGTCCTACAATTAGATGGAGTTGGAAGCCAAGGGCTTAAAACCGTGCAAATCCTGGATCGACGACTTCAACAGTAATTCTAATGAACTGGTGGGAATTGTTGACCTTTTGGTATAACTTGGAAAATGAAAATGCAGCCATGTCAGAGTTCTTCCCTTCGTCGTCGTAGATCTCTGTTCCCCGTATAGTGCCTTTCTATGGCGTCCAACTCTTTTGGAATTCCGAATTTGCATGACACCATGGTGCCTAATCTTGAAGTTTCCCATAGACAATGGAGTAGGAGTTTTCTATAGGGATCACATATCGAGGAGAGCATGCTACTTTCAAATTGGAAAGATTCTTTCTACTATGAGAAAGGAAAAGGTGCAGTGACTAGCAACTAACGTCCGAGGCCTGGCTTGGACAACACAATCGTCATTATCATGAATTTGATCCCAGGAAAGATTTAGATTATGAGATAGAAAATCCAGTTAAGCCCATCGTCGACGTTCTAGTTTGCCTCAAGGATTCGACTCGAGTCTTAAATATTGGATCACAGCTCAGCTCTACCATAAGGGAGGAACTTGCCATATTTTTATGGGGCAACCTTGATATCTTCGCTTGGACCAATTCTGATATATGTGTCGTAGCCTCAAGATATGCAAGCCACATCCCAAAGATCGACCCAAGGTCCCTTCCAGTCAAACAAAAATGTCGATTCTCAAATCCAAAATGAAGTTTTTTCTTCAAAAAATACATATCAAATTGAAAATCTTTTTCAAATAGAGTACAACACTTTAGTACTTATTTTATAAATAAATATACTTACACTTATCCTCACGAGTCGGACAATACTATGTTATTTTCCATGCTTATATTGGTATTATTTATTTATTGACTGGACCAATCGGAATTGATTTTGGTGGACTAGATCCTGATCTATTGTCAAAGTGGTTAACTCCATATACAAAAAAATTCCATCAAAACGAGCCTACGGATTTTTATGTAATGACCCACATTTTCGACCGTTTAAAATCGACAATAAACCACACATGTCGACCCAAACAAATCGCCAACACAGGCAGTTATTTGATAAAGAAGAAAAAGAAGAAAGAAGAGAAAAACAATAACAGAATCTCGCAGCGGAAGGAAAACGTATAATACACAATAGCAGTTTTAAAAGCAGTTGAAATATATATATATATATATATACATTGACTATCAGAGTTACACATATACAGAGGTACATAATAAGCAGCGGAAATAAATGCAGTGGTTAAACCATACTCATAATAGATATATATACGCCAAACTTCGTCTTCGTCCTCCAAGGCAAGGAAATCTTCGCTAACTGCAACATCTGCTGACCCGAGCGTATTGCATAAAAAGAAAACACAACAAACACTCGGATCAGCACTAAATCATCTCATATTAGTCAAATCAAAATACGAAATAACATCAGTATCATGGGTGCAGTAACTCAGGAGATATTACGAGATTTTTCTATCTCTTGAGGATCCGTTAGACTAATACATACATAGATAATACGCTATTATGATAGTGTCTACTCAGTAAAGTATAAATACTGAAAACAGCGTAAGCGGGATTACATTTTTACCCTTACACCATTTATAATACTGTAGTCTATACAGTACCGTAAACCCACCGTAAACGATGGCATCAGAGGGCACTCCATAGGTACGATACAAATCAAAATCGTATGGGGCTCGATATGGATATATATGACAAGGCACTCGAGGAAATGCCCAGGGTAGGATTCTACCAATTGCACTCCCGGACCGGTGGTAACGCATAGCAGCCACTACCGCCCACCTCGGAACACACTCCCAAAGTCATAAATGGGCCCAAATCATCATCATCTTAGTCATAGAAATAATATCGAAGAAGTGTGTCCGATCAAAGGTGCTACCTGAATTAGTCACGGTATAGCTCCTGTTTTAGTCATTTCAATTCTGACCCGAAGGTCAGGGCTATTCGTCATCGATCATCTTCTTCGCTTCAATAATCGCCTCCAAGTCATCATACTCAATCTGGATACGTCATAACGTTCACAGTTGTCAAAGTGTTATCGACACTGACAGAGAGTATGCCTTATGTCGACTCCGGTCTCTTTAACAACCAACGCTTACATCTTTCACATTGGTCGGTTCTTTTATATTTGATAAAGGTTCGCTTTCATATCAAAATATCTTCTTCTGTTTCGAACCCAATTTATATTCAACGAATAAAATTTTCATATCGACAATTCATAATCATACCCAACCCGATTATATTCTAAAACTAGAATATATTCATATCATTATATTATAATCACAAAATATTTCAAAAACGACTTATATTCAATAGAATATAATTTATCTCAAAGATTTCAAATTATCACGGATTCTTATTTCAACTCCATTTGAACCAGCGGTCCAAACTCAAGCATTTTCATTCGGAAGAAATGTATAATTTCAAAATACTTGTAGAGAAATGTTTATATATAAAAAATAATGATAATAATAATAATAATAATAATGATAATAAATTTTATATAATAATAAGATATATATATATAATATAATACTTAAAATAAATCAGTAATTCAAATATTATATATACACTTAAAAATAAGGTTACTAGAAAATTTTGAAAAATGAATTATAAGGAAAAAATTATTTAAAATACAATAGTTATAAGTAAAGGTAAATAATAAATTTAAAGCAAAATAATTATTTGGAATCAAATGCATAAATATATTTAAAATAAATTTCTCTAATCAAAATCTTTCCTTCCTTCCAAATTTCAAATACTTGAATCTATCCTCCGATCTCAATGGAGTTCATTTGATTCCATATCTCATTTCAACCCCGTTCAAAACAACTATTTGATTCCTAGAGTTCAAATATATATTCAAACTGAGTTAAAAACAACTCAGAATACCCTCGATTTCCAATTTCCCAAAAATCAGATTTCATAAGAATTTATTCCCTTTTAATCCAACTCTTAAAATCTGACAGTCACAAAACGCAGCCAGGTCAGTGTCAAAACGTCCGCAATTTCGCCACGATCCCAACGCAACAAACCGCGTCCAAATCCGAGTCCATACGCAAAAGTTATCAATGTTTTACTGTTTGGATTTGGAAAATTATAAAAATAAATAAATAAATCTCTCACCCAGTCAGATCTCGCCACGTCAGCACGCATCTAATTCTTCCCGCTCCTCCAGAATTCCGTGCGTGAATAGTAGCCGAGAAAACAAACCCATAATGCCCGAACTTTGACCAGCGACTACGCCTCATTCCGATCGAGCTAGCACAGGCGACCACCACCATATTGACCCACTTCTCGAGGCGCGTCCGCCAAGCCCAACCCCATCTGCTCCGGTGGTCAGATTCCGGCGCTGGCAACCCAAAACCGAAACCCCCTTTTTGAACTTCACGGCGAAATTCCGGCGCTCCACCCAACCGTTCAACCTCTGACCAGCTTCCCCGAACTCCCGACGATCCTCTCTATCAAACCCACAAATCAATTTCATCAATTTACCCCAAAATCAAAAATCCCCAAAAATCAAACCCTAAATCAAAAATCCGAACCTTTGACTGGATTTTCTGATCAACCCGTACACTGCATGTCAAATCCGAGGGTACCCATAGCTTCGTATCGTCGAGCTCTTCGTTTTGACATATAATAAGCTAGGGTTTGGAGAACTTTGATTTTTAAGCTTGGATTTTATTTGTATCTAGGGTTTAACTTTTAATTTCAGCCATTAAGAAGAAAAGTAGATGGAGGAAAGTGAACGTAGAATTAGAGAATGGGCTGATGGGTTGCAAAAGAGGTTCAATTATATGTATATATAAGGTCCACTATAAGAACCAACAAATTATCTTATTACATTGATTCCTTCACACTTTCTCCCGTACGGTCCAATAACACATCCGTTTGTAACGCAAATTGGAATCCTATATTAATTCATCGTTACGGTTCCAATGGCGCCAGTTTCGTCGAATTCCGAGACAGTCGCCAAAAACCGTTAAATTTCACAGTTAATTAAATAAATAAAATACTCAATTATTCGATGAATTGTTTTAATTCAAAATTAAATATTTATAAATTAAAATTTAACCTAAATTATAAATTAAATAAATTCCATAAATTTATTTCATAAAATTTCAGTTCCACATTTGATTAATTTCAAATTTTAAATTTTGAAATTTCAAATTAAATTTAAACAACTTAAATTCCATTGTTTACAATTCAAATTTGAAATTCCTTTTTAACTTAAATATTTCAAAATTTCATTCAAATCAAATTACAACATAAATAAAGTTTATGAATTTATTTCACGAACTCTAAGTTCTCAAGTTTGGTTATTTGAAATTTTGATTTGAATTTCCCTTATTATTCAACGACTTAAAATTCCACCAAATCCAATTTAAATTTGAATTCTACTTCTAAATTGACCCATTCAAATTAATTTGATTATTTAAATATTCAATTTCAAATTTCATCCCTTTTAAATAAACTAAATTTGAAAAATCTATTCATACTAAATCCAAATAATTATCAACATAAAACCAACAAAATTTGATTTTGCTAAGATTAACTCATTTATTTATTTTAAATCTAAATTTAAAATATACAGAAAAATGTTGGGATGTTACATTCTCCCCCACTTAAAAGCTTTTCGTCCTCGAAAAGAGAACGAGATAAGGTATAAAATAAATCATACTTTCAAATTCCATACTTATAAATAACATTTGTAAGGTAAGTATATAGTTGTAAGACCCCATAAATTTTCTAACTCCCGAAATCACGGAAAAATTTCGGCAGCATCTCCCCTGTACGGAAGGCCCCGGGAAAAATCCCGATACATATATCAATCCAAAATATACATCTCATCAATGACGAGGCATCCCTGAACCAGGGGAAAACAAAAACAAAACCACCAAGCTTATACAACGCCAAACACGTACCTCTCTAAGCGTTTATTTTGCAGTTTTTATTTACCTTTGCATTAAATTTTTGTGCAAGCGAGCTCCAAGCATAATACCAATCCTTGCACCTACTACATACTCAAACATGCACAAGAATCAACATATAACAATACATGGCGATAGCATATAATCAATACAACATATATCCAACATATCAACCACAAACATACATATTAGCAACAGGCTAGTGAACAAATCATCGATTATCACTTAATAAACGATGGAATTTGTTTAAGACACCCTAGGAAAAACTTGTAGTATTTGTTTCAGGCTTTCTGAATTATCCGGATTCATCGAATTCGGAAAATCCGTTTAAAAAAATTATGATTGTTTTAGTGAAGGCGAACGCCTCAACCCCTATATTGAAAAATGCAGATCTGAGTTGTTCAACCCAGTTTTTGACCCTTTCAACAGCAAAATTTCAACAAGCATAATAAGGAAAAGTTTTAGTTCAGATCCTGGGCTTTCCGAATTATACTCGCACATTAAAATCCGACGTTCCGTTAGGGAGTTATGGTCAAAACAATATCGCTATTCAGTTCAGATTTTAATTTCATGCGCGTATAACTACGACTAATTCATGGATTCCAACCTAATAAACATGGAAATTAGGCAAGGCGCTATTAACAAAAGTTTTAGTTCAGTTTCTCAGGTTTCCACAAAGTCCGAAATCATCGAATTCCGACCAGCCCATCAAAAGTTATGGCCATTTTAGCTTCAGCTTATCGAATATTTTAGATTTTTCGCACAAAAGTCGAGTTATTTTATTTGGAGTTTCAACCTTTAGGTTCCAAACTTGAGTAGCACTTAACCATCTACAAAGGGGTTATCGCTCCATTAAGCACATAATATGTTTCACACTTTTATTGCTTAAATATATTCATGTTCGTTTCGCTGGTATTAAATGAATTTCATTCCATTTACTTATATTTCATTATCATTCATCCTATATCAATTTTATTTGCACTCATCCATTTCACTTATTCTTGTTCATTTACTTAACTATTTACCTTCACTTCATTAGTCGAGAATTGAATTCACACTACATTCTTACCTCATTCTGATATACTCTCCATTCATTTTCCCGTTTCATTCCAAGTATCAACTCTAATTGAGATTTTTAATCCATTTTAACTTTTCCAACTTCTTGACTCTGTTGAATTCTTAATTCATTAACATGGATCGATTTGCCACATTTCATTACTTATTACTATTTACTTCAACTATATTCCATTGAATTATCATTCCAATTTCCATATTCAATTAGCCATTTACTTGAATTAATTCAGATTTATTTATTCAAGTTCATCCTCACCTCATCTTCCTTCCCATACATACTCTAATTCACCATTTAATTTCTTCGCTTTAGTCTATCTACCATTTACATTTCATTCCCAACTAAATTTCTTATCAATTTTCTTCTCGACTAACCTAACTTACTTCATTAACTATTTCACATCATAAGTTATTACCATTTTTATTTCACCACCAAATTCTTCAATTCATTTTAGTCGACCTAAATTAAGTTTTGTTTCGATAAAATATATTTTTATCTATTCAAGTATGGAATTTCCATCCCAATTCTTTCCAAATCACTTGTTATGATTTTACACAAATTATTAATAATTTTTGATAATTTTATTATCGATATTTCAGTCGGTTTCCAACAACGGCCATCGAACTACGGCCATAGCGACCTTTTCCAAATTTGATTTTGACATATCTTCAAATCCAACCGTTAGATTTCAAATTTCTCATATTCATTGGAAAGCCCTTTTCGATACGAACCCAACGGTTCCGGTTTTAGGAGAATCCGACGGTCGGATCTCCCGCTAGGTCCATTCAAAGTTAATGGTCGTAATTCGCGAACGGTCGCTGCGCGACGCGTTCTATTTAAACCATTTATATATATATATATATATATATATATATATATATATATATCTCGGCAAATTTTCGTTCTCTTATTTTCAAAACTTAAAGTTTTCGAGTGATTCAGGGTTTGTTTTCAAATCCAATTCATTTAGTACGATTCAAACTAAATTTCCATTTTGGTCGACTTTACTTGAACTTATATTTCATAGTTAATTTAGGTTTTTTTTCTTTTTTTTTCTCTCTAACACCTTTAACGACCGAACTTAGAGTTTCCTGAACTAAATTATCGTCCATGATTAAGAGTTAAATGGCGACTTCCTTTCACTTAATACTTAAGTCTATTTCATGATTTCAAAGCAAAAATTCCAATGAATCGAGTACTAAATCTCAAATCATTATCATTAGTTAAGACAACTCAAAGTGCTTGATTCTAGGTTTATAATTCACGTTTAAAATAACATACATATATAATTATACTATTTTATAAACCATACCATATGAATTTTAAATCCAAACTTTAATTTAAGAAAGAATATAAAAATTTCAATTCTTGTTAAATCTTAAACTCAGTTTTAAAATATCATATACTTATACTCTTATACAAACTTGTACTATTGGAATTTAAATCCAAATATCCTTTCAAACTAGTTATGAAAATACGGGTGGTCTCCCCCACTTAAGCGCTTCGGAATAAACGTCGATAATGCGTGCACTCATTACCGACATCGTTTCCAAGGTCCAAGGACGGATTATACCCACTTGAAAATCTTTAAAACCATTTCTTTCCGATCATACCAATAATATGATATTATTTAAAACTTTGGCAAACTATTTCCAAAGATACCCCAGGATCAAGTTTCAAGTACATTTCTATATTCAATCACAACCTTTCTCCCTAATGATACTTAAAGGTATCATTTCATTTTCAAATTGTTATCATAGACCATTTGAATTTTCCTTATTAAATTTATTATCGAATCAACCATATTAGGTAATAACTTAATATTACCACCTACTAAAACGATTTCATATATACTTAAACCAATAATATATTTGATATATTCAAAAATATAATCGAAAACCATATTATGTCGATCATTCTGTTCGATTATTTAGAAACTCCTATCGATTCTATGGCGTCCCATATATCGACCAGAATCCATAAATATTCAACAGAACAAGTCAACACAATGTAAACCAATTTATATCAAAATACAAGTACGCTCTCTCATATCACTCAACTCATTCTAGGGCATTTCTAACCCCATCTCTAATGAGTAAATTCTCAACAGAGCCAAGGTTGTCGCCAACCATCGCTCTGATACCAAATGTAACGACCCACATTTTCGACCGTTTAAAATCGACAATAAACCACACATGTCGACCCAAACAAATCGCCAACACAGGCAGTTATTTGATAAAGAAGAAAAAGAAGAAAGAAGAGAAAAACAATAACAGAATCTCACAGCGGAAGGACAACGTATAATACACAATAGCAGTTTTAAAAGCAGTTGAAATATATATATATATACATTGACTATCAGAGTTACACATATACAGAGGTACATAATAAGCAGCGGAAATAAATGCAGTGGTTAAACCATACTCATAATAGATATATATACGCCAAACTTCGTCTTCGTCCTCCAAGGCAAGGAAATCTTCGCTAACTGCAACATCTGCTGACCCGAGCGTATTGCATAAAAAGAAAACACAACAAACACTCGGATCAGCACTAAATCATCTCATATTAGTCAAATCAAAATACGAAATAACATCAGTATCATGGGTGCAGTAACTCAGGAGATATTACGGGATTTTTCTATCTCTTGAGGATCCGTTAAACTAATACATACATAGATAATACGCTATTATGATAGTGTCTACTCAGTAAAGTATAAATACTGAAAATAGCGTAAGCGGGATTACATTTTTACCCTTACACCGTTTATAATACTGTAGTCTATACAGTACCGTAAACCCACCATAAACGATGGCATCAGAGGGCACTCCATAGGTACGATACAAATCAAAATCGTATGGGGCTCGATATGGATATATATGACAAGGCACTCGAGGCAATGCCCAGGGTAGGATTCTACCAATTGCACTCCCGGACCGGTGGTAACGCATAGTAGCCACTACCGCCCACCTCGGAACACACTCCCAAAGTCATAAGTGGGCCCAAATCATCATCATCATCTTAGTCATAGAAATAATATCGAAGAAGTGTGTCCGATCAAAGGTGCTACCTGAATTAGTCACGGTATAGCTCCTGTTTTAGTCATTTCAATTCTGACCCGAAGGTCAGGGCTATTCGTCATCGATCATCTTCTTCGCTTCAATAATTGCCTCCAAGTCATCATACTCAATCTGGATACGTCATAACGTTCACAGTTGTCAAAGTGGTATCGACACTAACAGAGAGTACGCCTTATGTCGACTCCGGTCTCTTTAACAACCAATGCTTACATCTTTCACATCGGTCGGTTCTTTTATATTTGATAAAGGTTCGCTTTCATATCAAAATATCTTCTTCTGTTTCGAATCCAATTTATATTCAACGAATAAAATTTTCATATCGACAATTCATAATCAGACCCAACCCGATTATATTCTAAAACTAGAATATATTCATATCATTATATTATAATCACAAAATATTTCAAAAACGACTTATATTCAATAGAATATAATTTATCTCAAAGATTTCAAATTATCACGGATTCTTATTTCAACTCCATTTGAACCAGCGGTCCAAACTCAAGCATTTCCATTCGGAAGAAATGTATAATTTCAAAATACTTGTAGACAAATGTTTATATAAAAAAAATAATGATAATAAATTTTATATAATAATAAGATATATATATATATAATATAATACTTAAAATAAATCAGTAATTCAAATATTATATATACACTTAAAAATAAGGTTACTAGAAAATTTTGAAAAATGAATTATAAGGAAAAAATTATTTAAAATACAATATTATAAGTAAAGGTAAATAATAAATTTAAAGCAAAATAATTATTTGGAATCAAATGCATAAATATATTTAAAATAAATTTCTCTAATCAAAATCTTTCCTTCCTTCCAAATTTCAAATACTTGAATCTATCCTCCGATCTCAATGGAGTTCATTTAATTCCATATCTCATTTCAACCCCGTTCAAAACAACTATTTGATTCCTAGACTTCAAATATATATTCAAGCTGAGTTAAAAACAACTCAGAATACCCTCGATTTCCAATTTCCCAAAAATCAGATTTCATTAGAATTTATTCCCTTCTAATCCAACTCTTAATTTGAAAAGATTTTTTTAAATCATATTCAAATCCCCATTTAAATATTTCCACTTTGTTTTGAAAAATTCCTTTAACCCTTTTAAATCAACATCCCAGTTCAGAATCTTTAAAGAATTGAATTATTGAGTATCGGTACATTCTTTTAAAGGGAAAAATTCTATTAAATAAAGTTTTCCAATATTTAAAATCATTTAACAAACCGATGTCTGTATATAATTATCTACCCAATGGCCAAGTGATTTTAAATTTAATTTCTCGATATTTCAGGGATGGATCTATCATTTCAATCCAAATCAGGGCCACAGAGATTTATCATTTCACTCCGTGTTCTTAATTTATTTCATCGATAAATTCCGGGTTCATTAGATGCCCGTAACATCAAGGGTAAATGGAATTTATCGTCACAATCAACATGCATTACAATATACTGAAATAAGGAGCATTTAAACATTTCACTATGAATTCAGTAATAATTTCAACCAACATCCATCACAACAATTTCATTCAACTGATTCAGCATTAAACTGTTTCAGGATTTAACCAGGGTTCGAATTCAACTAGAGATTTAAATTAAATTAAATAACAAATCATTTACTTAGATTGCATGTTAACATACTTACATGTTAAATTTAAACCACGTATCAACAATCCAACACAACCATGCAACCAAATTTACTTCATAATTTAATTCAATAAATATGGGAATAATTCAGTATTTCATGAGCGAAGAATCACTCACCTTTGCGTCCATAGTTGATCGAACGTCCAACTAAGGGCCAAAATCTGACAGTCAAAAAACGCAGCCAGGTCAGTGCCAAAACGTCCGCAATTTCGCCACGATCCCAACGCAACAAACCACGTCCAAATCCCAGTCAATACGCAAAAGTTATCAATGTTTTACTGTTTGGATTTGGAAAATTATAAAAATAAATAAATAAATCTCTCACCCAGTCAGATCTTGCCACGTCAGCACCCATCTAATTCTCCCCGCTCCTCCAGAATTCCGTGCGTGAATAGTAGCCGAGAAAACAAACCCATAATGCCCGAACTTTGACCAGCGACTACGCCTCATTCCGATCGAGCTAGCACAGGCGACCACCACCATATTGACCCAATTCTCGAGGCGCGTCCGCCAAGCCCAACCCCATCTGCTCCGGTGGTCAGATTCCGGCGCTGGCAACCCAAAACCGAAACCCCCTTTTTGAACTTCACGGCGAAATTCCGGCGCTCCACCCAACCGTTCAACCTCTGACCAGCTTCCCCGAACTACCGACGATCCTCTCTATCAAACCCACAAATCTATTTCATCAATTTACCCCAAAATCAAAAATCCCCAAAAATCAAACCCTAAATCAAAAATCCGAACCTTTGACTGGATTTTCTGATCAACCCGTACATTGCATGTCAAATCTGAGGGTACCCATAGCTTCGTATCGTCGAGCTCTTCGTTTTGACATATAATAAGCTAGGGTTTGGAGAACTTTGATTTTTAAGCTTGGATTTTATTTGTATCTAGGGTTTAACTTTTAATTTCAGCCATTAAGAAGAAAAGTAGATGGAGGAAAGTGAACGTAGAATTAGAGAATGGGCTGATGGGTTGCAAAAGAGGTTCAATTATATGTATATATAAGGTCCACTATAAGAACCAACAAATTATCTTATTACATTGATTCCTTCACACTTTCTCCCGTACGGTCCAATAACACGTCCGTTTGTAACGCAAATTGGAATCCTATATTAATTCATCGTTACGGTTCCAATGGCGCCAGTTTCGTCGAATTCCGAGACAGTCGCCAAAAACCGTTAAATTTCACAGTTAATTAAAAAATAAAATACTCAATTATTCGATGAATTGTTTTAATTCAAAATTAAATATTTATAAATTAAAATTTAACCTAAATTATAAATTAAATAAATTCCATAAATTTATTTCATGAAATTTCAGTTCCACATTTGATTAATTTCAAATTTTAAAATTTGAAATTTCAAATTAAATTTAAACAACTTAAATTCCATTGTTTACAATTCAAATTTGAAATTCCTTTTTAACTTAAATATTTCAAAATTTCATTCAAATCAAATTACAACATAAATAAAGTTTATGAATTTATTTCACGAACTCTAAGTTCTCAAGTTTGGTTATTTAAAATTTTGATTTGAATTTCCCTTATTATTCAACGACTTAAAATTCCACCAAATCCAATTTAAATTTGAATTCTACTTCTAAATTGACCCATTCAAATTAATTTGATTATTTAAATATTCAATTTCAAATTTCATCCCTTTTAAATAAACTAAATTTGAAAAATCTATTCATACTAAATCCAAATAATTATCAACATAAAACCAACAAAATTTGATTTTTCTAAGATTAACTCATTTATTTATTTTAAATCTAAATTTAAAATATACAGAAAAATATTGGGATGTTACATTTTATGATTTAAAAAAATACAGTTTTTTTAATATATATAGCCTTATCCATAAAGATCGGTGGCACTCAGGGAGGAAGTGGATAAGATACCTAACGTTGCCATTATCCATGGTGCCCTCTACCTTGTATGGATTTCTATACCCGTCGTTGTGAATAATCGAACAAGAAATGGCGGATATGCATCGATTAATGTAACTTGAGTAAGGCATGCCCAAAAGACAATTTCCCATTGCCAAAGATTAGCCAACTTGTTGATTTAACTATAGACCATCAACTCCTATCGTTTATGAACATATACTCGGGTTATAATCAATTTTTGATGTACGTTCTTAGCCAAGAACACACCGGTTTCATCATGGACTTAACACCGTATTATTGCATCATCTTGTCCGTCGGGTTGAAGAACATTGGGACAAACTAACAACAACTTGTCAACTAAATGTTCAACAGACAGATTGGAAGAACTATGGAAGTTTTGTTGACGACATGCTTGTGAAGTCATGACACTTGAAGGATCAAATCTGTTACAGCCCGGTATTCTGATAATAAATAGATTAGTTATTTTATTAAATTTCCAAAAATAGGAATTTCTGCAAGCAGTGGAATTTGACCAATAAACTTGCACCGTTACGTTCGTCACAGAATTTTGGTCAACTTTCAAGTCTGGAGTTTCGCGAACGGGTTCTATATGAAAAAGTCACGAAAGAAATAAGAAAAAACAGATGAAAATATTAAAACATAATATATATAGTATTCAATACCATTTATAACCTGCATTCATTGGGCGTTTAGGCCTAAGGGCTGTCGACACCCTTGGATGGAGTAGTCGACCACTTCAGGTGTTTTCAGTCCAGTAACGGCTAGGGTTATGAAGGTTTTTATTATTATAAATTATACATAAATGGACAGATGCTTATTAAATTAAATCTAACAGTCTGAGGTCATTTTAACACCTATAAATAAAGGGCTAGACCCCTACCCTTTGGCACATTATTCTGTAAGCAATAACGAAGCTTTGTCATTTCCCTTCTCTTCAAACCTTTCTGAAACTAACACACACACACACACACACACACACATAAAAACCAATTCAAATTAAAAAAAATCTGGATCGGAGGGATTGGGATTTGTTCCTTATGCGAAAAGGGATTAGACGACGATTAGGGTTCTTCCATTCAATTTCTTCCTCTTTTCCTATTTTCTTGTAGATCCATAATTCAAACAGAATCTCCTTGTTGATATTAATATAGTTCTGTAAAAATTTGGGGATTGTAGGTCTCAAAGGTTATTCAGAATTACTTGGATGGATTTCAGTGAGTGGAAAGTCTATATACATAGTTCACAATAATCTGATTAACTCGTTTGTGGTAAATCTGAAATGTATGCCTAAATATTTATCAGATCTGTTTATAGTTTTTATCAAATCTGAAATAATGCCTATCAGATCTATTTATGAGTATTTTAAATATGAAGAATAATTGTGGTTTTGAATATTATTATTATTTGGGCTTATTAGAATTATTCATATTATTGCTTACAATTGTGTTCAAAATATCGTGGTTACTCTAAATACCATAGATCTGGAAATCTGTCCCATAAATCATTGTTAAAAGTGCTCTTTATTCTAGATATTTAGTTTTGGTGTTGATTTTGATTCATGTAAATTTGGTTAAAAGAATATAAGCCTGTTTGTGTTCAGTTTTTATTTGGGTTTTGACTTGATTGTTCTAAATATGTCTTTTTGTTCTTTTTCAATAAAAAGGACATTACTTGAATCAGTAAGAAATATATATAAAACCTAAAAGAAAAGGGTTATGCAAATTCATGGACAAACATAGATTTATGTATGTTTGTACATAGTTTACGTCAACCATTCCAAAAAGAACATATATTACATATTTCTTATGATTTGAAATATTCCGCTTTTAAATATTTTGGGCATAATTTACAATAACCTCAGTTATTGAATTTTTTTGTAAGATTTGGAATTTTGTTACAAAATTGAATGCAAAAGGGATTGTTTTGGTCGTTAACTTAAACCAAACATCGAATTGAATAATAATAAAAAGAAAACATAATAACTATGTTAACCACGCAATATATATATATATATGTTGCAATGCATAGGGTTCAAATACGCAATGGATAAACATAAATCAAAACCCAAAGCAATAAATCTACATAAAATCTGTAAATCAAGCAATATACCTATCGTGATGATTCCACGAAGATCCAGATTGATCTCAAAATCGAACAGTAACATCAAATCAGAGAGCTCGACGAGTTGCCTTGCCTCTAGAGGAGTCCATGAATTGTTGATTTCGAAATCGTCTAACGAAATCAAGGGAAAGGGAATTGGTACTAGCCAAATTCAGGGTTTAGGGTTTTTCCTAATTCTCGTGGAAGTTTTGGAATCGAATAATAAATGGAAGGCATTGGCCCTTATTTTATTTCATAACCACACGAGATATTTTGGTATACCCATTGACCCGGTTACCATTTAAAATAAAAGAAATAGTCAACCTTTTGATTTCCTTTTATTTTGAATGGCACTCGCCTTTTTTTCAACGACCATTTGTGTGAACCTAGAGGTTATCATAACGTTGGCAAAAATTTAAACAATATTTAAATTGTAAACAATGAGCGACATCTGGTAATACATCGATGTTACCCAAGTTATAATAATATCAATGATCCGATACAATCCTTTTGTGACCATTGTATCAATGTAATATAATCCTTTTAAATAATATATCCAAGATTAAACTCGAGGCATGGAACGTATCACCCTCTTTATAATTTAATATGTTTATCTTATTCGATGAGTAAACTGTTTTAAAACAATTCAATATTTGAGCACGGCCATGCTTTTCACAGTCGCACTCAATCAAGAGGCCTATGGATGTCACTACAAATATATTGTAATGTTAAATTCCATCTAGATCATTCATAATTTTCATTCGATTTGAGATGTATCCTATAATCAGTGTTATCGTCTACTTTGTTACAAGTAACTTTAGATGATATCAAAATGCAGATATCCTAGAATAAAATTATAATGATTTCAGGTCTGAGGACCAATATATCACTTTCACTGTGAGAATAACTTATGATACTGTTAATTATATTCCATGTATTTTTCTCACAGTGGGTCATCCTAATACGCTATTCTCCAATACGTATTTACGTCTTGACATTAATATCACGTGTATTAATAATCAATGAGATGTGATCATCAGTCAATCAACATACTAGTCATAATGTTTTATTGTTGTCCCACTTAAACAATAAAACTTGACTAGGGACATTTAAGAATTATAATACTTAATATATTATATAATCTCAAATTCAAGTATTACTCGAACTATATAATTCCGTATTAATATCATAGGGATTTCTATTATGTTAATGCTTATATTACGCAGTAAAAATAACATAACATAATATGTTTTTTATTCCAAATAAAATAATAACATCAACAATGTTATTAATTACATAAAATATATTTCCTCTAGGGCATAAACTCTAACATTCTCCCACTTGCACTAGAGTCAATCATTCACGTATCGTATACTCATGATACTAGTGTGACCATTAAACTTCTGCTGCGATAGAGTTTAATTCAGTAGGTCTGCAACATTACAGCTTTTGCAACTTTGCAGATATGTTTATTTCCTCTATGAACAACTTCACATAAGAACTATATTTCTTAAATATATGTTTGGATCAATTGTGAGTTTAAGGTATTAGGCCTGAGCATTGGCCGCATTGTTATCACAATGTAAATCATCGGATCAGCAATGAACTAAGTTCAATTATGAACTTCTTAATCCAAACATTTTCTTTCTTAAAATCTCTTGTTTTAAAACTAACATTATTTACAACAATTAATGTGTTGTCAAATAACATTAGAATTATGGTCTCACTCCCACTCAATTTCTTGTCTTTACAAGATTCAATGGCATTTTGTGGTTTTCGAGACATTTCAAATTCTATTTCTTTCCCATTGGTATCTTAGAGATTGGCTCTCCTTTGTAAAGGATACTTCCTTTATAAAGGATACCAATTCTAGCAATAATCATTTTATTCTCAGAGAATTCATAGAAATAATATCCATTTGTTTCTTATGGATATTCCACAAAATAGTTATCTAATTCGGGTCCGATCCTATCAGAGGAAGGATGTTCATTAAACACCTTCCTTCCCAAATCTTCGCATTAGACATACTAGGACATTTCCTAGTCCATATCTTATACGGCATCATCAGAATCGTTTTAGTGGGATTTAATACAATTGTTCTAAATTTAATTCATTGGAAGATCTATATGACTTATCACTAATCGTACTATATCTTACACTACAACAAAAATACCATATTACAACTTTCATTTTACAATGGTGGGAAATGCACAGTTGTAATAAATGTTTTTTATAACAATCAGTTCACTAAAGTTGTAATAAACATATTTCTAACAACTTTTTTATTGTGACTGTTGTAATAAATGCCTATTACAACTTTTCACTCTTACCTGTTGTAATAAGTGACAGTTTTAACAATTAACATTTTATAATTAGTAATTAGTATAATAATAATTAATAATATTAATAATTTCTATTAAATAATCAATAATTAGTAAATAATTTTTAATAATTAGTATTAATAACTAGTATATTAAATAATAAGTTATCGGTATTGTTAAATAATTAATTTTTAATAATAAATAATTAAGAAATAATCATTAATATTAATAATTAAGAAGTAATATTTAATATTAGTAATTAATTTTGGTAATTAATAATTAAAACGATTTTATTAATAAATAGTAGTTTTTTTAATAATTACTGTTAAATATTTAATAGTAAATAATCAGTAATACGTACATAATAACTAAATTTTAATAGTTTAAATTCAATTATAACTAAGAAAAAATTAGTGATAATTAATAATAACTATTATTAATAAGTAATATTTAATATTTTAGTAAAATTTAATTCTCAAGAAATTCATATTATATTTAGCATAAAGTTTTACTTATCAATTCTAATTTATAAATTTTTACTTCTTTAAATTTTGGTATTGGTAGTTCAATTTACATGAAAATAACTAAATTGCATAGACAATTGAAAATGCATCCTATGACAAGTCTTAGGTGGAAGACAGAGAGAAAATAGGGACACGTATAGTTTACTCTAGAGTCAAAAGTTGTAATAGTTAGTAATATTCTTATTTTTTCGAATAGAAAATCGCTAAACGATGGAAAAGTGGCGGTCTGTGTTAACGCAAATGGATGAAACTCAAGGCGGCAAAACTGAAAATTTGGCTCCAAAACAATTCTAGAGCCTTTCGTGGGCCGCCGACCTCTCGTGTTCTCTTCTAAAAACTTACGCCGCCTCAAAAACTCGATCCCCAATTTCTTTCTCCTCAAAAAAACTTACGCTCAACAAAACCTTTACCATAAGTAGTAGATAGAATGGAGCACGTTTTCATCTCTACCGCCGTTCCCCTTTTCATGGCCGACCTTTTGGCAAAGCAAGAGAAGCGACGGCTTTGGGCCGCACAAATTCTAGGGCACCAGTTCGTAATCAATATCATACGGCAATAATTCTAAGGCAGAATCAAGCATCGTACCACAACTTAGGAGCAACGCGATTCCAAACAGTGACCGACTGCTACTCGATGACAACTTCGACTACTTGACGGCGACGGTCGATACTCCAATTCAGATGAGAATGAATCCATATTTCGAAATTCAGATCGCAAGAGCAACGAAGCAGCGACTCCATCACTGGCAACCAACATTAACATGATCGAATTTTCTTCCATCTTGAACAAGTGCGAATTCTTGTTTAGCAATTGTCACTGGGCATAAAATTTTGATTTCCATTACCTATAACCTTTCCCTAGTAATTAGTGTGTTACTTGTTCTCCTTCTGTCTATTTTTCTATCCTTCAGTACAAAAAAATTGTTTGTTTAGTGTTTTGTAGAAGTTGGTTTCTTTTTCTCGATTTTGAATATAATTAGGTAGGCTGTGTAACTGCGTTTTGTTTGCCTTAGTGTTCTGTAGAAGTTGGCTTTTTTTTTCTTCTCGATCTTGAATTATTACATAGTCTATTCAATTGTGCTAGCTGATTGTTTGAGCCTCTAGCCTATCATGTTCAGTGGTTGGCAATTGCAAATTGCTTTCATTTGATTTAATTAAATACTCCAGTCGAAAACCTGCTTATTGAAAATAGAGCGGGTGCTCTTAAAATGGAGCAAAGCACCCATAGAATTTGTAATTGATAATTCGATGCGGTCCTCTTGATGGAGCAAAGTACATATAAGTTATCACATACCATAAATTTGAAATAATTCATAAGTTTAAATGTTATTTTGGACTAATGCAACTAAAATTATTAATGGAGGCAACTTTAATTTATGATGATTTATAATTGTTTGTTAATTTGAAATAATTTGACAGCTAATTGATGTACGCTTTAAATTTCAACATATCTAGATCTGCTTTTTGTTACTGTATTGCAACTTCATTTCCCTGTTTAATTTGGGATTTTTATTGTCTATGATATCTCAATGCTGTATAGCTCTATGGTTGACATGGTTGTGGTAATCTTTTTTAATTAGGCCCATTTGGTCTGATTGTTGTGAACCATACAACTTTCATTTTGAATCTAGAATTCATTTTTATCATATGGCTGCAAATCGAGCAAGCAAAAGACCGTATTCACTGAAGTTCCTTCCATGTACGTTGATCAAACAGAGCGTCAGTGTCAGGACTGATGAAGTGTTTTTTTCTTAGGCATTGGTAAGGCTATGTTGGCTTTCATATTTGTTTGGACAGTATTTTTTTTCTTTTGCTGTTGTGGTTTGCTCTAGGTTGTCTAGAGTTCGTAGTGCACTATACCTTTGTGCCTTTGTGCACTATGCCTTTGTTTGGCAATGTTTCATTCATAGGTTAGAAAGTTTGGATTAAATGGCTACTTTGGTTGTTAATGGATTTAGCTACCATGTCAATATTATCATCTGCTAATTTGTTTTTTGAAAGTCCAAGTGCAGATGCTCTTTTTTTTAGAAGTTGTGCAACTTCCAATTGTTTAAAAAGGGGTTTTGGACCACATGCAGTTCATGCTATCAGGTACGTTAAGCATTATAGTTAAGTTTTGGTATTGTTGGCTTAAAAAACACTTTTTGTTCTTTTTTCTAACAACAGACATACTCTTATGCAATAGGTTTGATCATTGCAGTGAACTTGCACCAAAAAGATAAATGGCGTAAAGATTTCCTTGTCTTCGACTAGTGTACTCCCGTAGGATATGCAATTTATTGTGGATAACTTGTGCTTGTACTAAGTTGCTTTGTAATGGTCAAATATGTAATAATGTACGAAATGTTGTCCAAAACTTATTGTTTGTAATATTGAATATTTGAGTATTTTAATGAATTAGTTTGTAAATAACTGTAATATCAGATTTGCTTATGGAGTATTGCTATATTTAGTGTATTGTTCTTTTCAGTTGCAAAAGATGTTTATTTTTTTAAAACCCCAAATGTCAATCACAATGGTGCATAACAATTGTAGTAGATTTTATTACAACAGAGCATAACTTTTGTAATAAAGTTTATTACAATGGTGGGAAAAAGTTGTAAAATTTACATATTACAATGGTGTTGCAACAGTGCAAAAAAGTTGTAAAAGATATTAGTCTATTACAACTTCTTAATACATGACGGTTTGCCCACCGTTGTAAAATGTATATTACAACGGTGTTCCACCGTTGTAATAGGGTCATTTTGTTGTAGTGTTATAACGTGCGATGTCTCCTTTCAGACACGCCATTCCAATATGGTGTTCTAGATGGTGTGAGTTGTGAAACAATTTCAAACTCATTTTGATAGTCATTACAAAATTGGCTTAAATATTCTCTCGATCTGTTCGAAGAGAACATATTTTCTATTAAAATTGGTTTTGAACTTCATTTTTGAATTCTTCGAAATTTTCAAAGGATTCTGATTTGTGTTTCATAATATACACATATCTATATCTACTGACATCATCAGTTAATATAATGAAGTAATAAAACTTATCTCTAGCTAATGTATTCCTTGCTCGATGTACATCATTATGTATGAGACCCAATACTTATTTACTCATTTACTACGTCAAGTGAAAGATAAATTCAGTTATTTTGCCTTATAAACAAGATCTTCATTCTTCATATGATTCGAAATCAAATGACATCAAAATTCCATCATTATGGGACTTTGATATGCTTTTCTTGTTTATATGGACTAACGAACAATGCTAAAGGTGTATTGGATTTAAATCATTAATTTTAATCCACTTAGTATTTATTCAAGCATGTCATAGTTAAGGATTAATTAAGATCATTAACTATCTGTGAAATTCTACAAGATATTTCACTTAAATAAAATGAATAACAATTGTTCATTTATTACAAATGAAATTCAAACTTATCTACACAAGATTTATAATAACATTTATTTTAAATGGAATTTCATAATAACAATTATTTTATTAATTTAATTAAGCTAGTAAAAGAATCAGCTTCCTATGGATAATCTAGCAACGTTTGCTTCATTTCCAATCGTAAGCCACTTATCATTTCATTAGATTTCTACTTATCTTGCAATTACCGTTAATTTACATACATTTATTTGATTTGTATCCAGTATCTAATACTGCAGATGTATAAGTAGATTGTTATAACATTTATATCTTATTTGGTTAAAGTCGTACTTCAACTTTCTTTTTAGATCTTCTACATTTCTTAAAACAATTACGTTTTTAATGTGTTTGAGGACAATCCTCAAATTTCAATGTTAGTTAAGAAATTTGATTTAATTCAATTTATCCCTCTCGAGGATTAATTTAAATTTTGGAGTTATTTGTTATTTAATATCTACAGTAAATAATAAATAATAACTGATTCTATAATATTTATTTAATATAATTACAAGTTTTGTCAATCAAAATTTATATTAACATAAATATATAATTTAAACTAAAATACGCGCACTCAAATTAACGTCCCTCCTTTTATATGTATAATGGTGTTCCAAGATCTATATCTAGTCATGCCTTGACTTAGCTTTGGCTAATCCCAAAACACAGCCTTTTAGGTAGACATCTTATATCAATTGTATTGTGTATATAATTCTTGGGTCGCATGATGAACATTTTGTTCAGTATTATTCATTTGCCCAAAATACAGAATAATTCATGTTATTGTCTCTAAGGCCATAATCCTATTCTGCAGCCTTAGTTAAATCAAATCCTATAATACAGTCCGAGCAACACAATTACTCCTACCGTATAAAACCAAAATAAAAGGTGCATAACGCTTTGGCGTTAATTACATCCAATGAGACTGGCATTGATGGGTGTACTATTGAAAGACTTCACCATGATTTAATATAACAAAATTTGCTTTAAACAGAATTATAACTTGTAGTGGAAAACATTATTAGAGTTATTTATATATATCAAAATATATGTATTTTATTTTCGTAAAATATATGAATCATACATATATGTCCAAATATAAGCATCAGGACGCTTTAAGTATTAAAACAGAATATTTTTCAATACATATAGATTTAAGGAGTGTACCCTTTTCTTTGATCAATCATATCCATCATTAGATCATGATATTCTTGACATAAGAAATATTTTCAATATATATATATATATATATATATATATATATATATATATATATATATATCAAATTGTGAACATTAAAACTAAAATTTTACAAATAAGATTTGTAATACATATATATTCACCATTGTATCTAGATGCATAATATGATCATATAAATTAACTCAAGTATGCTATTATAAATCAATTTCTAAAACAGTTCAATATAGAGTGGCATAGTAAAAGATATGTATATACATTTATATACAATACATGCCCATTTATATTAGCAACATAATGGGTTTGGCCTTTATATTAACCAACATGTATGCATTTTATTTCTCAAATAATTTGTGCAGATTCAATCAAATTGATCTGCTCACAAAAGAATTACCTCAGACCCTTTCAAATTGTAATTATACAAATTAACAGATTTAAAATGTTTTATTGAATCTAATCTAAAAGGACTTGATTTCCTTGATTAGTAAAAATTGGATTTATGAGTATTCTACCAGGTTCCTAGGTCCATCAAATAGGAATATTAACTAAATTAGTATTTCTAATCTGAATTTATTTCACAATTTTATATCATGTATCAAACACAATTACAAATTACCTTATTACAGTGAAACATATTCACAGATTCAAAATGGAACAATTTCAGAATAACAGTGAAAAGATTTCAGATTTACAGTGAACCAATTTCTGTTTATCCATTCAATGCTGTAGTCCTCATGTTGAAATGCAGTTTATAACTAATACTATACATTTATAGATTGTTATAGAGACTTCAGCAACAATAGTTTCATAAAACAATTCAGTTCATAATAGCCAATATTAGTATGTAATATACAAAAACAGTGGTGTGTACATAATTATATATATACTTATGAAGGCGTATGCGAATGTTATTCAATAATTGAATTCAGTTTAAAACAATTAGATCCACTTACATATAATAGAATCTAAACTCATATGGTGTGTGTGTGTGTATAGGCAACCAGTTGCCATCCTTGTACACACATATTTGTATTAATATTCAAACAGGTATAGTATGAACTAGTGTGTAGCCCGTGCCATGCACACGGGCAGTTGAGTCCATAAGTAAGTATAGTGTTGTACATTGTTGTTGAACTTTCTTTTGTATATTTACTGTTTGTACGAAATGTAGCTACATTGATCATTTCTATGTTTTAACATCAAGTTGTTCGTTTCGATGAACCCAAGTGCATTAGTTTGGAGATTAAGGCTTTTCCCTATTTTTCTAGGCTATAGTATGATAGTAAATTGTTAATAAATTTATTATGTAGTTAGTGAAAATATTCGATTATGAAGAAATATCCCAAGTGTTTTTTTAAGTTATTTTTGAGAGGACAAAATGTTTATGCAAATGATGTAGAAATTGAAAGTCAACACGAAATACAAAAGGATACATCATTAAGGTATGAAACATAATTTGAAAGCTGGTTATCTTTACTTAAAATAAATAGTGTTTTTGTCTTATTTTGCTTATTAGTACATTGTTCTAAAGTAAAAAACGGTATATATATCCGACACATGGACATTTTGCAAGTGTATCCAAAATTTTTATAACTATATCCTTGAATACTACAGAAAAAGTATCTGTATTGGATATCAAAAGGAAGAACATGCTTTCCATAAATTTCCAAATTAAGACAAAAATTCACATATACAATGATAGTAGAACGTTTGAAGTGCTGATCATTTATTTTATAGTGCAGCAAGCATTCAACAATGTTGCATATACATTATATTTATTTACACTCCAGGAAAAAAAACATTTGAGTTTTTAAATTTTGCAGCAGTACCAGCGAACAATTGAAATTTCCATGTCCTAACTATGTCCATCCAGTGTGTGCGCAGCCTTCTTCATCCACTAAGAGTGCATTTATAAGATCAAATGCTAGGATAAAATGAGTGGACGTTGTTTCTTTGCATAAAACGAAGAGGCTACACTCTCCATGAGTCAAAAAATGTGAATTATTACCTACCATTATGTGCTCAAACAAACTATACAAAGAAAACATGAAATAGTGTATGCGTGTGTGTGTCTTTCTCTCTCTCTCTCTATATATATATATATATATATATATATATATATATATATATATATATATATACACACAAGTGCGAACCCGTGCTTCGCATACAGAATTTGATATAAATGCATAGAAGTAATTAATTATATTACCGATGCAAGAGTATTTTAAATTTTATTATGTAATATATTATGCAAATTTTACCATAGATGCATAAGAAAATAAACTTCAATTCATATGTGATATGTACGTGTTCTTCTAAACATGAGCTGATTGTCCAAAATAGTTCATTCGACTGAGTTTTTGAAAAACAGATAACATTGTAGTGTAGATATAAAAATGACTACTGCTTCAAAAGTAACTTTTTCTTTCCAACGTAAAAAGCAATATCAACTACACATTTTTATTTATTTTCTAAAATGTGGAACTATCCAAAATACGTATGTCTATATTAATAAACAAACCACGTACATGAAATAATACAGTACTAAATTCGTATGCCCGGTAACATGAGAAATCATAACATATCAACAATACCAATTGGCAATAAAAAAGTAACCGTGCTTACACCAATACATCAATATGAAACAAATACATTAATTATTTAAGGATCAACTAATTAAATCAAAGGTCTTCCATTAAACAACCCAAATAAAAATCTAGACTTCTCTTGTGCGTTGAAATGAAATAGATAAACTAATGTATATTACAAAACCATGGAACTGAAATGAAAGAGGTTAACACCTTACACTATTCTTCAGTTAGAACCTGTTTCAATAGTTGTGCGCCTGGGCTATCACATCAACCTTCAAGCTGCAACCAAGCATCATTGCATGTAGTTGAGGACTCATCAAATTGCTTTGTGCTGACAGTTTTTTTTTTTATATTGTGCATCACGATTGTATAATTCTCCATTGTTGAGGGCTCGCTGTTAGTTGAAACTACCATACAATAATTTATGAAATAGCATTAACCATAAAAAAAAATGATTGAACTCAGAATGTATACATGGTTCTAACTATCATAGTAATTGATAATTAAGTGCTGAAAAACATACTATATCAATATAACAGTAACCAATCTTGTGATTTGACAAAAGCAAAACATGAAAACAAAACTCTTTTCATGTAACTTCACAAATAAGACCCTCTAAAAGATAACATTTGATTTTTCTTCACAGTACTCCAAATTTATATGAAATTTCCTAGCATAACATGAACGTATCAGTATTAAATTTTTCGTGCAGATCCCAAAAGGTTCGATTGAATGTGTAAATAGTTGGTGACTACGTACATCTAAATGATAGTATACAGAGGAACAAAATCTTTGTAGAACTAAAATTTTTACCGTAGAAACATATTCAAGAATCTTCCATTATAGGAAAGTGTGTTGATTCTTAGTAAATCATAAGTTATAATTAGAAGGACCGACTATTTTAAATCCACCAAAAGGAAGAAAAAATTATTTTTAGTGGGAGAAGGAAAAAGTTCCGACTTACCTCAAACAACCAAGTTATGTCATGCTCTAAAATCCTTGTGAAATAATACCACGTTTCTTTCTGCAACTAAAAAAGGGGTATTTGTATAGATAGATGGATATAAATAAATAGACAGGTATGTGGATGAAACATTATGGACATCAGATGTATAATATTTTTAATCAAAATAATAAGTTAGGAAAAATGTTTATTCCCCCAATTAAATACATGATGTAATCTACATTAAAAAGAGATAAATACATGATTATACGAATTGGTAAAAGAAATCGACATTGAGAATTATACGTAAAGGCACCATATTTTACACAAAGTGCACCACTAAAAACGCTTGAGTTTGCACTTCCTAATAACATGATCGGATTTAAAAAGGTACAAATTTAGGTGTATCTCACTCCATGTAGCCATGCGGTGGTAAAGGTACTGAATTCACACTTCCTAATTCACATCATAGTGGTAGGACGTGCATATTCAGGTGTCCTTAGCAGTACATCACACAAATAGCTTTACCTTATACCATAACGGCTTGATAACCACAAAGGTGTGATTATGAATACTGCCTTATGGTTCCTGATTCTTTATAATAAATTGATATAAAATGAAGGTATAAAAAGCTATGTGATAAACCACACATAGAACCATTTAGCTAATTCTAAAAAAAACCACTTTATGTATGAAGCGACCATTTCATATTTCATGCATGTTTTCCGAAACATTGGCTTTACGATCTCTCACTATTCATGTGCCACTTACTTGCTTTATGTTCATAAAAGCTTTGCATTTATGAAGCCAGTAAACCGAAATCGACAAATGGTTCATAGAAGTTTTTCCCCAAAAATAGAACATAAAGTGATTTAACTAATGCAAAAACCATTTTCCATCTTACATATAGCCCAAGTTGTTGAACCACTAACATTTTTCTAGCATATATTTGCCTTCATACCTATTTATCATTTCAATGGATGTTACAATGCTTTAGATGTTATCAGCAACCTATGCCGAACCTTGTAGGAAAAAAAGTGAGCTAGACCAACTATCACCTTGTATATTTTAGGTTCAGAAGGTAAATTGATATTCTTTTGTTACTGAATTGAGGACATAGTTATTTTTTAACAAAAGCATACTGAACCGACGAAAATAAATCATAATTTTGAAGTATTCATATATTTGAGTATCTTGTTTTACTATTTCTATAAATTTGGATCTATTATCTAAAACACTATCAATTTTTATCTTCTCACTGAGATCATATTTTGTTTGTAAATGAACGAAAAATCTATAAGGAAAAAGGAAACAGTTAACTTGCCTTTGGTTTAAGAGAAACTCTCATTAGTGGATCCAAAATGGATTCCACTAACATGTTTGTAGCACCTACACTTTTATATGCAAACAAAACAATATAAAATTTATGACGTTTCAACTTGAGTAATACGTGGAATGTGTATATTTTAAACCTCACCAAGGGAGAAATAGAAGGAAATTCCAAATTCGAAATGCATGCTAAACCAGGATAGCTTTCCAATGCACTATCTTTTAGTTGGTAAAACTTTGTAGAATAGTCATCTGTTTGTATAAATCCCAAAGTTAAATTATGTCCCATATATAGTTTCCTAATCATCTAACTGACCCCAGAATTTTTTTTACCATTACTTCAAGTGTTACAGTGGTATTAAACTGGGATACATGTGCACATCCACTTACTCATGAAAACTAAAGCATTTACACATCTATAGTGTGCTAAGGTTGTATACTGAATGCAGGAAACCACAGTGTAAAAATACATCATTAACATCGTAACAATTACTCAACTAAGAAAGTAAACCGATACGTTCATGTTTATGTATATGATTTAAGTCAGATCAACTTCATATTTTGTCACATTAATGCTAGCAAATTTTACCATCATGCAAAATCCACTATTATAGCCAAGATTTAAAACTTGACTGCTTATTAGACGAATTTGTTAATAGACCACTTAACTAACCTACTACAAATAACTTGTACCAAATACAGCATTTCAGATTATTATTTTTAATGTTAATACTACTGTGATGAACTATTATTCTATTATTTAAAATAATTGTGTTAAGCTAAACCATTAAATGAAGTTAAAAAACTATAGCAGCATACTTAAATACAGTAGGTCTAAAAGTTTGTAGCACTTGGTTTCGGTTATCTTTAATAATACGCAATCTACTTAAAGAAAGACTATTAATTTATGTACATTTTTACCATTAAACCAAACAGTATGTATTTGGATAACTTATATATATCACATATGCATTGAGATTTAGTTTCTTATGCAGGCATGGTAAAATTTTCATAATATACTACACAATAAACTTGAAAATATCCTTGCTTCAAGAATATAATTACTCTTATCTATTTATATCAAATTCCGTGTGGTTGTAACATGATTGAGCTTGCTTCCTAAACATAAGCTATGACACACACACACACACACACACACACACACACACACACACACACACACACACACACACACACACGCGCACGCACACACGCACACACACATGTTTAGTATGAAGTATCGGCTTTTAGGTAATAGGTCTATCATTCATGTTACTATTATCAGTTACCAGTTCACATAATTCATATTAGTTACCATTATGTCAATACAGATTTGTTCATAAGAAATAATAAGCTGCGTATGGTATTAGCTAGATTCTACATGATAAATTTACCATTATGTCAATACAGATTTGTTCATAAGAAATAATAAGCTACGTATGGTATTAGCTAGATTCTACATGATAAATTTTACTAATATATATTGGAAGAAACTGGTAAT
This sequence comes from Allium sativum, assembly GCA_030737875.1. NCBI lineage: Eukaryota > Viridiplantae > Streptophyta > Magnoliopsida > Asparagales > Amaryllidaceae > Allium > Allium sativum. Next base: position 118,662,651 of record CM060913.1, on the reverse strand, counting down.
TATTTAGTGAAAAAAGAAAAAAGAAAAAAACATACATACGTTACCATATATAACTTAATTTAGAATTAATAATAGACAGACGTTGATTAAAAAAATGAAAATCAAAATTATACCAACCACTATATTCCTGTGAGAAATACACTTCTCAGATACGATGATCTGTGGAGTCAGAATAATAGATATCTTCAGCACTGCAACATCCCTTCCCTTCTTTCTGGAAAATAAATTTATAACTGAATAGTCAACAAAATCAAAGTTAAGAAAGGAAAAAAGGATCGCATGCAAAGAGTATCTGAGGACGCTTTTGGACTGAGGCAATAAGCACAGCAACTTATGTGCAATATGAAATCTGTATAGGATCTTGTTTATTCTTTTCTCTTATTTCATTACACTGGCCAGATATATGTAACATATTTTTGACTTTAAATCTAAATAATTTCTGCAATATCTGTAGTGATAAGCCCTAAAAGTATATGGACACTGAATAAACTGCAACTGCTTATACTAATGGTAACTACTTAATTTTTTCCTTTTATTGCTTGGACGCTAACTAAAAGTATTTCCTTGCGCTCAGCCCAAAAGTATACGGACACTAACTAAATGTATTTCCTTGCATTCACCCCAAAAGTATGGGCACTAACTAAAAGTATTTCCTTGCACACAGCCCAAAAGTATATCAAATTTTGTCATAATCGTCTGTAATTAAAATGGTCTAGTTTGTTCGAAACAAACCTGAAAATTCGTTGTATTTGGAAATTTATACAATATAGAAATTACCTATAATTGAGTCTCATTATAAACCATTTACAACATATATATACATGAAAGCAGAAGTATGTTATGATTTACCTAGGTATTATAGGCTATAATTATTACCTTGAAATTCAAACAATATCAAAACTGCCTACGATTGAGTTTTGTAATATTTGAACCATAGTAAACCATTAACAACATGTGTGTGTGTGTGAGTGAGTGAGTATGTATGTGTGTATATGCTAGTAGAACTTAAAGATAATCATAAAGGTAGTATGGGAACATGTATAGGTCTGCCAACAGAAAGAACTCCCCAAGGTTGTCAAAATCACCGCTCATATCACAATTAAAAAAAATACCAAATTCGATTGTGAAGAATAATAACAACATACATATCGAATGAGCAAAACAATTTTCTTATAAAAGTCAAGCAGTGCGCACATTAAATCGAAATGGAAGAGAGAACAATAACGTACACTGAACCTATGATAAACATAATTAGTGAATAAGTAAGAATACGAATTATACCTTATGATTTTTCTGAAAACTCTAATGATTTTTCCATGGTCGTTTTTGACTTGATAAAGACCTACAGCAAAAACATAGAAAAGAAGTTCCATACAAAGGTTAGAGCTAGTGCCATGAAATAAACGTTGCAAACCATCTAGTTTCGAGGTTAATTACGATATTCGGTTCCACATTATTTAATATGCCTGCTTGCATCCTTTGCTTTAGAACCTTAAATAGAATTATGTACACTATTCCAATAACTTTGCTATAAAGTAATGCCAAAGATTGTATCTGAACATTTGAGTTTCTGGAACTGCATTTAACAGAATGAATTTGTTTACTTGACGAAGACCAGTACATACCAAGGCCAGTAAGTTGATCTGGTTACCATTAGTTTGCACCATAAGTTTTTCCCTCTAATTTTAATACAATCAACTATAAATGACAAAGAAAATCAAATAACTGGAAATATCTCAATATATTTATGAGTAAAGAAAATTCTTGTATGGGTATAAACTTCATACTATAAAGTATTATCATTAACGTATCAAATTAAAATTAAAATTAAAATTGAATGGCTGCACATGAATTTTGCTTTATAAATGTAATGTCCACTAAACATTTCATTAACAATTGTGAGTATATGGAAAATTTCCTCAAATTTAGTGAGTATCTTACTACAATGTCTAATATCATCATCCTCAAGTCAACCACTAACATCTTCGATATTAATGTGACATCTTAAAACTTGTCATTTATCCTTACATGTAACAGTTAATTAAGTATAAGATAAGATGGTAGTTGCTGATGGAAAGATTTTAATTTTGGTTTGCAAGCGATCATTGTGTCATCGATATAATTTAGTGACCCGAACAAAGAAAATTTCAACATTAAACTAAAGACTACACACCTAGGTTTAAAGAACAAAATAACTTTTGATTTCCTTAGATCTTGTTTTACAATGGTTGTATTTATTTAACTCAATTAGGTTGGTAAGCATCTTAATAATACAATTTCATAGTAGTACACCGGTGTCAATCCTAATATGAATCACTTGATCAACAAATAAATAATTACCTAATATACTGGTGTTAATTTACATTTTTAATGGATATATAAATATAGATCACAATGAAACAAAAACATAATATATCCATCAAGATAACTAAATTATACATTAACTGATAAGTACTATGCATAAGGTCAAGGCTACAAACCTCAAAACCAACTGTTTACTTACAAATACAAATTAATAAATTCATCCATAGCGTATTTAAGAGTTGAATGCTTAGTCTTTCTAAATTTAGGAACAAAATAATATTATGTTTGAACCTAGATTTGATATTTTAATTGGAACACCAAGGTTATGGTCGTTCCGCTACGGTTTCAACAGGGATCAAAGCAAAACCAAACCAACCCAAAATGACAATTCAATAAAAATAACTACTGAACAGGGGCGGATATATAGTGTCCCCAGGTAGGGCCACCGCCCTATGTGAATGAGAGAATTTTCAAAGGAATTACTGAGAAACACTTATTTGCCATAGCTGGAAAACAACTTTTTCCTTATCTGAACTTGCAGCCTGCCTCCGCCACTGCTACTGAAATTCAAATTTCACAGGAGAAAGGAACTAATTTGATTTTCAAATATATAGTATTCAAAGTCTGGAATTTTAGCTTTGAAAACATGCAAGGTTACAAATAAGCTATAAACAAATAGTTGTTAGTGCGTAAAGATTCATATTTAATCAATATTGTTTACCCAATGTTGATAAATAGACATTTTGTTTCAATTAATTAAACAAATATATGTGCAATCATATAGAACCCAAATAACAAAGACCGAGCTGTCAGGACAAATAAATATAGATTAAAATGGTTTTCATCATTCTAGAAGAACCTAGGTACTAAAATTATTACAGCATAAACAACCCAAATCAGGGTGACATTAAAAATTTAAATGAGTTGAGAACTACATACCAGGGGAGAAAAGCTTGATGCTAATCTCCACCGTGAACCCTGAGAGGCGTGAAATTGAGGTGACGAAGATGGGTGAGAAGGATGTGAAAGCACTCGATTTCCATTGAATAACTGGAAGGCTTTTTTCTTTAGGTCTTCGCAGCTGCAATAAGAAAGGGTAGAGCAGTTAGTATTTAAAATGAACAGGACGACATGACGTAGGGTTTGGAAAAGGAAGATTGGGGAAAAGGCGCTGGAAGAGGAAGATAATCTTTTATAAAAACCAAAACGGGGAGAAAGCAATTAGGAATAATATATCGTGCGCCGTTTCAGTTCAAATAAGCGAGAATGCCTGTGAGCTCTCCAAATGTAATATAGTATAGATAATATAGTATAGATATGCATGAAAATAGAAGTATTAAAACTATAAGTAATACATGTTTTAAAGCATATATTAGAAACAAATGAGTGTTCAAGATGCTATGTAATTCTTTTTTTTTTTGGGTCCCCTATTCTTACTGTTGTATTTTTCACTTTTTATAATGTTTATCTTATTAATATACATGCACACTGACAATTGAATAGGCTTTCCTTGTAAATAAAACATAGGTTAAAAATGAATGTTATTAACACATTGTCATAACAAACCCGAATTCATTTTATGCTTATGTTTACCTTTATAACAATCGAAGTTCTAAGCATATCGGTAGTTATTTAAAAAGGAAATATAGTTTTGATTTCTATTACAATTCCTTTATTATAACATGTGTTTAATCCAAAACTATGTCTTGGTCTTCAATAAATGACTTAAAATATTTTCAAACATATATATACTGATAAATTAGCTTAAAATTACTTATAATTAGGTTTAGAATATTATAACTTAACTATAATTTTAAAATAGGCAAAGATATTATAACCAAAAATAGGTTTTAAATAGGGTTTTAAGTAATATAACTTAAAATCAGGTTTTAAATAGGGTTTTAAATATTATAACCAGAAACAGCAGTTCACACTACCATAACACATGCCAACTACCTGAATTCAACATCATCTTCACATTTCCACATACACACCATCTTCCCAAAACACCAGCAGAAAACAACATCAACAACTGTACAATCAAATCCCCTCCTCCACCATCCATTCTCATCGCCTTCAACACTCGAACCTTCTGGCCAAGTTCATTGCCTTCAATATCACAACCTTCCTTAATTCCACAACGAAATCAACAAGCCCACAATGAACTGTCTAGTGCTCCTTTCTTCACCAACAACATTCTCCATCTTCCCTCATAATCAAACTACCCTTCAAGTTTAACCAGCAACGGTTTCTACCTCAATCTCCACAATGCAATCTTTTTCAACCAACAATCTGCAACAAAACCCATTGCCTGAAATAATTTTCGCGCTAGACCGCCTGGGTTTAACTCGTGACAAGATAACGATCACCTTTCAACCCTCCACCAATTACCTACCACTTTTTTTTTTTTTTTTGGATTTTTTAGTGTGCAACAATACGGCCATAAATAGCATAATCAGAATTACTACAGAGTTGAAAGTAGCAATGCATATCAAACTTGTTGCTAAGGAGAGGGGGAGGGGGTTGGCCGCTCATTTACGACTGCCTGAATTTCAGATGCCCATTTTACAAACGTTTGGCGTTGGACGTCCATAAAATAGGCGCTCAACCACTGGGGATTCCCCTATTTCCAGCGTTGAATTCATGGATGTTGCCCAGGAAGCATACATTTTTTTTGTTTAAACCTAGCCATGAGCTTCCTCTCTTTCCACTTGGATATAAACATCACACTAATCTAATGCAGGTGCTCTTCTCTTCCATGCTAATCACCTGATATTGCAACGAACGCGCCCAAGGACACGTAAAGAAGACGAGTGTACCATACACATGAACCTTTGCACCTAAATATGCCTTACCCACTCACCTCAACCAAGCTACACCCGAGTTCTTTTCTCTCAAACGTCTTCATCCCAGTTCTCCCAACACTTCTTAATCTCCCAACATCTTCCTAATTCTCCAGCAATGCATGAGTCCTTGTTAAAAGAATCGAATCACTTGGATGTTCTTCGCCCAAACCCGTTAAATCCCTTTTTGCAATTTCCCCAATTTTCACATTTCCAAATTCTCTGCATGAAGCTAGCAAATCTCTATAAGACACTGCATCCTCTTTTAAAGGCAGGTTCACTATAAGTTCATATGCTTCTTCCAATAATCCCATTTTCAACAGGGAATGTAATGGCAATATATATAACTGAACATTTCAGAATTAACCACGAAAACCCTATTTGAAATCCTGTATCAAATTTTATTTTCTGTAACCAATTTTGATTTTGATTTTGAACACAGATTTTAATCTCATTGAAACAATTTCATTATAATAAATGAATTTACTCTAAATTCTCATATTAGTGCATACAAATATTAAAATTAAGATTAAAATATATAGATCATAATATATGTATTGTGCCCTAAAATACATCATTTATTCATGATCAATATCATGATGATGTAAAATTAAAATTGATTTAACTGTGAATCTATTATTTAATCATTTTATCAACAATCAATATTGTTGCTTTTGATCAAAATCTAACTGATTCAAAATAACGATTGTGATTCATACAGTTAAATCAAGAAAAGAAAATCATAACTAACCAATTCAAATTTGTAGTATCGACTAATGATTCATTCACATATAAATTTTATTCCAGTGTGTAAATTCAAATCAGATCTAAAGGAATTAACATTTTTGATCCATCAATAAAAGGATGATCATTCAAAATTTGAAGACAGTCAAACATTTTGATGCAAACAATCCAAATTACTATGTAATATAAGAAAGATCTAGCTATTAATAATCATATCCTTGAAATAATGAAATAAATATTAGTTCAGGTTCATATCTCATATGAATCTAAACAACAGGTATTAATGAATTAATTTAGAATCAAATTCCTGAATCAATCTCGTATAGGCCCAGTTCTAGACTGGTTTTTCATTTATCAAAATTATCTAGAATTAATATGAAATATTTACCATTCGATTCAGTTTGAACTTGGTGTTAAAATTCAAAACTATTTTCCAGTGAAACCATTTCACTTTATAATCGAATTTATATAAAATTGTTACGCCAGTGTTCAAAGCACTTGATATTGTTATGAATCAAACATATATATTAAAATCTTGAATTCAAAATACATATTTTCTATAAAACTGGTTCTGATACCATTGTTGTAATGTATAGGGTTCAAATGCGCAACGGATAAACATAAATCAAAACCCAAAGCAATAAATATACATAAATGTAAAGGCAAGGAATTTCACTCGATCCGAATCAGTCGTTAAACCGATCTAGACCGTTCGAAACCCCTGATCGTCTTGAGAACATGACAAATAGAACGCAGACAGAAGAACATTTCATTGTTTATTACAACAATTCCATCAGATACAAGAATATACAGAGTATAAATGATTATTATACAACAAAGAATATCAGAGATTTAAATACAGTATTGCAGCGGAAAAATAATACAAAACACAACTGAAAGTAATACACGGATACAGAGCTTTCCGGATATCATTCCAGCTGTAAACCAGGATCCTGTGAATATAAATCTGCAAAACCAAAACTACTAGCAGCCCGTGTCGAAAATAGGGGCACCCAGAGTTTAGGTTAAAACAATAAACTCCAAGTCAGTCAAGTGACTGGTGTGAGAACTAAAACAGTTATTTAAACTTTTTTAAAAGAGAGTAATTCAAGGGACCACGCCGTATAACACGGAACGGGTTTCCTCCCAAGAACACCAGTGCATAGAATAAACAACGCAATGCTTTTTTGAAAAATGAAGCTATTATAAAACCCAAGTCCCATCACACAATGCAACGCAACCCGGAGGATAGGGTTTTCCCTTATAATAGCCAAACATGCTTGGTACGTTTTAAAAACAAATCATTTGATACTATAATAAGTGTATAATGTCAAAACGATTTCAATCATAAATATAAATCATAGACGGCATAAGCGACCCATCCCACTATGTCGCCATACTAGGCTCTACAAATAAAACCAAAATACACATATTGGAAGTTGGATTTACGTCATGAGTCGAGGCAAGGGGCAAGCTCCTCTCCGCTTCGAGACACTCTAGCAAATGCCTCAGGACTACACACTCTGGGTAACCCCTGGGATCCTCCAAGACCGGTCTTCTCTTACGTTTGAGGATTAATTATTCCTGAACACACGTTTCCCGGCCCTATAGGACCTATAATCGAGGCTCCTCGCATCCAAACCACAAAGGTGAAAAGTATATAAATGTCAGGGCTGGTAGGTCACTGACACCACCCATATCTAGAAAGAAAGGTCGTGCACTCCTTGGGTTCTCATCCCGTATTTGACTCATACCGAGGTGTGAGGCTCGCGAATCCGCGCTATGCACAAAGCTGCCACGTAGGCTGTGCTTTGATCATCAACCCCAAGACTTTGCTTTTCAACAGAAGCCTTGATCCATGCAACTCAGTGTGCCACACAGGCAATTCATGCCATGCGATTGATATCTATCGATATATAACCTCTAAGCTCGTACGTCTCAGAGAAGGGCGTTAAGCAAGAGAATAAATTCTCCGCCGCCAAACAGATATATATTTAACAGAAATCAATCGACATAGAATAAAATCCAATGTCAGACACACAATCCATTTACAAGTTCGTTCTGGGTCTGAACGAAACCGGAGGCACTTTCCTCGCATATCCATCGATCTCCAAGTACGTCTGGACGACCACCAACTGATTCTCTCATCCTGGGTGTATAGCCCAATCAAGATCATCAGTAATCACCCAAACGATGTGAAGACTTCCGGTCTTCAACCACCGTCTTCATCTTCGACTTACCGTCGAATTGGTTATTCGGAATGGGTATAAACCCGGCCTTTCCGAACAACCCGCGTATATAGTAAACAAATGTTACACAAACACAACATACGCCTCATTCCAATTCAGCAGCCACTAACCGTAAATCAGCAAGAGAACAATTTCCCAAATATTAACCCCGAAGGCCGAAACCAACATCAGATCAATACCCAGGAAACCATTCTTCTTAACTAACCTACAGCTAGTTTCTAAATTTCAATTCTTAGGGAAAGGTTCCCATTAGTTTTATCAAAGATAAATTCTTTAAAATTTATTCTTTAATCTTCCATTGGAGGCCATATCAAACCAAATTATGGTTTTCCAGACCAGTCGAGATTAGCGAACCACACCGAAGTAATTATTTATTTTATTTCCCAATCCCAACCTATTCATCCCATGAAGCAAAACTGGTAATACTCCATATCTAATACCACGCTGTTATCAGTAAAATTAATTACCATTTTACGTTCAAATCTAATTGAATATTTAACTATCGCTTGGAGCAAAACAGGTGATACTCCATTCTCGCTCATTTTCAAAATTTGATAATTTAAATTATCAATTCACATTTCAATCTAATTGCAGCTTCATTAAAACTCCTTTTACTGGGTTAAAGAACTAATGTCATTTAAAACACAGTTCACGATAAACCCAATCACATTCTATTTATTATCGGGTTAAAGAACAAGTGTTATTTAAAACACCATTCACGATAAACCCACAAATCAATTCTAATTCAATTCCAATCAAATATATTTGAAATTCTGATTATTTAAAACCCCTTTCAAATCCAATTTATTTATTTAAAAATAGTTGGGTTTTAATTTTAGTTCAAAACTAGTTCATTTTGATAAAAATCTATTTTTATCTTTTCAAATATGGAGGTTTTCATCCCAATTTTTCCCAAATCATTTCTTATGATTTTACACAAATTATTGATATTTTTAATAATTTTATCAAGGCCCGTACAGTTGATTTCCATCAACGGCCATCGAACTGCACTTACAACGACCTTTTCTAAATTTGATTTGGACATGTCTCCAAATCCAACCGTTAGATTTCAAATTTCTAATATTCATTACAAAGCTCTTTTCGATATGAACCCAACGGTTCCGGTTTTAGGAGAATCCGACGGTCGGATCTCCCGTAATGTCCGTTCGAAGTCAATGGTCGAAATTTACGAACTACCGCGGCACGGCGCGTTCTATTCAGGCCATTATATATATAATATATATATATATTATATATATTTCGTCGGTTCCCTTTTTAAAACGAATTTTATAAATCATTTCAAATTTGTTTCAAAAACAATTTCTACCTTCATTTCAAATTCAAACCAAATTGAATTTTCCCATATAAATTCTTTTTACATTCATTTCTATTAGAGTTCAATTCAAATCGATTTCAATTCTATTTCAGTTCGTTTTCAATTGAATTCAATTCAATTCAAATTCGTTTTCTATTCAATTCAAATTCGTTTTCTATTTGATTCAATTCAAATTCGTTTTCTATTCGATTCAATTAAAATTCGTTTTCTATTCGATTCAATTCAAATTCGTTTTCTATTCGATTCAATTCAAATTCGTTTTCTATTCGATTCAATTCAAATTCATTTTCTATTCGATTCAGTTCAAATTCGTTTCCTATTCGATTCAGTTCAAATTCGTTTCCTATTCGATTCAGTTCAAATTCGTTTTCTATTCGATTCAATTCAAATTCGTTTTCTATTCGATTCAATTCAGATTCGTTTTCTATTCGATTCAATTCAAATTCGTTTTCTATTCAATTCAATTCAAATTCGTTTTCTATTCAATTCAATTCAAATTCGTTTTCTATTCAATTCAATTCAAATTCGTTTTCTATTCAATTCAATTCAAATTCGTTTTCTATTCAATTCAATTCAAATTCGTTTTCTATTCAATTCAATTCAAATTCGTTATATATTCAATTCAATTATAAAAACGAATATAATTAATATAAATATCGTTCGCGTCAAAATAGCGCATCTCTAATCAACACGGCTTTATATATTTCAATAATTCCGTTATTCTATTCAACAAATGAATGTTTATCCTATTCAATACGTGAATCTATATTTTTGTCAACACATGACTAATCTCAACGAATGAGTACTGTCCATGTGTGACTATTTTTGTTATTCAATATATTTTATAAAAATTATGGTATCTGTCGTTTGATTTCAAATCAGACTCCAACCGTAAATTAGTAAGAGAACGATTCCCTGAATATTAATCCCGAAGGCCGAAACCAACATCAGATCAACATCCAGGAGACCACTCATCTTATCTATTTTCCAGTTAGTTTCTAATTTTCTATTTGATAAAGATGTAAATTTTATTGTTAAAATATTTCGTTCAACACATGACTAATCTCAACGGATGAGTACGGTCAACACATGAACCTTTATTTTATAATGATAAAGATGTAAATTTTATGGTTAAAATATTTCGTTCAACACATGACTAATCTCAACGGATGAGTACGGTCAACACATGAACCTTTATTTTATAATATTCTTTATTTTCTAAATTGGAATGAGGCTCAATCAATCACCATATAGCGTTAACTATATGAATTCCATACAACACATGTATATAAATAGCAACGATAAATAATCAACCATCATCCAAAGTGCACTACTCTGTATAAGCATCAAATATAGATATCTAACGCGTATAACAGCCTGTCGATCCATCGATCGACATACAACTAATTATTGGGATTAGTGTATGCCGTATTTTATCCCAATACACGTGTGGGGTTTCAAATAATCAAACATAGATTTTATTTGTGCAGTTGGGCGATGTGTAAAATTTATCACCCTAATCAATATCAGTCAAATCAGTGTATATAAACAAATCGGTCGATTTGTTTATAAATATTTGTTGATTCATATTCACGTTAAAAATTATATTTTTAACGATAAAATATTTTTAACTCTATAAATATTTTATTTCATTCCATATCACACACTCGATTAAACCAAATTTATCAACCAAACAAATAAATCAATCATCAAACAATTAACTAAACAAACAAGTCGTTCATGGTCTGTGGACGATGGGTGTCGGGTGCTACTAAACACCGTCTGTGTAATAACCCGGAAATTCTGAGCCAGTTTAAAATTTTTATTTTGGCAATTTTAGCGAATTTCGAACATTTAAAATAGATTATTTTAAATAAAATCGACAAGAAATTTATTTTTGAATATTAATAGAACGTATATATAATATACGCCGTCGTTAAAATATAAATAATTATATATAATTATAAATAGAATTGAAAATGGCGCTGTAGTTCGATAATTCGATTTCAAACTTCAATTGAATGTACCGGGTGCAAAACAATCCGGATTTTAGTGAAACCAAAAATAATAGGATCTATTTGAGAATATCTTTCCAACGAATCTGAAAAATCAAAATTTCATAGCGGGAATCAAAAGATAAGTCCAGTTGAAAATTCTGAATAGTCGCTATGGAATTCAGGCCCTTAAAAATAGACATTTTGCAAATGACCTCGGATTTCGACGAAACCACTTTTGTTGGATCCGTGATGTCAAATTATTGTTAGGTTTCAAATTTCATAATTTTTCGAATCAATATGTGAGCGTGGCAAAGGAAAACGCGTTTGACCTGTTTCAGTTGATTTTAATCGACTGGAAAATGGCCATTTTTCCAATGGTCACAGAATTCGACGAAACTAGTTTTGTTAGGACCGTATTGTCAATACGAAGCTAGAAAATATTTTTCTGCAATTTATAGAGTTAGTATGTGACCCCGGTAATTTGAAATGTATGTTTAAAATTCAATATAGTGATTTAAATGTAAATTTAACGGAAACTGATTGTAACAGCCGAATCAGCTGACGATACATATCCCATTGTGTTCAGAATGGGGGTAAAACGCTATGGATGACAGGTGGTGGGCCTCGTTTAGAGGTCGTTTGTGAAAGTCAACTTTTTGCAATTAAAAATAAATAAATTAAATAATATAAATTTTATAAAAGCCCCCCCTTACTTCTTCTCTCCCGATTCAGTTTTAAATAAAAAAAGAAAAAAGAAAAAAACAACGACACAGGGGGGGGCGCGATTCGCCGTCGCCGCCCATCAAAGGCGCTGCGCCTCTGGCGCCACCTCCCCAGGCGGAGCCGACCACCCCCAGACCCCTGTCCTCCTTCTCCGTCGCCCTGCCCTCTCTCCACCTCTCTTTTCTAGCCGAACTGACCACCACCAGGTCCTATGACCGCCGCCGGCGACTGCTAGCCCACCCCCACCTCACCAGCGACGCCACCACTCCCCTCCGGCCACCCATCGTCAGAAACCGCGGCCCCTCCCTTTCAAACCCCCCTCCTTCGATTGAAAATCGCTCCCAAGCCCGGAATCCCGTCACCATCCACCCGTTGACCCGCCACCAGCGCAGGAGCAGCACCTCCTGCCGCCTCTGACGCGACGCCTTAGCCCTCCTTCATTCGGTTCTAGGTGAGATTTATTTATTTTATTTCATAGGATTAATCGATGTTATTTTCAGTTTTTAATTTATAAAAGGTAGGATTTTTAATTTATAAAGATAAGTTTTTATTTTGAAGAAAAGTCGGATTTTTATTTATAACAAAGACGATATTTTTATATTATAGAAAGGCTAAAGATATTATCTTTATGTAGTAGAAGTATTAAAAATATGATTTTGTTTATGTAGAGAATTAAAAATATAATCTTTATGTGATAGAGAATATAAAAATATCATCTTTGTATATGTAAAGGAATAAAAATCTGATTTTTATTATATATACGTTGAATAAAAATGTGATTTTTATAATGTTATTTTTATAAAGGCGAAACCTTTATTTTTATAAAGGCGAAATCTATATTTTAGTAGAGGCGAAATCTTTTTATAGAGAATAGCATTATAAAAATAGAATTTTTATCTATATATTAGCGGTATGGAAATGCGATTTTTTATCCATATGGATTTGAGGTAAAAATATGATTTTTATATATTGAATAACATAGTAAAAATTAGATTTTTAAATATATGAAGTGATTATAGAAATATGATTTTTAAATTGAGAGTGAACAAATAAAAATGTGACTTTTATTTTAAAGACATCAAAATATAAAAATGTGTGATTTTTATATATGTAGTGACTACGGGCAACGAAGATGATAAAAAGGCGAGAATGAAGAAGATTTCTATAAATGAAGTGTCGTGAAGTTGGATAGCTATTGGTGAGAACTTCTCACTCAAAATCTCTTTTTCTAGTTATATATATATATACTAGGATGCAGACGGTGTTTAGTAGCACCCGACACCCGTCATCCACAGACCATGGATGACTTGTTTGTTAAATTGTTTGGTTGAGTAGTTGGTTAGTTTATTTGGTTTGAATTGAATTGTTTGGTGAAATGGAATGGATTTGATTGATGTGTGAATGGCGTGGGCCTTCACTAAACCGGGGATAAGGCAAGGCCTCGTCCCGTTTCTAGTATTGTGCCGTTATGCCGCCGAAATTTCCCAAAATATGTTAGAAAAATAAAAATATCATTTTTATTGTGTAAATGAAATGAATAGAAATTCATGTGTTGAAATAGAATATTTTATTGTTAAAAATATAATTTTTAACGTGGAAGTGAATAAAATAAAATATTCATTTACAAACCGGACGGTTTGTTTCTGTACACCTATTTGAAGGACATTGATTGGGACGATAAATTTTACACATCGCCCAGCTGCACAAATAAAATCTGTGTTTGATTGTTTGAAACCCCACACGGGTGTTGGGATGAAATTTGATGTTCACTCATCCTGATTGATTAAGTATGTCGATCGATTGATTGACAGACTGTTATAAGCGTTAGATATCTATATTTGATGCTTATACAGTGTAGTGCACTTTGGATGATGGTTGATTGTTTATTAATGCTATTATATACATGTGTTTTATGGAATCCATATAATTAACGTTATATGGTGATTGATTGGGCCTCATTCCAATCGGGAAAATAAGGAATATTATAATAGAAATTCATGGGTTGAATATAAAAATAGTCATGTGTTGACGATGTTCATGTGTTGAGTGAAATATTTTATACAATGAAATTTACATATTTATCATATTTAAAATTAGAACTACTTTACGGTTGAAGTCTAATTGAAAATCAAACGATAGATACCATAGTCTTATAAAATATTTTACATAACAAAAATAGTCATGTGTTGACAGTATTCATGTGTTGAGATTAGTCGTGTGTTGAAAGAAATATAGATTCATGTGTTGAATGGAATAAATATTCATTTGTTGAATAGAATAACGAATTTATTGAAATATATAAAGCCGTGTTGATTAGAGTTGCGCCATTTTGACGTGAACGATATTTATATCGATTATATTCGTTTTTATACTGAATATAGAAAAGAAGTGATTTCAAAATATAACGTTTTGAAAATATTATCATTTATATAGTAATGATATGAAATATTCAATTTTGATTAGAAATTGAATATAGAGTTGAAATGGTTTTGAAAACGAATTTAAAACGATTTATAAAATACGTTTTAAAAGGAAATCGACGAAATATATATAATATATATATATTATATATATAATGGCCTGAATAGAACGCGCCGCGCCGCGGTAGTTCATGAATTTCGACCATTAACTTCGAATTGACGTTGCGGGAGATCCGACCGTCGGATTCTCCTAAAATCGGAACCGTTGGGTTCGTATCGAAAAGAGCTTTCCAATGAATATTAAAAATTTGAAATCTAACGGTTGGATTTGGAATTATGTCCAAATCAAATTTGAAAAAGGTCGCTGTAAGTGCAGTTCGACAGCCGTTGATGGAAATCGACTGTACGGGCCTTGATAAAATTATTAAAAATATCGATAATTTGTGTAAAATTATAATATGTGAATTGGAAAGAATTGGGCTGGAAGAATTCCACATTTGAAATGATAAAAATAGTTTTTTATCGAAATGAACTAGTTTTGAACTAGAATTAAAATCAATTTATTTTTGAAATAAATAAATTGAATTTGAAAGTGATTTTAAAAATAATCAATATTCCCAATACGTGAATTGGACTGGAGTTGAATCGAAATTATCTTCGGAATATTTCGATATTGGATTTCGTGACTATACAAATATTGTTATGGGGATTTGAAAGATATATTTTATATCGTTATTTCCAATACGATATTTGTTGGTTTCAGAATTTGATATTGAATATAAGCCGGTATATTTTCTATTCAGAGCCTTGTATTTAATATCAAATGTGATATGGGTTTATCGTGAATCGTGTTTTAGATGACATTGGTTCTTTAACCCAGTTAAAGGCAGGACGTTGATTTTTGAAAAGATTAAAACTAAGTGGAGTTTTAATGAACCTTTAATTAGATTAAAAATGTGAATTGATAATTTAAATTATCAAATCTGAAAAGTGATCGAGAGTGGAGTATCACCAGTTTTGCTCCAAAGCGATAGTTAAATCTTTAATTAGATTTGAACGCGAAATGGTAATTAATTTTACCGATAACACCATGGTGTTAGGAATGGAGTATCACCAGTTTTGCTCCATGGGATATATAGGTTGGGATTGGGAAATAAAATAAATAATTACTTCGGTGTGGTTCGCTAATCCCGACTCGTTTGGAAAACCATAAAATGGTTTGAAATGATATCCAAAGGAAGATTATAGGATAAATTTAGAAGAATTTATCTTGGATAAAATTAATGGGAACCTTTCCCTAAGAATGTGATTTTGTGAATAAAAGAATATTCTGAACTGGAATGAGGCGTCTGTTGTGTTTGTGTAACATTTGTTTATTATATACGTGGGTTATTCAGAAAGGCCGGGTTTATACCCATTCTGAATAACCGATTCGACGAGATGTCGAAGATGAAGACGGTGGTTGAAGACCGGAAGTCTTCACATCGTTTGGGTGATTACTGATGATCTTGATTGGGCTGTACACCCAGGATGAGGGAAACAGTTGGTGATCGTCCAGACGTACTTGGAGATGGATGGATATGCGAGGAAAGTGCCTCCGGTTTCGTTCAGACCCAGAACGAACTTGTAAATGGATTGTGTGTCTGACATTGGATTTTATTCTGTGTTGATTGATCTCTATTAAATATACATCTGTTTGGCGGCGGAGAATTTATTCTCTTGCTTAACGCCCTTCTCTGAGACGTACGAGCTCAGAGGTTGTATATCGATGGACATCAATCGCATGGAGTGAATTGCCAGTGTGGCACGCGTAAGTGGCAATTGATCAAGGCTTCTGTTGAAAAGCAAAGTCTTGTGGTTGATGATCAAAGCACGGCCTATGTGGCGTAGCTTTGTGTATAACGTGAATTCGCGAGCCTCACACCTCGGTATGAGTCAAAAACGGGATACGGACCCAAGGAGTGCACGACGTTTCTTTCTAGCTATGGTGGTGTCAGTGACCTACCAGCCCTGACATTTATATACTTTTCACCTGTGTGGTTGTTGGATACGAGGCGCCTCGGATATAGGTCTGTAAGGACCGGGAAACGTGTGTTCAGGAATTGCCAATCCTCAAAAGTAAGAGAGGACCGGCCTTGGAGGATCCAGGGATTGCTGTGTGCGGTCCCGAGGCATTTGCTAGAGTGTCTCGAACGCGGAGAGGAGCTTGCCCCTTGCCTCGACTCATGACGGAATCCAATTTCCAATACGTGATATTGCGGTTTTAATTGTAGAACTAGTATGGCGACATGATATATGGTACCCATGCCGTCTATGATTGATATTTATGATTGAAATTGTTTTGACACTATGCACCTAAAATAGTATCAAATGATTTGTTTTAAACGTATCAAGCATGCTTTGGCTGTTATAAGGGAAAACCCTATCCTCCGGCTTGCGTTGCATTGTGTGATGGGACCTGGGTCTTATAACAGCTTCATTTTTCTTTATTTAGCATTGCGCTGTTTGTTCTATGCACTGGTATTCTTGGGAGGAAACCCGTTCCGTGTTATACGGCGTGGTCCCTTGATTTACCTAACTTTAAAATCAATATTAATAACTGTTTTAGTTCTCACACCAGTCACATGACTGACCTGGAGTTTATTGTTTTAACCTGAACTCTGGGTGCCCCTATTTTCCACACGGGCAGCTAGTAGTTTTGGTTTTGCAGATTTATATTCACAGGGTCCTGATTAACAGCTGGAACGATGCTCGGAAAGCTCTGTATCCGTGTATCACTTTCAGTTGTGTTTTGTATATTTTTCCGCTGCTATGTAATTTATTGTAATCTCTGATATTTATCGAATGTAATTTATTCATTTATACTCTGTATATTCTTGTATCTGATGGAATTGTTGTAATAGCAATGAAATGTTCTTCTGTATGCGTTCTATTTTGTCTTGTCCTCAATTCTATCCGTGCTTTCCTTCACGGGGAAGTTCGGGTCGTCTCAGTTTGGTATCAGAGCTTTGGGTTACAGAGCTCGAGAACAAGGCACATTAGAACCATACGAAAGAATTCATCAGATATTGGATTAGTAATATCCAATTAGAATGACTCGTTAGAGATAGGATCAGTAGTATCCTAGAACGAGTGTGAAGAGTATATTTTTCAAATGAAAACAATTTTGTTTTGAAAATTTAAATTGCTTTATACGTATTTGAATATTTATTTATTTTGAATATGGACAATCGAGTATATATAGATTTCGCGTATACGCGTCATGAACGTATAGTCGAAGTTTTAATATACTGGATAGATATAGAATCACATTCTAGACACCCGGGGATAATTCTGATGATGTGGCCACATCATCAATATTTATGTTCGTGTTTCGAAGGTGTGATTTCTATATATTTCCATTAGACTGGTGTGAGAACCAAAACTTATATAGATAGATTTATTGTTGTGAATTGGCATCAAAAACATGATTTTATGTATATATATCAAAATTATGAATTTGAAACTCTAATCCACTAATTGATTGATGTTTGAGTTGTTTGTTTATTTGTTTGCTAATTTTTATCCATTTAGCCTAACCGAATATTGAATTGTATCGGAAATTGGTAGCATTTGTTTGCATATACATATACTTACATTGAACAGGTCATAGCAAGGAGGCTAGAGCAGAGAATAAAATTTGTTTGCCCGACAAATAGGTACATGTTTACTACATAATTTACTGTTTTGTTTGGGTGATGATGATTTTATGAGCCTATTGGCTAGCCGCTTGGCTTTTTCTTTTTCTTTTTGAGATTAGAAGGACCGGGGAAGCTATTTGAAATTCCCCGATGCTCCCGGTGCAGGGGAGGTTATGGCGAAATTTTTCGAAAATTTAGGGTATTAGCCAAATTTTTGAAAATTTGAAAATTCTCAGAAACTGAAAAGTTGGAGAATGGAAGCCAAATCGAACATAGAGTTAATTGATCAAACCACTTTCGACTTTGTTCCTTTTCGGGGACGAAAAGTTTTAAGTGGGGGAGATTGTAATAACCCGGAAATTCTGAGCCAGTTTAAAATTTTTATTTTGGCAATTTTAGCGAATTTCGAACATTTAAAATAGATTATTTTAAATAAAATCGACAAGAAATTTATTTTTTAATATTAATAGAACGTATATATAATATACGCCGTCGTTAAAATATAAATAATTATATATAATTATAAATAGAATTGAAAATGGCGCGGTAGTTCGATAATTCGATTTCAAACTTCAATTGAATGTACCGGGTGCAAAACAATCCGGATTTTAGTGAAACCAAAAATAATAGGATCTATTTGAGAATATCTTTCCAACGAATCTGAAAAATCGAAATTTCATAGCGGGAATCAAAAGATAAGTCCAATTGAAAATTCTGAATAGTCGCTATGGAATTCAGGCCCTTAAAAATAGACATTTTGCAAATGACCTCGGATTTCGACAAAACCACTTTTGTTGGATCCGTGATGTCAAATTATTGTTAGGTTTCAAATTTCATAATTTTTCGAATCAATATGTGAGCGTGGCAAAGGAAAACGCGTTTGACCAGTTTCAGTTGATTTTAATCGACTGGAAAATGGCCATTTTTCCAACGGTCACAGAATTCGACGAAACTAGTTTTGTTAGGACCGTATTGTCAATACGAAGCTAGAAAATATTTTTCTGCAATTTATAGAGTTAGTATGTGACCCCGGTAATTTGAAATGTACGTTTAAAATTCAATATAGTGATTTAAATGTAAATTTAACGGAAACTGATTGTAACAGCCGAATCAGCTGACGATACATATCCCATTGTGTTCAGAATGGGGGTAAAACGCTATAGACGACAGGTGGTGGGCCTCGTTTAGAGGCCGTTTGTGAAAGTCAACTTTTTGCAATTAAAAATAAATAAATTAAATAATATAAATTTTATAAAAGCCCCCCCTTACTTCTTCTCTCCCGATTCAGTTTTAAATAAAAAAAAAAAAGAAAAACGAAAAAAACAACGACACAGGGGGGGCGCGATTCGCCGTCGTCGCCCATCAGAGGCGCTGCGCCTCTGGCGCCACCTCACCAGGCGGAGCCGACCACCCCCAGACCCCTGTCCTCCTTCTCCGTCGCCCTGCCCTCTCTCCACCTCTCTTTTCTAGCCGAACTGACCACCACCAGGTCCTATGACCGCCGCCGGCGACTGCTAGCCCACCCCCACCTCACCAGCGACGCCACCACTCCCCTCCGGCCACCCATCGTCAGAAACCGCGGCCCCTCCCTTTCAAACCCCCCTCCTTCGATTGAAAATCGCTCCCAAGCCCGGAATCCCGTCACCATCCACCCGTTGACCCGCCACCAGCGCAGGAGCAACACCTCCTGCCGCCTCTGACGCGACGCCTTAGCCCTCCTTCATTCGGTTCTAGGTGAGATTTATTTATTTTATTTCATAGGATTAATCGATGTTATTTTCAGTTTTTAATTTATAAAAGGTAGGATTTTTAATTTATAAAGATAAGTTTTTATTTTGAAGAAAAGTCGGATTTTTATTTATAACAAAGACGATATTTTTATATTATAGAAAGGCTAAAGATATTATCTTTATGTAGTAGAAGTATTAAAAATATGATTTTGTTTATGTAGAGAATTAAAAATATAATCTTTATGTGATAGAGAATATAAAAATATCATCTTTGTATATGTAAAGGAATACAAATATGATTTTTATTATATATACGTTGAATAAAATGTGATTTTTATAATGTTATTTTTATAAAGGCGAAACCTTTATTTTTATAAAGGCGAAATCTATATTTTAGTAGAGGCGAAATCTTTTTATAGAGAATAGCGTTATAAAAATAGAATTTTTATCTATATATTAGCGGTATGGAAATGCGATTTTTTATCCATATGGATTTGAGGTAAAAATATGATTTTTATATATTGAATAACATAGTAAAAATTCGATTTTTAAATATATGAAGTGATTATAGAAATATGATTTTTAAATTGAGAGTGAACAAATAAAAATGTGACTTTTATTTTAAAGACATCAAAATATAAAAATGTGTGATTTTTATATATGTAGTGACTACGGGCAACGAAGATGATAAAAAGGCGAGAATGAAGAAGATTTCTATAAATGAAGTGTCGTGAAGTTGGATAGCTATTGGAGAGAACTTCTCACTCAAAATCTCTTTTTCTAGTTATATATATATATATATATATATATATATATATATATATATATATACTAGGATGCAGACGGTGTTTAGTAGCACCCGACACCCGTCATCCACAGACCATGGATGGCTTGTTTGTTAAATTGTTTGGTTGAGTAGTTGGTTAGTTTATTTGGTTTGAATTGAATTGTTTGGTGAAATGGAATGGATTTGATTGATGTGTGAATGGCGTGGGCCTTCACTAGACCGGGGATAAGGCAAGGCCTCGTCCCGTTTCTAGTATCGTGCCGTTATGCCGCCGAAATTTCCCAAAATATGTTAGAAAAATAAAAATATCATTTTTATTGTGTAAATGAAATTAATAGAAATTCATGTGTTGAAATAGAATATTTTATTGTTAAAAATATAATTTTTAACGTGGAAGTGAATAAAATAAAATATTCATTTACAAACCGGACGGTTTGTTTATGTACACCTATTTGAAGGACATTGATTGGGACGATAAATTTTACACATCGCCCAGCTGCACAAATAAAATCTGTGTTTGATTGTTTGAAACCCCACACGGGTGTTGGGATGAAATTTGATGTTCACTCATCCTGATTGATTAAGTATGTCGACCGATTGATTGACAGGCTGTTATAAGCGTTAGATATCTATATTTGATGCTTATACAGTGTAGTGCATTTTGAATGATGGTTGATTGTTTATTAATGCTATTATATACATGTGTTGTATGGAATCCATATAATTAACGTTATATGGTGATTGATTGGGCCTCATTCCAATCGGGAAAATAAGGAATATTATAATAGAAATTCATGGGTTGAATATAAAAATAGTCATGTGTTGACGATGTTCATACAATGAAATTTACATCTTTATCATATTTAAAATTAGAACTACTTTACGGTTGAAGTCTAATTGAAAATCAAACGATAGATACCATAGTCTTATAAAATATTTTACATAACAAAAATAGTCATGTGTTGACAGTACTCATGTGTTGAGATTAGTCGTGTGTTGAAAGAAATATAGATTCATGTGTTGAATGGAATAAATATTCATTTGTTGAATAGAATAACGAATTTATTGAAATATATAAAGCCGTGTTGATTAGAGTTGCGCCATTTTGACGTGAATGATATTTATATCGATTATATTCGTTTTTATACTGAATAAAGAAAAGAAGTGATTTCAAAATATAACGTTTTGAAAATATTATCATTTATATAGTAATGATATGAAATATTCAATTTTGATTAGAAATTGAATATAGAGTTGAAATGGTTTTGAAAACGAATTTAAAACGATTTATAAAATACGTTTTAAAAGGAAATCGACGAAATATATATAATATATATATATTATATATATAATGGCCTGAATAGAATGCGCCGCGCCGCGGTAGTTCATGAATTTCGACCATTAACTTCGAATTGACGTTGCGGGAGATCCGACCGTCGGATTCTCCTAAAACCGGAACCGTTGGGTTCGTATCGAAAAGAGCTTTCCAATGAATATTAAAAATTTGAAATCTAACGGTTGGATTTGGAATTATGTCCAAATCAAATTTGAAAAAGGTTGTTGTAAGTGCAGTTCGATAGCCGTTGATGGAAATCGACTGTACGGGCCTTGATAAAATTATTAAAAATATCGATAATTTGTGTAAAATTATAATATGTGAATTGGAAAGAATTGGGCTGGAAGAATTCCACATTTGAAATGATAAAAATAGATTTTTATCGAAATGAACTAGTTTTGAACTAGAATTAAAATCAATTTATTTTTGAAATAAATAAATTGAATTTGAAAGTGATTTTAAAAATAATCAATATTCCCAATACGTGAATTGGACTGGAGTTGAATCGAAATTATCTTCAGAATATTTCGATATTGGATTTCGTGACTATACAAATATATTTATGGGGATTTGAAAGATATATTTTATATCGTTATTTCCAATACGATATTTGTTGGTTTCAGAATTTGATATTGAATATAAGCCGGTATATTTTCTATTCAGAGCCTTGTATTTAATATCAAATGTGATATGGGTTTATCGTGAATCGTGTTTTAGATGACATTGGTTCTTTAACCCAGTTAAAGGCAGGACGTTGATTTTTGAAAAGATTAAAACTAAGTGGAGTTTTAATGAACCTTTAATTAGATTAAAAATGTGAATTGATAATTTAAATTATCAAATCTGAAAAGTGATCGAGAGTGGAGTATCACCAGTTTTGCTCCAAAGCGATAGTTAAATCTTTAATTAGATTTGAACGCGAAATGGTAATTAATTTTACCGATAACACCGTGGTGTTAGGAATGGAGTATCACCAGTTTTGCTCCATGGGATATATAGGTTGGGATTGGGAAATAAAATAAATAATTACTTCGGTGTGGTTCGCTAATCCCGACTCGTTTGGAAAACCATAAAATGGTTTGAAATGATATCCAAAGGAAGATTATAGGATAAATTTAGAAGAATTTATCTTGGATAAAATTAATGGGAACCTTTCCCTAAGAATGTGATTTTGTGAATAAAAGAATATTCTGAACTGGAATGAGGCGTCTGTTGTGTTTGTGTAACATTTGTTTATTATATACGTGGGTTATTCAGAAAGGTCGGGTTTATACCCATTCTGAATAACCGATTCGACGAGATGTCGAAGATGAAGACGGTGGTTGAAGACCGGAAGTCTTCACATCGTTTGGGTGATTACTGATGATCTTGATTGGGCTGTACACCCAGGATGAGGGAAACAGTTGGTGATCGTCCAGACGTACTTGGAGATGGATGGATATGCGAGGAAAGTGCCTCCGGTTTCGTTCAGACCCAGAACGAACTTGTAAATGGATTGTGTGTCTGACATTGGATTTTATTCTGTGTTGATTGATCTCTATTAAATATACATCTGTTTGGCGGCGGAGAATTTATTCTCTTGCTTAACGCCCTTCTCTGAGACGTACGAGCTCAGAGGTTGTATATCGATGGACATCAATCGCATGGAGTGAATTGCCAGTGTGGCACGCGTAAGTGGCAATTGATCAAGGCTTCTGTTGAAAAGCAAAGTCTTGTGGTTGATGATCAAAGCACGGCCTGTGTGGCGTAGCTTTGTGTATAACGTGAATTCGCGAGCCTCACACCTCGGTATGAGTCAAAAACGGGATACGGACCCAAGGAGTGCACGACGTTTCTTTCTAGCTATGGTGGTGTCAGTGACCTACCAGCCCTGACATTTATATACTTTTCACCTGTGTGGTTGTTGGATACGAGGCGCCTCGGATATAGGTCTGTAAGGACCGGGAAACGTGTGTTCAGGAATTGCCAATCCTCAAAAGTAAGAGAGGACCGGCCTTGGAGGATCCAGGGATTGCTGTGTGCGGTCCCGAGGCATTTGCTAGAGTGTCTCGAACGCGGAGAGGAGCTTGCCCCTTGCCTCGACTCATGACGGAATCCAATTTCCAATACGTGATATTGCGGTTTTAATTGTAGAACTAGTATGGCGACATGATATATGGTACCCATGCCGTCTATGATTGATATTTATGATTGAAATTGTTTTGACACTATGCACCTAAAATAGTATCAAATGATTTGTTTTAAACGTATCAAGCATGCTTTGGCTGTTATAAGGGAAAACCCTATCCTTCGGCTTGCGTTGCATTGTGTGATGGGACCTGGGTCTTATAACAGCTTCATTTTTCTTTATTTAGCATTGCGCTGTTTGTTCTATGCACTGGTATTCTTGGGAGGAAACCCGTTCCGTGTTATACGGCGTGGTCCCTTGATTTACCTAACTTTAAAATCAATATTAATAACTGTTTTAGTTCTCACACCAGTCACATGACTGACCTGGAGTTTATTGTTTTAACCTGAACTCTGGGTGCCCCTATTTTCCACACGGGCAGCTAGTAGTTTTGGTTTTGCAGATTTATATTCACAGGGTCCTGATTAACAGCTGGAACGATGCTCGGAAAGCTCTGTATCCGTGTATCACTTTCAGTTGTGTTTTGTATATTTTTCCGCTGCTATGTAATTTATTGTAATCTCTGATATTTATCGAATGTAATTTATTCATTTATACTCTGTATATTCTTGTATCTGATGGAATTGTTGTAATAGCAATGAAATGTTCTTCTGTATGCGTTCTATTTTGTCTTGTCCTCAATTCTATCCGTGCTTTCCTTCACGGGGAAGTTCGGGTCGTCTCAGTCTGCATCCTAGTATATATTTATATAACTAGAAAAGAAAAGTTAAAGTGAGAAGTTCTCACCAGCTAGCTAAACCAACCCCGCGACTCTTCCTATGAAGAAATCTTCGCCGTGATCGCCTTTCATCACTTTCGTTGCCCTTAGCCACTACATATATAAAAATCATATTTTTATAATCACTCCATATGGATAAAAATTCTATTTTTACATCTCTACTATATAGAAAAAATTCTATTTTTACATCCCTACTGTATAGATAAAAATTCTATTTTTACAACGGTGTTCATATACTAAAGATTATATTTTTATCTCACTATTCTCTACATAAAGATTTTGCCTTTCCAAATAAAAAGATTTCGCCTTTTCATATATAAAGATTTCGCCTTTTCATTTCATCACTATAAAAATTTCATTTTTATTTCAACATACATATAAGAAAGATCAGATTTTTTTTCGTTAACTATATAAAAATAATATTTTTATATTCTCTATTATATAGAAATTCTATTTTCATTACACTACTTATATAAAAATAGTATTTTTATATCTTCTATTATATAAAGATCATATTTTTAATATTCTATTATAATAAAAATTATATTTTTATTCTTTCTATATTATAAAAATTATATTTTTAACCTTATACATAAAAACTATATTTTTCCTTTGTTTAATCAAAAATCCTATCACATTAAAAATCTCGTTTTTAACACATTAAAAATCTCATTTTTATCGGTATAAAAAATCTCATCTTTATCGGTATAAAAATCATAGCTTTACCTTATAAAAATCGAAATTTTATTTTAAAAAAATCCCAACTTATTCTATATACAAATCTTGACTTTCTGTATTAAAAATTGTATATTTCTTATACTAGAAATCATAACTTTCCTCTATATAAAAATATGTCCTTTTCTAGACTAAAAATCCAACATTTCTTGATTGTCGTTCATATATAAAAGATCAAAACTTTCATCGTATGAAGATCTCATCTTTCATCGCATACAAAAATCATATATTATTATTTTTTAAAGTAAAAACTGAAAATAAAACTAAAATTAAAATTAAAAGGGATAAAACTCACCTTTTTTTCATCGTTGAAATCGGATTTTAAAAGGAGGGAGCGGGGTTGCGTCTTCAGCGGAAAAGGGGGAGGAGAGAGGCGGATGCGGCGTCAGGGGGGTTTGCGCGACAGGGGTTCTCGCGGCTCGTGGGTCTCGCGTCGGAGCTGAAGATGGACGGAGGGGAGGGATTCGGGGCTAGGGGAAGATGTAGAGGGCGGTCGGGAGGTGGAGGCGCCGGGGCACGGTCGGCCTCCGGTGGCGCGCGACGTCCAAGGGAGGGGCTCCGCTCTCTTTCTCTTTTATTTTTGAAGAGATTCAATTTCATCGTGAAATGGTAAGGGGGGCCTGAGAGGTAATATATAAAGGTTTTATATTATTTAATTTATTTTAATTTTAAAAAGTAACTTTTTCACTCGAACTCGAAACGAGGCCCACCGCCTGTCGTCCATAGCTAATTACCCCCATTCCGAACACTATGGGATATGTATCGTAGGCTGATTCGATCATTTCGATCAGTTTTCGTCAAAATCAACGTATAACTCCATATATTGAATTTGAATGCGCATTTCAATTTACCGGGGCCACATACTAACTAGAAAAATTCCCGAAAAATATTTTCTAGCTTCGTATTGACGATACGGTCCTAACAAAACTAATTTCGTCAAATTCTGAGACCGTTTGAAAAATGGCCAATTTCCAGTCGATTAAAATCAACTGAAAATGGTCAAACGCGTTTTCCTTTACCACGCTCATATATTGATTCGAAAATTTATGAAAATTGGAATCTAGCAATAACTTGACATCGCGGATCCAACAAAAGTGGTTTCGTCGAAATCCGAGGTCATTTGCAAAATGGCTATTTTCAAAAGCCGAAATTGCATAGCGACTATTCTGAAAATTCATTTGGACGTATCTTTTTATCCCCGCTATGAAATTTTGATTTTTCGGATTCGTTGGAAAGATATTCTCAAATAGATTCAACCATTTTTGGTTTCACTAAATTCCGGTTTATTTTGCACCCGGTACATACAATTGAAGTTTGAAATCGAATTATCGAACTACCGCGCCATTTTCAATTCCTTCTATAATTATAAATAATTATTTATATTCTAACGACGATTCAAATAAATATATACGTTCGAATTCTATTAATAATAAATTTCTCGTCGTTACTATTTAAAATAATTCATTTTAAATATTCAAAATTCGCTAAAATTGCCAAAATAAAAATTTTAAATTGGCTCGGATTTTCGGGTTGTTACAATCTCCCCCACTTAAAACTTTTCGTCTCCGAAAAGGAACGAAGTCGAAAGTTGTTTACTAATTAACTCAACTTCCAGTATTTTGATTACGGCTTAAGTTCTTCAACTTTTCAGTTTCTAAGAACTTTTCAAATTTTTCAAAAATTTGGCTAACACCCTAAATTTTCGAAAAATTTCGCCATAACCTCCCCTGCACCGGGAGCACCAGAAAAATCCCGAAATTGCCATACAGGTCCTCTGATCTCAAAAAGAAAAAGAAAAAGCCAAGCGGCAAGCCAATCGGCTCATAAAATCATCCTCACCCAAACAAAACAGTAAATTATGGTAAACATGTACCTATTTGTCGGGCAAACAAATTTTATTCTTTTGCTCTAGCCTCCTTGCTATGACCTGTTCAATGTAAGTACATGTATATGCAAGCAAAGGCGACCAATTTTCAAAACAATTCAATGTTCGATACAATTAGGCTAAATGGTTCAAAATT
Organism: Allium sativum; assembly: GCA_030737875.1. Classification (NCBI taxonomy): domain Eukaryota; kingdom Viridiplantae; phylum Streptophyta; class Magnoliopsida; order Asparagales; family Amaryllidaceae; genus Allium; species Allium sativum. Next base: position 118,634,840 of record CM060913.1, on the reverse strand, counting down.
ATCAAACAAATAAACATACAACACAAACATTAATCAATTAGTCAATTAACGTTTCAATTTCATAATTTTGATATATATACAAAAATCACATTTTTGATGCCAAATCACACAATAAATCTATCTAATTTTGGTTCTCACACCACTCTATGGAAATATATAGAAAGCACACCTTCGAAACACGAAAATAATTACTGATGATGACGCGTCAATCATCAGAATTAGGTCCGTGCGACTAGAGTGTGATTCTATATCTATCCAGTATATTAAAACCTCAAATATACGTTCATGACGCATATATGCAAAATCTTTATATATTGGATTGTCCAAATTCAATACAAATAAAATATTCAAATACGTATAAAATGGTTTATATTTTCAAAACAAAACTGTTTTCATTTGAAAAATATACTCTTCACACTCGTTCTAGGATAGTACTGATCCTATCTCTAGCGAGTCATTCTAATTGGATATTACTAATCCAATATCTGATGAATTCTTTCGTATGGTTCTAATGTGTCTTATTCTCGAGCTCTGTAAACCAAAGCTCTGATACCAAATGTAACGGCAAGGAATTTCGCTCGATCCGAATCAGTCGTTAAACCGATCTAGACCGTTCGAAACCCCTGATCGTCTTGAGAACATGACAAATAGAACGCAGACAGAAGAACATTTCATTGTTTATTACAACAATTCCATCAGATACAAGAATATACAGAGTATAACTGAATATTATACAACAAAGAATATCAGAGATTTAAATACAGCATTGCAGCGGAAAAATAATACAAAACACAACTGAAAGTAATACACGGATACAGAGCTTTCCGGATATCATTCCAGCTGTAAACCAGGATCCTATGAATATAAATCTGCAAAACCAAAACTACTAGCTGCCCGTGTCGAAAATAAGGGCACCCAGAGTTTAGGTTAAAACAATAAACTCCAGGTCAGTAATGTGACTGGTGTGAGAACTAAAACAGTTATTTAAACTTTACTTTAAAAGAGAGTAATTCAAGGGACCACGCCGTATAACACGGAACGGGTTTCCTCCCAAGAATACCAGTGCATAGAATAAACAACGCAATGCTTTTTTGAAAAATGAAGCTATTATAAGACCCAGGTCCCAACACACAATGCAACGCAAGCCGGAGGATAGGGTTTTTCCTTATAATAGCCAAACATGCTTGGTACATTTTAAAAACAAATCATTTGATACTATAATAAGTGTATAGTGTCAAAACGATTTCAATCATAAATATAAATCATAGACGGCATAAGCGCCCCATCCCACTATGTCGCCATACTAGGCTCTACAAATAAAACCGAAATACACATATTGGAAGTTGGATTTCCGTCATGAGTCGAGGCAAGGGGCAAGCTCCTCTCCGCTTCGAGACACTCTAGCAAATGCCTCAGGACTACACACTCTGGGTAACCCATGGGATCCTCCAAGACCGGTCTTCTCTTACGTTTGAGGATTAATTATTCATGAACACACGTTTCCCGGCCCTATAGGACCTATAATCGAGGCGCCTCGCATCCAAACCACAAAGGTGAAAAGTATATAAATGTCAGGGCTGGTAGGTCACTGACACCACCCATATCTAGAAAGAAACGTCGTGCACTCCTTGGGTCCTCATCCCGTTTTTGACTCATACCGAGGTGTGAGGCTCGCGAATCCGCGCTATACACAAAGCTGCCACGTAGGCTGTGCTTTGATCATCAACCCCAAGACTTTGCTTTTCAACAGAAGCCTTGATCCATGCAACTCAGCATGCCACACAGGCAATTCATGCCATGCGATTGATATCTATCGATATATAACCTCTAAGCTCGTACATCTCAGAGAAGGGCGTTAAGCAAGAGAATAAATTCTCCGCCGCCAAACAGATATATATTTAACAGAAATCAATCGACATAGAATAAAATCCAATGTCAGACACACAATCCATTTACAAGTTCGTTCTGGGTCTGAACGAAACCGGAGGCACTTTCCTCGCATATCCATCGATCTCCAAGTACGTCTGGACGACCACCAACTGATTCTCTCATCCTGGGTGTATAGCCCAATCAAGATCATCAGTAATCACCCAAACGATGTGAAGACTTCCGGTCTTCAACCACCGTCTTCATCTTCGACTTACCGTCGAATTGGTTATTCAGAATGGGTATAAACCCGGCCTTTCCGAACAACCCGCGTATATAGTAAACAAATGTTACACAAACACAACATACGCCTCATTCCAATTCAGCAGCCACTAACTGTAAATCAGTAAGAGAACAATTTCACAAATATTAACCCCGAAGGCTGAAACCAACATCAGATCAATACCCAGGAAACCATTCTTCTTAACTAACCTACAACTAGTTTCTAAATTTCAATTCTTAGGGAAAGGTTCCCATTAGTTTTATCAAAGATAAATTCTTTAAAATTTATTCTTTAATCTTCCATTGGATGCCATATCAAACCAAATTATGGTTTTCCAAACTAGTCGAGATTAGCGAACCACACCGAAGTAATTATTTATTTTATTTCCCAATCCCAACCTATTCATCCCATGAAGCAAAACTGGTAATACTCCATATCTAATACCACGGTGTTATCGGTAAAATTAATTACCATTTCACGTTCAAATCTAATTAAAGATTTAACTATCGCTTGGAGCAAAACTGGTGATACTCCATTCTCGGTCATTCTCCAAATTTGATAATTTAAATTATGAATTCACATTTCAATCTAATTGCAGCTTCATTAAAACTCCTTTTACTCGGTTAAATAACTAATGTCATTTAAAACACAGTTCACGATAACCCCAATCACATTCTATTTATTATCAGGTTAAAGAACAAGTGTTATTTAAAACACCGTTCACGATAAACCCACAAATCAAATCTAATTCAATTCCAATCAGCTATATTTGAAATTCCGATTATTTAAAACCCCTTTCAAATCCAATTTATTTATTTAAAAATAGTTGGGTTTTAATTTTAGTTCAAAACTAGTTCATTTCGATAAAAATCTATTTTTATCTTTTCAAATATGGAGTTTTTCATCCCAATTTTTCCCAAATCATTTCTTATGATTTTACACAAATTATTGATATTTTTAATAATTTTATCAAGGCCCGTATAGTCGATTTCCATCAACGGCCATCGAACTGCACTTACAGCGACCTTTTCTAAAATTGATTTGGACATATCTCCAAATCCAACCATTAGATTTCAAATTTCTAACATTCGTTAGAAAGCTCTTTTCGATATGAACCCAACGGTTCCGGTTTTAGGAGAATCCGACGGTCGGATCTCCCGTAATGTCCGTTCGAAGTCAATGGTCGAAATTTACGAACAACCGCGGCGCGGCGCGTTCTATTCAGGCTGTTATATATAATATATATATTATATATATTTCGTCGATTTCCTTTTTAAAATGAATTTTATAAATCATTTCAAATTTGTTTCAAAAACAATTTCTACCTTCATTTCAAATTCAAATCAAAATTGAATTTTCCCATATAAATTCTTTTTACATTCATTTCTATTTGATTTCAATTCTATTTCAGTTCGTTTTCAATTGAATTCAATTCAATTCAAATTCGTTTTCTGTTCAATTCAATTCAAATTCGTTTTCTATTCAATTCAATTCAAATTCGTTTTCTGTTCAATTCAATTCAAATTCGTTTTCTATTCAATTCAATTCAAATTCGTTTTCTATTCGATTCAATTCAAATTCGTTCTCTATTCAATTTAATTCAAATTCGTTTTCTATTCGATTCAATTCAAATTCGTTTTCTATTCGATTCCAATTCGTTTTCAACTCGATTCAATTCAAATTCGTTTTCTATTCGGTTCAATTCAAATTCGTTTTCTATTCAATTCAATTCAAATTCGTTTTCTATTCGATTCAATTCAAATTCATTTTCTATTCGATTCAATTCAAATTCATTTTCTATTCAATTCAATTCAAATTCGTTTTCTATTCAATTCAATTCAAATTCGTTTTCTATTCGATTCAATTCAAATTCGTTTTCTATTCGGTTCAATTCAAATTCGTTTTCTATTCGGTTCAATTCAAATTCGTTTTCTATTCAATTCAATTCAAATTCGTTTTCTATTCAATTCAATTCAAATTCGTTTTCTATTCAATTCAATTCAAATTCGTTTTCTATTCGATTCAATTCAAATTCGTTTTCTATTCGATTCAATTCAAATTCATTTTCTATTCAATTCAATTCAAATTCATCTTCTATTCAATTCAATTCAAATTCGTTTTCTATTCGGTTCAATTCAAATTCGTTTTCTATTCAATTCAATTCAAATTCGTTTTCTATTTGATTCAATTCAAATTCGTTTTCTATTCGATTCAATTCAAATTCGTTTTCTATTCAATTCAATTCAAATTCGTTTTCTATTCGATTCAATTCAAATTCGTTTTCTATTCGATTCAATTCAAATTCGTTTTCTATTCGATTCAATTCAAATTCATTTTCTATTCGATTCAATTCAAATTTGTTTTCTATTCGATTCAATTCAAATTTATTTTCTATTCAATTCAATTCAAATTCGTTTTCTATTCAATTCAATTCAAATTCGTTTTCTATTCAATTCAATTCAAATTCGTTTTCTATTCAATTCAATTCAAATTCGTTTTCTATTCGATTCAATTCAAATTCGTTTTCTATTCGATTCAATTCAAATTCGTTTTCTATTCAATTCAATTCAAATTCATTTTCTATTCAATTCAATTCAAATTCGTTTTCTATTCAATTCAATTCAAATTCGTTTTCTATTCGATTCAATTCAAATTCGTTTTCTATTCAATTCAATTCAAATTCGTTTTCTATTCGATTCAATTCAAATTCGTTTTCTATTCGATTCAATTCAAATTCGTTTTCTATTCAATTCAAATTCGTTTTCTATTCAATTCAAATTCAAATTCATTTTCTATTCAATTCAATTCAAATTCGTTTTCTATTCAATTCAATTCAAATTCGTTTTCTATTCAATCCAATTCAAATTCATTTTCTATTCAATTCAATTCAAATTCGTTTTCTATTCGATTCAATTCAAATTCGTTTTCTATTCGATTCAATTCAAATTTGTTTTCTATTCCATTCAATTCAAATTCGTTTTCTATTCAATTCAATTCAAATTCGTTTTCTATTCGATTCAATACAAATTCGTTTTCTATTCAATTCAATTCAAATTCGTTTTCTATTCAATTCAATTCAAATTCGTTTTCTATTCGATTTAATTCAAATTCGTTTTCTATTCAATTCAATTCAAATTCGTTTTCTATTCAATTCAATTCAAATTCGTTTTCTATTCAATTCAAATTCGTTTTCTATTCGATTCAATTCAAATTCGTTTTCTATTCGATTCAATTCAAATTCGTTTTCTATTCGATTCAATTCAAATTCGTTTTCTATTTGATTCAATTCAAATTCGTTTTCTATTCGTTTCAATTCAAATTCGTTTCCTATTCGATTCAATTCAAATTCGTTTTCTATTCAATTCAATTCAAATACGTTTTCTATTCAATTCAATTCAAATTCGTTTTCTATTCAATTCAATTCAAATTCGTTTTCTATTCAATTCAAATTCGTTTTCAATTCAATTCAATTCAAATTCGTTTTCTATTCAATTCAATTCAAATTCGTTTTCTGTTCAATTCAAATTCGTTTTCTATTCAATTCAATTCAAATTCGTTTTCTATTCAATTCAATTCAAATTCGTTATATATTCAATTCAATTATAAAAACGAATATAATCGATATAAATATCGTTCGCGTCAAAATAGCGCATCTCTAATCAACACGGCTTTATATATTTCAATAATTCCGTTATTCTATTCAACAAATGAATGTTTATCCTATTCAATACGTGAATCTATATTTTTGTCAACACATGACTAATCTCAACGAATGAGTACTGTCCATGTGTGACTATTTTTGTTATTCAATATATTTTATAAAAATTATGGTATCTGTCGTTTGATTTCAAATCAGACTCCAACCGTAAATTAGTAACAGAACGATTCCCTGAATATTAACCCCGAAGGCCAAAACCAACATCAGATCAACATCCAGGAGACCACTCATCTTATCTATTTTCCAGTTAGTTTCTAATTTTCTATATGATAAAGATGTAAATTTTATTGTTAAAATATTTCGTTCAACACATGACTAATCTCAACGGATGAGTACGGTCAACACATGAACCTTTATTTTATAATGATAAAGATGTAAATTTTATGGTTAAAATATTTCGTTCAACACATGACTAATCTCAACGGATGAGTACGGTCAACACATGAACCTTTATTTTATAATATTCTTTATTTTCTAAATTGGAATGAGGCTCAATCAATCATCATATAGCGTTAACTATATGGATTCCATGCAACACATGTATATAAATAGCAACGATAAATAATCAACCATCATCCAAAGTGCACAACTCTGTATAAGCATCAAATATAGATATCTAACGCGTATAACAACCTGTCGATCCATCGATCGACATACACCTAATTATTGGGATTAGTTTATGCCGTATTTTATCCCAATACCCGTGTGGGGTTTTAAACAATCAAACACAGATTTTATTTGTGCAGTTGGGCGATGTGTAAAATTTATCACCCCAATCAATATCAGTCAAATCAGTGTATATAAACAAATCGGCCGATTTGTTTATAAATATTTATTGATTCATATTCACGTTAAAAATTATATTTTTAAAGATAAAATATTTTTAACTATATAAATATTTTATTTCATTCCACATCACACAATCGATTAAACCAACAACCAAACAAATAAATCAATCATCAAACAATTAACTAAACAAACAAGCCGTCCATGGTCTGTGGACGACGGGTGTCAGGTGCTACTAAACACCGTCTGCATCCTAGTATATATTTATATAACTAGAAAAGAAAAGTTAAAGTGAGAAGTTCTCACCAGCTAGCTAAACCAACCCCGCGACTCTTCCTATGAAGAAATCTTCGCCATGATCGCCTTTCATCACTTTCGTTGCCCGTAGCCACTACATATATAAAAATCATATTTTTATAATCACTCCATATGGATAAAAATTCTATTTTTACATCGCTACAATATAGACAAAAATTCTATTTTTACATCGCTACTGTATAGATAAAAATTCTATTTTTACAACGGTGTTCATATACTAAATATTATATTTTTATCTCACTATTCTCTACATAAAGATTTTGCCTTTCTAAATATAAAGATTTTGCCTTTTCAAATATAAAGATTTCGCCTTTTCATTTCATCACTATAAAAATCTCATTTTTATTTCAACATACATATAAGAAAGATCAGATTTTTATTTCGTTAACTATATAAAAATAATATTTTTATATTCTCTATTATATAGAAATTCTATTTTCATTACACTACTTATATAAAAATAGTATTTTTATATCTTCTATTATATAAAGATCATATTTTTAATATTCTATTATAATAAAAATTATATTTTTATTCTTTCTATATTATAAAAATTATATTTTTAACCTTATACATAAAAACTATATTTTTCCTTTGTTTAATCAAAAATCCTATCACATTAAAAATCTCGTTTTTAACACATTAAAAATCTCATTTTTATCGGTATAAAAAATCTCATCTTTATCGGTATAAAAATCATAGCTTTACCTTATAAAAATCGAAATTTTATTTAAACAAAAATCCCAACTTATTCTATATACAAATCTTGACTTTCTGTTTTAAAAATCGTATATTTCTTATACTTGAAATCGTAACTTTCCTCTATATAAAAATATGTCCTTTCTAGACTAAAAATCCGACCTTTCTTCATTGTCGTTCATATATAAAAGATCAAAACTTTCATCGTATGAAGATCTCATCTTTCATCGCATACAAAAATCATATTATTTTTTTAAGTAAAAACTGAAAAGAAAACTAAAATTAAAAGGGATAAAATTCACCTTTTTTTTCATCGTTGAAATCGGATTTTAAAAGGAGGGATGGGGGTTGCGTCTTCAGCGGAAAAGGGGGAGGAGAGAGGCGGATGCGGCGTCAGGGGGGGTTTGCGCGACAGGGGGTCTCGCGGCTCGTGGGTCTCGCGTCGGAGCTGAAGATGGACGGAGGGGAGGGATTCGAGGCTAGGGGAAGATGGAGAGGGCGGTCGGGAGGTGGAGGCGCCGGGGCACGGTCGGCCTCCGGTGGCGCGCGACGTCCAAGGGCGGGGCTCCGCCCTCTTTCTCTTTTTTTTAAAGAGATTCGATTTCATCGTGAAATGGTAAGGGGGGCCTGAGAGGTAATATATAAAGGTTTTTATATTATTTAATTTATTTTAATTTTAAAAAGTAACTTTTTCACTCGAACTCGAAATGAGGCCCACCGCCTGTCGTCCACAGCTAATTACCCCCATTCCGAACACAATGGGATATGTATCGTAGGCTAATTCGATCATTTCGATCAGTTTTCGTCAAAATCAACATATAACTCCATATATTGAATTAGAACGCGCATTTCAATTTACTGGGGCCACATACTAACTAGAAAAATTCTTGAAAAATATTTTCTAGCTTTGTATTGACGATACGGTCCTAACAAAACTAATTTCATCAAATTCTGGGACCGTTTGAAAAATGGTCAATTTCCAGTCGATTAAAATCAACTGAAAATGGTCAAACGCGTTTTCCTTTACCACGCTCACATATTGATTCGAAAAATTATGAAAATTGGAATCTAGCAATAACTTGACATCGCGGATCCAACAAAAGTGGTTTCGTCGAAATCCGAGGTCGTTTGCAAAATGGCTATTTTCAAAAGCCGAAATTCCATAGCGACTATTCTGAAAATTCATTTGGACGTATCTTTTTATCCCCACTATGAAATTTTGATTTTTCGGATTCGTTGGAAAGATATTCTCAAATAGATTCAACCATTTTTGGTTTCACTAAATTTTGGTTTATTTTGCACCCGGTACATACAATTGAAATTTGAAATCGAATCATCGAACTACCGCGCCATTTTCAATTCCTTCTATAATTATAAATAATTATTTATATTCTAACGAAGATTCAAATAAATATATACGTTCGAATTCTATTAAAAATAAATTTCTCGTCGTTACTATATAAAATAATTCATTTTAAATATTCAAAATTCGCTAAAATTGCCAAAATAAATTTTTTAAATTGGCTCGGATTTTCGGGTTGTTACAATAAAAATCTGTAAATCAAGCAATACACTTGTCATGATGATTCCACGAAAATCCAGATTGATCTCAAAATCGAACGAATGATTGTAGCATCAAATCAGAGAGCTCGACGAGTTGCCTTGCCTCTAGAAGATTCCACGAAATGTTGATTTCGAAATCGTCTAACAAAATCAAGAGAAAGGGAATTGGTATTGGCTAAATTTAGGGTCTAGGGGTTTTCCTGATTCTCGTGGAAATTTTGGAATGGAATAAAAAATGAAAGGCATCGGTCCTTATTTTATTTCATAACCACATGAGATATTTTGGTATACCCGTTGACCCAAGTTAAAATGTAAACAGTGAGCGACATCTAGTAATACATCGTTGTTGCCCAAGTTATAATAATATCAATGATTCTATATAATCCTTTTATGACTAGTGTATCAATGTAATATAATCTTTTTAACCAATATATCCAAGATTAAACTCGAGGCATGGAACGTATCACCCTCTTTATAATTTCATCTGTTTATCTTGATTGATGAGCAAACTATTTTAAAACAAATCAATATTTGAGCACGACCATGCATTTCATAGTCTCACTCAATCAAGAGGCCCATGGATATCACTACAAACATATTGTAGGGTTAAATTCCATCTAGATCATTCATAATTTTTATTCGATTTGAGATGTATCCAATAATCACTGTCATCGTCTCCTCGGTTACAAGTAACTTTAGATAATATCAAAACACAAATATCCTCGAATAAAATTATAATGATTTCAGGTCTGCGGACCGTTACATCACTGTCACTGTGAGAGTAACTCATGATACTATTAATTATATTCCATGTAGTTTTCTCACGGTGGGTCATCCCAATACGCTATTCTCCAATACGTATTTATGTCTTGACATTGATATCACGTATATTAATGATCAATAAGATGTGATCATCAGTCAATCAACATACTAGTCTTAATGTTTTATTGTTGTCCCACATAAACAATAAAACCTGACTAGGGACATTTAAGAATTATAATACTTAATATATTATATAATCTCAAATTCAAGTCTTACTCGAACTATATAATTCCGTATTAATATTCTAAGGACTACTATTATGTTAATGTTTATATTTCGCAGTAAAAATAACATAATATGTTTTTATCCCAAATAAAACAAAGATATCAACAATGTTATTATACATCAAATGTATTGCCTCTAGGGCATAAACTCTAACAATATGTATGTATTATCCATCCGAATCTACGCAAAAAATGAAATATATATTATAATTAATATTTGTTGTACATGTGTGTATGAGTGATTTCCATTTTATGGGATTACATATGGAAGTATAATCCATATTAAACGGAAATATATATTGTGGCCGTTGTAGAAATAAATGTGATTGATTGCTACAAATAAGGTCATAAAGGAATAATAACTATTGTAACCATCGTTGATTTAGGGAAAATAAATTGAATTAGGTAGTTATGCCAAATGGTTACAATTTAAAAATGATGACTAGGAATCAGAATTGTAACTCCAATATAGGAAATAAATAATTCTTATAATATATATGTATTTGTACAAGAATAAATCAAATTAAAGTAAAATAGAAATATTTAAGGAGTTAGAATAATTAGATTAGAAATAAAAAGGGACTGATATTAAAAGAACATTTATTGGGTTAATTAATATCTTAGGAAATTATGACCATTAGGTTCATAAATGGCATTAATTATAATTAATGGTAATAAATTAGGGATGGGCATTTAACCGACTTAGCCGACTTAACCGGACAGACAATTTCGGTAAACCAGCACAATCGGTTAACCGCGACCTTAACTGAACATTTTCGTTCGATTAACGGTTAATAAAATCAAGGTTTGTTCGGTTAACCGAATGTCTCTTTTTTTTAAAAGCTTGTTGGTCCATATGAACATGGCAAACACAAACAAGTCTGCGCCCCACAATTTTACAATTCCTTCACGTTTCATTACCCCATAATCCTATTTTCTTATTTCTATTTCCCAAAAACTACTGTGCCCTTCTTTATCACGAAACCCTACATCTATTTTGCAATTGTGTCTCATCTTCTTATGGATCGTCACTTCCCTTCGATGTTTGAATGTTCCAGAAACTGGAACCATGGCAACGAGATTGACGACAAGGAATAAGAGAAAGCATATGAGTATATCTCGTCTTCTTCTGGATCTATTTATTTCAACTTTGATATTTCGATCTATGTCTAAAAGTTTAAGATTTAATACGATGTAAACATATTGAATTTTTTAAATATTCTTTTTGGGTAATATTTTTTTATATTTACACTTTGAATTCCCATCCTTAATTCCTTACTGTACCTGGTATTTTAATTTGATCACAGTTTTTGTTGTTTTCTGAACATCTTTATTTTTTGTAATACCGTGAATGCCAACTCTATTTATTTTATTGGAATTGAGAGTTTTGTTTGCACAAGAGTAGCTTAACTTAACCTAAGAATCTTCAGAAGCTGCTTAAGTGTTCTCTAATTTTTTCTCAATTGATATTATGTCGCCATTAACAGGACAACGCTGAGTTTATCTTTCTGCCCTTTGTTCATTGGTAAGTATTTACTTTTTATTACTATTTAATTGTGTTGCATGGTAAATCGTTAATGTCTGATGCCATGATTTGTAATTACCAAGTTAAAACCGGCACATGTGCCACTGCTAAACAAAAGGAAATGCAGTCATGTTCGAATCTCATAATAGTTTTTGGTTTTCTCATCATTTATTAATGTTATGCATACCAAATACCAATTAGATAATGACTATTACGCATACTAGTACCAACATCCACTAATTTGATAATGTTGGGGTTTTGTGCGCAACGGAAGTTTGACAAAACGCCAAGAAAAATTGGATCTTTATCACCCAATCACTTGAAGATGAATGTGATTGAAAAAAAATAAACAACACCACAAAAATATCGGAAATATGAGCACACGATATTCCACACAATCACCCTCTTTATTGATTTACCAATACCAAATTTTGTTTACCCTCAATGGATTACATCCAAAATAAACAAAATACAATGAATCAATAACTTTATTGAGATAGGCAAAGAATATCCAGATGACTACAAATATTGTTGGAATAGAAGAGCGATGAAGAACTACGACAAACCCTTGGACAATCTAGAGGCACCAACTGCATCTTTCAGCAGTAAATAGGAATAGCTACCCTCAGTCCAAATTCCTACATTTCCACTCCAGGGCGCAAGCCCATGGAGGCACACAACCTCACAAGATATTCTCACATGGTTTCTTGTTCTTTTTTTAATTGTCACAATCTAACCAAGAAGACTGCATATATATAGGAGAATAGAAAGCTTAGGCAAATATCCAAGTTGCCCCTTCAAGATATCTCCAAAATATAGCCATTCATTTCTTTCCTTTATGACCAAATCAATCAATTAACGAATCAATCAATCAATCAATCAATAAACCAATTAGTCAGTTAATTAATCAATCCAATCAATCAATCAACCATTTAATTGATTACATCCTCTTCATAAAATATTTGAATCAAAAAATTCAACACTCCACCTTGATTCAAATATCACATATCTCCAACAATCCACAAACAAGTCAACCTAACTCTCTCAACAGCACCTACTCTCAATTAAAACCAACCTCGATTTCAAGGCAACGAGATATACCCCAGTCGATTTGAAAGGACTACGACCACACCTCAATTACAAACACAACCCACCGCCTGCAAAAGATGCATCTACAATCTGAGCTACACCATGTGAAAACCAATGGTCTAAAAAGTGCTTGCAATACCACAAGATCTCCATCGTCTTTGTGGATTTCAAAACTCGATATCCATCTTTCGTTTGACATGATCTCTTCATCTCTAGGATCCCTCGAGCATCATCAACATCTAGACCCTTGTCGATACCATGATCCTCCACCTTAGGACCATAAGCAGTGACCATATTAACCTCTCCACCTTGTTATGGACTAGATTCTTCAACCATCACCCGCCTTCTTCTTCGTCTTCTTCCATCTTCCCTCATCCATATCAGAGGGCTTCTTCACATCTCCATCAATTGGACCATTGAGGTACGGAACATCCACCATTATAGGCTTCCAAATCCTCTCAATATCTACCATCAAAAATAGTCATCCACGAAAACGTCATCATCTCCGACATCTCCAATTTTCAATCCAACAAACACTCCAAGTTATGCGATGATCTGGCTCCGATACCAAACTATTGGTAAAAAATTGCTCTGATACCAAACTGTTAGGGTTTTGTGCGCAGCGGAAATTTGACAAAATGCCAAGAAAAATAGGATCTTTATCACCCAATCACTTGAAGATGAATGTGTTTGAAAAAAATAAACAACACCACAAAAATATCGGAAATATGAGCACATGATATTCCACCCAACCACCCTCTTTATTGATTCACCATTAACAAATTTTGTTTACACTCAATGGATTACAACCAAAATAAACAAAATACAATGAATCAATAATCTTATTAAGATAAGCAAAGAATATCTAGATGACTACAAATATTGTTGGAGCAGAAGAGCGATGAAGAACGACGACAAACCCTTGGACAATCTGGAGGCACCAACTGCGTCATTCAGCAGTAAATAGGAATAGCTACCCTCAGCCCAAATTCCTACATCTTCCTCTTCAGGGCGCAAGCCCATGGAGGCACACAACCTCACCATATATTCTCACATGGTTTCATGTTCTTTTTTAATTGTCACGCTCTAACTAAGAAGGCTGCATATATATAGGAGAATAGAAAGCTTAGGCAAATATCCAAGTTGCCCCTTCAAGATATCTCCAAAATATAACCATTCATTTCTTTCCTTCTATGATCAAATCAATCAATTAACCAATAAATCAATCAATCAATTAATCAATAAACCAATTAGTCAATTAATTAATCAATCCAATCCAATCAATCAATCATTTAATTGGTTACATCCTCTTCATAAAATATTTGAATCAAAAAATTCAATAGATAATTTATTACTATTTAATGCCAATAATATATCATACGATCATCCACTAATTTGATAATATACTACTGTTATGCAAACCAATTAGATAATGACAAACTAAAAGTTAGTTTACATATTATTCGACCTCATCCATCAAAACCGAGTACCTGATGGCTGATCAAATTCACTTGGCATATTTGTTATGCATATTTGGCATTATTTACTTTAGGAATAATTGCTTTGTTTACTTCAGGAAGAATTATTTATTTCACTCACATTATTTACTAAATCTGTAAAACTGCATACTTAGACACAAACATGAAACATGTTTTATAAAGCTAAGTTTCCACTATCATTATTTACTTCAGTTACAATTGCAATTGCCTTCTCCTTGATCAAATTCACATGTGCATGGCCAGGCTTAGAATGTCTGACATGAATGCATGTGCATTTTTATAATTCTAAGTTTCTAACCTGGACATATGGACTGTGAATGTATTTCATTTCAATATTTTAGATTTTAGATTTCAGTTGGACAAGGGGACTTAGGAGGGTAGTGAGCTTATTAGATTATGTATCTAATAATTTGAGGAGCACCATTTCAGGTTTATTTGTAAGTTTGTAAACTGTTTCACTATTCCATGTTTCAGCTGATAAGGAGCACTGGAGGCTGGAGAAGTGGTGGACTATGTATCCGAATTTTGAATTGTAATAATGTATCTGAACATTGTCAATGTAATATGTATCAGATTTTGAGTATGAGATAGTTTCAGCTGTGACTGTATCAAACTGTCAATGTATTAATGTAATATGTAATTATGTATCTAAACTTAATGTATAAGACTATGTGTGAGTACTAACTACTTAGTAGTTTAGTACTGGGTAGTGATTGGTTATGGCTGTGTAATGTTCATTATTAGCACTCAGCATGTCAGTTTATGAGACAATTAGATCTGTTATTAATTATTACAAGTCAACTTATATGAAGAATGGGCAAGTTTGAACAGTTAACCGTTCAATTTAAATGGTTAACAGTTCGATTTAAATGGTTAACTGCTAAAAAGTTAACCATTTAAATCGAACGGTTAACGGTGGATAATTATTTTCAGTTCGGTCGAACATCAGCACCCTCAATTAACCGGTTAACCGAACCGAACAAAATAAGCGGTTAACCGAATATATTAACCGACTAGCCCGGTTAATTGACCGCGCCCACCCCTATAATAAATGACATAAAAGGGATTAATTAGTTCCATAGGAAAATATGACTGCTATAGTCATAAATGACAACTAATTAATGAAAATAAATGGAATTAAAAAGGAGATTAATAGGTACTGATTGCCATTTTAAATACTAAGTCCAATAAGGAAATAAATAATTAATTGTCCTAGGACAGGAAGTTATAAGTTTTCTTATTTTTTCTAGTCAATCTATAATTATTATTTAGAAACTAGAATTGAACTTAGTAGGTTAATGATGGGAGGCAGTTCCCTTGTTCGACATAAGTCTTCAATTTTCAATAGTCGAATATATGTCCAACTGGTGTGAGACATCAGTGACCATAAGGACCCGTGACTAGGGGTGAGCAATATTCGGTTCAAACCGAATTAACCGACCAAACCGGTTCACTTCGGTTTTAAAACTAAATCGGTTTGAATTCGATTTGTAAAATAAATTTATTTGGTTATCGGTTTAACCGAATTAACCGAACTTTTAATTCATTACCTATTTTTGTGATATTGTAGTACTTCAAATAATTAGTTTAGTCATATAATACAAAGGCATTTGTTGAAAATAGATCAAATCTTATTTTAAACATAAAATTCACTATATAAAATTTCTCTAAACATGAATTTGCGTTTTACTTTGAGTGAATCCATCATTTGAATAATAATAAATCCTTCAAATTCGGTTAAATCGGTTTTCGACCGAATTAACCAAAATTAATTTGGTTTGGTTTGGTTTGGAAAATTTTTGGTTCCAATTCGGTTTGAGATTTTTTACGTACAAACCAACCGAACCGACCGAACGCTCACCCATGCCCGTGACGATAGTTAGTTTGCGTAATGTAGGTTATTTCCAAATTTAAGGTTTGCTTCATGAGTGAGGTCTTAACTGGTTGAAGGGCTTCCTCCCACCCGAAAGAAGAAGCAAAAAGGAAATAGTTTAATAATGTTGCCTGCTTTGGGATTAAGATCTTAAATGGTTTGATCCACCTTTGAAAAGGTATTAAGTGATCAAGTAGCCCACCTCCCATAAATGAAGCATTAAAGGCAAGTTGGGTACGAGCTCACCTAGGAATGGGTTTTAAAATGTCTGACATAGTATTATCATAGGTCTACTTGTCCTACGGGAAGTATTAAGTGGCTAAGAGATTATTCAATAAGGTCAGCTAGGTAGTAACGAGGGGGTCCACTATAAGGATGTCTTAAATGGTGTGCGACGTCTACCTATCCGAATGGATTTAAGTGACTGCTTACTATCTCTTGCCTTATGCAGGACATGGGTATATGCGTAAATGTCCAAAGCCTTAAATTATTAGGGCTTGTGTCCTTTAATTTGTATTAGCATACAGTAAACCACTGAGTAAAGTATTAAGTGGCCGATAGGCCCGCCTTGGATCTTAAGTGATCGTAAGGATCCACCCTTACCTATCATGGGTAGTGAGGTCTTAAGTGGCTATATAGAAATAATTAACCTCCTTATGGTATATTGAGTAGCTGAGAGCCCATGTCTTAGTTTTTGGTAATAGGTTGTGGTGGTTTAAAGGCTTCATATTTAACATAAAATGTTCTATCTCGGTATTGCGATATCGTATATCATTGGAAGCATTTGGTGGTGTCATGTGTAGTTTTTACAAGGTTAGGTTAGAATTATTATCCTTGTTAGACATATGTCTCTGGTTGAAGCAAACGGGATACATCTGTTCATTTCATATTGTGTCATACTCTTTCCGCTCACTAGAAGTTATTATTCTGACCCCCTCCTCATTACAATCTCCTAGGTCATCTCGAGAAGGTCAAGTCTTAGTAGGTGTTTAAGTTTGGTTTTCAGTTTTCAGTTCTCATTCTCTCTCATGCTCGGTATTGACATGGTGACTTGCTTTTATAAGGTTGTTACCCAAGTTGTACTAGTCTATACAATTTCGTTTCTGCTGTGAGTTACTTTATCGTACTCTGATTATGCTCATGCTCATGCTCATTTATTTGCAGGTACCAGACTTACACGCTCCATGCTTAGTTGTGTTTGAGTTTTGGTTTTTGTTGAAATTTGGGCTCAAAAAAGTGTGGGGTGTTACATTTGCTATCAGAGCTAAAGTTAGATGACCAGAGGAATCGGTTAAATTAGGATTCGTGAAAGAACATATTCGATTTTCTTTTCTATTTTTTTTCATCTTTCTTACTCAACTTTAAAATTATTTCGACGATGAAATAGTCATAGCCTATTTATTTAAGATAGGTCTTAATGGACTAAGAGTTTGAAATAAGTTGAGTTTGAGTTTCTAGGCAATTCTGTCTTGTCCCATAGTGCATTGGCGATTTCGTTGCGACAAGCATGAGGAAGACATATGGTGAATCTCGTGGATTTGAGTTTGGAGACTGGATGAAAATCTTGCTACAACCGAGATAGTCGGGATTTCTGGTTTTTGATTTCATTAGTGGTTCCAATCAACTGACCCATTCCTTGGTCTTGAAATGAGAAATTCATGTTAATATGTCATATCCATCCGAACATATAATTACAAGCTATATCTACATAATACTTTGTTGAAATTTCAGATATTCGTTTGTTGGAATTATTCATTTGAGTCCTTGGTCTTATATTCGAAGGAATTTTCATTTTTAAAACTGTCTAGAAAAATAAAATAGGTTTCGAAAGTTTTAAAACTATGGTTTCAGATAACAATTTTATGATTTTAAAATTTTAAATTTATTCGCATTTTCGAGTTGTTCGAGATTACGTAACTTTATTGAATAATCCAGTTTGGTAAAAAGAAGGGAAATAGATATGACAAGGAACATACCTCATAATTTAAAAATAATTAACACTAATTCCTTGTGATTTTTAGTGTTCCTCTTTATATATATATATTAGATGATTTATCGAAATTATCACAATTAATCTTTTCATGATTTTTTTAATAAAAAAATCCCGATGCTTTGGAACATGAAAAAAGTTTTTCAGTTAGTAATACTGTAACACCCCACATCCGTTAGTGTCACTCACAAAGGGAATGCACTAAGTTATGTGGAGCATTTAGGGTAAAAGATGCAGATAAATTACAAGACAGACAAAAATTAAACAGCGGAAAATAAAACTTTGCTTTATTGATAAAATAGTTTGTATAATGATTTCTTTACAATATCAGAGTATCATATGTCTTACAAAATAAAGAAGCATAAAACAACATTTATATTCCCCAATTTTTAGCAAGAGCTAGCCATAGCATCTGAAAAGAGAATCCAAGCAAAACTTCGACAAATCTTCAAGCTGGGAAAGAGTGACAGTCCAACTTAACCTAAGTTATACTATTCCCTCCTTTACTACCTGGAGGGGGGGAACGGAAGAAAAGAAGACGAAAGAAAAACAGAGTCAGACATAAAGCCTGAGTAAGTTCAGTAACTTCTAGCATGTGAACATGGAAAAACAAAACGACATGAATTAACTGAATACAAGATAACACCATGATGATAGGGTCAGTTAGATTAGACAAGATTAACACAAGGTATGCTAAGATAAGATAAACTGGATATGCTCTAATACTTTCGCCGCTTCGCTATTTCCTTGTTATACTGGTTTCTATATCTCTGCACCACCTAACTAGTGTCCCAACTAGTAACGATAATGTGATCCCGATCCCTGTAGTTTCCATTGCCTTCAGGCATTCATTTATTATTTATTACCTAAATCTATTCTAGGGTTTTCTATCAAGTGCTTCCTAGATTCAACTAGAGTTTACGCTATCTGCTGAACGCTTCTCGGATTCAGGGTTTATGCCACCTAGTCCAACTAGGGATTATGCTACCTGTCGAACGATGCCCCCAAGTCTAGGACACACTACCTAGAGTGGTATATGTTCCTAGTCTTCCCCACACATATATCGCGAATCGTTATCGCTTGTCTAGATGCACATGTCCTGTAATGTGCGGCCCGAGTCCTGTGGCAGGGCAAATCAAGAAACACAGAACTCGGTCGGGAGCTTTCAGATATCTGCCGATGCAGATGCTAAGGTCTGTTTTTATTCCAGTGGCTATGGTCCCACTCGACCCCTCCCTAAACTAATGAAAGGCACACCTTGAAAAATGAGAACTATACGCAGGCCCCCCTATGCCCCACTGTCCTATGGCCATCCGCAACCATAACTAGATATCAAGTATATGGTCTTTTGGAGTTCTCCGCCTTTCCGCTTCACGTATCTCGATTGACTGAAGATGGATGGTAGACGACGAGTTGCTATCACAGGGCTACCGGTTTCTCGCCGAATCACGCTGGTCCATCCTAGTCTTTAGGTTGCCATATTTTGCAACCAAGGCATACCCTTTGTTCTTCTACCGCAGACCTTAACCTCTGTGAGCCCAGGAGGATCATCTACAGCCTCACAGAGGGATACCAAGAGTACCCTCACGTCCCCTCGAAGCCTCGGGCTTCGTAACCCAATTCGTTGGAGCCTTCTTTTACTCAGACGGACATTCGCTCCTTCCCGTGTTATACTAAGAATTACTACTTAGTTCTACTAACTAAGGTTTACCACTTAGTTTCCAAAATCGTTGTTTTCTTAACAAAGGTTTACTACTTAGCTCCTTTTTACTAAGGTTTACTACTTAGTTCTCTTTCCCGTCAATTCGGATTGGTTAAGTGTCATTAGTCAATTCAAGCTAACTTAATCCTCTTCATTTATCCTGTTAAACTGGTTAAGTGTTATCAGTAATTCATGTTAACTTAACCCTCCCACAAACCAAGTTATATTGGTTAAGTATTTCTTATTACTTAACCCTACCCATTCATCCTGTATTGGTTAAGTGTTCCTTTTTAACTTAACCTTGCCCGTCTGTTTTAACTAACATGTTATTAATGGTTAAGTATTATCCCTTCATGTTTTAGACTTAACCCTATTCCTTTATCACAATCTGATGGTTAAGTGTTCAAGTTTACTTAACCCTACAGTCTAGCCCAGCTAACATATCAAATTGGCTAAGTGTATTAAATTTTACTTAACCCCAACCTCTAGTCTAGTTAACATGTTAATTTGGCTAAGTGTATTAACTTTACTTAGTCCCACCTTCTAGTCTAGTTAACATGTTAATTTGGCTAAGTGTATTAACTTTACTTAACCCCACCTTCTAGTCTAGTGAACATGTTAATTTGGCTAAGTGTTTTCTTAGTTACTTAGCCCCTACAAATCTTGTCTTGTTACGACGTTAAGTTTGGTTAAGTGTCCCTATGGACTTAGCCCTCCCATTTTAGCTTAATTGTGTTAAGTTGGTTAAGTGTTCCTATGGACTTAACCCTCCCATTCTAGTTTAACTGCGTTAACTGTCTGTATGAACCTAACCCCACCCATCGGTTTGGTTATCATGTTGAATTGATTTAATGTCTTAGTTAACTTAACCCTACCATTCTTGTTCTAGCTTTAACTAAATAAATTAAATCCGCGACCACTCACATTAGACAGATATTGTTGCGAATACTGGATGCGTCGGTTGGTTCCGGGCAGGTTTACATCGCAACTTAGTCTAACCTCGGGTTAGGCATATTCGTGTTTTCTAAGTTCAAAGAGTTTTGATTGATTTTCAAATCAGGTTTTGAAAGTAACCATCCCGTCCGTCGGATTAGTTAGGGATAGCCAGGGAGAGCAGGAAACTTGTATTTTCCAAACCCAAGCCTAGACACTATCCTCTCTGTCACCCTAGAACTTTCTTGTGTGTTATTAAAAGAGATGTCGTTAATAAACCTTTCTTTTGTCTAAATTTACATTTTATCATTTAGGACTAATTCTATAAGTAAATTATTCCTAATTACTCTTTTAATGTAAATCGTCAACACTTATTCTTATGGCCCATTTTCCCCTCTATATCATATTTAGGCTTTTTGGTATGTAAACTATACCAAATTAAGTGTCACTAACCATGATTTTCCTAAACATGACAATTACTCACAATTATGGCCAATTTCACATTTATACCAATATACTTGTTATGCTAAATTAGCTAATCCAATTCTGATTTAACATTCTAATTACAGTTCATGTCAACTAGACCTGTTATTCTAGTTCACAATTCATGTAAATGCTAGATTTACAAGTCAATACTAGATTCAAATTACACATCCTATAATTCATGTCAAATTTATCCAAATTGCATTTCTATGAACATGCCATAATACATGTTCCCAATTTATGCCAATTTCCAAGTTTAAAACTATGTTTTTAGTACATTTCATATTTTGCCCAAATCGTATTCCCACCGTTCGTATAATCGTGATTCAATCTAGATTATAGATAAATCTAGTTTCGTAGAAAATAGGGAATGAACCAAAGATGTTATGAAAAAGATAGACATAATTACTGGCATAAAACGATAATTTACTAATTACAGACCTAATGAATTACACTGAAATTGATTTAAAACATCGAAAGCCTATAGGTTTGAAAGTCTTATGGCATAAAAAGGGTTGAATAACGACGTAGGTTCAAGAACATTGGGTAGACTGAACTTAATAGGTAAATTCTCAAGATCTAAAACCAAAGAAAACCAAGAATAGACAGAATAGAGACGTAGGTTCAAGAACATGGGTAGGCCTAACTTAATAGGTAAATTCCCAAGGTCTAAAACCAAATAAAACCAAGAATAGACAGAATAGAAAATCAGGTTTAGACCCAATTTCACAGTCACAAAACTTAAGCAACACTTTCCAAGTCATGAATCATAGGTGTTTATGTCATAGGCAATAGTTTATGTTTCCTAATCAAAGGCATAGGCTTGTGTTCATAGTCAAGGAAATAATTCTCATAGTCATGAGTCACAGTCATAGGCAATGTTCATAGTCATAGGCAATGTTCATAGTCATAGGCAAGGCCTAATTGGTCATCGAATCACAACAGTTCTTAATTAGGTCCAAAGATATAGGCACAGATTCGAATAGAGAGATTTGGCATATTCTTTTATTCCTTTAATTTCATGTCACGAATAGAGAAAACGTTCAAATCTAAAAAGTAACCAACTTACAGAGATTAGATTAGATTCGTAGAAAAAAAACTGTCGTTGAAGTCGTTTGAATCTTCACTTGAATCCTAGCTTGTTTTGAATCTCCTCTTGAAAGTCTTGAGCAGCATTTCCTCGTCTTGATTTATTTTGCATATTATTTTATTTATTACTTAATTAAGAGGAGGAGAAGAAGCCATGTTTCACCAAGAATCTTTGCAGCATAAGGATAGAAAAGAATTGTGAATAGAGAAGGAGACTAAGGCTGTTTATATAGGATTAGGCGGACGAATCTGGTCAGAATGGCGTCCAGATACAGAAAAACGAACCAGGTTCAGAAAGCTGGATTTCGGGAGGAGGTCGACCCCCAGGTCGACTACCCAGTCGACCTGGGCGGGGGGGGGGGGGTCGACCCCCAGGTCGACACCGTGGTCGACCTGGGTACCTAGGTCGACTCCCAGGTCGACCCCCTGGTCGACCTGGGTCCTGGGCGGGAAATTTCCCGCCCAGCCCGCTTCTGGGTCTGTTTTGAAATTTGAACCCGTTTCTGCACTATTTGAATTTTAAATCGAATTCTGAAACTTCAGAGGGTCATTTCTCCTTCATACGGACTCCGATTCTCGCAAACTCGGACATGTTTTCATGCATAATTCCGAGACGAACGCAATGGCGTAGCCCGTTTCCCTTGATTTTGATTTTAAAATTTAATTCTGCCTTGATTTGTGAATCTTAGTGTTACAGAATTACGGGTTGTTACATTCTCCCCCACTTAAAAGGATTTCGTCCCCGAAATCTTCTAGTTAGGAAGAATGTGTCCTACCATCCAATCACCCATCTACTCAACCATTCAATCACAGGCATTCATTGTCCTTAAAAGATTTCTAATGCTTTCATGTTCATATGCATAGTGTGTGTGTTTGTCTTTATCTAATGCAAAATCATGCGGTCTACTGATTCAGTTGACCTCCTTAATGCGAATCATGTCAGTGCCATGCGTCCAATCATGTATGCAAGAATCCCTAGTTATGTAAACGCTACATGTGTGCATAGCCATTCATCCATATGCAACATCCATATGATAATATATCAAGTTCAACTTACAAACAAATACATATCTGTAAATGCAATATGAATGCGTCCGAACTGATCTAGTGTCTAATACGTATGCATATGCATTCACGAGCAACCATCAGCATCCACTTGCAACCATCAACCATAACATGTTTCAAATACATGTTTACATCCATTGGCTTCTACCTAAGGATCAAATATACGACCTAGAGGATATACTTTGGAAAGAGAGAAACAATTATGCGTAAAGCTCCTACAAATAAAAGAAATCAAGGATGCACCCTTTAGGAAAAAGGGTATGATGCTAGTATCTAGCCTTCTTGAGCTTTACTCCACTGTATCTTAACTAATTTTACTTCACGATTATGAAGTTCCTGATCTCCATTTCCAAAATAAACAGATGTCAATCACGATACCAAGTGTATGTACTAAGATGATTAGAGGTCGCCCTCTTATCCACCATGCCATAACTATAAGAGTCAAAAGGTCACTACGTGATTTTAAGAGTGCCTGCCCCAACTATTCATCTCTCACGCAAACCATCCTAGTCGAACTCGACATTCCTCAAGTACAAGCCCCAAAGGCCTAAACCAATATCAGACAAGCACCCAAGGAATACCTCCTCCGAATTTAGACGATCTACATGAGATGATAAAAGCAAACTCGATAGCTATTCTCAAATCCCTACTAACCAAAAATAAACTGGTCGGACCACCAATTGGATTTGAGACTCTAGTGGGATCTTTCTACTATACAAGTACTATGGTGCAGAGACTCAACTATGGAAGTGGATATGAACAAATGCGAAGTGCTAAAACCAAAGGAAAGAGTACGAACAACAAAACTAGACTCTTCCAACAGAACTTCACTACCTTTCTCTCAGGTACGCTTGGTGGTGAAAGTATGTACTTTCTCTTCCCGAAAATCTTGTTCCTTGTTCTTGCCCTTGTCCTTAATTATATGCCCTATCATACCCTAGTAAAGATACTTCCTCTTGTCTTAGGTTTTATAATTTCTTCCTCCTTCGTGAGCTAAATCTACATCTATGAATTCCTCATTCTAGGGTTGTGCTCCTTAGCCAAACTCCTCATCCCCTTCCATGTGTAACCATGTTGACAAATCTCTCGAAAGCTGCTTCCATCGTACGGAAAACCTTATAAGCTTTGAAAGAAAATTGGCCGCAGGTGAAACTACTGCGGTTATAGATGGAAGTCGGGCACTACTTCGCCCTTCGATGAGGTTACCTCCCAGAAAGCCAGGAGCCCCAGAGACTCAAGAAAGAAGGAGACAAGAATTTAAACAGAGGAAGAGAAGATAGTGCGTATGGCTTGGGGGAATATGCCTTTAAAACGAAAATTTGCTTTTGAAATTGCTTCTTTTAAAACCGTTTCAAAAATAATTTTTCAAATCCTTTATCTGATCTGGTAACCTTCAGCTCTGATACCACATGTAACACCCCACATCCGATAGTGTCACTCACAAAGGGAATGCACTAAGTTCTGTGGAGCATTTAGGGTAAAAGATGCAGATAAATTACAAGACAGACAAAAATTAAACAGCGGAAAATAAAACTTTGCTTTATTGATAAAATAGTTTGTACAATGATTTCTTTACAATATCAGAGTATCATCTGTCTTACAAAATAAAGAAGCATAAAACAACATTTATATTCCCCAATTTTTAGCAAGAGCTAGCCATAGCATCTGAAAAGAGAATCCAAGCAAAACTTCGACAAATCTTCAAGCTGGGAAAGAGTAACAGTCCAACTTAACCTGAGCTATACTATTCCCTCCTTTACTACCTGGGGGGGGGGGGGACGGAAGAAAAGAAAACGAAAGAAAAACAGAGTCAGACATAAAGCCTGAGTAAGTTCAGTAACTTCTAGCATGTGAACATGGAAAAACAAAACGACATGAATTAACTGAATACAAGATAACACCATGATGATAGGGTCAGCAAGATTAGACAAGATTAACACAAGGTATGCTAAGATAAGACAAACTGGATATGCTTTAATACTTTCGCCGCTTCGCTATTTCCTTGTTATACTGGTTTCTATATCTCTGCACCACCTAACTAGTGTCCCAACTAGTAACGATAATGTGATCCCGATCCCTGTAGTTTCCATTGCCTTCAGGCATTCATTTATTATTTATTACCTAAATCTAATCTAGGGTTTTCTATCAAGTGCTTCCTAGATTCAACTAGAGTTTACGCTATCTGCTGAACGCTTCTCGGATTCAAGGTTTATGCCACCTAGTCCAACTAGGGATTATGCTACCTGTCGAACGATGACCCTAAGTCTAGGACACACTACCTAGAGTGGTATATGTTCCTAGTCTTCCCCACGCATATATTGTGAATCGTTATCGCTTGTCTAGATGCACATGTCCTGTAATGTGCGGCCCGAGTCCTGTGGCAGGGCAAATCAAGAAACACAGAACTCGGTCGGGAGCTTTCAGATATCTGCCGATGCAGATGCTAAGGTCTGTTTTTATTCCAGTGGCTATGGTCCCACTCGACCCCTCCCTAAACTAATGAAAGGCACACCTTGAAAAATGAGAACTATACGCAGGCCCCCCTATGCCCCACTGTCCTATGGCCATCCGCAACCATAACTAGATAGCAAGTATATGGTCTTTTGGAGTTCTCCGCCTTTCCGCTTCACGTATCTCGATTGACTGAAGATGGATGGTAGACGACGAGTTGCTATCACAGGGCTACCGGTTTCTCGCCGAATCACACTGGTCCATCCTAGTCTTTAGGTTGCCATATTTTGCAACCAAGGCATACCCTTGGTTCTTCTACCGCAAACCTTAACCTCTGTGAGCCCAGGAGGGTCATCTGCAGCCTCACAGAGGGATACCAAGAGTACCCTCACGTCCCCTCGAAGCCTCGGGCTTCATAACCCAATTCGTTGGAGCCTTCTTTTACTCAGACGGACATTCGCTCATTCCCGTGTTATACTAAGAATTACTACTTAGTTCTACTAACTAAGGTTTACCACTTAGTTTCCAGAATCGTTGTTTTCTTAACTAAGGTTTACTACTTAGCTCCTTTTTACTAAGGTTTACTACTTAGTTCTCTTTCCCGTCAATTCGGATTGGTTAAGTGTCATTAGTCAATTCAAGCTAACTTAACCCTCTTCATTTATCCTGTTAAACTGGTTAAGTGTTATCAGTAATTCATGTTAACTTAACCCTCCCACAAACCAAGTTATATTAGTTAAGTATTTCTTATTACTTAACCCTACCCATTCATCCTGTATTGGTTAAGTGTTCCTTTTTAACTTAACCTTGCCCGTTTGTTTTAACTAACATGTTATCAATGGTTAAGTATTATCCCTTCATGCTTTAGACTTAACCCTATTCCTTTATCACAATCTGATGGTTAAGTGTTCAAGTTTACTTAACCCTACAGTCTAGCCCAGCTAACATATCAAATTGGCTAAGTGTATTAAATTTTACTTAACCCCAACCTCTAGTCTAGTTAACATGTTAATTTGGCTAAGTGTATTAACTTTACTTAGTCCTACCTTCTAGTCTAGTTAACATGTTATTTTGGCTAAGTGTATTAACTTTACTTAACCCCACCTTCTAGTCTAGTGAACATGTTAATTTGGCTAAGTGTTTTCTTAGTTACTTAGCCCCTACAAATCTTGTCTTGTTACGACGTTAAGTTTGGTTAAGTGTCCCTATGGACTTAGCCCTCCCATTTTAGCTTAATTGTGTTAAGTTGGTTAAGTGTTCCTATGGACTTAACCCTCTCATTCTAGTTTAACTGTGTTAACTGTCTGTATGAACCTAACCCCACCCATCGGTTTGGTTATCATGTTGAATTGGTTTAGTGTCTTAGTTAACTTAACCCTACCATTCTTGTTCTAGCTTTAACTAAATAAATTAAATCCGCGACCACTCACATTAGACAGATATTGTTGCGAATACTGATGTGCCGGTTGGTTCCGGGCAGGTTTACATCGCAACTCAGTCTAACCTCGGGTAAGGCATATTCGTGTTTTCTAAGTTCAAAGGGTTTTGATTAATTTTCAAATCAGGTTTTGAAAGTAACCATCCCGTCCATCGGATCAGTTAGGGATAGCCAGGGAGAGCAGGAAACTTGTATTTTCCAAACCCAAGCCTAGACACTATCCTCTCTGTCACCTTAGAACTTTCTGGTGTGTTATTAAAAGAGACGTCGTTAATAAACCTTTCTTTTGTCTAAATTTACATTTTCTCATTTAGGACTAATTCTATAAGTAAATTATTCCTCATTACTCTTTTAATGTAAATCGTCAACACTTATTCTTATGGCCCATTTTCCCCTCTATATCATATTTAGGCTTTTTGGTATGTAAACTATACCAAATTAAGTGTCACTAACCATGATTTTCCTAAACATGACAATTACTCACAATTATGGCCAATTTCACATTTATACCAATATACTTGTTATGCTAAATTAGCTAATCCAATTCTGATTTAACATTCTAATTACAGTTCATGTCAACTAGACCTATTATTCTAGTTCACAATTCATGTAAATGCTAGATTTACAAGTCAATACTAGATTCAAATTACACATCCTATAATTCATGTCAAATTTATCCAATTTGCATTTCTATGAACATGCCATAATACATGTTCCCAATTTATGCCAATTTCCAAGTTTAAAACTATGTTTTTAGTACATTTCATATTTTGCCCAAATCGTATTCCCACCGTTCGTATAATCGTGATTCAATCTAGATTATAGATAAATCTAGCTTCGTAGAAAATAGGGAATGAACCAAAGATGTTATGAAAAAGATAGACATAATAACTAGCATAAAACGATAATTTACTAATTACAGACCTAACGAATTACACTGAAATTGATCTAAAACATCGAAAGCCTATAGGTCTGAAAGTCTTATGGCATAAAAAGGGTTGAATAACGACGTAGGTTCAAGAACATTGGGTAGACCTAACATAATAGGTAAATTCTCAAGATTTAAAACCAAAGAAAATCAAGAATAGACAGAATAGAGATGTAGGTTCAAGAACATGGGTAGACCTAACTTAATAGGTAAATTCCCAAGGTCTAAAACCAAAGAAAACCAAGAATAGACAGAATAGAAAATCAGGTTTAGACCCAATTTCACAGTCATAAAGCTTAAGCAACACTTTCCGAGTCATGAATCATAGGTGTTTATGTCATAGGCAATAGTTTATGTTTCCTAATCAAAGGCATAGGTTTGTGTTCATAGTCAAGGAAATAATTCTCATAGTCATGAGTCACAGTCATAGGCAATGTTCATAGTCATAGGCAATGTTCATAGTCATAGGCAAGGCCTAATTGGTCATCGAATCACAACAGTTCTTAATTAGGTCCAAAGATATAGGCACAGATTCGAATAGAGAGATTTGGCATATTCTTTTGTTCCTTTAATTTCATGTCACGAATAGAGAAAACGTTCAAATCTAAAAAGTAACCGACTTACAGAGATTAGATTAGATTCGTAGAAAAAAAAACAGTCGTTGAAGTCGTTTGAATCTTCACTTGAATCCTAGCTTGTTTTGAATCTCCTCTTGAAAGTCTTGAGCAGCATTTCCTCGTCTTGATTTATTTTGCATATTATTTTATTTATTACTTAATTAAGAGGAGGAGAAGAAGCCATGTTTCACCAAGAATCTTTGCAGCATAAGGATAGAAAAGAATTGTGAATAGAGAAGGAGACTAAGGCTGTTTATATAGGATTAGGCGGACGATTCTTGTCAGAATGGCGTCCAGATACAGAAAAACGAACCAGGTTCAGAAAGCTGGATTTCGGGAGCAGGTCGACCCCCAGGTCGACTACCCAGTCGACCTGGGTGGGGTCGACCCCCAGGTCTACACCCTGGTCGACCTGGATACCCAGGTCGACTTCCAGGTCGACCTGGGTCCTGGGCGGGAAATTTCCCGCCCAGCCCACTTCTGGGTCTGTTTTGAAATTTGAACTCGTTTCTGCACTGTTCGAATTTTAAATTGAATTCTAAAACTTCGGAGGGTCATTTCTCCTTCATACGGACTCCGATTCTCGCAAACTCGGACTCGTTTTCCTGCAGAATTCCGAGACGAACGCAATGGCGCAGCCCGTTTCCCTTGATTTTGATTTTAAAATTTAATTCTGCCTTGATTTGTGAATCTTAGTGTTACAGGATTACGGGGTGTTACAAATATAAACACTAATATAAATAATAAATAATGGATTTAAAATACGAAACCTTTAGTTTATAATAAAAATCAATTTTGAAAAAAGTTTTAAATTTTCTTTCAAATAGACTAAGGGAAATCTTTCGTTTAGATTGGGGTATTCAATTTTGCGAATGGTTTATTTATTGTCAGTTAGGTGAGAGGAAAATCCATTTTAATCTAATTTCGGATTTCTAGCTGAGTTATTTTGGTAATTCATTCGTTGTGTGGTCACAACATTTTATTGAGACTACTTTGAATCTTTGGAGACGGTTCAGAGTTTGACTGCGGTCTTTGATACCGCCGTGATGAGGATAATTGTTTTTCGGATCACTCCAAATCTTAAAAGATGACATTTGGTGTAACGCCCCAAAATTTAATACACTATAACCATACTTTAAAGATAATAAAATGGGAATCACTTAATTAAAATATTTAAACGAAGTAAAACCGGCTTTACCGTTGCGTTAGTCTCGAAAATCTAGTTCAGATAGACACCATGTTTGAGTAAAACGTATAACATATGGAGCAGTTATGAACCTATGTTATGAAAAGCACACTTAAGCGGCGCTTAAGCGATTTTGGCAAATACATCACTTAATTTTTAAAAAGCCGAAGGCATTAAGCGACTACTGTTAAAGCGCGCTTTTTCATCGCTTAAGCATGCTTTTCCAACGTGTAGTAGCGCCTCGCCTAAACTTCAGTATTTATGTACAGTATTATGTGATGAATTACTTATATAATAATTAAGCATTGTTTAAGCACTACTTAGTTGTTGCTTAAGCACTAATCAGACACTATTTAAGAGCCATTAGGCATAGCTGGACTCAAAATGGATTTAGTGCTTAATAAGTGCCTAAGCGTCGCTTAAGCACCACTAAGCGAAGCGAGGCTTCCAGTCATCTCGCCTTGATTATCGCTTAATATAACATAGTTATGAACCTTAGAAGTTTGTATACATATAGGGGGCTTATATATAAACATATAGTTAAAAATGTTTAGAATTTTCAAAATAAGACAAGTGGGAAAACGAGCGGGAAACCAGACCATTGTGGGACGACCCACAAACGGCCTGGGTCAACCTATGGGTCGACCCAATGGGTCAGTAGGTCGACCCAGCGACGATCTGGGCGGATGCGTTCCTATGAATCTGAGCTATTTTTCTAAACAGGTTCATTGCTGACTCAGCACTACATATATGGTTAATATTAAAACCCTAGATTCTAAAGGCTGAGGTTAATTCTGTGAATCTGTAAATAGATGGCTCTCCTGTTCCAATACACACATTCTTCATACCTTCTGCCTCTATACTATGTTCTAAAAATGTATACAATGGGGGAATGCTGCTGAAGTCTAGATCTGCAGAGACAACATTCAGGATTTACATACAACAACAAAAGGGATTGGACTGGACTTTTTTATGGCATATATATATATATATATATATATATATATATATATAAGAGAACTAATCTCTTATTCACATGACCCACTTTGAGTTCCCTGTCATTTTCAAATCTGATTTCTTAGACTATAACATGACAGTTAAATGAAACTGGGTTAAAATATATAGTGTTTATAAGATATACATGTATATCACTGTTAATCACCTATGTTGTTGTTATAAGTAAAACACATGCCTTTACTGTTGGATAATTAATAAGTTGTATGTTTCTATCTTCCTTTTCCCTATTTCTATGTTTTAGTTTATTTCCAGTCTTACCTAAACGTCTATGTGATTTGATTATATTCTCCTTTCTATGTTTTCCCTTTTTACTTACGCTAAGCCTAGGCCTTTGGAAGTCTAGGCTATACCCAATTAGAGTTTGCATATAATAAAATTTAGGTAATTAGAAATGACATAAAAAGGGGAATTTAGGCATACTATTAAAATGAGGACTGTTTAATTATGTTTTGGGAAAAGGTATAACATGCACATGTTTATACTTGATGTGAATTGATAAATAAAAAGGAAAATGTGTGTATAATTGCTCTAAATTAATAAAAATGGATAATATGCATAAATCTGTACATACTATAATTTGGGACAAAATTGGATGAATTGTATGCATATGTATAAACATGTTAGGTTTGAATTAATACAGACATTAAGTAAATGACATGTCAGAATATAGCAAGTATCAAATATAGGTTAATAAACTGAACCAATAGGGTAATTGTATACATCTGGAAAAATGTTTTGGGGAAGTGTTGTACACACATAATAATATGTAATATTACAACCATGCTTATTAGTAAACCTAAATGCTAGGTTAAACATGATTATTAATAAGCTAAAGAGGCCCCTCGTTCTGCTATTATATCGAGTTTTTGGAGTCTTAAATCTTGGTCATTTGGGGGCACAAGCTTTGGGGGTTTGGCTTTTGTCAGTCTGTTGTTTAGAACCTATATCCGTTAGTATCCATGTTGGCATTTTGTTAGAGTACATCACACTAGGTAGGGGCACGCTTTACTGAACTGGATAGTAAAAGGTCCATACGGGGAAGGTGGGTACGGGCGTGTTCCGGCATGGTCATGTTCATCCATGAGTCTGATTAGTGAAATTAAGCCGCTGTAACACCTGTAAATAGGTCTGTGTTATATAAGTTGCTGGGTTAGGGACTGATGCACCTCTACTGTCGAGGCTGACTTATGGTATTTGCGTAATAGGGAGCCAATCTCATGGGTAGTAATTAGGGTACACTTAATTTTGCTGTTATGTAATTAGGGTAACACCTAATCCTGCTGCTATGTTATTAGGGTATGCCTAATCCTACTATTTAATTCTACTATTAATCCTGTTGTTATGTAATTAGGTTAAATAACTAATCCTTTAATCCTGTTATACTAGTATTGGTGCAGTCATAACCTGTTCTAGGAATATAAATGTGAAGCAGTACTTGACCATAATTTATTCCTGTTATTCTTATTTATCTTGCTATTCTGTTTAGTTTACCTATTACCTTATATGATACTGTACTTTCTCATCCAGTCTACTTTACCTGTCTTGGTATTCCTATTTTATGCATATTAGATAATCACTAGAACTCTCCAGACTTTATGTCTGACCCTTTTGTTTCCATTTCTTTCTTCCTTTTTCCCCCTTGTTCCTCAGAGTGGTAGCACTCCTTAGTGATTAGGACTTTCTCTTTTAGCTTGGATCTGGACTTTTTGAGATGTACCATTTTGACTTTCTCTCTACTCTAGTGTGACTTGCTATGAGAGACATGATTTTATGTACTCTGATATTTTCTCTTATGGGATGTTTTGTGAGACAGGTTTGAGATACTTTGTTTTGATGTAACTGGTTTTGATGTGACTTGTTTGAGGCTACGTTTTATTTTAATAATGAAGTTGAAATTTTCCGCTGCTTACTTTATCTTTGTCTTCTGACCTATTGCACTTCACAAAACTTATGCACTCTCTTATAAGTGACATTAACGGACACGGGGTGCCACATTTGGTATTTGAGATGAAGCTTACAAGATCGGAGAATTTATTTTAAAAAATTGTTTTCAAAAGCGAAGTATTTTCAAATAAAAATATGTTTTTGAATAACATATCTCCTCAAGCCATATTCAATATTCTCTCAATCTCTTGTTGAATCTTTTGTTTCTTCTCTTTTCAGCATATACGGGGCTCCCAATCTTCATGAGGCTGTTCCACTACCGACATGGTTACGTAGTTATCTTAAGGCTACGACACCTGCCGGAGGGCAAGGAGATGCCCCACCACTAGCTGCAGCCGAGAAGCTACACCTCCACGAGTAGATAACTTTTCGAAGCTATGTAAAGACTTTTGCACTATGAGAGGGAAACCGTTCCGAGGTACCGAGAGATTTATTGAAGCACGGAATTGGCAAAGAGAAACGAAGAACTTGTTTGGTCTTTTGGAGATCGATGATAGAAGGAAGATATAATTGGCTGCATGGCAATTAAAGGACGAATCTTCCTAAGGGTAGGAAGTAACGCAGGCAGCACAACCAGTAGCTACTTGGGATGATTTTAGACAGAGATTCGAGATGAAGTTTTTATCTCAGGAGGAGGAGGGATTGCAAATGGAGAGATACTTGGATTTGAAACAAGAAGACATATCTTTTAAGGATTATGTGAATAACTTCAATCAGCTGGCGAGATTTGGTCTGGACTTCGTGGATACGCCCCCACAAGAAGGATCTTAGATTTATGAGAGTGTTGAATCAACCTCTCCAAGGACTTGCATTATCTCATATACCGATGGGGGCAATGCTTGAAAGGATGGTTGATATGGCTCTTATGCACGAAGATGGAAAGGATGAGAAGGAAGGCAGTAAGACCGAGGAGACACAGGCTAAGGGCGAGAAACAGAAATGGTGGCCCAGGAAAGGAAAGTAAAAGAAAGAGACTGGAGGAAAGCCTGATAAGGCTCAAATCAAGGAAGATATCAAGCGTCATGGTTGTAGATTTATGGGTCATTTTGTGAAGGACTACAGAAAGGCAAAGAAAGCCCTAATTGTGGACAAGTGGGATACTTCACTAAGCAATGCCCTAGCAAGCAAGGACAAGGGGCAGGAACTTTTGGACAAGTGCGCGCTCTTGAGGCTAGTGGACCTTTTTGAGGTAGGAAACCCCATAGGAGGTACGGCTCATTTATCCATGATATGTAGAGGTTTGAGAATTTCTATCTTGGGCGTCGAGTTTGAATGCGACATATACGTATTGAGCTTTACGGGATATGGCTTGATTCTAGGCATGGATTGGCTAGCCATGTACTTTGCCATCCTTGATTGTAAAAAGAGAGTGGTTAGACTTCTTACTTATCATGTAGGAATCTCAAAATTTCCTGTGACCCATGGGGGTCGGTGATGCTCATTTTTCTAGAATTGCTTGATACTTCTGCTGATGATTTGCGATCTGTGCCCATAGTCAGAGATTACTCGGATGTGTTTGAGGAAGTTAAGGGATTACCTCCAAGGCATGAGATAGACTTCCAGATTTACTTGGTAGAGAATGCGAAGCCAGTTACTCTACCAGTGCGCCACATGGCTCCTAAAGAGAGGAGGGAGCTTAGCAAGCAGTAGGGGAGCTATTTGAGAAAGATTTTATTAAACGATGCATATTAGAGTGGGGAGCTCCAGTCATCTTTACAACTAAGGCGGAGTGCTCACTTCGTTTACGTGTGGATTATAGGGAGATGAATAAGCTCACTAAGAAGAATAGACACCCGCTACTGAGAATTGACGACCTGTTTGATCAGCTAGTAGGCGCATCAGTTTTCTCGCAGATGGAATTGGTTACAGAATTTCATCAGTTGAGGGTGGCAGAGGACAGGATTGATAAGATCGCATTCAAAACTCCAGACGGTTTCTTTGAATGGTTGGTTATGTTTTCTGGGCTAACCAATGCACCTGCATTTTTTGTGGACTTGATGAGTAGGGTGTTTATAGAGTTTCTGAACAAATTTGTGGTGATTCTTGTGGATGACATTCTGAACTTGTCGAAGAATGAGGAGGAACATGCCCTACACTTAGGAGAGGTTCTACGCACTCTCAGATCGCATCAGCTCGAGGCGAAATTTTCTAAGTGTCACTTTTGGAGAAAGGAAGTAAGGTTCCTAGGGTATGTGGTCTCCAAGGATGAGATAACAGTGAACCTCGCTAAAGTCGTCACAGTTCAAGATTGGAGGGCTCCAACAAATGCGACGGTTGTGAGAAGTTATCTAGGGTTTATGGGCTAATATAGAAAGTTTATCAAGTACTTTGCAAGGATATCAGTCTTACTCACCAAATTGAGAAGAAGAGCTTGGCTTTTTCGTGGAGCATTAATGGCAAGGATGTCTTTCAGAGGTTGAAGAGGGATCTGACAACAACCCCAGTTCTGACTCTCCCTGATGGAAGCAAGATGTTCACAGTTTACACAAATGCTTATGGCACATGGCTTGGTGCTGTTTTGATGCAAGTGGGAATGGTAGTATGCTATTGTAGCATACAACTGAGGGTTCATGAGAAGAGATATCCTATCCATGATCTTGAGTTAAATGAAATAGTGTTAGCATTGAAGTCTTTGCGACACTATCTACTTGGAGAATATTTGAGTTGTACATAGATCATAAATCGCTCAAATACTTGTTCTCACAGAAGGATCTCAACCTAAGGCAAAGGAGTTCCTAGCAACCAACGAATTTGAGATAGCTTACACCACGGGAAAGGGTAATGTAGCGGTGGATGCATTGAGTAGGCAGAGGATGACTTTGAATCCTCTATTCGTAGAAAGGAGGAGCTTGGAGTACATCTCGACCTTTGATTTCAACCCATCTACGGATTTCACATTAGGATTGTTAGCATCGTTAGAGGTGCGACCTACTCTATTGGAGCATATTGGATATATGCAGCGGGAGAACCCAAATATATCAGACATCTTGGCCGGGCTTGGCAAAGGAGAGACTTCTAGTTAACTAGATAGATATACCATGGACGAGAAATGGTGGCTAAGACGGGATGGAAGACTATGAGTCCCTAAGATTGGGGAATTGCTAAAGGAAGTGCTTAAGGAAGCCTATCATTCTCGGATAACTATCCATCCGGGTGACGAAAAAATGTATCGAGACATGAAGAGAGTTTCTTTTGGACTGGCATGAAGAAAGATGTAGCGGAATTTGTAGCTCGATGCTTGACATTTCAGCGAGTAAAGGCTGAACGAAGGAAACCTGACAGATTGCTTGAACCTTTTGGTGTTCCACAATGGAAGTGGGAGAGCGTCTCTATGGATTTCTTCGATGGATTGCCCTGATCATGGAAGGGCAATACAAGCATTTGGGTGATGGTAGATAGACTTACGAAGAGCACTCATTTTATTCCTATTAAGAGTAAGGGGACGATTACTTGGCTGGTATCAGTAATCTATGAAAGATAGTCTGACTGCATGGGGGTACCTTACAGTGTAATAAGCGATTGCGACCCCATCTTTACTAGTGAGCTTTGGAAGAGCTTACAAGAGGCGTTAGGTACATAGCTACGTTTGAGTACGACATACCACCCTTAGACCAATGGAAAGACTGAGAGGGTGAATAGAGTTCTTGAGAACCTTTTAAGACCGTTAATCCTAGATTTCGGAGGGACTTGGGAGGAGCATCTCCCATTGGTTGAGTTCGCCTACAACAATAATTATCAATCAAGCATAGGCATAACACCCTTCGAAGCGTTATATGGATGTAGATCACTGACTTGTTGATGGGAATCTACGGATAGACTTCTGCTTGGACTTGAGATGATTCGAGATATTTCCGGGAAGATTGGTCTTATCCACCAAAGATTGAAAGCAGCTCAAGATAGGCAGAAGGCATATGCCGATAAAAGGAGGACCGATTTGGAATTCAAAGTTGGAGATATGGTCTTCATTAAATATCACCGCTAAGGAATGTAGTTCGCTTTGGCTCAATAAGGAAGTTGGCGCCGAGATTTGTACGACCATTCCCTATAGTGGAGAGGATAAGTCAGATGGCCTATAGGATCAAGCTATCAGACAGACTAGCAGGCGTACATGATGTTTTTCATATTTCCCATTTGAGGAAATTCTTACATGATGCAGCACAGATAGTGGAGCCAAGCACGCTTGAGGACATGGAAGTTGAGAAGGAAGCATCAGTGAGAAGACTCCTACTCATATCCTTGGATCAGAAATCAAAAAGCTACGCAATAAAAAAACCAGATTGGTAAAGGTGAAATGGGGAGAGGACCGCGATGATGCAACATGGGAACCCGAAGATAGGATTCACGCTCTTATCCTTTTCTTTTTGAAAGTATGTTCTTGACCTCTTTTCCAAGCTTTTACTTCTTTGCATTTGCTTATATCATTCAAGTATGTTTATCCTATCGTTCGAACCTCCAATCCTTATGTAGAATCCAATGGTAGGAAACATGCATTTGAGACATGTTATGATTGATGATTGTAAGTGGATGCAAGTGTTTGCTAGTGGTTGCTCATGGATGCATACACACACACACAGCACTAGATCGGCTCAATCACTTACATATTGCAAATGGATGTATGTGCATTTTTTTCTATGGGTGAAAATTGGTGAATAGTCGTATGGATGTTGCATTTTGATGAATGATTGTGCACACATATATAGTTTCATATGTTATACTAAGATTATTTACATACATTTTGGATTCATGGCACAAATATATATTGCATTAAGGAGGTCAATTGAATCAGTCTGCCTCCTGATTTTCGCATTAGTGTAGGGACATATACACACAACACCTTTGCATATGTTCATACAAGCATTAGAAATTCTTAAGGACAATGGACACCTGTGGATGGTGAACGAGAAGATGGTTATAGGTGGTTGTTAGGATAGTAACATTCTTCTTAACTTGGAGATTTCGAGGATGAAATCCTTTAAGTAGGGGAGAATGTAACACCCTAAAATTTAATTACACTATAACCATACTTTAAAGATAATAATATGGGAATTACTTAATTAAAATATTTTGAATTAAGTAAAATCAGCTTTACTGTTGTGTACATCCCAGAATTTTGGTTCAAATAGACCCTAAGTTTACGTAAAACGAATGATGTATGGAGCAGTTATGAACCTTAAAAGTTTGTATACATATAGTTGGGTTTATATATAAATATATAATTAAAAAATGTTCAGTGTTTTCAAAACGAGATAAGCGGGAAAATGAGCAGGAAACCAAACCGTTGTGGGACGACCTACATATGGCTTGGGTCAACCCAAGGTCGGTTGGGTCGACCCAATGGGTCAGTGGTTCAACCCAGCAACGATCTAGGCGGACGCGTTCCTGTGAATCTGGACTGTTTTTCTAACTAGGTTCGTTGCTGACTCAGCGCTACATGTACGGTTAAGATTAAAATCCTAGAATATATAGGCTGAGGTTAAATCTGTGAAGCTATAAATAAGTGGCTTTCTCCCATTCGAATACACATATTATTCATACTTTCTTCCTCCATAATTCTGTTCTAAAAATGTATACAATGGGGGAATGCTGCTGAAGTCTAGATCGATAGAGACAAGATTTAGGATTAACATACAACAACAAAAGGAATCGGACTGGACTTTTTTCTATGGCATATAGTTATATATGTAAGAGATTTAATCTCTTCTTCACCAGGACCCACTGGGTGTTCTCTATCATTTTCAAATCTGATTTCTTAGACTAAACATGACAATTAAATGAAACTGAGTTAGAATATACAGTATTTGTAAGATATATATGTTTTTCACTGTTAATCGCCTATGTCGTTGTTATAAGTAAAACACATGCCTTTACTATTGGATAATTAATAAGTTGCTTGTATCTATCTTCCTTTTCCTTGTTTCTATGTTTTAGTTTATTTCTAGTCTTGCCTATATGTCTATGTGATTTGATTCTATTCTCCTTTCTCTATTTTACTTTTTGTTTACAGTAAGCCAACGCCTTTGGAAGCCTAGGCTATTCCCAATTAGAGTTTGCATATAATAAAATTTGGGTAATTAGAAGTGACATAAAAAGTGGAATTCAGGCATATTATTAAACTGAGGACAGTTTAACTATGTTTTTGGAAAAGGGTTATATGCACATTTTTATACTTGTTGTGAATTGATAAATAAAAGGGAAAATATGCGTATCTTGCTGTAAATTGATAAAAATGGATAATATGCATAAATTTGTACATGTTATAATTTGACACATAATTGAATAAATAGTATGCATATGTATAAACATGTTAGGGTTGACTTAATACAGACATTAAGTAGATCACATGTTGGAATATTGTAAGTGCTAGATGTAGGTTAATAAACTGAACCACTGGGGTAATTGTATACATCCGGGCATGTGTTTTGGGGAAGGGTTGTACACACATAATAACATGTAATATTACAACCATGCTTATTAGTAAGCCTAATCCTGCTAGGTTAAACATGATTATTAATAAGCTAAAGAGGTCCCTTGTTCCGCTATTGTATCGGGTTTTGGAGACTCTTAAATCCTAGTTATTTAAGGGCACATGCTTAGGGGGTTTGGATTTTGTCAATCTGCTGTTTGGAACCCATATTAATCGGTATCCCTATTGGTATTTTGTTAGAGGGCCTTGCACTAGGTAGGGGACGGGGCATGCTTTACTGAACTGGGTAGTAAGAAGTTCACATGGGGAAGATGGGTACAGGCGCATTCCAGCGGAGTCATGAGCATGCATGAGTCCGATTAGGGAAACTGAGCCATTGTAACACTAGTAAATAGGTTTTTGTTATATAAGTTGTTGGGTTAGGGAGTGATACACAATACTTCTGGGGCTAACATAGTGTATTTACGTAATATGGGGCTGATCGCATGGGTAGTAATTAGGGTACACCTAATCCTGTTGTTATGTAATTAGGGTAACACCTAATCCTACTATGTAATTAGGGTACGCCTAATCTTACTATTAATTCTGTTGTTAATATGGTTGTTATGTAATCAGGTTAAATACCTAATCATGTTATACTAGTATTGGTGCATACATAACCATTTCTAGGGATATAAATGTGAAGCATTACTCGATCATAGTTTATTCATGTTATTCATGTCTATCCTGCAGTTCTGTTTAGTTTACCTATTACCTTATATGATATTGTATTTTATCATCTAATCTTGTTTACTTGTCTTGGTATTCCTATGTTATCCATATTTGAAAATCATTGGAACTCGCCAAACTTTTTTCAGAGCCTTTTGTTTTTGCTTTTTTCTTCCTTTCCCCCCAGGTCCTCAGAGTGGCAGCACACTTTAGTGATTAGGACTTTCTCTTTCATCTTGGATATGGTCTTTCTAAATGTACAGTTTTGACTTACTCTCTACTCTAGTATGGCTTGCTATGAGAGATATGATTTTATGTACTTTGATATTTTCTCTTATGGGATGTTTTGTGAGATTGATTTGAGATACTTGGTTCTGATGTAACATGTTTGAGACTACGTTTTATTTTAATAATGAAGTTGAAATTTTCCGTTGCTTATTTTATATCTGTCTTGTGAATTTCTGTACTGTTTACCTATTGTGCTTAACGAAACTTAATGCATTCTTTTATGAATGACATTAACGGACATGGGGTGTCACATTTGGCATTTGACCATTTAGAGTTATACCTAGAGTGGTCAACTAGTCGATGGGTTTTGGTACAACTTGAACCTAGGACTCAACCATAAAAGTTGGGTTCCAAATTCCTACTTGAATTTCTTTCTTTCGTCCTTCCTTCCTCATCTAGCCAAACCATGTTCTTATCCTTCTTCTCTTTCTTTGTCATTGGTTCATCTCCTCTTTTTCAGCACTAGTTTGCGCATTAGATCTCGCCCAATATTACTCCAAGGTCTAATTCAATTTCTTCTTTTTGATCATTTCTTAGTCCATAACACCTATTAGCGCTATCTACTCTTACAAATACCATTTTTGTCTTGTCCTTGGGGAGGGAGATCGTTTGGTTGGATCGGAATGAGCATAAGGATCCACTTCCTTAGGGCTAAGAGAACTTGTCGTGGTAGTGACTTGCAACGATCCTTTTTTTGAGATCTTTGCATAGGATTGTTGTTCATGCTGCATCCGACTTTGCTATATCTTGTTGGAATAGATTTTGATGAAGGAGATTGTCATATCGGAGATGAAGATTAAGCTATCTTGGATGGTTTTTCTAAGGAGAATCTCGATGAGATTTTAGAGGCATCCGTGTTATACATGGACTTGAATGGCCTTTTGTTTGACTGGCTTTAGAGATTTTGCAGCAGATCTCCTTTTCCTTAAGGTCATCTTTTGAGTTCGGGAATCTTTGTTCAAACTGCCAACATAGATGTGTGACAAATTCAGCACATTATTCCGTAGATGGGAAGTTATGACTAGATTTGTCTCATGATGCAGAAATTAATCTTTTGCTTGATCAATGGCTTAACCATCATTTAGTACCGCAACATATTTGATTCTGCTTGTTATCCTCGTGTGCTGTTTCACAGAGTTATTTTCTGTATCTTCATCTATCCATGCTATCATTAGATAATGTTAGGTGAATCGCCGTGAAGAAGCTTTATGGTAGATTTTTTTTGCCATCTCTAGTTATCTTTTGTAAGAGATAATGATGTGGAAACCTCCAACAACATCAGCATTATTTGTAACACGAGACTGAGCATTTAGCTATCATGATATGCTTAATCAAAGGTCATAAAAATGGTTTGAGCTCTAGTCGCAGAGCAAGTCATCTCATTGTTTATAGGCATTGTTTTGGGAGTTTCAGTGTTGTTGTTTTGTTGTTTTCCCATTCCAGCATCTGGTTCTTAGCTTTGCAATAATTCGTGCTTGTAACTGTTTGTGCTTGCTGTCTTTGAAATTGCATGAC
This sequence comes from Allium sativum, assembly GCA_030737875.1. Taxonomy (NCBI): domain Eukaryota; kingdom Viridiplantae; phylum Streptophyta; class Magnoliopsida; order Asparagales; family Amaryllidaceae; genus Allium; species Allium sativum. The sequence continues at coordinate 118,592,797 of CM060913.1, read as the reverse complement.
TTTTAATGAGAATTCTATATTTGGAAATGTTTTAGTCATATCGCGCATATCTAATTGAAATCTCAATTTTCTTATGTAACTAACAATTGTCTTAGAGATGAAAAGGATAAAAATTCCATGTTGAATAAATTTTAGCGAAGTATAGGTTTTTCGTCGTTTTCGTCACAGGTATATTTATTACTTGTTCCTTGTTAAGCTAAAATTTATTTTACTCTTTTTGTGTGTGGTTTCGGTTTTCACATTTTTCGCATGACGAACTTACTCTTTCGCCAACATATGACTTGAATTGTTTAATTTTCTACAAAATATAGTTTTGCAACTTTTTACAAATATTGTTAAAAATAAATAAATAAATAAATGTATCATTTTTAAATTTTAAATTTTACTGATTTACTCTCTTTAATTTCAATTTACGCGAAAACGTGGATTTGGGTATAGTACTTTGCGCATGTTCAAACATTCGTTTTGCAATAAAATAGATGGATTAAATGACGCTAAGCGCATGTTACCAAAATTATATATTTTGTACAAATCTCATATTGAAAGTGAAACGGTACTGAAAAGAAATTTTCAAAATATATAAATGAAGTCAAAAAGAAGTCGATTATTTTTGTGAAAAATTTCGATTTTTTGTCACATGAAAGGCGTAATGAAGATTTTTGGATGGTTTGTGTGCATTTTTTATGTGACGACCACCCATAGCTGCTGCACTTAACAAAAGAAAATAATGCGCTGAAAGACGTGCCACGTAGCTAGGGATGGTCATCAGGGTTGAATAACACAAGCAGAACCTGTCGTATAACTCTCGCAAGGATTAAATATAATAGAACATATACAACAGGCATATAATAGTGAAGCAGAATTGAGTAGAAACTTAAACTTCCATTTCAACTTGAAAGAATATCCATACAACACATGAATACCATAAGAATCTGTACAAAGATGCCTCACTACAATCACTCAGAGAAATCATAATAGCGGAAAACAACAAGATATATGTATAGCAGCAATAATACATAAGCCTCCTGATTATCGTCCCTCTGTAGCAACGTCTCATCAAGATCTATCACCTATCACCTGCCACTTAGTCTTCCCATCCACAACACAATGGATGAACAACTCAAGGTAATAAGAGGAAACATAAAACCTTGAGTTAGACAACAGTCTCAATGAGCGATATAACAACTATCTAATTTCATTAATAAAGTATATGAGAATAGGCAGATTAATAAACTAGTCTACCACAAACAAAAGAGAAGAACACAAACCTGTCTCCACTACATCTAACAATGATAGCCATTACAACAACCAGAAAGAACAAACAATAGCAGACAAACCAATTAATTATCCTGCGTAGATCATCCAAATCGAGATCAACATCTCCCAAGCACATGTCCTGAAGGCCTAAACCAACATCAGATAAGCACCCAAGAGATGTCTCCTTCAACATCGAACATTCTATGCAAGACGATATAAGCAAAACTATTAACATCTATGACTCTGGCTATCACCACCTATACTACCTTGAAACTATAGTTAATCGTATGACTGGTCCCGACATACCATCCATCAAGGGCTAATAGTAACCCTAGTTCTAGTCAGATCACTGCACGCCCCACGTACATTTGCCTCCCTAAGACGACTAGGCACATCCCATGTGCCCAGGGTATTCGACTAGTCTCACTAGCTTTTAGGTGTCCCTATAATACCCTTGCTTTGAGCCTGCTAGAACTTACGAGAATGATAATATCTCATCCTTCATAACAATAATCGTCATCACCGACGACTATCCACAATCTCAAACCCCGTCTCGAGCAACATTATCCACGAGCTCACAACTTTGAGTTGTATTCACATTAGTTGTATTACTATGATTAACGAACACCTCATAACACTTCGAATATTCCGTCTTGAATTCACGTCGAAGCTACATCCAACAACGAGCCAAAAATAAACATCTTTTGGTCATTATTCGATCCACAACGTTTCGTCCTTTGATGTAAATAACATTCCATAGCATTTCCAAAACGTTGCAGCTCAATATGTGTATGCACAATCCACCATTAAACATCTCCAATTAACGGCGTTCCACATAGCTTTTTACAGCATTTCTTTAACGCTGTCATTGCCTCTCACCGAACCATCATGGATTGGTTGCGGTCCATGGGTTAAAACTCGAGCCGATCCATCTTTTTCTCGTGCTAACCCTTCAATTCAAGCTGATCCGCTCCCCCTATGGGTCGTGCCCAATCCATTACTTTCCACAGCGTTTAGCTAAATGTTGTCAATCCTAAAGGATCAGGTGTGATCCATCCCTGCTAAATTCCCTCCGATCTAGTGAAAATGCTGGTCGATCCACTGTTTTTAGCGTGCGCGATTCATCCTTTTTTGCTTGCCCGATCCATTCCTGGATCTTGCTCGATCCGCCTTCTTTTACAGCGTTTGCCAAACGCTGTCATCCAAACTTTTGGCAAATCGATCCACCAATGGATCGGTTCCGATCCACTTGCACTTGCACCTCCGATCCACTCACTTGCCTTGCCCGACCCATGCTAATCTGGCGCCAATCCATAGAATCTTTCCAACCAAGAAAACTCATGCACTCAACTTGATCAAAACTCGAAACCAACGAAGATTCAAACTCGTGCAATTCAACCAACGATTCAATAACAAAATCAAACAATCTTCAATCAATCATCAATGCATCAAGCATATATGAAATTCACCAAATTATAATTAAATATAAGTTCAAATCAAAAAGTGGATCTAAACATAGAATTAACATATGGAATTACCATTTAAAAGTTGCTAGATTACATCCTATGGTGATTTGAATTGAAATCATACTTACTTCGATTAGATCTAGATGAAAACAACTTGAAATGAAGAACATAAGATCAGGCAACACATATACTCGATTGAATCCGTGCAAGAGATGTTTATCACTCGCCAAATCTTCAAATAGCTTGAAAACAACTAATCTCTAATCAGGACAGTGAAGAACGATTTTCAACTCTCTCAATTTGATGTGATCTCTCTCTCTGGATGTAGATCTTCCTTGATGTAGATCTTCAGTCTTCTTATATAGGTCTAAGATTTATTGGAGTAAATATGTATTTGATTGAGCAAGAGGATCACGAGTTTAACCAAATAAGAGAAATGAAGAAACTAAACTTTTCCCCATGCCTCTACCCCTATTTATAGCCAAACCATTAACTCATTAATGGGCCTAACTTACTAGCCCACTAATGACTAATTAGTCTGTCTAGAAATTATGTAGACTAAAAGCACTAAAACAACGATTCCCCCTAAAATGCTGAACCAAATCTTTAATGTAACCACTCTACGGAATTGGCAACGCCATTTCCTTTTCAACAAAATTGATCTTAGCACCTGATTTGATCACATTCAAAAGTTATTCATTGTACAAAACTGACAGAGGAATAATTTTCACAAACAAATTGGTAAAATTTTTGAAAATGTCTCACATCATCATGACCAACATATTAAAATATGAGAATGATCCGACCTTCGGGGAATTAAATAAAATATTTTACGATCCTTCGATACGTAAAGTGTGTTCGTTACATTCTCCCCTTCCCCTTGGGAATTTCGCCCCTGAAATCTCAAGCAAACACAAGCAACAAAACCATTCCGGTTGTCTATCATCCATAAGAAGCCAATATATCATCCAAACTCGCATCCATCAAGCCATGCATCCATAGCCTTAACCTAGTATGCGGAATTCCAACGAATAGTACAAGTTACAATGGTATAAAAGTGACATGACATTTATGGGTCATACCAACGAAGTGTCCTGGGTGGATCGTCTTCATACTCTCTTTCGTTTCCTATGTATAATTGTCATCATCATCACTCCACTACACCTTGACTAGCTTAGCCATCTTCCTCCTAAGCTGTTTCATGTCATTCCCTATAACTGGAAGCGCTTTACAAGGTATCGTAACTACGGTATCGACTTCTAGGTCTTCGTATTATTCCGGAGATACCACCACATTCGAATCATGCAGACACTTCCATAAAAACGACACATGGAAAACATTGTGCGCACTCGAATTCTTCTCAGGTAAATCCAATTTATACTCTAACTTTCTAATTCGCTTGACTATCCGAAATGGTCCAACAAATTCTGGAGCTAACTTTCCTTTACTTCTGAACCAAACAACATTCTTCAATGATGAAATCTTTACGAATACCATGTCATCCACGTCGAATTCCAAATCCTTATGGCACTTATTGGCATAACTCTTCTGACGATCTTGGGCTGCTTTCATTCGCTGCCGAGCAATCTTGATACAATTCGATGTCTTTCTAATCATCTCTGGCCCAAGGTTTAACTTATCTCCAGTTTCAGACCAACATCCGGAGAATTACATGGTCTACCATGCAATGCCTCATATGGTGCCATCCCATTGCTCGACTGATAGCTGCCATTATATGCAAACTTGGCTAGATGTACATGGTCTTCCCATGATCCCTCAAAATCCAGTACACAAGCTCTTAGGAGATCTTCCCAAACTCGGTTAACTCTCTCAGTTTGACCATCAGCATGGGAATGATTAAGAATGACAATGGGGTGGGTTGGGGCAAGTTTCTCTTGCTCCAGACCCGACCTTGACTTTTTAAACCCCGCCCTAGACCTGCCCCATAGACCTGGTGTGGGACTGGAATCTCGCCTCGTACCCAAAACCCGTACGGGTCAGGGTAGACCTGATCAGCCCCACGACCCCGTGATATTGTGCTCTGATATACACAAATTTATATACTTATATTTTTTATCACCATATGATAAATTATAGACATATTATAATGTGTTTATAATGATAAGAGAAAATAATAAAATGAGTTGTAAGATAATAGTTCAAAATGTATGCATTCGTTATTGTATGCTTATCATTCATGCAACTTAATACTATGAAAATTTTGTAGTTGTTAATAGAAAAAATAATAATATTCAAGTTATAACCATGTATACCTAAGAAAATTCACAAGTAATCATTATGGTTATAAATTATTTTAATGATGTTTCAATAATGCAGACCGGGTTGGGGTGGGTTAGTCGTGCCCCAGAACCAACCCTAAACCCGAACCTCAAAAAGCGCGTCGTGGGTCTACCCGCCCCGAAGACCTTATGAGGCGGGTCTAAATGGGTCAAAACAGGGGTGGGTCAAGCGAGTTTGGACCCAAGACCTGCCTCATTGCCATCCCTAGGGATGATAAGCCATACTTAAACATGACTTGGTTCCCCAAGTCTCTTGCAAACTCTTCCAAAACCCACTTGTGAATAATGGATCTCAATCACTAACTATGCTCTTTGGGATACCATGGAATCAAACTATCCATTTAATATATAGCTCGGCCAACTTCGATGTTGTCCTATTCGATCTAATAGGAATAAACCTCGCGCTTTTGGTCAAACGATCCACGATGACCCAAATCCCTTCGTTTCCTGCACTAATTCTATGTGACCATCGATAAAATCCATCGATTTATGCTCCCGCCTCCATGTAGGAACTTCCAATCTCTTAAGCAATCCACTCAGCTTCTTTTGTTCAGCTTTCACCAACTGACAGTTCATGCACTTGGAATTTTTTTTCCAACATCCCTCTTCATACCCTCCCAGTAGTAAGCTCGCTTCATGTCCTGATACATCTTATTACCACTAGGATGAACCATCAACTTCAAGTGATGACATTCCCTCGGAACCTCATCTCTCAATCCATTGATGTCAGGAACGACCATTCGTCCTTATTTCTGAAGCCAACCCTCTCGATCGACTTTGAATTCCTTATCCTCGGTTTCCAACTTCTGGACAGTCTCGACAAGCTTTACGTCACGCTTTTATCTCTCGCCAATCCTTTGACGAAAGTAGGTCTTATCGATAAACGTGCCAACATTTCAGGTTCCAACTCATACCATGGCCTGAAATCAAACCCACCAAGTACTCGAGGTGCTTCCATTCCGAAAACATTGCTCCCAAACTTGCATCTCTTCGACTCAATGCATCTGCCACTGCGTTACCTTTACCATGAGTATAGGCTATTACAAAATCATATAATGACAGAAATTCTAACCAACATTGTTGTCAAAGATTCAAATCCTTTTGGGAGAAAAGGTACTTTAATGACTTGTGATATGTAAAAAACTAAAATCATACTCCTAACAGATAATGTCTCTACATCTTCAGAGCAAACACAATCGCTACCAACTCCAAATCATGAGTTATATAAATCCTTTCATGCAGCTTTAGCTATCAACTCGTGTAGGACACAACTCTATCTCTTTGCATTAGCACTGCTCTAATTCCAGTACCACATGCATCGGTGTATACCACCATCTCTTCATTCCCCCTTGGAATGGTCAAAATACAAGCACTCGTCAATCTCTCCTTCAGGATTTCAAAAGCTTGCTCACACTTTGCATCCCATGTGAACACTTGGTTTTTCTTCATCAATCATGTTAATGATGCAATTATATTGGAGAAATCCTTGATAAAACGATGATAATATCCCGCCAACCCAAGGAAACTCCGAACATCCATCACATTCTTAGGTCTACCAAGTCTTGGATTGCTGCCACCTTAGCAACGTCAACCGCTATTCCATTTCCAGAAACAACGTGGCCTAAAGACCTCACTTTGCTCTTCCAGAAGTGATACTTCGAAAACTTAGCTCTCAGCTGATGCTTTCACAAGATTTCCAAAACAACTCACAAGTGCGTCTTATACTCTTCCTCAATCCGGGAATAAACCAGGATATCATCCATGAATACAAGCACAAACTTGTTCAAATGGTCTCCGAAAACCCTATTCATAAGATCCACAAAGCATACTAGTGCATTGGTCAATCCTAATGGCATCACCAGACACTCAAAGAAACCGGATGGTATCCTAAAAGCTTCCTCTGGCACACTATCCTTCGGCACTCTCAACTGGTGAAATCCCGTTGCCAAATCCATTTGGGAAAACACGTTGGCCTCGTGAAGCTGCTCAAAAAAGTCGTCTATTCACGGCAAAGGATACTTGTTTTTCTTGGCCACTTGTTCGGCTTACGATAATCCACACACATTCTTAAAGATCTATCAGCCTTGGTTGCAAAAACAACTGGTGCATCCCATTCGGACATACTCCTCAGAATGAATCTTTTTCCCAATAGGTCACGAACTTGCACCTCTAACTTTCGCTGTTCTATAGGCGTCATCCGCCTAAGGGCCATAACGATTGGTCTAGCACCTTCAACCAAATCGTTCTTGAATTCAATCTCACGATGCGGTGGCAACCCTTTGACCTCGTCAAAGACATCTTCGAACTTGCTAGCGATTGACACCGATGGCAAGTCTTCCCATTGAATCACAAGCGAATATAGATAGCTTACGAAGACCCCGTCTTCGGGCTTGCATCTAATATCAACCTTTCGCTCTTCCACATTCTCGACTGTCACTTCGACTTTTTCTCGTAATACACTTTTTCCACATACCCCTTGAGCCAGTCCATACCCAAAATGATCCTAAACCTAGCGAAGTTCAAAATAAAGCAATCTCATACAAAGGAGCAACCATGACTCGACAACACTAGACCACGACAAATCATACAAAAGCTACACGAACCCCTACTAGTTTAGTCACAACCAAAGGTCTATCACAAATCTCGGGTTCCAAACCCAAGCGGCAAACATTCTCATTACAAATGAAAGAACGTGATGCTCCAGTATCAAACAACACACGAACTAAAACATCTTTAATGGAAAGAATACCTTAAATGACGTCACTCTTCCCTTTCTCCTCTGTCGTAGGAGCCCTCGAAGAAGATGGCACAGCTACCAAAGCATACGCCTTCACAACGTGCTTACTCTTAGCTAGTTCTAGACAATCCTTCTTATCATGCCCAGGATTACCACACTTAAAACACTTCCTTTCAACTTTTGGATCTTGCAATCCTTCAAGAAATGGCCTTTCTGCTGGCAGTTATAACAAGTTACTTCGCCTTTCTGCTTTTTCAGACCATCTTTTCCTTTCTGTTGTCGCTACTTCCTCTTTTTGTTATTACCACCCTGCTATGGTTTCGGTTCCTCTTTAGCTACAACTTTAATCTCTTCCTTAGTAAACAAACTCTCATGACGTAGAGCTTTCTCCACGATCTTCTCGTAAGTATCATCCTAGTGATCGACCAACTGATTCTCAAGATATTTTTTCAAGCCCATGACAAACTTTTCATTCTTCTAGTAAGGAGTCTTAACATATGAAAGAGAATATTTGGACAAGGCTTTAAGATTCGAAACATACTCCAACACTTCCTACCATTCTGCTCTAGCTCAACGAACCTCTTGAACATAGTAGACTTCTGAATGGTAGAAATGAAGTTCATCTCAAACTTGACTTGGAACTGATCCCATGTGATCTCATCCTCCTGGGTCTCTAGAGTGACAAGTTCCACCAGTCCATAACTCTATTGTGTAGTTGTCTCGATGCAAGCCTTCTCTTAGTCACATCATCAATTTCCGTGTCTCCAAAGATCAAAATGCATGTATCAAGATGTCCTCGAATCTCTATAATCGGCTCCATCCCTTTGAATGGCTTCGCTCCTAGAGTGGTGAAGTCTTTGCATGGCTTTGCAAAGTCCACGACACTAGGAACTTGCACCTAAGCTCCTACATCGACTGCGGCTGTCTCCTGAGCGGGAAGCCTCCCCATGACCACTGCCATCATAGCCTCGAACATAGCTAGGTAACCTAGTATACGACCATCACTCCCTATAGGAACAGCCTCCTCCCTAGCAGTGTGTATCGACGTTCGACGACTCATTCTAAATATGAAAAATAGAATGATCAGTCCACACACGAGTAAACTGTAAATGGAGTTCAAGTGCTACTATAATGTACACTAATATATAGTATACATCCATCAGAAATCTACAAATACGTCTCTCATAAGTAATTATGTCCATGAACTTTGGATAAAATCGATTAAACCATGTCTCTAATACCAAATGTGACGAACGCCCATAACTTCTTCACTTAACAAGGGAAAATAATGCACTGAAAGACACGCCAAACACTATCATACACTACAGTTCAATATATGTATGCATAGTCCACCATTAAACATCTCCAATTTATTGCGTTTCATACAGCTTTTTACAGCGTTTAATAAACGCTGTCATTGCCTCTCACCGAACCATCATGGATCGGTTGTGATCCATGAGTCAAAACTCGAGCCGATCCATCTTTTTCTCATGCCAACTAATCAATTCCATCTTATCCTCTCTCCCTGTGGGTCATCCCCGATCCATTACTTTTCACAGCGTTTTGCTAAACACTGTCTATCCTAAAGGACCAGGTGCGATCCGTCCCTGCTGAATACCCACCGGTCCATTGAAAATGCTAGCCGATCCACTGATTTTAGCTTGTGCGATCTATCCCCTTTAGCCATCCTGATTCGTGCCTAGATTGTGCCCGATCTACCTCCTTTTGCAGCATTTGCCAAACGCTGTCTTCCAAACTTTTTGCAAATCGATCCACCAATGGATCGGTTTCAATCCACATTCATGTGCACCTCCGACCCACTCACTTGCCTTGCCTGGCCCATGCTAATCTGGCGCCGATCCTTAGATTTTTCTAACCAGGAAACTCAAGCACTCAACTTGATCAAAACTCAAAACCAACCATGATACAAACTCGTGCAATTCAACCAACGATTCAATAACAAAATCAAACAATCTTCAATCAATCATCAATGCATCAAGCACATATCAAATTCATCAAATTACGATTAAAAAAAGGTTCAAATCAAAAAGTGGATCTAAACATAGAATTAAAATATGAAATTGTCGTTTATAAGTTGCTAAATTAGATCCTATGGTGATTTGAATTGAAATCATGCTTACTTTGATTAGATCTAGGTGAAAACAACTTGAAATGATGAACATGAGATCAAACAACCCATATACTCAATTGAATCCGTGCGAGAGATGCTTATCACTCACCAAATCTTCAAAATAGCTTGAAAACAACTAATCTCTGACCCGGACAGTAAAGAAGGATCTTGAACTCTCTCAATTTGATGTGATCTCTCTCTCTTTTGATGTAGATCTTCAGTCTTCTTATATAGATCTAAGATTTCAATGGAGTAATGATGTGTTTGATTGGGCAAGGAGGATCATGAACTCAACCAAATGAGAGAAATGAAGAAACTAAACTTTCCCCATGCCTACACCTCCTATTTATAGCCAAACCATCAGCCTACTAATGGGCTTCACTAATCAGCCCACTAACGACCAATTAGTCTATTCAGAAATTCGTAGCACTAAAATAGTGATTCCTCCCAAACCGTTGAACCAAATCTTTAATTTGACTAGCTTACGGAATTGGCAACACCATTTTCTTTCCAATGAAATTGATCTCAACACTTGATTCGATCCCATTCAAAAGTTGTGCCCTGTACAAAACTGACAGGAGCAAAATGGTCACAAACAAAACTGGTAAAATTTATGAAGATGTCTCACATCCCCGTAACAAACATATCAAAATATGAGAATGATTCGACCTCCAGGGAGTTAAATAATTTTTTTTTACGATCCTCCGATACCTAAAATATGGGTCGTTACATTTTAGAGGTATAGTAAGGCCGACGATGCGATAAAAACGTTAATGACAACAAGGGGAAAGCAATTTTTTTAACGACCCTGCGAATTTCGATGCTCGAATTTTGGCAATAATACATAAATCTCATATTACTTTCCAAAACCCAAGCAAGTATCGAAAAAACCAAATAGTGAATAGAAAGAAATTAGAGGGTGGGGTAGGAAAGAAAGAAATATTAGAATAGAAGAAAAAAATAAGAACACCATGACCAAATTAGAGTCTCACATCGTAGTGGAATAAAATATAGTATAGAAGTAAATCTTTAATGAGAGCTTGAAATAATACTTACAATTATCAGAGTACAACATATAACCAATACAGCTGGACAGTTATAAAAACATGTCCCCATATACAACAACACACGGTAGAAAATAACACTAATACGTTTGAACTCGTCCAACATGTCTTCTGAAGTCCATAGCATCCTAACTTGAACTGTAAAACTCGGTCTGACCCAAGCATTGCAAACATCGGTTTAGTCTGGAGAACCGGTGTGAGGAAACTCACTAAGTTTATAGGTATCATCCAACTGATTTCAAAGTTAGAATCATCTTTTCTTTGAAAGAAAAGGATAATCATAAGACCAGTGCACACATAAACATGGACGATTTTTAACTTATGATAACCCAAAATATTTTGAAATCAAATCTATTTTTGATAATATAATAATGTCTACATTAAGTAAATAACTATTTAGCAGAATGCTTGCATCTCATGTTCTACATACATAGTATATAATCAAAAACCACTGCCTCTTATCGGAGATCGAATTCCGACTATAACAAGGTATGGAACCACAATCTGATAGTGTATCTCAAGAGAGGCATTCATTGTAACAAGAACATCTTATAACTCGGCCACACATGACCGACCACTCATTCCTTTGAGTGTTCTGAATGTATATCACTGACAATTGGGATCAGGGTCTGTCTCCGAAGTATACAATAGCGATAAAATAATGAAGCAAATGAATTTTGTAACGACCCGGAAAAAGTCGATCTTGGTTATCCGATATACAACACATATCGAACATCCAAGGATCGAAAATACCGATAGTTAAAGAAAGAAATTAGAGGGTGAGAATAGATTAGATAGAAACTTAGAATATAAGAAGAAGAAGAAGAACACAACATTAGAGTAACACGAACCTCATAGCGGAACGAATAATATATAATATATATCATCACTTTGAAATATAAATCTGTACTTGAGTATAAATATCATTTCCAAAGTATAGCATTTACAACACAGCGAAAATAAACAATAGCCATATGATCCTGAAGCCTCTTGCTCCACTTCTTCAAGTATCTGTAAATTCGGACTACTTGACTACCTATACAAAATTGGGCACCCAAGAGTTTAGGGAAAACAAAACAAAATAAATTTTGGGTCAGTCATGGGACTGGTATGAGTAAAACAGATTAAAACAAGTTGGACCATTAAATGATCTCTCATAAGACCATGCCGTATAACGGAACGGGTTTTTTCTCTTATGAGAATCCTAAATAATCTTTATATCAAAACTCACTGATATTATACTAGTGCCTATCAACCACAATATAATAATCATCTAGCAGAAACGCTTTCATCTCACGTTCTACATATATAGTATACAATCAAAATCGAAAGCACGTATTGGATAATAGATTTCCAACTATGACAAGGTATGGAACCACCTTTTGCTTGTGTACCTCTATAGAGGAATACACTGGTTTTAACAAGAACATCTTGCAACCCGGCCACACATGACCGACCACTCATTTCGCTTGAGTGTATCGAATGTATATCACCAACGGTTGGGATCAGCAACCGTTTCCCAAATGGGACAACATCGACAATAGATTTTTAGAAGTAAATGAAACTCTAGATCAGGTGATTATACACCCTAATAGGTGCGACCTACATAGCCATGCTGCCTGACCGATTTTTGTCATTTCCCGGTTGTGAGGCTAGAGGCCACACTTATCTCTGACAGATCACACATTTATTCACTTTGAATGTCACATCGTCATTCCCGCCAAATCACAATTTGATTACCCCAAAAATACCACGGGTATACAGCTAAGAGAAACGAATTCCTCCGCCACCAAACGTAAATACGTTTGAAGAGATCAACTTACGCGATCTGATTAAATATACTCTATCAGGCATTCTTCCATACAGGTCGTCCTGGGACTGGACAAACCGAAGGCACTATTCAGTACATCCATCTTAGGTAATCTTTATCTAAGATTTATACAACAACCCTTGCACTTTACTCCGTCTTCAATTATCTTTGGCATATATGATTCGCAACGCTTATGCCAATACGAAGTGGTTCTTCGGATAATAATCCAACCGGTCTCTCCATATTAACAATGTTAAAATGGTCAAAACTTTGATAGTCTGTGATTTAACTATCAAAGAAAAACACGTGTGCAAACAACGATATCATTTCTAGATGGAAATTATATCGATCAATCATCATTTAACATTTATCTCTTTAGTTCATTAATTTACTTAACTCCTGTTTCCATATATTCTAAATTCTATTTTTCTAATTTTAGAAAATATACGTTATTAACAATGGAAAACATTCCCATTTCTTGTTTTCTATATTAGAAAAAATTTATGGTTCTTATTTGGAAAATATTTCCAAAGCTCCGTCATTCGGTTTAAACAGATGTTTAAATATAACATAGCGATACCAATTCAAACCATTATACTCATTAACTAAATTTACTTAACCATCCTTTACTATCAAACCTTACCTTTCCTTAGTTAAGAAGGAAGTCAATCAAGTTGGGGTATAATTACCTCTCAGACCTTAACTGAACAACGTTTTAACTTCAAAATAGTCAAAGTTAATCTTTTTAAACCTTTAACAATTTCCTTACGTAACTCTCTTTCGAATAAATCTCTATTCGATAACTCTTTCCTTCGAATAAACTATATTCGATAATCTCTCTTCTTCGAATAAACTATATTCGAATAACTCTATTCAATTAACACTATTCAATTAACTCTATTTGATTAACTCTTTTTGATTAACTCTTTTCGATTAACTCTTTTCACTTAACTCCTTTTGAATAAACTATATTCGATTAACTCCTTTAATTCTATTCGAATAAACTATATTCGATTAACTCCTCTAATTCTATCCGAATAAACTATATTCGATTAACTCCTCTAATTCTATCTGAATAAACTATATTCGATTAACTCCTCTAATTCTATCCGAATAAACTATATTCGATTAACTCCTCTAATTCTATCCGAATAAACTATATTTGATTAACTCCTTTCGAATAACTAGATTCGATAACTCCTTTCGAATAACTAAATCCGATAACTCCTTTCGAATAACCAATATTCGATTAACTCACTTCGAATAACCAATATTCGATTAACTCACTTCGAATAACCAATATTCGATTACTCTTCTCGATTAAACTATATACGATTACTCTTCCCGAATAAACTATATACGATTACTCTTCTAGAATAAACTATATTCGATAACTCTACTCGATTTACTCCATTTGAATAACTCTAACTGGCTAACTCTAACTGATTAAGTCTAACTGATTAACTCTGACTGATTAATTCTAACTGATTAACTCTGACTGATTAACTCTAATTGATTAACTCCTTTGAATCATTTCCTTTTGAATTATCTCCTTTGGATTATCTCCTTTGGATTATCTCCTTTGAATTATTCCTTTTCTATTTGTTTACTTAACAAATAACTATTCCCTTTTCAATTATATTATTTAACAAATAAATATTTCTTTTATCTTTTCTATTTATTTAACAAATAAATATTTCCATTTAGTCTATCCTATTTATTTAACAAATAAATATCTCATTTATAACATTCTATTTATTTCCAATAAATAAATATTTCCATTTAATCTATTTGTAAATGTTTTACAAATATTTCCTTTTAAATTCTATTTGTAAATGTTTTACAAATATTTTTCTTTCTATTTGTTTTGCAAATATCTTCCTTTGTATTTGTTTTACAAATATATTCCCTTTTAAATTCTATTTGTAAATGTTTTACAAATATTTTTCTTCCTATTTGTTTTGCAAATATCGTCCTTTGTATTTGTTTTACAAATATATTCCCTTTATATTTGTTTTACAAATAATTTCCTTTATATTTGTTTTACAAATATATTTCCTTTATATTTGTTTTACAAATATATTTCTTTTATATTTGTTTTACAAATATATTTCCTTTATATTTGTTTTAAAAATATATTTCTTTATATCTCTTATTTATTTCCCAAATAAATAATCCCTTTATACTTCTATTTATTATCCCAATAAATATTCCTCTTTATAAAATCCTTTGATTTTATAAATAATTCCCTTTATATCTTTTCTAATTCATTTTATAAGCAAATATCCTTTTTATAAAATCCTTTGATTTTATAAATAAATTTCCTTTTATCCTTATCATATTTATTATCAATGAATATTTCCTTTTCAAAACCCTTTTGATTTTATAAATGTTTTCTTTTATAAAATCCCTTTTTCCTTTTCTATATAAAATCCCTTGATTTTATATAACTAATTTATTTGCAAAATATGTTTTGAAAATTCCCTTTTTACATCCCAGTATTTTTCACGGTATTTAAAATACCAAATCACAATGATCGATATCATTTAAACACACATAATCATCAACAGATTATATATCACATCATATATTACAATATATGAAAAACAGTAAAATAAATGTTGAGGAATCCAGTTGGATTCCTCCGACCTGTTTCCCTGCATCACAGATGTTAAACAACATAATTAACATCGATTTCATTTCAATATGAAATATTCTATTAAACAGAATCAATATTTGATTAACGATATATATATATATATCGTTATCTATAATTTCAACAAATACACAAGCAATTCAACCAAACAGTTAACACACATCAATCGACAGATAATTATCAGTTCTAAGAATACGTTATAAAAATATAATTGTTCATAGTTGGTGAGTTTTACTCACATTGGACGATCATCGTTAATAACGATAACCATCGCTTGATTCAGACAGACAATTTATTTTGCTATAAATTGTAACGAGCTCCATCTCACTCCCAGTCAGTTCCATGGTGTAGCCACCGTCCATACGATCCCAACGGATCTTGTTTCGCCCAATTCTGATATCGTATGGCGAAGTTACACATTAGAGAAGTTTGTACATTATTTAAAATTGAATTAAAATAGGTTTAAACCACATTGGGCCTCACCCCTTCAACACCGGCCCATCCTCACTTCAAAGAAGACCCGACCCACTAACTCCTTCCCGCAAACCCCACTGCCGTGCTTCAGGTATTTACAAACTCCACTCCACCATTTCAATCCTTCCATTCTCTCTCTTTTGTATTTTAATTCTATCCAAATACATGGGCCTCAAGTATAAACAAGCCCATGCGTGATGACCCAATCCAAACCACAAATCGTTTCTTCCTCATTCAAAGAACCATGCTACAGCTCGGCCATTTACAGACATCAATCCGCCCCTTTTCTACTTCCATCCTCCCTCATTCCTCAATTTTAAATTCATCTAAAATAACCAAAATTCTTGCCTTAACTTCCTATCCATCTTCATATAAATATTGCCATACTCGCCCTCTTCCTGTACTCGCGGTTCCAGGTGAACGCTCGTACCCAAAGTGAACCACCGACGGTTTTTAAATTCTAAGAATTCCAAAAAATCACAACCCATGCCATTCGATCTTCTGATAACAAATTCGAACTCGAATTCATCACTTACTGCTTCCATCAACACAAAAATTGCAATCCTAGTCTACTGTTCATTTTTTTTTGCAGCAAGAAAAATGAAACCGAACCCTTTAAATTTCATATAAACAGGAAGAGCATTATCTCTGGACTTTAAATATACTTGTGTTTGAATTTTTAGAGGAGGATTGGATTTTATTTTGATTTTACCATTTTGCTTTGAGGGAGAAATATCTGGCGGCCTTTTTCATTTGCAAAGGATGGAAATTCATTTAGGTCTTAAGGAAGGGAGGGAACAGGGTATTTATAGGCATCACATGTTGGTTTCTCTGGTGGATGATTTAATGCCACAATTTGTTTTGAGGACCAAGGGTTTTGTGCGGTTGAAAGTAAGGGTGCGTGGCCTCCTTTTGGTCCAAATGACTTAGGATATTTTATTTCAAAGTTTTTAAAAGGTTACCTACCCCACTATGTACGGTTATACTCATAAATGAGCGTTGCAGACTGAAATAAAAATACAGTCGTGTTCAGTGAGGTGCCGTGATCCTGAAAATATAATAATACCGGTAGATTAACTTATATTGTGAAAATCCAAAATATTAATATAGGGTGCACAATACTCCAAATAAAAAGTTGCGTATTTAATTAATTAAAAATTATAGAAAAATTATAAAAATTAAATTATCGTTATGTCTCAAAAGAACCTTGTCTAAATTCGAAACCGGTATCTAGTTATATCGAATAAACCGTTACGGTTGATAAACGATTCTATAGCGACTGTTTTAAAATTTGATTTGGGCATAAATCAAAATCTACACGACGAAATCCCGATTTTTCTCTTCCATTAGAAAAATATACTTCACCAGCTCTGAACGTTTCTTGTTTCACAGAAATCCGATTTAAAACGGTATCTGTATATTCGTTTAAAGTTCGAATCGCCAAATTACGAACTACAGCGCCATTTCGAGCTCGATTATAATTATAATATAAATTATACGTTCAAAAGGTGTTTATAAATCTATTCGTTGATATAATCCAAATCTAAACTGAATTATATATTTTAAATGATCCAGTTCACACAATATTGTCAATTCAACTTAAATTCTGATTATTTCAGAATTAAATATTGTTAGACCAAAAATTGGGCCTAACACCCAAATGCAGATCACAGATCAGAAAAATGCAGAAAATGATATATAAGAGGAGATACAGGAGATTTTTATAGTGGTTCGGCTGTAGATGTAGCTAGGGATGGCAATGGGGCGGGCGCGGGTAGTACCACCCCATCCCCGCCCCGTTGGATGATTTTTTGCCCCGTGCCCGACCCATACCCACACGGGTATCCATTAAACGGGTTTTAAACAGGTTGCGGGTAATTGCGGGTATTCGTGGGTATCCATTATATTTATTCAATTTATTTTTTAGCCATTTATTGAAATTATTCAAAAGTACATTTGGTAAAAAAAAACAAATTAGACCAATGCTTAAATGCTAACATCAAAATACCAATACATATTCAAACCAACATCCAAAAACCAAGAGACAACAACAGAAGTATCCATCAAAATATCAACAACCAGTTATAAATTGTTGAGTAAAATCTTGCACATAAATACCGAACAACCAACAACAATATTTTTTGTATTGACTATTGAAAATAAATCACATTCAATACGGGTACGGGTACCCGCGGACATGGATATCTTACTATCCGTACCCGCCCCATTAATTAACGGATATTAAAAATACCCATTTATTTTACCCATGGATACCCATTTAACTATCCGTTTCATATCCATAACGGATTTTACCCACGGATAACCGCGGGTACGGATTTTTTTGCCATCCCTAGATGTAGCCTACGTCCACTTTATAATCTTATTGTTATACTGACAAATTACAAGAATCAGTTACATGCAAGCACACAATCCGTGTGTAAATTGTATTGAAAAGAGATGAATTCGAGTGTATGAAGTTGCAAAGTCCTTGCACTTCAGTAATGGTGGAAGCTATGAAGAGTTATGGCCCAAAGTCCAAAAGAATCCCTGAAAATGCCTTCAAATGGTGTATTTATAGCTGTAGGAGGACTTCTGGGAAGACCGGTTCGTGACGGGATACGTGGCACCTGATCCGGGATAATAGGAGCAAGATGTGGCATGAGAATAGGTCAAAACAGGCTGCGTAAGAGAAGATCTGAATGTCGGATCGCGGTGATGGGGTCGGATCGTGATCATGTAGGGCGAGCTGGAATGGAGAGCAGGCGATCGGGTCGTGATCTCCATGTGTGCCACGAGTGGGTCGTGGTCTGAAGGTGCGCTATGATCCAGGGGGCGATCCGATGAGGGGCGAACCGAGGGTGCATCACGAGCCAGAGAGGATGTACGAGCCGTACTCCGATCGTGTGACGCTTCGTCGCTTTATCCAAGAAATTGCCAGATTGCACCCATTCACGGAAACAGGCGTAACTTTCAAACCGTAAGTCCGATTGAGCCAAACCAAAGCTCAAACTGAAGTTAATTCAGATATCTACAAGAGCTATTGAGCTTTGCTCCGTAATTGCTGTTTTCGGGCCCAAAAAAGGTCGTCTGAAAGGAGTTTCGGGCCTTTCTTTGTTCGTGATGCGACTTTGACCAAATCGCTGCCCGTCTTTTGATGTTGTTCTCCATATCCGAGCGCGATGCTATCCAAATATTCAGTGTGACAGCTTTTACCAAAAAGTGTGTAAACAAATATATTATTTAATTATCATATTAATTAAATATTCATTATTAGTTAATTCAACGACCATTTAAATTCTCTAATTCATTATTTAAATAATTAAATAAATTAATTATTATACCGTTGAAAAATGCGGGTCATTACAGATTTTCTCTAGATCAGGTGATATACACCATAATGAGAGTGACCCACATAGCCATGTTGCCTACTCGATTTTTTTCATTTCCTAATTGATGAGGCTTGAGTTACTATAACCTTTTTAAGAACTTCGCACACATTTACTGTGAGTATCACATTGTCAGATCTGCCAAATCACTAATGGACGTCCGTAAAAATACTCTGGGTGTTTAGCTAAGAGATGGTGTCTTCTCCATCACCAAATAAATATGTTTGTAGAAATCAACGTACATGACTCTTAAGAAATACTATGTCAGACATTCATCCATACAAGTCTTCCAGGAGCAGGATGAACTAAAGGTACCCTCCTACCACATCCTAGGTATCACCTTATAAATCGTTAGTGAGTAGTCCTTGCAATCCATAGATATTAACCACGGCATAATCATAGTATATCCCCGAGGGCTACCCAGAGATTATAAATAATTCTTCTATTTATGAAGTTCCATGGTCCTTAATTGCTCGATCTTGACCAACATCTGATATCTTCAACTATTTACGTATTTACCGGTCAAAATGTTTTTCGAATATAAACTCGTTCCCAGTCTTTTTGTACCAACAATCGTTTATAGGCCAAAATTTGGTAGTCGATTATTTAACTATCAAATAAACAACCATACGACCATGAAAATAAAATGAGTTCGGTGGTTCATTATTCAGCATCACTTGGCCCCATTTGATTCAAAATAATTAACGAATGGTCAATTAAATTTCTAAATCTTTCAATATCTTAAAATATGCTGTTTACTTCTTATTTTAATATAAGTGTCTTCTCACAACTATATTATTTTAATACTTAAAGCAATATATTATAGCCATTTGCTTAATACACATTCGCTTAAATGTACATTTAATTATAAGCAGGGTCTTTTGACTTCATAAACCTCCATTAAATGAATTCTAAATTCCTCACTTTGGTCATTATTAAATAGTTAATAATCAAATTTAACTTAGTCATTCCTCTAAATTAATTAATAATATAATTAATTTAAATAATTTCATTCAATTGTCGCTTTGAAACAATTCACCAAATTCTCGACCCTTAGGTTAATTTCTGCTCATTTGCTTATAAATCTTGTTAACATAAGAATTTGCTTTATAAAATCATTCCCTAATTTCCTACAAACCTAAATAATAAATATTATCTTCCTTTTAATAAACTTTTTTCAAAATACTAGGTTTAAAAATTTATCTTCGGTTATTAAATAAATTTTGTAACTTCATTTCTGTCGCTTCACTTAAAGGTAAATCAACATTTATAAAACGATATATTTTTAGGCATTTGTCGGCAATTAGTCAACCAATATTGCCCGTTGGTTAATAACAAATCAAACTCGGAATTTAGATTTAACAATCAACAATCAAATCAAATCAAACAACTAATCATATTGGTTAAATAATTCATATAATTGTAAAAGGAAAATAAACAATAAATTTGAGGAATCCAGTTGAATCCCTCCAACCTGTTTTTCCTGCATCCAAATATGTTACCTCAAATAAAATCATCCATTCAATATATTTGTTATTATTAATCTTGATAAACAGAAATAATTAGTTCAACTAATAATTTCAAAAATCAACCAATAATAGTAATCTAAGCATCCAACTATTAATTATATACGTTTATATTATTATAAACGTGACCAACAAGGTAAGTTACATCATTTGGTTTCAATCGTTAAAAATAACGATTGATTTAAATTAAATTAAACGAACGTTTAATCTAATCAGTTCAGTCAGGTATTCAAATGCATGTATAAACTACTGTTCATCTTTATTCACTATTCTAACTAACTGCTGCCATTCGGACGCACGCGCCCTCCTTCCATCGCATTACCGATCTCCAATCACCTAGGAAACCCGCGCCACCTTTCCAGTACACCATGTCACTTTGACTTTGCCTCTCCCTAGGTCTGAGCATCATGCCACCCATCTCTGTCTCAACTGAACCCATAAACCATCGCCTCTTCACCACAGCGGCCACCAATCAGTCACCGTAACTGCACCTTACCAGAGCCCCTGCCCCGATCTTCTCACCACTAGTGTGCCACCTTCATCCAGATTTCTAGTTAATGACCCCATGTATTTATTTCTTCCTAAGCCTGGTACTACTCACGAACGCACGACATGATTGTGTTGTTTTGATTTAATATGGAGACTGCGTGTCTTTTCTCTGGAGGAGGAAGGTTTTAGTTTAAAATGTGGAGGCATAACGTTTTTAATAATGATTGAGAGGCTTCATGTTTTCATTGGCGAAGAAAGGATTTTATATAAATGTGTGAAGCCATTATAGCTCACGCATGAATTCTTGAAGCAGAAAAATAAAAGAGGAAGCAACTGCGTGTATAAAGGCACGAATTAGGTATTAGATAGGATCCATGTCCCTCGCTGGTACCAATAGGCGTGTAGTTATAGGGAGGTTTACAAAATATAGGTTTGGAAGAAAAGAAATACGGGGTAGGTGTTGTACTAATTTTAAAGGTAGGCTACACATATTATACTAGGCTTGTACCTCCATTTCATTGCTTCGAAGTAAGCTTTTGATTTTATATTTGATTTTTCACTTGGTTTAGTATGTATATTTATGCGGTTATATTATTCTACCTCTAACCATTTTTGACCGTTCACAAAACAACTCTGATAGGCCCCAAACTGGAAATCTAACAATAATTAGCTATACGTTTTCTAATAAATTTGTTTTGTCGAAAACGGGGGTCGTTTGGAAAATAGTTATTCTTAAGGCTTATATAATATCAGAAAAAAAAATATTTAATTCCAAACAATTTATTTAAAATAATAATAAATTATTATTATCATATATATACAAATGGATATATATATTTCACTGCAAATTCAACTAATAGGGAATTATAACTCCACATTAACATCTTCGAGTTAAAAGATATCCAAATTATATAAAAATTCCTTTTAAATTTATTAAATAAACGTTATACTTTATTAACGAATTCTATAGCGACCATTTGAAAATTTGATTTGTAAATGACTCATAATAATATGAAATCTCCATTTTCCTCTTTCAATAGAAAATTATGGTCAAATAGATTCGGAAGATTTTTGTTTCAAAGAATTCGATATAAAATGGATTTTATATATTAAATTGAAGGTCAAAACTCAATATTACGAACTACCGCGATGTTAAGAGCTTGTTTATAATTTATATATAAACCATATGTTTGAATGTCGTTTAATAACAAATTAAATATTAAAAATCCATTTATATTTCTAATTCAACATTTAAAATAATTAAATAAAATAAATATCTGACTACCAAAAATACGAGACGTTACATTCTTTCACTCTTTAAAGAATTTTATCCCCGAAAATAAACTTAGAAAGAAGAATGCTCCAATCCTAATTTTTTTCAAAATAATCATTATAGGATATTGTTAAAAATTTCTAAATTTTATAAATTTATGAAAAAATCGCAAGCATCTCGTTTGCAAGGTTCGATCAAAACAACTACAAACGCCACTCTGGGCCTCCCATCTATCAAAAAAAACCGAATGGCTACCCAACTCAGGGGTAAAAATCAATCATCAACCAATAATAATATTAAGGTTTACCTATTTGTCAGTCATCCAAATTCTAATCACAAAGAAAAGTAACTACATGTCATATTTTTTCCAACCTGTATTTAATTCAATATAATGCAAATAACCAATACATGGTTAAATTATCTAGTTTCATTTCATAAGCGATTCTATTTGATCATTATTTATTCGATTCTCAAACACCAAATCAATTTAATTTAATTTCTTCTCAATAGCCATTCTTAAATTAATTTCACATAACCAAGTTAAATTCCATTTCCATATTCAATTAACTAATTGATTTTCTATTTAGTTCACTTCCATTTCACAATCCGAATTCTGATTTTATTTAAAAATCATCCATTCTAATCTGTTCTGTTTTTATTTATCTTAGCTCCAAGTTAAACGCTGATTCGTACATTTGTACTTAACTTACCTTTAGTTAAATTCTAGTTCATTCAATTCCAAATTAAATTTTCATTTGCTAATTTCATATGTGAAATCTTCTAGTTATATGAAACCATTTCAGTTTTTTAATCCAATTTGAATTTCATTAAAGTAATCAAATACACCAATATCTCAATAATTTAAGAAAATTATTTCTTTTCTATACAAAAATATAATTGGGGCAAAATTATTTCATTTACTCTCTTTACAAAACAAAATCATGTCCGTTACCAGTTCAAAATTGAACCGATCAAATAACACAATATAAAAAGCATTTGCATATAAAATCTACAAAAATGCTCTCTCATATACACTCAAACTCAATCTAGGGTATTAATAACCCAATCTTTATCGAGTTACGCCACAGAGCTAAGGTTATTACTAAAGCTCATGCTCTGATACCACTGTAATGACCCGACGAGTTTCGACGCTCTAATTTTGACAATAATACACAAATCTCGTATTACTTGATAAAACCAAAGTATCAAAAACACCAGGTAGTGAATAGAAAGAAATTAGAAAGTGCGATTAGAAAGAAAGAAATATTGGAATAGAAGAAAAAGAAGAACAAGAAGAAGAACACCATAACGAAATCAGAGTCCCACATCGCAGCAGAATAAAATACAATACTGAAATATATCTTTATTGAGAGCTTAAAATAATACTTACAATCATTAGAGTACAACATATAACCAATACAGCTTGACGGTTATAAAAACTTGTCCCCATATACAACACACAACGGAAAATAACATTAATACGTCTCAACTCCTCCAACATGTCTTTTGAAGTCCATAGCATCTTAACTTCAACATATAAATGTAATGGCTCGAATTTCTGTATTATCTGAGATGACTAAATATACCACAGGTCCAACCCAAATTACATAGAAATAAGAATCATTATGGGTTAAAGAAGAAAAAGGTAGCTGTAGAATTGAAACAACAACATAGAATCTCACATCGCAATGGGATAAAATACAATATATATAACAACTTTTGGAATACAAAATTTTGACTGCATATACATACCATTATCAGAGTACAACACATGTTCATCACAGTGGAAATAAATAATATATAGCTATCTGATGTCGAATACTCCTTCAAGCTTCTCCAACAATATCTGTAAACACTAGAACAACTTGACTGTCCGTACAAATTTGGCCACCCAATAATTTAGGATAAAACAAAACAAAATAAACTCTAGGTCAGTCATGGGACTGGTGTGAGTAAACTCAAATCACTTGTTTGACTTTTAAAAATCCTTTTCAAAAGAAAGGATAATCCTAAGACTAATCTACACAAAAAAGGGATGTTTTTACCTTACGACAACCCAAAACATTCATTGAAATCAATAGTATTCTGATATTAAAATAATGTCTAAATCTAGCAAATAACAATCTAGCAGAAAACTTATATATCATGTTCCACATATATAGTATACAATCAAAACCGCGGGATCTTATTGGATAATGGATTCCAACTAGCAATGTATGGGACCACATTCCGATAGTGTATCTCAAGAGTGGAATACATCAGGTTCAACAAAAACATTTTTCAACCCAGGCAAAACATGATTGGCTACTCACTTTGCTTGAATGTTCCGAGTGTATGGTCACCAACAGTTAGGAGCAGCGACCGTTCCTAAGCAAACAACAATGATAGAATAAAGAAGAAAATGAATTTTTTTTCTAGATCAACCGAAAATACACCCTAATTGGGTGTGAACCACTTAGCCGCGCTATGTCCCAAATTTTATACCATTTCCTGGTTGTGAGGCCTAAGGCTATGTCTTACCTTTTTAATATCAAAGCATCATTTACTTTGAATGCCACTTCGTCAAACCTGCTAAACCATTTATTGACTTCCCTAAAAATATCTTGGTCATGAAGCTAAGAAAAATGAATTCCTCGGCCACCAGCGTATATACATTTGAAGAGATCAATGTAGATGATCTGTTAGGCATACTCTGTCAGATATTCATCCATGAAAGTTGTCCTTTGACTGGACAAACCGAAGGCACCATCACATTAATCCATCTTAGGAAATTTCTACCAAGGATTAACCGAACAACCCTTGCATAAACTTTGTCATCAATTATCTTCGGCATATTTGATTTGCAACGCTTATGCCAATACAGAGTGGTTTTCAGATAATAAACTTGATCGCGGTCTCTCTTTATCGACAACAGAAATGGTCGAAAAACTTTGATAGTCGGTTATTTAACTATCAAACGAAAACATCCATACAATCAATTATCCTATTCCCAAATGGAAAATCTATTAAACAACATCAAGCAATACTAAGCCCTTTTGGATTAATTTCTTATAAATTTATCATTTTCCGATTTCTCTTTGATATATTTACCTAGATATTTCTCCTAACCCATTTACCCTTTTACGATTCTTGGAAAAACATTTATATATATCATAACTATTTATTTTCTATATCCTAGAAAATATCTCTTTTTAACATCGGAAAAATTTCCATATATTCACACATCACTATTCTTTAAAATTCATCAGTCCCTAACTGTAAATTAGTAAGAGAACAACTCCCTAAGTATTAACCCCAAAGACCGAAACCAACATCAGACCGACACTCAGAAAGCCATTTGACTTGACTAATCTACAGTCAGTTTCAAATTTCCTTAACTCCATTTCTTAACTTCTTATCAACAAAATCATTTCAATCCACAAACCGTTTTCTTTAACCATCATTAATTTTAAAACGTGTATATGTTTCTTCGTCCAATCTCTAAAGATTTAATTTTATAAATTCCCTTTTTTCCTTATAAAATTCCATTATACGTTTGTTCTCTTATTAAATTCCATATATAATTGATAAGTCGATTTCTAGTTATCAAACTTTCTTAATTTTTTCTTTGTCCTTAAATTTCTGGAAAATTTCACTAGCGTCTCCTTTGTACGGGTCACTCAAGACAACTACAAATTGCTTCTCTGGGCCCTTTCCATTCAAAAAAAAAAAAAATCAAAAAGCCAAACAGCTTCCCAAAAAGACTCATAAAATCTCATATTTAATTTAAATGCATACCTCTTTTCCGGGCACTCGGTTTATTTCTTCCATTAGCTTCATTCTATACTTGTTCAAACATCTATTCAACCATTCCCAATTTATTTCAACTCAATCCAATCATTTTAACACAATTTGCTAATTAAAAAGCTAATTAGATCTTTTTCCTAATCTTATTTTTATTTGAGCATATCTCGTACAAATATATTTTTAATTTTCTTATAAACCAATCGAATTCCATTTTAATCCAAATTTCATATTTGATCTCAAATATAAATTCAAAAATCCCATTCACTTATCCAAAATCTAGTTTCAAACCAAAACTCCATTATATAATTTCTCTTCTCGTTAGTTAACTTTATTCCATAATTAAAAATCTGATTTTTTTTTTGTTTGAAAAATCAATTCACTTACTCCACTTGAGTTCATATTTATTTGATAACTCAAGTCTGGATTTTCTAAATGAAATTCAAATTTTATTAACTTAAAATCCTTCGATTTTATTTATTTAATTGTTGTAATTTATAAACGATTATATTGCTGTTTTTCTTGAAATTTGATTTTGATATAACTCAAAATCTATGAGGAAAAAATCCAGATTTTTCTCTTCTATTAGTAAAATATTATTCGGTAGATTCAGTCGATTCTTGTTTCAAATAATTCTGATTTAAATTGGGTTCTATATACTCAATTGAAGTTTGAAACGTTAAATTACGAATTACTGGACTACAACGACCTTGTTTTAATTAAATTTAAATATAAATCTTTAAACTTAGTTTATTAATAAATTTTAATCACATTCTTATATATTTATTTTAATATAAATTAAACCAGCTTTCCAAATCTAACTTAATATTTTTGGTTATCCCTAATCCCCTATTATTTTATAACTTAGATATAAATTTATTTACAACTGAATCTTCTATATTAAATTCTAATTTACTTGGAAATAGATTATTTTTCAAAATCTAATATAGTCGAATTCCAATTATAAACCCTTTAGATTTATTCCAATTTGGTTTATATTCCAAATTCCGGAATAGAATCCATCGTTCCCTTTTCGAAACGATTTCCAACTCAATTTTAAATTCGTACTTCAATTTAAACTTCCAAATTATACGATGATAATTTCTTCATTACATTTATGAACATCGTTTATAAATTCTTCCTTGTTTTATATATTAAAAAAGGTTTCCATTTCAAATCCATTTGAAACTCAATTCTTATTTTGGAATATTTTATATTATAGCTTATACATATAAACATATTATCTATTTTTCCCATTTGATATTTATTATATTTTTTTATTTAATGCAATTCCAATATCCTTTCTGGAACTAATTTTTATTTATAAAATCGGCATAGTCGAATCCCAACCATAAATCCATATGTATTTAGTCCAATTTTATTTATATTTTGAATATCCTAAATGATTTTATCATTTCCTTTTGAAACGATTCCAAATTCCACTTTTTAAATTCATATTTGAATTTAAATCCCCCAATTATCTAATGATAATTATTCCATTTCGTTTATAAACATCGTTTATAAATTCAGCTACTTGTGTTTTTTCTTCAAAACAAGTTAAAATTCCTAATCCATTCGAAATTCAAATTCTACTTTAAAAAAAAATTTCTTTTTAAATTCTAAATTCCTTTTCATGATATTTTTAAATATTAATATATATAGGTTAGCGATATTTTGAACTCAACGAAATAGATTTTGGAATTTTATAACGCTATTCTGAACTCAACTGAATAGATTCTGAAATTTAATTCAAACGTATATATAAATTAACCATACTAGATCAATAAGTATAATTTAAATTCAGAAATAATCAGTTCCTTAATAATAAATTATTACTATCTTTTATAGTCAATACAATTTATATTGATCATTTAAATCGTTTTGATTTAGTTTTATCTTCGAATTTAATTATTAGTAATTTTTAGTATTATGATAATTCAATATACTTGAAATTAAATCGTATTCAATTATTAAACCGTTAAACTCCTTATAAAAATCCATTTATATAATCAACTCAACATTTAAAATAAATTTAAATGCTTAATATTAATTGACTAAAAATCCGGGTCGTTACATTCTTCCCCCCTTAAAAGAATTTTGTCCCTTAAATTACTAAGGTAGGAAAAATGCTATGAATCCATTAACTTTCCAAAAACTCGCTTATGTTGAAACTCAACATTTCATACTTCTAGAATTTTAGTTCCAACAAACTTTTGGTTTTCATTCATTTAATTCAAATGATTTTCAACCAATATATTCACATCTAATTCATATTCCATTCACATGCATTCAAATTCATTCCCATTGGTTCTAACTAATTTTTCATTTTGATCATTTATCTTTCTTAAGTTAAATTTCAACTCCAAAATTTAAATTCTCAAGTTTTCATCTCAAATCCTTTATAAATCATATAATATATATATAACCATGTCAAATTAAAAATATTTCAATTTTCCAAACCACTTGTTTTTCTCAAATAAATTTCCATCGGAAATTTTACAATGGTAGAAATCCGTCACTTAGAAACTTGAAAATGAACACCGATGATGTCGTGATCGCCATTAGAATTAACTTCCAGCCAGTGAAGTGAGTTCAGTGCTTTATCACTTAAAAATCCATCTAAAATGATTTTATTGAAAAATATTTCCAAAATAATAATACGCTACTTTATATTCTTTAGAAAATAATTTTCAACTTGTTGGGATTTAAATTCCAATTTCTAGTCTGATTCAACTTTAATTCAACTCATTTGTATATATTTGGCTATATATAACCATTCCAATTTTATAATCCCACTGGATTATAATAAACAACCACTC
The DNA here is from genome assembly GCA_030737875.1 of Allium sativum. NCBI lineage: Eukaryota > Viridiplantae > Streptophyta > Magnoliopsida > Asparagales > Amaryllidaceae > Allium > Allium sativum. The sequence goes on along the minus strand of CM060913.1, from coordinate 118,563,626 downwards.
ATCTACTTATTATAATAATTTCATAAATATATTCCTTTTATACCAAAATATAGTTTTGTGTAAATTTATTTCATTTACCCATTTTAAAACAATATTATGTTGAATTCCCTGTTTAAGTGTTTAGAAATTCCTATCGACTTCGTAGAGTCCCACGATTCGATCAGAATTCATAAGCCACTCAACACACTAGCCAACAAAACATAAACAATTTTTATATCAATTAAAAAAAAATCACCCTTTAATATATATACACTCGGTTCATTCTAGGGAACTATTGACCCTATCTCTAATGAGTAATCCCCCACTAAAGCCTTGGTGTTCGCCCAACCTAAGCTCCAATACCAAACATAATGGCCTAAATTTCCGTACTATCCGAGTTGACTAAATATTCCACACGTCCAACCAAAATTACAAAGAAATACAAATCATTGTAGGTTAAAGAAGAAATAGATAGAAAAAGAACTAGAACAACAACACAGAGTCTCACATCGCAACTAAATAAAATATAATATATATTACAACTTTTGGAATACAAAATTTTAACTGTATATACCTACCATTATTAGAGTACAACACTTGTTCATCACAGAGGAAATAAATAATATATACCCATCTAATGATGAAGCCTCCTGCTCCAAGCTTCTCCAAGTATATACGTAAACACCTGAATAACTTGACTGCCCGTACAAATTTGGGCACCTAAGAGTTTAGGGTAAAACAAAATAAAATAAATTCTAGATCAGTCATGGGACTGGTGCGAGTAAACTCAAACCACTTGTTTATCTTTTAAAATTACTTTTCAAAAGAAAGGATACTCGTAAGACCAATCCACACATAAACACGGATGGATTTTACCTTACGATAACCCAAAACATTCTTTGAAATCAGTAGTATTCTGATATTATAATAGTGTCTAAATCAAGTAAATAGCAATCTAGCAGAATGCTTGCATGTCGCGCTCCACATATATAGTATACAATCAAAACCGCGACCTCTTATTGTATAATGGATTCCAATTGGCAATGTATGAGACCACCTTCCGACAATGTATCTCAAGAGAGGAAAACACCGGGTTCAACATGAACATCTTGCAACTCAGGCTAAACATGACCGGCCACTCACTTCGCTTGAGTGTTCCGAATGTACTGTCACAAACGGTTGGGATTAGCAACCGTTCCGAGGCATACAACAGCGATAGAATAAAGAAGCAAATGTATTTCCTCTAGATCCAGCGACAATAAACCCTAACTGGTTGCGACCCACTTAGCCATGCGACCTACTCAATTTTATACCATTTTCCGATTGTGAGGCCTAAGGCTACGTCTTACCTTTTTAATCTCACAAAATCATTCACTTTGAATGCCACGTCGTCAAACCATCAAACCATTAATTGACTTCTCCAAAAATATCATAGGCGTAAAGTTAAGATAAAGGGATTTCTCCGCCACCAACGTAGATAGTTTGAAGAGTTCAATATAGATGATCTGTTAGGCATACACTGTCATACCTTCGTCCATACAAGTTGTCCTAGGACTGGACAAACCGAAGGCACCATCCCATCAATCTATCTTAGGCAATTTCTACCTAAGATTAACAGAATAGCTCTTGCATAAACTTCGTCTTCAATTGGCTTTAGCATATTTGATTCCCAATGCTTATGCCAATTTAGAATAGTTTTTAGATAATAAATTCGATCCTGGTCTCTGCGTATTGACAACGGAAAACATCCAAAAACTTTGATAGTCGGTTATTCAACTATCAAAGGAAAACATCCATACAATCAATTATCATATTCCCAATTGGAAATTCTATTGATCAAACATCAAGTAATGCCAAGCCCTTTTAAATTTCCTTTTAAATTAATTTATTATTAATTTATAATTTTCCAATTTCTCTTCGATATCTTTACCTAGATATTTCTCCCAACCCGTTTAGCCTCTATGATTTTAAAAAACATTTATATCTATCATAACTATTTATTTTCTATATTCCAAAAAATATCTCTTTCCTACATCAAAAAACATTTCCATATATTCACAAATCACTATTATTTCTCATTCATTAGTCCCTAACTGTAAATTAGCAAGATAACAACTTCGTATGTATCAACCCTGAAGGCCAAAACCAACATTAGATCAACACTCAGAAAGACAATAAACTTGACTAATCCCTAGTCAGTTTCAAATTTCTTTAACTCCATTTCTTAACTTCTTATCAACAAAACATTTCAATCTACAAATCGTTTGCTTTTGAACCATCATTCATTTCGAAATGTGTATACGTTTCTCCTTCCAATATCTCAAGATTTAAGTTTATAAATTCCCTTTTTTCTCATAAAATTCATTATATGTTTGTTCTCTTATAGAATTCCATATATAATTGACAAATCTATTTCTAGTTATCAAACTTTCTAAAAAAATCTATCACCTTAAATTTGCAGAAAATTTCGCCAGCGTCTACTTTGCATAAATCACTCAATACAACTACCAATCGCCTCTCTGGGCTCTTTCCATTCAAAAAGAAAATCAAAAAGCTAAGCAGCTTGCTAAAAGGCTAATAAAATCTCATATTTAATTTAAATACACACCTCTTTGTCAGGCACTCAGTTTATTTATTCCATTAGCTTCATTCTATACTTTTTCAAACATCTATTCAACCATTTCCAATTTATTTCAAGTCAATCCAATCATTTTAACTCAACTTGCTAATTAATTTGCTAATTAGCTCTTTTGCCTAATCCTATTTTTATTTGAACATATTACATTCAAATATATTTTTAATTTTCTTATATACAAACCGAATTCCATTTTAATTCATATAGGATTTCGAATATAAATTAACAAATCCCATTCACTTATCCAAAATCCAGTTTCGATCCAAAACTCCATAAAATAATTTCTCCTCTCGTTAGTTAAATTTATTCGATAATTAAAATCTGATTTTTGTTTGAAAAATCAATTCACTAACTCCACTTGAGTTCAAATTTGTTTAATAACTCAATTTTAGATTTTACAAAATGAATTTCAAATTTTATTAACTTAAAATTCTTCGATTTTATTTATTTAATCGTTATAATTTATAAATGATTACACCGCTATATTTCTGGAAATTTGATTTTGATATAACTCAAAATCTATAAGGCGAAATCCAGATTTTTCTTTTTTGTTAGAAAATTATTATTCACTTATTCGAACGATTCTTTTTTCAAAGATTTCAATTTAAATTGGGTTCTATACTTAATTGAAGTTCGAAACGTCTAATTACGAACTATTGTGCTACGACGAGCACGTTTTAAATAAATTTAAATATAAATGTTTAAACTTTGTTTATTAATAAATTCCAATCACATTCTTATATATCTATTATAATGTAAATTAAACTATTTTTCTGAATCTGACTTAACATTTCTGATTATCCCTAATCGCATATTATTTCATAACTCAGATATAAATTTATTTACAACTTAATCTTCTGTATTAAATTCCAATTTACTTGGAAATAAATTATTTTACAAAATTCAATATAATTGAAATCCAATTATAAATCCTTTATATTTATTTCAATTAAGTTTATATTCCAAATTTTGAAAAAAAATCCGTCGTCCACTTTTCGAAGCGATTTCTAATTCACTTTTAAATTCGTACTGAATTTAAACTTCCAATTATACGATGATAATTTCTTCACTACATTCAAAAACACAGTTAATAAATTACTTCCTTGTTTTATATATTAAAACAAGTTTCCATTTCAAATCCATATTAAAATAAGTTTCCATTTCAAATCCACTTGAAGCCCAATTATTATTTTGTAATATTTTATATCATAGCTTATACTTATAAACAAATTATCTATTTTTCCTATTTAATACAATTCCAATATCCTTTCTGGAATTAATTTTTTTTATAAAATCGACATGGTCGAATCCCAACCATAAATCCGAATGGATTTATTCCAATTTTATTTTTATTCCAAACGTCGGAAATGATATTATCATTTCCTTTTGAAACGATTCCCAAGTCCCTTTTTTAAATTAATTTTTGAATTCACATCCCCAAATTATCCAATGATAATTATTCCATTTCATTTGTAAACATCGCTTATAAATTCAACTGCTTGTTTTTATTCTTCAAAACAAGTTAATAATTCCAAGCCTATTCGAAATTCAAATTCTACTTTAAAAAAATTCCTTTTTAAATTTTAAGATTCCTTTTCATGATAATTTTAAATATCGATATGTATAACGCTTGCGATATTCTAACATCCAAAACTCCAAATATTCAATCACAGGTAATTTATCACATCATATAAAACATATGAAACAATAATTAAATTATTGAGGAATCCAATTAGATCCCTTCAACCTGTTTTCTTGCATCCACAAATGTTAGACAACATAAATAATACCCATCCTGCTTTAATGCAAAATATCGCGGTATAACAGGTCATCCACTACATATATTGTGGGGTGCATAGGGAAATCATCCATTAATGGTACTGCTTGAAGTATTCAACATATATATATATATGTATATATATATTAGCCGCAACCACCAAGCCTATATATATATATATATATATATATATATATATATATATATAACAGCCACAATAATATTCTGTGCATCCAAACAACCAACAAACAACATATAAAACTATATTAAATAAATATTCATTCATAATAAGTTATAAACGAATCCATAGAGTGAGTTTACTCACCTTGATTTCATTTGTCAGAATAGAGATTAATTTCAATTAAATTAAACAGATGTTTAATTTAATCCAAAATCACAGCTGGCTCTAGTTCACTTCAATCCAATTCAATTGTATAGTATTTGATGATATGGAGCCAACATATCACATCTTACTGAAATCTTTTATCATATGTAATTTTAATACGAGCGTTACGAGTTTTAACAAAATTGAATTGTCATTAAATTTTTAATTAAATAATTTACTTATTGAATTATATTACCTTAAAGCCTGTTAAAACAATGCAGGTTCGAGCAATGCACTAGCAGACATCCCTGTTTATCCCATTGCTCCACGATTCCTCCATCGATATCTTATTGTCCTTTGCTTTACACCATTCGACCACTACGATGACCTAAATCCCTAAGTTAGTGAATGAATACCCAAAATCCTATGATGTTCGAACTTAGCTCTCCCCCGTATATCAACCTACAGCATATGAACGTTGCCATATCACATCGTTACCCACTGCTCTTACCCCCTCCGAACCTTGTACGCCTCCAGACCAATCATATCTTCCTTCTCCACTATGCATTATCACGACCCAATTATTAATCCACACGAATGCAATTTTTAAATTCACCTCTTCCTGTAATCGCGATTCCCATTTCAATGCAAACCCTACCTTCACGATATTCAAACTCGTCCAACACTCTCGACGTCAACTCCTGAAACCCTGACCTTAGCCAACTCCACTTGTGCCACCCCCTTCACGCTTGAACGCGACCTCCATTTCATCATCTCTCGCATTCACGATTTTTCCTTTTTTATGGGTCGACTTCCATTTCTTTCAATGAGAATGAATTCACGGTTTAAATGGAAAAAGGGGGAAACGAATTTTGATTTCGAACAGAAAAGAGTTTGTTTATTTTTCTATTTATTTTTGCTAAAGCTGTTTTTGAGTTTTGAAAATGAATTGAAAGGGAACGAGGGAAACGCGATTTATATAACGGTGAGAAGGGAAAGAATATACACATTTGATTTTGTAAATAGGAGGAGCGACATTGAAATATTTCCCAAAGAATTGGTATAGAGAAAGGGAAAGTGTGTGCGATTTATAAATTAAGAAGAACTTGGGTACCAAGGAATTAGGTCTGCATGGTACATTATAGGTGATAGGCTTAAGTACGAAATATTAAATTATGATTTGATTTTAAATTAATGTGATCTGAAATAAAGAGATTTTTATTCTATTTAAAACAATATCGATTTGATTTCGAGCTTATCCATTAAAATATCTCGGGGTTCATAACTTGAAATCATGAACCCCTAATTAACGTAACGACTGACATTTCAATGTTATAACACTATTTAGAACTCAATGGAATAGAATCTGAAATTTAATTCAAACGTATATATAAATAACCATATTATATCGATAACTATAATTTAAATTCAGAAACAATCAATTCCTCAATAATAAATTATTATTATTATCGTTCATAGTCAGTACAGTTTATATTAATTAGATGAATCATTTTGATTTAGTTTTATCTTCGAATTCAATTATTAGTTGTTTATAGTATTACGATAATTCAATATACTTGAAATTAAATCGTATTTGATTATTAAATCATTAAACTCCATATAAAAGTCCATTTATATAATCATCTCAACATTTAAAATAAATTTAAATGTTTAAAATTAATTGGGTAAAAATTCGGGCTGTTACAATAAAACTCGGTCTAACCCGAGCATTGCAAATGCCGAATCAGTCTGGTGAACTAGAGTGAGAAGAGAAAATCGCTAAGTTTATAAGTATCATCCAATTGATATTAAAGTCAAAATTATATTTTCTTTGAAAGAAAATGATAATTGTAAGACCAGTCATACATAAACACGAACGATTTTTACCTTAAGGTAACCTAAAATAGTTTGAAATCATATTTGTCCTGGTATTATAATAGTGTTTACATCAAGTAAAGTAAATAACCATCTAGTAGAACGCTTGCATCTCATGTTTAAATACATAGTATAATAAAAAAACCGTGGGCTCTTATTGGAGGTTAGATTCCGATTATGACAGGTATGGAACCACCTTCCGATAGTGTATCTTTGGAGAGGAATACACTGGGTCCAAAAAGAATATCTTGTAACCCGACCACACATGACCAACAACTCATTCCTTTGAGTGTTTTGAATGTATATCATCGACGGTTGGGATTAGAAACCATTCCTAAAGTATACAACAACGATGGAATAAAGAAGCAAATGGATTCTCTCTAGATCGGGTGATATACACCCTAATGGGAGCAACCCACATAGCTATCATGCATGCCCGATTTTTGTCATTTCTCGGTTGATGAGGCTTGGATTACTGTTCACTTTTTAAGAACTTCACATCATCATTTACTTTGAATGTCACATTATTAGATCCTCCAAATCACTTAGTGACGTCCACAAAAATACTCTTGGTGTTTAGCTAAGAGAAGGTGTCTCCTCCATTAACACAAAAATATGTTTGTAGATATCAACGTACGAGACTCTTAAGAAATACTCTGCTAGACATTCGTCCCTACAAGTCATCCAGGAACAGGATGAAACGAAGGCATGTACCCTCCTATCACATCCTAGGTATCACCCTATAGGTCAGTAGCGAGTAGTCCGTGCAATCCGTAGATATCAACCAACGATAGAATCACAATATATCTCTGAGATCTGTTTAGAGATTATAAGTAGTTCTTCCATTTTATAAAGATCCATAGTCTTCAACTGCTCCGTCTTGATCAGCATCAGATATTTTCAACTATTTACGTGTTTGCTAGTCGGAATGGTTTTCGAATCTAAATTCGATCCCAGTCATTTCGTACCAACAATTGATAATCGACCAAAATTTGATAGTTGATTATTTAACTGTCAAATATACACCCATAGCACACAAATATTAAACCCGACTTATATAAAATATAAGTGGGACAAAACTAAGTGAGTAGTTTTCACCTTAATTTCATTCGTTGTCAAAACGGTTTGTTTTAATTAAATTAAATAAGCATTTAATTTAATTAAAACTTCCAGTTGCATCAAGCTATGTCCATACAAACTCGATAATGTCTTTCTCACTAATATGGTTCCAAAGCTTTCGGTCTTTCCAAATTCTAATAGCATAGGAGCTTGTTACAAAATTTTATACATATTGATTTTAATTTAAACTTTTTAAAATTTTAATTAAACCTTAAATTGATCAACTAATTTAATGGCCACGTTAATTATTGGGTTGTATAAATCCATACATGTTATACTTATATATACTTTTAATTAGGCCCGTTGAAAACTAAATTAGGCAAAATAATAAGGGATTAGGAACAATTAAAATATCGATTAGGCATATTATATTCAGGCCACATATAAACTACTGTTCATCGTTATTTTCTGTTTTGAATACCTGTTGCCATTGAATTCACGCACCCTCCTTCCACCGCATCACCGATTTTCGATCACGTAGGCACCCACGCTACCTCGCCAATGCACCGCGCCACTTATAACATCTCACAATTTTAGCGATTTAATAATTAATTTATTCAATTATTTTAATGTATTGGTTTGATAATTTATTTATTAAACGCCGTTGAACATATTAATTATAATATTAATTTTAATCGAGCTCATACCGTCGCGGTAGTTCGTAATTTAACGTTTTGAACTTCAACTGAGTGTACAAGAATCATTATTAATCGGATTACTTCGAAACAAGAAACGTTAGAATCTATTAAACTGTATTTTTCTAATGGAAGCGAAATATGAAGATTTCACGTTATAGATTGTAAGTTATATCTAAATAATATTTTCAAATAGTCTCTATTGAATCGTCTGTGGACCATAACGGTTAATTTAATATAACGAGATATTGGTTTTGATTTCGGACAAGCTCTTTAAGGCCTAGTTATAATTTAATTTTTAGAATTTTACTATAATTTTTATTTTGAAAAATAAGCAACTTTTTATTTGGAGTATTTCACAACCTATTACAGTATTTTGGGGTTTCACAAAATGAGCTAACTAGTCTATTTTATTATATTTTTGGGATTGTGGCACGTTGCTTGGCACGACTGTATTTTTATTTCTGTTTGTTGCGGCTCAGACAGGAATGAAATCTTACGTGTTACACGGTACATAGAATTCTAAAACGTGAAATACATGCATTATTGTACACAAACACTTGACACGGGTCATTAAATTTTTGGTTTCATCTTTCTTAAGTGTAGCATGTCCCATGAATATGCGAACAACATCTTCCATGTATACCGAAAACAAATAGGAAGAATAAAATATATATAAGTCACGCAAAGGAGAAGATAATTCAGGTGAAACCACTTCAAACGTGCCTTACATATTAGCCTATTATCCTACTTTATTGAAACCCATATCCTATTCCTTCTCATCTTCATCAAATTTAATTCTCCCACACCCTTTCATTAAATGATATTAGTCCTCCTCTGCATATGCCCCATACCCTACACCTTCTATTATGTCTTAATCAAAATAAATGAAATACAACCTATGGTTGAATTTTAGCCAACCTACCATTTACGATAAGAAGGGACATTGACCTTATTTTACATCGAATAAATAAAATAGGTATCGTTGAGATCGCATCAAATAATACTACAAAATAAAACCAGCTTGGAGTCTGGAGCAATGTGGGGTTCGTTACAAATTATGGCTGAATTGAACGACAGATTTAATCTACCAACGTTAATCGTTATTTAATGATTAACGACCAAGGTGAGTAAATTCACTAATTTTGTTCTGTTTTAAAATATTGTAATTACATTTATAAATAAATGATTGAATGCTATGTGCGATGGTTGTTTAGACGATTTACTAAATTATTTGGTTGAAATAATATATACCGATATATAAATTGTCAACTGAATGCTGATTCTGTTTATCATTATATTTCACACCGATATGAAATTGGTGTTATTTATGTGACTAACATTTGTGGATGCAGGGAAATAGGTTGAAGGAATTCAACTGGATTCCTAAACAATTATGTTATTGTTTTCATATATTGTATTATATGATGTGATATATAATCTGTCATTGATTGTTTTTTGTTGGGGATATGGGATTACACTGGTCCTGAAAAAATGGTTATTTAAATACCGTAAATATATTGGAAAGGAATTCAAGTTTAAAGAGGAAAATCTACTATTTATTATATTTAAATAATAGGAATTTAATATTGATTAGGCTAGAATGCAATAGCTGGTTTCAATTATGTAAAATAAGCTGTTTGACTTAAAAACGATATGTAAAATGGAATGAAATAATTATCATTGGGAAATTTGGGAAATATGAATTCGAGAGTACATTTTAAAGGGGAACGGTGAAATTTATTTCAATGTTTAGGATGTAATTGGGAACCAAAATAAATCCATTTGATTTATAAATGGGTATTCGGCTATGTCGAGGATTATAAAAGTATTTATGGTCAGGATTATATTATAGAATTTGATAAGATAGTTAATATTGGTTTTAAAACCAATAGATTTAAAATAGGATATGTAATCGAGATTAAGTTAAAAACTAGGTTTATAATTGAGGAGGAGTTGACTTGAAAGCGCAGTTATGAAGCAAAGTTGGATTATAAATTCAGGAATTAACTTGGTAAATGAGATTTTAACTTGTAATGATATTTAATTATAAAACCAAGTTCAGATTGATTTAATGAAACTAGATTTCTATAAGCAATAATATCCGCATTTTAAAATGGATAAGGTTTTAGAAGCAAACATTATGCAAATTAAATAGTTATAATGGAAACTGGAAATGTTTTCCAAGAAGTGTGAGGCTAAACAATTTTGGGAAATATTTAGGAAGATATGGGAAACTGGAAAATTAATGTTAAATAACAAGGGCCAGTGATTGTGTGATGTTTAGTTGTACATTTGAATGGATGTTTGATTTTACTTCGAGAGTTAAATAACCGACTATCGTAGTGTTTTGACCATCGTTGTTAATACGGAGAGACCGTTGGATATATTATCCGAAAACCACTCCGCATAGGCATAAGCACTGCGAATTAGATTATGCTGAAGATAATTGAAGATGGAGTGAAATGCAAGAGTCGTTCTGTACTAGAATAGTGCTTTCTGTTTGTCCAGTCCCAGAACAACTTTTATGGACAAATGTCTGACAGAGTATTCGTAATATATCACACAAGATGAACTTTTCAAGGTATTACTTCTGGTGGCGGAGGAATTCGTTCCTCTTAGCTGTTATACCCGTAATATTTTAGGGAAGATCAACTAGTGATTCGACGGGTTTGACGATGTGACATTCAAAGTGAATGACGGAAATGTGTGTTAGAAGATAACGTAGCCTCAAGCCTCACAACCCGGAAATGACAAAAATCGGGCAGACAGCATGGCTAGTTGGGTCATACCAAAGCAGGGAGTATTGTCGCCGATCTATAGAAAATTCATATTTGTTCTTCTTTTCAATTCTATATCTTCGGATTACGGTTGGATGGCCAACAACCGTGGGTGACAATATATTCGTTACACTCAAGCAAAATGACTGGGCGGTCATTTGTGGCCGGGTTGCAAGACGTTCTTGTGGAACC